>OX451385.1:9957849-10667415 GCA_949629135.1 Eremobia ochroleuca
TAGCCTCCGCAAGTCTTAGATCTAAAGGATAGTGTGGTGCGTCTGCTTCGCTTCCAGACGAGTCCTCGCGCCACAGAAAGTTATCAGCCACTGTAATTATCACAATACATGTAATAATTCCCAACAACGCTCATAAAAACCAGCAAATAATCCCCCAGTCACCATTTTTTTTTTACCATTTTACCATCTTTTTAGGTAAAATGTAAATGATGGCGTCTATTTAATATTAAAGCATGTATGAAATAATATTGAAGTAATATATTCTACAATAAAAAGCATAAAATATTGATACATGACAATCTCTTACCTGTAAAGTGCCAAAGAATAAAAATGTTGCCATAGAACACTGATAAAGCATAACTATATATAGTCTATGTACTGGAAAATCCTTGCAACACTGATGGAAGCCGGGAGGGGTATGGCGGCAAAATAAAACAAAATCACAATCGTCAAAAGCTTTCAAACGTGCATAGAGTTTCAAGTCATTTGTTGAAAATCGACTAAATAATCTACTAAACATGTCAAGCTGGGCTATATTAGAAGCGGTATTATTTTCAAGCTAATTATTAATATTTTGACATCAATAAGCCATTGAGAACATTATTGATTACTGTCAGTTCAAGCCTTTATTTGCATTTTACAATTTCGTTATAATTATTTAGTACATTTTTAACTTGCGTGCGAAGAAAAGTTGCTTCAAGCTTATTATAACTAAATGAAACTACACTGTATGTGGTATTAGTTAACAAACATGCACCGGTATAGAAAAGTGAAAGAACAACCCACACCGATAGGAGATATTACATACAACAATAACATTTATTACTTCATACATGCTTCATTTATCTGGGAAACCTTAGATAAAAACTAAAAAAACTTTTTTTCAATTTTTCAGCCTGAAAGCTTCCTACCGATTGTGACGGAACATTTTTCAAAAATATGATTTATTTAATCAAATACATACATAAAACTGTTACTTAGAAACTAATAATAATAAATAACAGTGTTTTTCAAACTTATTATTAATGTCACCGTTATGAAATATTTAACATCTACATCAGGAACTCGACTAACAATTCGATTGTTTAACGATTAATCGTATAAACCAATCGATGGAAGATGAACGATATTATGATTATTAAATGAAATCTTTATTATGATAAAATATATTGTCAACTAATCAAACTGTTTACGATCTACAATAAACAATTCGATGGGAGAATCGATACTCATAATAAGTTATTTTTGTATAATAATAATAATATACGATTAATTTAAGTAAAAATGACAAAACGATCTCTTTATGACATTTCAAAATCGACTAAAATATCTATATCGATACATTAATCGTTTCGTTTAAGTACAACACTAACAGTTTCTGCTTATTTGATACATAATTTGAGCACAGTTCAAATAGTTTTAGCTACTTCAATGTTAACAGGTAACTTTTTAAGTTATCACTTTACAAGGAAGCTCCTTTATTACTTGTTTATTACTAAATATTATCACATCGCTTCAAACATTAGTTTATATAATTCAGTTTGCAGAAGCTCGAGACTGGAGAACTTTTGTAACGGAATTTAATATTTTTTAACTCCAAATAAAATTAAAACAACATTTTGTACATTTGAATTATGATTTAAAACATGATCATACAAAATATAAATTTATATTTTTTGTATTTTTATAAAAAATGCTGTAACACTTTTCATAATATTTAAAGTAAAAGAAAACCAGACAAATAAGCGGTTACTTCGTTTATCCACCTTAAGGTTGTTACGCGGAAACGCAAGTCTGAAAATCCACTCTAGGCCTAGTTGGATAAACGGAATTTATAGGCTTACTAAGGTGGATTCTCGGACATGCGTTTCCGCTTAGGGTGGATGTTTTGGGGTGAATAAACGGAATAACCCAAAATAAGTTATTTGCTGCCGCCAAAGCCGTTGAATAAATATTTAATTAACTATTCTAATACTTTCAAACATAATTCTTAGAAGTAATAGCCGCTTTTGAAGTGGACACCGACAGATCTCACATATTGAGGTCTAAGGTTGACTGGTAAAAATGCCTCAGGCATTAAGTTCGCCTTTGTACTTTTTTTATTTGTGCATAAAGTTTTAATAAATAATAAATAAATAAATTGAGGTTTTTATTGCATATTATTCTATGAAAGAGAGAACGAATAAGACTTGTAATAAAAGAACGAATAAAAAATCATTCACTCGGGACCTTTAAATTACAAAGTACTGGTTTTTGAGGGTCAAGTCTCGCAGTGGCGTGCATTTATTTTCAGAATAGGTACGCAGGCGCCAGGCCGGGTCTAGTCTAGGCAGACGCGGTCACTAATTAGAAACAAAAGTATCTATTATGAATGTTCAAATTATTTACTACCACAGGTGTCACACAAACATGCAATTTGATGGAAATCCGTAGGCTAGGCTAAGAAAAAAAAAAAAAAAAAACGTTTTTGTGCTATTGTTTTGTCTGGTCTCGCTTTACACTTTTTCGTTAGGTACGTATGCACTTTAAGTAAAAAGTAATTGATTTACTGAGCATAAAAAAAAAACGTGTGTGTGAGGGGGACCCCCGACAGGAACGAAGTTCAAAATGAAAATCGTTGAAGAAATTTTTTGAAGCCGCCGTCTTGGATTTTCATTTTTACCTCACTATCGGCTTCAGCACCCTTGAAAACCATAAAAACGACACCCATGATGAAATATAAAAATATTAAAAAAAATACAGCTGCCATCTTGGATTTTCATTTTGACCTCACTATCGGCTTTAGCACCCTTGGAAACTATGAACGACAACAATGATGAAAAATTAAAAAAAATAATGCCGCCATCTTGGATTTCAATTTTCACTTTATTATCGGCTCCAGCACCCTCAAAAACCATGAAAACTACACCCTTGACGAAAAATTCAAAATTTATTGCAGCCGCCATCTTGGATTTTCATTTTTACCTAACTATCGACGACCTCATTATCCATCTTTCTTTCGTTCAAAGGCCGCTACTGCTTACAAGAATTATTATGAAGTGTTTGTTGTTTTATACACATGAAAACCTATTGAGATTCAATTGAAAACTATCATCAAATATTACTCAATTAGTGTGGTATAAAATTTAATAAAAAACACTCCATAGCAAGATTTCGAAAACACATTTGCTAAACTAAATGCAAAACAAAAATTTCTAGCGAAATATGTCTTTTGGCAACTTTATAATAAAGTGTACTTAATTTACAAGTGATGGTTCGACGCAATCGTACAACTTTCGAGTACCGACGATTGATTTTCTGTATATCGAGAACTAAGGATTTCAACAAACCAAGAGTCGATATCGATACATTTGAGTTGTACTTTTTCTATTCGACATCGATTATTTTACAAGATTTTATTATTTGAAATCGATGATTTTGTACTCAGTTCGGAAGTCGAACGATTGCACAGAACCAAATCAATGAAGTAGATGCATTCATAATATTACATATTTCAAAGATTTATTATCTTGATCTGATACCTAGTAGTGGGTGTACTAAACGTACACCTCTGCCCAGCTGTTCGAGGAAACGAGGCGTTATGTAATGTTTTTGGAAGTTGTCTGTAATATAATCCTATACTAGAATTTCATGTATCTGGATGCAAATTTTACGGATATTGCTAGCCATTTCTATAAATCTAACAATATGAATGCACCCACGTTCAGTGCCGTTAGCGAGGTTACTCAACGTGTTCGTGGAAGAGGGACATCTCATCGTAGTTCTTACCTGAGCCGCATATGGACGCGTCGTCACCGATACTTAAGTCGTCTTGAGAACTGCTCATGCGACCTGGAAGGAGGATAGGAGTTTGAAGATACAGATCTTCCTAAGATACAGATCTTCCTACATAACAAGACATTAAACATTTCCTGACTCATTATCTTACTACTACACTATTTCTCAATTTCCACAATTTAATACTTGATGAAAATGTAAACAAAATGTCGTTAGTTACTTATTTTGCCGGCTTAATAAACCAAAACTCTACTAAAACCGCAGGTATTTATTTGCATCTTCAAACCAGAATAATGCAGACCTGAATCTAAATAAATCTCTTAAGATTTAGCAACTTTTGGAATCCACAAAAAGCTTAGGATTTTCTTCTTAATTTTAAGTAATATAAACCGAGAATAAACGGACAATGGACGACTCCGCCTTGCGAGTGTTTATGTGGCGCTGTTCGACAAACGATGGGATACTTTATATCGTGTCCTGCGTGCCCTGTCAGCTGCATGTTAGGGTCCTTTCCCACGGCTAGATCCCGTTTTTTGTAGGTACGGTTACATATACACACAGGCATCCTGTTTTCCGGATACTGTAATCAGGACGCCTGTGCGAATATGTATATTAAACACGTACACCACTAAACGGGATCTTGCCGTGGGAAAGAGCCCTTAAAGGAACTGATGGACGCTAGTGATGGTACCAAACACGCAGCCGAATTCTGGGCCGAGTCCATTTAGATTGCCATCGACACGCTGAGAAGAAGAACCGTCAATATTTACCTCGTCCAGTAGGCCGTCCGTTAGCGCTCCTGTAGAGGGCGGTCTCGAGGTACTGCAGTCCATTGTTATTGATGATGTTGAACCCGCACATACGCTCGATCTGTTTCCACCTGTGCATGCGTTCCTGGAAACATATAATATATTATATAACAATGTAGGATATATATTATAATTTGATTATGATTGTAATATTCAGATTGTATTAAACTTCCACATCAAACCTGCTAATTTTTATTACATATAGAAGATTATTTTTAGTATATAATAATAATAATAATAATTTATTTATCGGATCATTACAATCCACATATATTGCAAACCTGAATATAATTTGTTCAGAATAAAACCATGAAACAAACCATGTTATATGTTGTCCCAAAAATATTTAAAAAAGCTTACAAGTTGGACACCGAGCGACACTAAGTACATATCCGCAATCATATGCGCACAAAACAGGTCACGGCCCGTCGGCCGGCGGCGCGTGCTAAGTGGTAACTATCTTTATGTACAGACAAGCAGGTAACATAACAAGCTTATAACTTTGTGATTTTTCATGATACAGTTTTTAAATTTTTTACATAGATTCTTTACATAAAAATACTAGACACGTGTTTCGGGTTTCGCATATACTAAAACTGATGTTGTAGATGTATTCGTTGATGTATGCGTATGATGAAGTGCATTTACCTGTAACTCCTGCGTGACTTCGTTGAGCGCCGTGCGAGCTTCCACAATGGAGCGGTCGACATCGTCGATAGACTTGCCGTGCGTCGATACGAACGCGCCCACTAAACTGGACCGCTTCTTCCGTAGTTTCTCACACTGGAAGAAGAAATCAATATTGGTTGGCAAGACATCGTGAGTAGGAGCCATACCTGTCTGCTTTTGACCTTCAGCTCCTGAACTTCAGCTTATTTGTAAGGTAATCAAAGTAAACTAAATATCAACAAATATAGGGTGACTGGTAATTAGTGATCGATACTTAAACACATGATTCTACTCATGACAACAAACAACTTTTACTATGGGACCAAACCTGAAACCGCGAAAAACAAAATCAGCTGTTCCCTACATTTATGTTCGTACGAGTCGTCAAAATGTAGGGAACAGCTGATTTTTTTTTCGCGATTTCAGGTTTGGTCCCATAGTAAAAGTTGTTTGTTGTCATGAGTAGAATCATGTGTTTAAGTATCGATCACTAATTACCAGTCACCCTATACAGGGTGAAATTGAAAACATGCGACAAATCGAAATGGGAGATTGTACTCATCATTATGAACAACTTTTACCATGGGACCAAACCTGAATTGCGAAAAAAAAAATCAGTTGTTCCCTACATTTTGACGAGTTATGCGAACATAAATGTAGGGAACAGCTGATTTTTTTTTCGCGATTTCAGGTTTTATCTCATAGTAAAAGTTGTTCACAATGATGAGTACAATCTCTCATTTCGATTTGTCGCATATTTTCAATTTCAACCTGTATATGCTATATTCTAGTGTAAGGGTGCGTTTCCACAGAAGCGGAGCTGGGCGAAGCGGAGCAGAGACGTGCAGGAATCGACTAATCACAATGGTTGAAATCCTCATCGCGTCACTCGTCTCGTCTGTGATTAGACGATTCCTACACGCCTCCGCTCTGCTCCGCGCAGCTCCGCTTCTGTGGAAACGCACCCCACCGGAAATGTAATTATGTATTTAATCGTATGAAAGTCAGGTGACCATCTTTTTTTTAATAGTTATTATTGAGTTATTTGGTTAATAGGGCTAAGACCCCAAGAGTTGTTTAGTTTTTTTCTTACGATTCCTTAGGTATACTGTCCAACACAACCACTATTGCATACTCGGAAGCATGGTTTACCTGGATGAGACTGGCGTGGCCTGTCCATTGTTCTAGGCCCAGCTTTTGTACTTATACAACGTGTAACGTTAAATGCGCAAAACCTCAGACACCCCAACTGAATTTTAATTCAATTGACCTATTTCAGAGAGAAAATAAGTCATTAAAAAAATTGTAAAGGTTTTATGTGCTGTTTTAGTATTACTGGCCATTCTGATCGTTTCTTGCGTCTGAGACGACGCTTTATCGAGGGAGGAGTCGTCACCGGGCCGCTGCGCCGCGCTGACATTGGCTTGCTTGACCTATTAATAAATAGACACGGCAACGTTTTTAATGAAGATTTTTTGAAAAATGTGACCTATATAAAAAAGTGGTTCAATGAATTCTGCTCGTTATTCTGATCAAACTATTTTCAAGTTTTGCGCATTTAACGTTACACGTTGTATATTTTGTGGTGTAGTTTACATGTACTCACAGCATCTCTAGCCTGCTGCAACTGCATATCAGCCTGTTGTTTTTTCCTTAGATACGCCCTGTTTTCGACCTCGTGAGTTAATTGTAGCCATTGTTGTAGGCCGGGAGGGGGCGCCCAGCATCTGTCTTCTAACTCGCCTTCCGCGCGACGGAGTTCGGCGCGTAGCATCTGGAATAAATAATAATAATAATATAATAATAATAGATTTTATTAATTTTAAAGTTTGGCTTTAAATAGAGTGACCGAAACCATAACACATTTAAACAATAAGAACAAAGAGAATTCCGCTTCATTACAATGATGTTTTGGGATTCATACAGGATCGCAGAGACAACATTTTTCCTAGGTTATTTAAAAAAAAATAATTAGCTGTTCAGTACCGTAGGTATTTCGAATTTTCTGTAAAACAGCAGATTTTCCTATATCCAGAATCACCTACTGAATCTGTTGTGCGTCGTAGCCACTGTTTAAATTGTATTAGAACAGATGAACAGAAAGGGGAAGAGGACTATTTTAGTATATTCGTGTATATTTATTTGTGCTTATATTTATATTTAATTAGGTATATATCATATTTATAGTTTTAATAGGTTTATGCGTATCTTTATATTTAAAATATTTATTCCTCAATTTTCATGATTGCACCTATTACTTTTTGTCTCTGCATCACCCAACGTTGAGAGTAAGTACCTTTTTCATTAACCCGGTTGACCGGTAGAAAATGCCTATGGCATTAAGTCCGCCTCGGTGCATTAATGTGCTTGAAGTATTAAATAAATAAAGTATAGGGGAGTGGTATATTAATTCCCCAGATGAATTTTAAGGCATAGGTTCAGAATTTATGCTTAAATTAGCTTCGGCCTGCTCCTTTGCCAGCGAGGATGGCGGAATTATCCCACGGGAACGTGCTACCAGGACAAAAAGTATCCATGTCCTTCCTCAGGATGCCATCTATCTCCTTGCCAAATTTTATCAAAATCCGATCAGTTAATTAATACAAAGTTAATTTCGAGTTTATAATATTAATATGGATGCGATCGAAAATACGGTATTTCTCTTTACCTTCATTCAGATTTGTTTGGAAATTGAAAATGTGGTACTCGTATGGCTTGATAAAAATAAATATTCTAAACTTGGAGTGACATTAAACGTCACGTTTGCGTAAAAAATAACAGCGCAACAAAATAATATCTTCAAGTCATCACATTAGCACAAAACTGTGTATAATAATTATAGTGGAAATGCCACCATTATGACACAAATGACAGATAATAGTTGTACTTCCAGAACAAACATACATATTCGCATTTTATAAGTTGAATAAATTATAGTGGGTAATGTCAAAGATTTTTGGATGTTTGGTAAGCAATCACGCATTAACGATTGTTCAGATTTGCATGAAACATATCACCTTGTGGTACATGATATGTTCTCGTGTTCTTTGGACGATTCACACACACAGTACCCGATTCTATTACGTGAGTGAAAGCGCGGACAAATAAAAAAAAAATGTAAATTAATCTTGGCCTTTGGCTTGATGACTTTAAGGCCTGAAGGTCAATTCCCGTAATTGAAAACGTCAAAAATGTTTTGACATTTTTAAAACGTCAAAAATGTTTTGACATTTTTGACGTTGACAAGCCTTTGAGATTGTCAATAATGTAGGGAAATCAGAGGTATTTTGACAGATTGAAACTGAGATCAGACTGTGAACGTTCTTGAAATCACGAGGCTTGCCCCACAGATAGTAATAACGTAGTAGGTAACGGTCAAAATGAAACCAATTGCTACGGATTGTGTGTTACGCAACTACCCCGCTGATTTACATTGCATGTGGCATCCCAGAACTTAAAGCAACAATAAAAGTAGTAAACAGTGTTTAGACTATGCAAATCATTTTTGTTTCAATTATATTCAATGCCACAGGTCACAAACTTGCATCGTGTAAATGGCGTTTCAGCTTTTTTTTTTCTCCCAACTTCAATATGGGAAGCATTAAAATCATAGATCATAAAATGTGATTAAAATAGTTGCCACGAGTAGCGATACCTCCTAGCTAACTGCCTGACATTTTTACCGCGTCAGGCATCAGCTATCAATTGTTCACACTGATATGCGGTGAGAACAAGAACCAATGACATATTAGTAAGTATGATTAACCCACCTCAATCTCCGCCTTCAGCTGCGTGACCTCAAGGTCTGATGACGCAGAGTTTAGTAGTGGCGTGTCACCTGCTTCTCTTAGTTTCTTCTCCAAATTCTTCTTTTCTGTTGTCACGTTCTCCTGGAAATTAAAGGTTTTATTAAACTGAACTAATCCACCAAACCACAATAGGCTCCCGTGGTGGATTACGGTTCTTTCCTTCTCACGCAGAGACGACCTGAACCCTATAACACTGTGTTTTTAAATTATTTATACATTGCAGGCTAAAAACTTGTATTATTTTGATAAAAACATCTGCAAAAGATGCGCCAAAAGATTGTGTACGATATAAAAACCAACAGCTCTGGCGGAGTCAGACAATTACTACAAAATTACATAATTTATTCGAAAATCTGATTTGATTTTAGTTGTACGAAAACAATTCTAATTTTTAATTTTATTCGATCCTGTTTCGCGCCAGAGCTCCTAAGAAACATACGCCTCTCAAGGACGAGCTGGTACAAATTTGTACCGTTTGTGGTACACATTTGTAGCAGCTCGTCCTAATGAAGTTAACTCATCAACTTTGCCATAAACGTTTCGTCAATGACGCACTGAAATTTTGCAGTTAATTAGCAATGTTAATGAGACGCAAATAAGGTCGTAGTAGACCATTCGTTAACAGCAGTTCGTTAACGTGTCGGTGGCGAAGTGCTAAGTGCCTCAATTGCTGTGACTGGAGCAAACGACTGAGCCTTATACGCTAGGTCCAGAACACATTTAGGCTACCGCAGACAAGCGCGAAGCGACAGCGCGACGCGACTCCGGTGGAACAATTTAGATTATATTTTTATAGAAATTGTTCCACCAGAGTCGAATCGACGGGAGCCTTGCGTTTGGTTTTGGTGATCAGTTTTTGCACAGCGCAGAGCATGATTTGGTGGACTTAGGATAACTAAAAAGTCAAAAGCACTAGACCAATCGCAAATACTGTCTCCTTTGGTTCAACTATTTGACAGCAGGAAAAAAGGTTATTTAGACCTTTTTCCTCCTGATCCTGTTTTATACGGGGTGTCCGGAAAGTCATGGATTACCTTTTACCTGCTGATGGGCCACATTGAGATCTACCAATAAAAAAAATTACCTACCAATAATTTTTTTTCACCAGGGCCGATCAAAAATAAGGTCAAATTTTTTTTGGTGAAAATTTTAAGTTTGAACCTATATTTTAGGTATTTAACAGATGATATCTGTAACTTTCTTGTATTCAATCGATAGTAGGATGATTCAAGATGAAAATAAAAAAAAACCTGTACTAGAAAAAGATTTCATTCGTAGAAATGGCATGGAAAAACTGATCAAAGGTAGAGATTTTCCAAAATTTCATTAAACCTCAAAAAACTCTGAAACCATAAGACTTTTAGTATGGTTATTTTTTTTTTATCGGTAGATCCCAATATGTCACATCAGCAGGTAAAAGGTAATCCATGACTTTCCGGACACCCAGTATAGACGGTACAGAAACGCGAAACATTAATTTTACTGGCTGACTGAACGAATCGTTTTTTTTTAATTTTTTTACTAGCCTAAGTATACTGTCCCGCTTGTAGGCTAAGGCTTCCCTAAGTGCGTCCAGGAATAGTTTTCCCGCGCCACCTCGAACCAGCCCTCGCGGTACATGTTTATTTATTGAAAGGGTTATTATTGATGAAAAAAAAATGATAGCCAGGAATCTTTAAAATAGTGTGCAAGCATTTTCAATAACTACGTACCTACTTTATTTCTACATAGATGAACTACCTTTTCATCTCATCAGTCTTTGCTCAGCCATATAAACTAAAGTTACCAACTGACCTGTTCCAAACGCGCTTTCTCCAGTTCTTTCTGCATATCGTTCAGCGCCATCTCCGCCTTCCGGAGCTGTTCCATGTCGCGCAGCATGCGCTGGACCTGGTGACGGCTGGCGCGTCCCGCCCGCAGCGCCGCCCATCCGCCCACCACGGCGCCCAGCAACAGAGACGCGAGGAGCCAGTCCTTCCATCTACTGCCTTCTGGACACACAAGCATGAGGTTTAGAATATGGAGAAGGCAAGTGCAATGTTGTGGGACTAGGAGAGATACGAGCAAAGCAGGACTGGTCTGGTGGCAATGCTTGGGGAATCCTTTGGTCCAAAAGTGGACGTTTTTCGGCATCTGTATGACGGCGATGAACAATTTGTTTCAACTTTGGGAAGGCATGGTTGTAGCGGTTAAATAAATCACATGGGGGATATTCACACTAGGTCGGCGCACTATGGAAAATGGTAGAACAACGGCATATCAAAAATGGTTTTTAATAATGTCGCTACTGACATACTTTTTGAATTTTATTTGATAGTTTAAACTATAATGTCAAAAAATTATATGTTATAAATAAGTAATGAATTTTTCACAAAGCCACCACAATCTTTATAGTTTTGACGGACGTCCATGTCAAGTCTGTTTACTTCATCACTTTCAAAGTGATCCTTTTATTCTGTAAAAAAGTAGTGCTCGCAAGGGCAAGCTCTGCGCCCCCTAGGTCCTTGCACCCTAAGGTCAAGACTAATTTTATTAGCCTGTGGGTAAATCAGACCCTGCCTGTGGCCTGTGCATTTTAAAAAAAAGTATCAAATTTAAATGTATTTATGGCACATTATTTTGGATATAATGGCTTCCACATAAAAGGTAGATATATGCTGTCACGAACTTTTATTTAGAACTATTTAAGACAAACAATTCCACGATACATTATCTTCGTGTAACTCTAACGGTTTAGGCAGCGCACGCCAAGATAGCTCTCAGAGGGCGGGAATTTTTGCATATAAAGTGACCTCCAAGTGAAGTATTTTGTCGATCGTTGATTGTGCTGTAAGTTGTAGTCCACCCAGCTGTTAATAAGTGCTTCTACTACCTACGGACAGTTCCTCGTCGTAATAAAACTTGACAGATCAGACCAGAGATGTCTGAAGTTTTACACAAATGTAACTGATATCTAGTAACCTTATATTATTAAGACTACTAATTGAATTAAATTGTTAACTCCTTATCTAGTACAATCTACGTTTAGTGTCGGCGCAAATTGAAGTACTTTTTTCAGTTTGCCAATGTCTGTGGGCAACTTAATATGGGAAACACGATTATCAAAAGTTAGGCAATTTAATTGTCTTTAAGTCGTCGAATATCAAATAGTGATGAGTTTACTTAAGTATTAAAATATTTTCGTCATTTATGTGAAATGTAAATTAAAAAAATATATATTTTTAAACAGAAGTCTTAAAAGTAATTACAGGAAATGCATAGAATGCAAGGACAGCATAATCTCCACCACGACCTTTTGGAATCCCTATTATGCTCCGAAGTCTTTGTCATTTATCACACAAATATTATAAAGGCGAAAGTTTGTGAGTGTGTGTGTTTGTATGTTTGTTACTTCTTCACACTCAAACGGCTGAACGGATTTGGATGACATTTGGTACGCATATAGTTTATAACCGGGATTAACGCATAGCATACTTTTTATCCCGATATTCCCACGGGATCGACACTTATGAGGGTGATTCCGCGGGGCGCAGCTAGTCTACTTAATAAAAATCGTAAATTAACTCATTCACTGGCAGGCAAGGCACAGCCCAAACAGCTGGGTCTAGAAGCATGAACATTTTCACGAGAGTTCCTTTGATAACGAAAGTGAGCATAATCAGACTATTATGTTTCCACTGCTGGGACACAGGCCTCATCTCTTCGAGAGGGAGTGGGTTGTAATCCACCACGCGGGCCCAGTGCGGGTAGGCAGATGTCATATGTCATCGAATTTTTGGTTCTAGGACATGCCGGTGTTTTCCATCGCCCTTTTTTTTTTGACCAGCGGCAAATGTATTATTTATAAACAGTATATCGCCTGTCTGGGGTTGAACCCACGACATACGTCTCGCAAGTCGGGGCCATTACCTCGTGGTCACCACCGCTCTTTTGTCTGTCTAAACATTGCCGAATTACTGCATTATTAATCAAAAGCTGATGATCAAAAAAGCCAAACAGTGACTGCAATAAACTCTCAGAACCAAAAGTCAATTTTCACACCAGGACACCGATCCACGTGACATTCAGATTGATCCTTAATCAGGAAGTGCATGCAATTTATGCATTTGACATTCTAGAAGGGGACTGGGGCGCGCAAGTGGAACCACATGCCTTCGAACTTTTGGTTCTAGAACATGCCAGTTTCCTCATGATGTTTTCCTTCACCGTTTTGTGATCAGGGTGATGAAATGATTTACACAAAGTAAAGCGCCTGTCGGGGTTCGAACCCACAACCTACAACTCCAAGTCGTAGCCGTTAACGATGGGCCCCTACTGATCACCAATGACAGACAACGCACTGCCCAAACAGCTGGGTCTAGTAGCATTCAATTTTGCTAAAGTGTTCCTTTTATAAAGAAAGTGAGCACTAAGGAAGGATTTTCGAGAACCAGCATGTCCTAGAAACAAAAATTCGAAGACACGTGACATCCGCCAACCCGCACTGGGCCCGCGTGGTCGATTTCGACCCACCTCCCTTTAACAGAGAGGAGGCCTGCGTCCCAGCAGTGGGAATATTACAGGCTGATTATTTTTTACTTTATTGAAGGAGTAAAATAGAAGATTAAAATTTGTAATTTTTGCTGATGGGGAATCTCATCGGGGGCACGGCTTGTTCAATAATAATTCAATCATTCCACAAGGTACCACAAAACTGGACTCACTGGGTGTGGTCTCGTGTTATCACTTTACGTGTTAACCTACTAAAAGCGTCGATGAGGCAAGCTACAACAAATTAATCAACACGATTGGTGATGACATGTGACATTTTAACACTTGATATCTTGCTTAGGAATCTTGAGTAATTACTACAAGCGACAATTTTGTACACCTACGTTACGTGCGTGTAGTTGTAGTTCAATAAATATTTAGTCCAAGATCAATGATATAAACTGTCTAGGAAGATCGAAATCATTGAATCGAATTATTTTACCTGTCCCTTGACAATTAACATAACATTAATATAACATTGGAAAAATCAAATTTAAAATAAGTTTTTTACCAAGCATTGTTTCGGCACGACGAATGTATAATGTGAATTACTATAGGCCGATCGCTTAACTGAGACGTTGCCTGAGGTGGATGCGCTGTGCGGGAGTAGTTGTCAGAAGTTGACGAATCACTGAGCTCTCGCATCACGTCACTACACCCCTCCCGCACCACGCTGCTACCTCAGGCAACGTCTCAGTTAAGCGGTCGGCGTATAGCGACCCGCCTCGGTTTCGCACGAGTTTACCTGAGAACACTGTATTCTGTTTACGACACTTTGTGCACAAGTTCTGAGCAGTAACCTAACAAAGAGTCCTAGGCTTGCATGAATTCAAGATAGTATTTAATTAGTATGATTAAATACTTCTGTTTGTATATATTTACATAATATATAGTCTAAGTCCACCTGGAACAAAGTATTTTACAAACGGTGAAAGAATTTTTGAAATAGGTGCTGTGGTACCGGAGATTACTCTCCACATATACACAAACTCACGAAATTCGCCCTCTCTCTCTTTCTAATATTAGTACAGGATAAGCTAAATATTTCATTAAAATTGGAACAAAATTAAAAGAATATTAACTCTTAGCTATTTAATATGAACTGCTGAAATACGAAGAAATAATAATATGTATCGAATAATTTTTTGATGCGTAAATGTTTTAATGGACTTTTGTCGCTTAGCAAACCCTTTGGCTTCTTACCTGTGACTAAAATGCGGAGCGTTTTTTATAGTAAGCTGTTTATTTATAAACTTTAAAATTGTAATCGTTACGACATAATTAGAAAGGTAATGTTTAATTAGTAATGATACTTTCAACAGATACTTATGCTATCAATGCTAGAGATTACAGCCCGGAGGTCACCAGGAAATCTAAAGGTGAGATCAGAACATAAATTAGTCGTAAATCGACCAATTTTCCTTCTAGCTAAACTGTGAAAATGATTAAAATAAGGTAAATTGCTCGTCATTACACACATTCCATCGTAACATTATGAGGAATCCAGGATTCCTCATAATGGAACTTATCTATTACTATGTTATTATAAAGAGTTAAAATTTGTTTGGTTGTAAGTTTGTATGTAGGGGGTTATCGATGTGTCGGGGGCCAAAATTTCACGCGGAAGAATTCGTGGGTAGGTGCTAGTCTATTTATATAAATTTTATAAAGAGGTAACATTTGTGGGTTTGTATGTAGAGAGTATTTTTTTTAATTTTTTTTACCATTTATGTACACACATATGCAAACAGACAAAAAAAAAACAGAACAGAAAAATAGGTACAAAGGTGATGCTTATTTCATAAGAACAATAAATAAATACTCTTCGATAATCTTCGGAACTACTGATCCGATTCCGAAAATTCTTTTACTATGAGAAGCTACAGTATTGCCAAGTGTTATATTTAAAACTAGCATCCGCCCGCAACTTCGTTTGCGTAGAATTCGGAATTCCCGCCGTTTAAATCCTATTACCCGTTTTCCCGTAGGAATGAAGCATTTTCCCGCGGCAAAAAGTAGCCTATGTTCATCAGGGATAATGTCGGCTTCTAATGGTAAAACAATTTTTCAAATCGGTTCAGTAGTTCCGGAGCCTCTTCAGTACAAACAAAAAATCAAATCTTTCCTCTTTATAATATTAGTGTAGACAAGATATTTCACGCGGATGAATTCGCGAGTAGAAGCAAGCAGTTAATATGTCTGAAATCGCCAACCCGTCTTGTGCATGCATGGTGGTGATCAATCACGAGCTTTGGTCACCATGCATGCCCTTCTCTGTATGTATGAGAAGAGGCTTATGCCTTGCAGGCTGGTATTATACAACGTGTAACGTTAAATGCGCAAAACCTGAAAATAGTTTGATCAGAATAACGAGCAGAATTAATTGAACCACTTTTTAATATAGGTCACATTTTTCAAAAAATCTTCATTAAAAACACTGCCGTGTCTATTTATTAATAGGTCAAGCATGCCAATGTCAGTGCGGCGCAGCGGCCCGGTGACGACTCCTCCCTCGGTAAAGCGTCGTCGCAGACACAAGAAACGATCAGAATGGCCAGTAAAACTAAAACAGCACATAAAACCTTTACAATTTTTTTAATGACTTATTTTCTCTCTGAAATAGGCCAATTGAATTAAAAATTAGTTAGGGTGTCTGAGGTTTTGCGCATTTAACACTACACGTTGTATAAAATGCTCGTAATTGTGTACTAAGGTATTAAAAAATGTGAAATAGCAACAGTGTAAAAACATTAATAGCACTATAAGTGCTTCACGCTTTGTTAGTCCACGAGGAATCCCGATTTGAAGGTTACGTTTTTTTAGTCAACTACACAGTGGCACTACGACAAGCTCCCGTGCTGCTACGACATAATGGCGCTGTCAATGTGATAATGTTACCACTGATTTGCGGTTACTTTTAGTCACATTTTTTTTTTGTTAAGTAATTTTTAATGATTGAAATCAACGCTATTTCCTACCTAACTGGTCTATTTAAAAGACCTTTAAACAGTAGGCAAGGTAAACTAATCAATATTTACCGTAATATCATCATCTGCCTAGCTTTTTCCCAACTTGTTGGGGTCGGTTTCCAGTGTAACCGGATGCAGCTGAGTACCAGTAGATACATGGAGAGACTGTCTATCTGACCTCCACAACCCAGTTACTGGGTAATACGAACGATACCCCTTGGTAAGACTGGTTGTCAGACGTTCGGGCTTCTGACGACCCGTAACGACTATCAACGAATCCACGAATGAAAGACAGGATCAACAGCTTAACGATCTTTCCGAGACACGGAGGGGTCTTGTTATATAAAGATGGTGACCCATCCACGGACCAAATGCGGCAAGCGTAGCTTAACCTGATCGATCGACCCGTGCGGCTGTTATTACTTAGCCACAAGTCCCTCACTTAGCTTCTTTTCGTAATAGTTGGTACAAAACACCGAGTCAAAGAGACTATTCGGTCATCTACTGAAATATTATAAACAAAAAAAAAAACTTATTGAATACCATCCATGGTCATTGCCCTGTTGGCCTTCGGTGATATTGAAGACTATTATTATTAGCGATAGTTACTATGAAAGATTATTTCGGATATTTAAATAGAAATTATTATTTTTATACTTAGCAATAGGCAATAAGGCTCGCCCCCTATCACACACAACGTGAACATAATTGGTGAAATGTTCGTGTACTATAGGTACAACTCTGCCCAACCCTTCAGGAAAACTACGTGTGATGTTATGTTATGATTATTTTTAAGTACCTAACCAGGAACGTTACTTTTTTTAGTAACGTCACTGACTGAGTTCGGCAGTTAGAGTATGATAAAATTGTCCTCGTCACATGAAATATCCTTTAAATTGAGTTTACGTTTTCTGCCTATTAAAAGTAACATATTATAGAACAGTTTGTGAAGATAGCAGGTCTGTTGGAAGAAATTTCTTAAGAAATAAGCAGTACCTTTGTACTCAAATTATAATTATGTCATATCCATATGTATTTTACTGTTTGTACAGACGCCAGCACATCAAGCTACCCGAAACTGTCAAATTTTCCCAATCAATTTTGAACCTTATGCTTTTTTTTTAGCAATAAAGTTGAAAATCTATTAAAGAAATCTGACAGATTGTAGTAGCTTAATGTGCTGTCGTCTGTACCTAGTTAACTTAAACGCTTATTCAAAACAGCCAGAATATAAATCAAGTTTATCAATTAAAAAGTTTAGGCTTAGTTCCCGCCACAGCCGGATGAATGCCGTAATTACAGAAACAGTTAAAAAATCATTGTGTCTCAACTCTTGTATGGATCCAAGTTCCAAAAGGTTAAACGAGTAGAACAAAATTCGCCAAACCTAATGATTTTTTTACAAGGTTTTTGAAAACCTGTTAGTGTACCCAGACTTGAAACTGAAGCCTAGTTATTGTCTATGTTTTTCGCACTTACATATCCCTGTATTTGAGGTACACACGGCGGATATATCAAGCTATAATAATAATAATAATCATTTTATTATATTATCAGGCAACTAAGGCCCATATATAAATTATATTACACAAAATAATCTATACATTTCCAGTTTTAGCTGACCTGGCATTATACAGTGTCCCTGGAAGTATGGATCAAATCGAATAGGTGCGTGAGCAAGGCCATTTCCAAACGTTTTAACCCTGACAAAGTCGGTGCAATTAAATAAAATTTTTGCTCGAAAATTGAATAAAATTTTTGACAGCACGTAGCCTTTGCAGTAAATGTTTTTTTTCTTATTGAGCAGATGTTTTCTAGCTGCGTAAAAGTATTACCACAGGAAAGGTCCACTCTTCTACAACGTCCTGCAAAAAAACAATTAATTGATAGCCCTGATAGTTTTTTTTTTTAATAATTGTTTTCTTTGAGCACTATGCGAAATTATTGAAAAAACAAAAACAAAAATTGATAATAATTTTTGGCCCGTAAAAAAATTCACCGACATCCTCAGGGTTAAAACGTTTCGAAATGACCTTGCCCACGCCCCTATTCGATTTGATCCATACTTCCAGGAACATCCTGTATAGGCTTTTCGTACAACGAGAAGTCAGCTTATACTGGAAATGGTATGTTCCTGCTTATGCTTGATATGTCGTCATGCGAACTCAGATATACTCTCACCCCTTTATTCACAAACGTTGCTTCAAATTAAGTACCTAGTGATTAACATACATTTTTGACGTTTAACCCTTTATGGGGCTCTGTCCATATATTGGACACCATTTTGAATCTTCGCGGCTAAACTAAACTTTAGACAAATGCAGCAGTAAAGCTATTGGAAAAAAGAGCAAAATAGTGTGTCAAATGCAAATTACCATAAAAATTTCAAATAAATATTATTATAGTTTTAATATCCCAGTGTTTTATTTTTAACATACAAGCCAGGATCTTCTGTCGTTCTGTCTTCTGTCGGTCCTATAAAGGTTTAAACGTCACTTAACTTTAATAATCGTTTATACACTAACCTTTCTATAGTTATTAATTTGACAAACTTGACACAAGCAAAGTTCTTTCTGAATTGTTCAGAAATACAATGTGTATCGAATCAATAGCACTATCGAATCGATAAACTGCGGCTAAGAACACGTTCAACCAGGCATCATACAGCTATAGTTACGAAAAAGGACCTTATGTACTAAAGGTATGTATATTTTTACCATCATCATTTAATTCCACATAACGCCCATTAAAAGCCAGGTACACACCATACGAAGCACACACTGCAATCCAGGTCTCAAACATTTATTATCACATACTAGTAGCAATCACTTCACGCTGTATCTAAAATGAGTCATAACTATTGATACTGATATTACAGGAAAATATGCACTATTTATACATCAATAATCATTATATTTCTTTAAATATTACTTGGAAATAAGAGTAATTTTTGCGCGTATTTATAAAACTGTTTCACTGTCACAGCTACCGATCACTAAAGTCAAGTTTGAATGAAGCTAAATCGCTCTCGTAAGTTGTGATGTAACGTTAGCGACACCATCATTTTAGCTTAGCGCGAGACATACCGGTTGCTTTGGCAAAAAAAACCCGATTATTGTACACTACTCTTGACACAAACTTATAAGCAATTCTGGTTTTCCTTCGCGCTAATTTCGATCACACATGTGAGGTATCTTTTACTTTGAGTGCCTTATTGTGGTGGTGAGCAACTATGAGGCACAATTTTATTTTTGAAGAATGAATGCGTTACAAGGGTTAATTTAAAGCAATTTTTGATGTTATTTATACCATATGTGTCTTACAAAGAACAAGATGTTTATACCCAACTTGACGGTGTTATTGATGCGAAAATTCATGAATTCGTACTACTATAATATTCGTATTACCAAGTAAGACATGCAAGAATAAAAAACTAATTTCTGCGTTAACTCGTCACGGTTGCCGTATAGTTTGTCAAACATGATGATGTCACTGAAACTTCCGCGACTAAATACGATAAAGTCATAGCATAAAATATTAAATTCACACTTCCCACATATTCTAGGTTTTAAAACAAACGCTGTATTATACAACGTGTAACGTTAAATGCGCAAAACCTCAGACACCCCAACTGATTTTTAATTCAATTGACCTATTTCAGAGAGAAAATAAGTCATTAAAAAAATTGTAAAGGTTTTATGTGCTGTTTTAGCTTTACTGGCCATTCTGATCGTTTCTTGCGTCTGCGACGACGCTTTACCGAGGGAGGAGTCGTCATCGGGCCGCTGCGCTGTGCTGACATTGGCTTGCTTGACCTATTAATAAATAGACACGGCAACGTTTTTAATGAAGATTTTTTGAAAAATGTGACCTATATTAAAAAGTGGTTCAATTCATTCTGCTTCTTATTTTGATCACACTATTTTCAGGTTTTGCGCATTTAACGTTACACGTTGTATAAATGTGAACATACATATATTAAATAAGACTAAGTGAAGGGCGGGCGTTTTGGGGGACTGTCTTTTGTAATTTTTGACGTTCGAAAAGTGCTGATTCTCAGCCAAATTTGAATAAATGACTTTTGATTTTGAGATTTGCTGTAGTTCAGTATTTTAATAAGGTGAAATAAACTCCTTAGAGAACGTTAATGCTTACCATGCAAATCTTTTGCATTTGCCACAATTGTGCACTTGTATGCCTGTGACCTGTACAAATCTATGGAAGAGCCTGCATGCTAGTGTGACAATCAGCAATCACAAGCAATTGTGTTATTATGTGTATTACGAGCTTAAGAGTTGTAAGTAATCACGCGCATTTATAACTTCGTTATTACAAACCTGAAACGTTTCTAAGTTAGAAACGACTAGCTACTTGTTTCATAAAACTGTTATAAATTGACCAAATTCGCTTAAATACCGGTAAATACGATTCTAAATTAAAGCAACACTCGTAAACTTAATAAGATTTATTTTTATCTTTTATTTTTAACTTGTTTTCTATGAATTGATAATGATTTAACTTGCTTAGTTTTTTCTCAGAATCGCTTGTTGCCAGGTAAATAATAGATTCAACGAGCAAATATCTTGTTAAACATACACAACTCATTATTGACGTGTGGGCAGCAATCAACGATATAAGGAGGGCAAAGCTCAACATAATTTAGGCCAATATTTGTAGGACCGTCCCCGGTAAACGCTCATAAGTGGTTACTCTAGTAATAACACGTTTATAAGTAGTAATAACTTGCGGTCTGACATTACGTTCCATGCATTCTAGCGACACAAACCATAGCATACAGCTAGTGCCATCCACGAAGATGCGCCCCACTTTTCTTTTTAATGCTTACAGTACAAGTGTGCAACCTTTCGCTACTATTTTAGTTTTGTCAATACACAAAGGTGCCGATCCCCTTGTTCTCAAACAAAACTTAATTTTAGTTCAGTGCATCTTTTTCTTTCTATTTTTGTTAAGAAAAGGACTGAAGATAAATATTAGTTTAGTCCTCCTGCCCGGGGCTTCGCACGCGTGGATTTCGGACATTATACCACAGAAACGTACATAAAAGTGCAGTACAGTTGATTTAATTAATCAAATTCAAATCAGCCGTTAAATCATGAAAACGTAACAGACATACAGATGTACATTCGCAAGTATAAGTTCAGTATGGATTTGGCGTTATCAAACTTAAGACAAAGGACACAAAGGCAACATACAGTCATAGTATCAACAAATAGACTAAATACCTATACCAAATTAGTTACTAGCGTATTTGAATAGTAACCACACTGACTGAGCGGACTATCCCAGGAAGACTACTTCGACCAGTAAATACAATTTCATGGTCACAGTACAGGAAAAATATAATTAAATTACTTACAACTGATTGCTACTCGTATACGGCTAAGTAAAGCATGTTTTGGCCGTTTATTCCTACTAATTGAATAACTACAGTTGATAATAATTTAGGTGCCTGTATACAAAAACAGTTTATTGACTATACAACATGTCCCGGAATTAACGCACACCATCAAACACCCCAATTAGGATATTATGTTATAATCTTAATGCATTCACTGAATTTTTATAACTATGTATAAAATATTGTTTTTTATTCAACTTGCTATAGTGATTCTGGGAAAAAAAAATTACCAGTCTACTGCTTAGTTTCTGAACTTTAATAAAAGAGACTTTGACCCCTGAGTTTATGACCCCAATCGTTCTCAGGGGGTAGTCCGATAAGAAATTTAGACTCCACAGAGTACAATAATATTAGGGAAGGAATGGTAGACACCCTCTAGCTTATTTTATTTTTCACTTCTCATGGTATAAAAGTTCGTCTTTACGTTGTGCGTAGGCGACATAATGTCGCTTTTTACGCTATTTGAGCATTATTATTATTTTTTTCTAAAACTAAGATATTCAGGCCCAACAGCCACACGCCAATAAAACGTCGCAGATTAAAGTCGTTATTTTATTTCATATGCTTTAATTTATATCACTTCCGTGTTTTCTATCGTTAATTAAATTAAACCAGATAAAATAGTTGTTATTTAAAAATTTAACGAAACGTTTTTATGACTCAGCGTTTTTATGAAGTACCCAAGTCGAATGACAAATGTTGAAAATTAACAAAAAAAAAAAAAAAAAATTTAAAACGTTTCGTGGCGGGAATTAGCTATTTTCTTCTTCAATTTTGCAACAATTTTTAACAGTGAAAATACTGTTATATACTTTATGGCTGTTTTATTTTCTCGCAATCGAAGTGAAAAGCAGTGTATAACCATTTTACATCTTGACCCTCGACTGATTATAAAAACCTGTGGCTCGGGTGGATATAAAAATCATAACATTTTCACAATAGTGGTTTATGTTTCTAAATTCTTGGGAATTCAATAAGAATGGGATTGAGCATTTTGTTCAGCAGGGTAATTGCGTAACACACTATCAGTAGCAATGGGCTCCATTTTGACAGTTCAACAACATTCATTGCGTTATTTACGTTGTTGAGACATTTTTCGAGCATATGAAGCAATGGATTAGCAATATCCTTCAAAGTGATCCAGATTGAGACTGGTAGTGTGTTACGCAATTAGGGTGCTGGCTTTTGTATACTTACACTAGGCGAGCAAGGTCATAGACGTGCAAATGAAGACGTGAAAATGAAGTACTTTCTGAATCAATGATGACGTTAACGGGTATCATGGATTCAGAAAGTACATGATTCTGAACCCCCGTTAAAGTCGTAAAACTATGCTAACGGTCAGGAAACATGTGCTGAATACAAGGTAACAGTTTGCGCGTCTATGTCCTTGCCATTCTGTATAAGTTTTGTCTTTATTTTCTAAGTATTCAATTCAATTCTCTTTTTTTTAACAATAAGGTTCATATTCTTACAAAGGCAAGATAAATATTTTCTCATACACATATCTAATCATATTCTCAGAATAAAAAAAAACAAATGTCCCACCCTAAACACTTAGAATCCAGTCTTCGGAAAGCCGCCATTTTTTTTTATCAACACACAATTCACAAACACCATAATTTATCATACCACTAAGCACAGAAAATTACTTTATTTCGCACTTAAGGAAAACGTAAAAATCTTTCGTCTAGCGCCAACCAATGGCGGTAAAACTTTGGAAAATATAAAAGAAACCAACAAAAAGCGGCAAACAGTAGCAATGGTTTCAAGAACAATACCCGACGGGCATACACAATCAGACAACACTTAATGCCTTTATACGTTGACATGTTATAATTTGATAGCTAAACGAGTATTTACAGCAGTGAATTCTTTGAAACTATAATATGTATGTGTATTTGTACGTTTTTCAGGGTACCGCAACCAAATGGAATGTGAGATTTTAATGTCTATCTAGTGATGAGCAAAAGCAAGACCAAGACCGGGACAATCTTGGTATTGGTCTTGGTGTTGCTTACTCAGTCTTCGTCTTGGTCTTGCTTGTTCGGTCTTGCTAGTGTATAGATAGTCTTGGTCTTGATCTTGCTTTTTTGCAAGACCAAGACTGCAAGACCAAGACCAATTTTCATCATCACTACATAAATACAAAAAACATTTACTCCGAGGACAGTTTCACAGATTTTTTTTTTTTTTTTTAAACTGGTAATTTTTTTTTTGTATATTTAGTGTTAAAATCTAATTTAAGCAAACTGAAAATATCAAATACAAAAAACGTTTTGTTCCACGAAAAGAACATATTGAAGTTGCTACATATATTTTAACTCATATATTTATCGGAAGCTGTTATTTTTAGCTTAGTCTTGCTCATTTAATCTCGGCCTTGCATACTCGGTCTTGGTTTTGATCTTGGTCTTACTTGTTCGGTCTTGGTGTTGGTCTTGCTAGTGTATAGATAGTCTTGGTCTTGGTCTTGCTTTTTTGTAAGACCAAGACTGCAAGACCAAGACCAATTTTGCTCATCACTATGTCTCTCTGTTTTTACTGACCTGAGGATCCTGTTAATGCTAAATTTAGGAGTCGATGACAAAAAATAAAATCTCTCCCTCGCCAAGGTTTCATAATAATTAGAGAATTCCCATTTATCTCGATAATCTGCTTACAAATGTGTGGCAACCCGTCTTACTAAACTAAGGGGTATCGCGTTACCCAGTAACTGGATTGTGGAGGTCCGACAGGCAGTCGCTCCATTTAAAATACTGGTTTTCAGCTGCATCCGGTAAACTGGAAGCCTACCCCAACAGAGATGGGAAAAGGCTAGGCAGGAATTTTTGGATAATACAAATGTTTCTCTTGCAGCTATATTATTTTATTTTAGACTATTAATAAAGCTACTATCATATTGATAGTTCTTTTAAAAATACTCTTATTTATCTTGATGGATTAATAAAAGATATAGTGGAATCTGCTAACAAATATTTGTTTTCAGATGGAGGTTTGCATAGTAAAAAGGGTCATTGATAAATTATGAATACAAAATCCTACAACAAGACAGACGTTGAGCAGCTGATTTCATTAAGTATGAGATGTTTATACGGATCACTTAATGCAAATAAAGTCGTATAGGACAATCGTCACGCGTGAACAAAACGTTATTACTGTAACAATGGCGACGGAATGGATGATCAATCATTTTTTAAGTTTTTTGACGAGACAATAGTCGGGAAATTATGAAAAATACATACGTATAATTGAGATAAGCTACTGTCATAGAATTGGTGTCGATGTGGATACTGTAGAAGCTAAATCATCTTTCCTGCACCCTAATTGCGTAACACACTATTACTCTCAAATTGAATAATTTTGAAGCATGTTGCTAATCGATTGCTCCATATGTTGGAAAAATGTGTCTGCTCAACAAAGCAAATAACGCAATGAATGTTGTTGAGCTGTCAAAAGAATTTCTCAGCTAAAAAATAACTTCAAGCTCAATTCTTGAGGAAAGCTATAGGTTATTTAACATCACGCTACGACTCTCAAGGGCTGGGCAGAAAGTGCGCTGAGTGAAAACGAAGTAGGTAATAGCGCGGTCAGGCGATGCCAGGCGACGAGGTGGGTCGGGGGAATATGAAATTTGACGCAGACGAAGTCACGGACAGAGGCTAGTTTAATATACAGGTTGAAATTGAAAACATGCGACAAATCGAAATGGGAGATTGTACTCATCATTATGAACAACTTTTACCATGGGACCAAACCTGAAATTGCAAAAAAAAATCAGCTGTTCCCTACATTTTGACGAGTTATGCGAACATAAATGTAGGGAACAGTAGGTTTTATCTCATAGTAAAAGTTGTTCACAATGATGAGTACAATCTCTCATTTAGATTTGTCGCATGTTTTCAATTTCAACCTGTATACATTCGTTAAAATAGATAAGTATGTAAAAAGTAAACTAATAACTGGACATACACATCAAACATTGCCACACCGTCTACAGCTGCAGCATTGTCGCGATCCATCGACACGTATGAACAAAACCTTATCAGCATACAACAATGGCCATAGATCTATTATCAAGCACATCACATAATGAAACGTTTTTTGCACTATGACTGACCTTCAACGTACCATGGTGTTGGTGATATCCAATTTATTTTTATGTTGGCTCTATTGATGTTTGTTATTGGTTGGTACCTTTGTGAGTTGTCTTTGTGACAAAGGTGCCAATTCTGTTGTGCACAAACTAAAATAAATTTAAGTTCAGTGCATCTTTTTATTTCTATTTCATTAAGAAAAGGACAGAAGATAAATATTAGTTTAGTCCTGTCAAATTAAGATACTCCATAGACAAGTTTAGACGTGATTAAAAAAATGGCTACCTACTAAAAATACATCAATTTACGTCAGGCGCCGACTAATTTGACAGAACTAAACTGATATTTATCTTCTGTCCTTTTCTTAATGAAATAGAAAGAAAAAGATGCACTGAACTTAAATTTAGTTTGTGAACAAGGGAATCGGCGCCATTGGCCGTATAATTGAGTTTTCCAGAACGATAGTACACACATCAAGCTACCCGAAACTGTCAAATTTTCCCAATCAACTTTGAACCTTATGCTGTGGCGATAAAGTTGAAAATCTATTAAAGAAATTTGACAGATTGTAGTAGCTTGATGTGCTGGCGTCTGTACCTACTCCCACATTCCACCAGTTATGTCTCATGTAACAGGGACGGGCGAGACTATTACCATCAACCGCTGATGGAAAAACCCAACAACACCTTGCCCGACCTTGGAATCGTACCCAGGGCCTCATGCTTAGCAGTAGCTTGCGACCAGCAGACAAACGAAGCAGTCAAGATAATTCCTTTTCAGATAAAACTTGTAACAACGTCAAGTTAGCTATTACATGCAAACCATATCCTACGGTTAATTCGCCATTAAATTGCCATATTACGCTGAATTATTGCCAGTAAAAAATATTAAACTTCAAGAGGCAATACAGCATGTACAGACGCCAGCACATCAAGCTACAACAATCTGTCAAATTTCTTTAACCCTTTATATGTTATGTTAAAAATAAAACACTGGGATATTAAAACTAATATTTATTGAAATTTTTATGGTACTTTTTTCCAATAGATTTACTGCTGCATTTGTCTAACGTTTAGTTTAGCCGCGAAGATTCAAAATGTCCAATATATGAACAGAGCCCCATAAAGGGTTAATAGATTTTCAACTTTATCGCTAAAGTATTAACTTCAAGGTTGATTGGGAATATTTGACAGTTTCGGGTAGCTTAATGTGCTGGTGTCTGTACAAACATTATTTGGCAAAATATTAATTTTGTTTTTATGGGGTCGTTGTAACAAGAATTGCATGGAGTAAGTAAATATGACGTTAGCGTACTTAAGACCTACACGGTTTTTAAAGTAATTATATTGTGGCAAAATAAATAAAAAGCTAAGTATCTAAGTACAGTCACGAGCACTAATATGTCAACACTTGGCAACTTTCAATTGAGATTTATTTGTGAAATAACGAATGCAACGTTAAAATATGACACTTTACATAAACCTATTAGTTCGAAAATATTATGTTCGTAATAACATAAAATTTCATACAATAATAAAGGAGAAAATCGCCTTTGAATAAAGCCAAGTGTATACATACTTATGCTCGTGACTGTACACCTTTTGCTTATTTACCTTTAATTATGCATGACGGTTATTTAAGAACGAATGAATCCTGTAATAATAATTAGTGATGATTGGCAAAAACATCAAATGACCTAAGTACATACATAAAGTCACGAATTTACCATTGGGGTACGCAGAAACTACAGAAAGCCACCTGCTACGATCCTTACATAGTCCTTAAGTACGTTTACGTTTATAAATCTGGTCATACACGCACGCCGGTTACGAGTACCATGCACCTGAACGCGTTTCAACTCTTAACTGCTTTGTAAATTACTTCCCCCCCATTCCCCTCCCCTTTCATTCGTCCTCAACAACATCATGTGATTGCTACAAAAATCACGCAGCAGTGTCTGCCTGTCTGCTAATTACAACAAATTGCTAACCCACTGCCCCTTTACTAACATTAGGCAACACCTAAATTAATAGCTAAACAAACGTGCGCTGTTGGATTATCTACTTTCGGTGCTGAGCCGAGCGTTAGAAATCCATCAGCGCGTCGTGTTTTTGTTTAGGGATTAATTTAGATCTCGCTTAGTGTTAGTGAAAAAGGGAATATTTTAGTTGTATCATCATTATCAGTCTATTCATGTCAGAATTCACGCTAACTGAATGCTGTGCAGTCCAGGGTTCGATCCCAAGTCGGGCAAACTGTTACTGGGTTTTTCTATTAGGAATTTCTCAGTAGCAGCTTGGAGTTTGGAAGTTGGCGGTGCGAAACCCCCGTGCCTCGGAAGGCACGTTAAGCCTGTGGTCCTGCGCCTGATTTCTCAAGCACTTCCTCTCTCCTTAAACAGCACCATTATATTTTCTTTACTCCTGTTTCATGTCTATTGTTATATGTATATATTTATTTAGATTAGTATAATATACTTTATGCATGTATTCATTTTATCGTGTAAATGGTACACCACAGACTACCTACAGTATTTGTCACTCCTTCCCTTTTAAATCCATCCAAAGGTTGTCTTTCAAAGATCCCTCTTAGCGATAAGACCGCCCATTGTCTCAACCTTTGTAAAATTTCCATATTTATGTCTGTAATTTATGGTGTACGTAATAAAGAGTATTCTATTTTATTCTATTCTCTCCGGTCGTGTTGGATTGCCGTCAGAGTGAGGGAAAAGTGAGTGTACCTATGTCTACACACTCAAATCAAATCAAATCATTTATTTTTGCACAAAACACTGTTACAATAGAGTGTTATTAAAATAGACGTTTCAAGTACACTTGTGCACTATAATATCTCCCGCGTAGATGGCCAGTCTCCTCTGAGATTGGATTATGCTATCACTCTATTTGGGCCTACAGCAGTCCACTGCTGAATATACAACGTGTAACGTAAAATGCGCAAAACCTGAAAATAGTTTGATCAGAACGACGAGCAAATTAATTGAACCACTTTTTAATATAGGTCACATTTTTCAAAAAATTATTAATAGGTCAAGCAAGCCAATGCCAGCGCGGCGCTGCGGCCCGGTGACGACTCCTCCCTCGATAAAGCGTCAACTCAATCCTCAGATTCTTACACCTAGCTGCTACGAGCCACCTTGTGGAGATCGTCGCTCTTTTTAGGCCGAAGGCGTCCTATCTTAGGCGTGATACACACTTGTTCGGGTCGGCACATTCGGTTCGGCAGTATTTTTGAACAAAAAAGCCGACTAAAAGTCACTAAATAGTGCAGAATGCAACATAATTGAAGACAGTAAACTCCTTTCGGCATCTATCTTCAATGAATTGAGAGTTACAGTGAATTATTACTCAGCCGGGCGGTCTTTTTTCCCGAACATATATCTGCATTTTATATAAGACTTTACCGTCCCGGCAGTGCCAATTAATGCCGGCCCGAACAAGTGGGTAGCACACCTTATTTTTGCCAATTCGCTGCCTCAACTCCAGAGTACGTCTTTCCCAACGTACATCGCAATGATGAATATTCATAATTAAGTAATTCGTCACAGCAAGCTTTCGAAGTTCTGTACAACGCAATAGTGACCATTCTCAATTAAATAAGTCGTCATAGCGTACCTTTCTAACGCACATAATTCGTATTTTTAAACTTTATGAATACAGGACATCGGTATTTTAAACTTCAAAGTTCACTATGATAGTCTATGAGTCTGGATGACATACATAATAGCTAATTTTACCATAAATACATAACAACGAATTTCTATTAAGGCCGAAAGGGTTTCTTACAATTTATATTATTATCTTAGATGAGGCTATTTGAGGGACCGGTTTCCTTGATCTTGTGTCTTCGCCATTAGTATTACATAATTTGAAACTGGTTATAATATAAATAAATAGGTGTGGTTTATGGTTTATTTCGGTATTTGCGTTTTAATGAATTATAAGTGGAATTATGGACATTCCTTAGACGATAGTTTATGCAACATTCCTTGTGTCCAAGTTTTAAGCGCAAATGCGACACACTTGTTCGGGTCGGCATGATTCGGCACAGCCGAATATATCTATTATTACGTTCGACTAATCATCATCTGCCTAGCCTTTTCCCAACTATGTTGGGGTCGGCTTCCAATCTAACCGGATGCAGCTGAATACCAGTATTTTACTAGGAACGACTGCCTATCTGATCTCCACAACCCAGTTACTGGGTAATACAAGCCTGACAACCAGTGATACCTTTTGGTATGACTGGCTGTCAGACTTTCGGATTTCTGACGACCCCTAACGACCGTCAAAGATCTATAAATGACAGCTGGGACCAACGGCTTATCGTACTTTCCGAGGCACGGTAGTGGTAGTAGTAGTCTCGATGCTATGGATGGTCAACCATCCACGAACTGACTGCGGCAAGCGTAGCGTAACCTCCGATCGACCCGTGCGACTGTTATTATTTAGCCTCGGGCCTCGAGCTCCAAGCAGAGTATGTGTAGTAATTGCTTTGGGTCGGCTTTGTTGTTCAACAAATAAATACTGCCGGTTCGAATGTGCCGACCCGAACATGTGTGTAGCACCTATTATGATATGACTGATTATGAGTTTTAAGTATTTTGAGACGTGACTCACTCTCGGATTTTTACCAGATTTCAAATTCTATTGTGCAATAAGGGGATATAAAATCTACATACTTGTTATATTACAAAACTGTGCCTTTTGTCGCCTTTAGCATGGATTCTATGATCATGTGGTAACATATTTATGCCACTTAAATAGAATAATCTGAAAATCAACGTAATCGGGCGCGAATAAAAATAAACTGCTCCCTATATTTTGACGAGTTATGCGAACATAAATGTAAGGAACAGCTGTTTTTTTACGCAACCGATTTCGTTAACTTTTTGTATATCGTCAGAAAATGCGATAACAAGTATACGGTATAATTTATTGCATAATTATATGTGGTTTCCATACTGGGGGGCTTATGGCTAAGTAATAACAGCCGCACGGGTCGATCGATCTGGTTAAGCTTCGCTTGCCACGGTTGGTCCGTGGATGGGTGACCATCTTTACATACCAAGACCCCTCCGTGCCTCGGAAAGCACGTTAAGCCGTTGGTCCCGGCTGTCATTCGTGGATCTTTGACAGTCGTTACGGGTCATCAGTAGCCCGAAAGTCTGACAAAACCAGTCTTACCAAGGGGTACCGTATTACCCAGTAACTATGTTGTGGGGGTCAGATAGGCAGTCGCTCCATATATAATACAGGTATTCAGCTGCATCCGGTTAGACTGGAAGCCGACCCCAACATAGTTGGGAAAAGGCTAGGCAGATGATGATGATGTGGTTTCCATACTGTACATGTTAGTCGGGCGGTAAACTGCTTGCGCGATGCAGGATATTTGCGTGACGTCGGTGTGTTGCGTAGTTCGCATGTGGCGATATAGATGCCGCCACAGCTTTGTTATAATGATTGGCCCTCTTTTTGTGAACCACAAATAATTCCTATTTTCAATGCATCAATCAGCTCAGCCTATCGCAGTCCACTGCTGGACATACTACTAGACTACCTTCTTTAGGTCGTCCGTCCATCTAGCTGGGGGGCGTCCCACACTACGCTTGCCGATACGCGGTCTCCACTCCAGGACTCGTCTGCTGCACCGGCCATCGGCCCTTCGACAGACATGGCCAGCCCACTGCCACTTCAGTTTGCTTACTCTGCAAGCTATGTCGGTTACTCCGGTTCTTATCCGGATAATTTCATTCCTGATTTTATCCTTCAAAGAAACCCCTAGCATAGCTCGCTCCATAGCGCGCTGAGCGACCTTGAATTTAAAATAATTCCCAATTTGGGGTCCTAAAAATACTAAATAGCCGAGTAACTGCAGCCATCTTGGATGCGCTCGCCGGCCGCTGCCCTCGAAAGTGTCCATCAGTAGAACATCAATAACTTTTTTGAGGATCAGTTGAATAATTCCCATATTATTATGTTAATGCACTGTACATTTGTTGTGTAACTCATAAGTCACAATGATGTAATTTCTGAATTAAAAATTAAAGACGCTTTTCGTGTCTGTCTGTGAGACTCAATTGTTCTTCTTCTTCTTATGTAACGGAAGTCTCGATGTTTTGACAAGTCGTATAAAAACGTGCGCAGCCGGGATGGGTCGCTAGTTTACATGTAAACAGAAGCGTAAACGCCGATTTCCACGTTTCTAAATTCTAGACCAAGCGATTTAGGCTACGCGTTGTCTGTCAATGAGTGAATTCAAGATATTTATTAAGTATATATTTCTATGTCCAAGAAATGCACGTTACCTTTAGGGGGTCCGAAGAGCACGACGTCCATCGCTTTGAGCGCCAGCTTCTGTTTATGTATGGGGTCCTTGATGCCCAACACGTTGCTCAGATACTGCATGTTGTTTACTGCCAATCTGTTGGGAAAAAAACAGTTTTTTTTTTTACATCATTTTACATGGTCTTCACAAGATCTGACCACGATTATGTCTGAACTTTAAAAGAGTTTGTTTCGGCCTTTCTTCTCAGAGTACGCAAACCTCGCCTAGTTTTTAAAATATGATTGACGTGTAAAAGTGTGTTTACAAACCTACTTACAAAAATAAAATTTATCATTTATAGAACAGTGATGATTTTCAAGTGAATATAAGACAAACGATTATTTTAATAATCAGTCCCTGAAAGTTTATCATTTGACATTTCATGTTAGTAAACGGACTGCTTCGGGGGTCTAATGGCCGCAAACACGACTAATGAGTTTGGGGTCCTATGAACTATGTTTTTAGGTTTTTCTAATTACGAATTTCTAAGAAGCAGCTGATAGTCTAGATTTGTGCCTTTGTGTGGTTGATGGTAAGCTCTTCCCCTATTACATGGGGGGGACTAACTATACAAGAGTTATAACTTTCGTTACCAACACGTATACGAACTACTGTAAATAGTGGAATCAAAGACATATTTCTTGTTCAAACGCTGATGCTGAACAATGTCTTTAGTTGTATAATGATCATGATCATTATTGTAGCAACCCTTGTAAGGTCTAGAACTGCCGTGGGATTCTGTACCCATCTCACCGTGAAAGCTTGGGTGAAGTGAGCGTGGAGTAAGCTGTCATTCGCTAGGGATTAACACTATTAAGTGCTCACTTCACTTATGATTTCACGGTGAGATTTTTACAGAATCGACTGGCTGATCTTAAAATTATGCTGACAGGTAGAGGGGTAGTCTGTGCTTTTATCAGTAGCCATGTATACCTAGGTACCGGATGGTATGGACGTCGACTCGCAAACTCCAACCATGAGTTCAGCACATAATTCTAGACCCCCTAGCGTAGAAATTTTTCCTAGGTTATAAAAAAAAATCGGCTGTTTATAGAAAAGCGCGTGGTCAAAATTTACTAAACAGCATTTTTTTTTATTACCAACGAAAAATTTCAACGCAGAGTATTCAGAATCATGTACTAAATCCATGGTAACAGGTTGTCGATGACCCAGCCACCCTGTATATGCTAGTGGACATAAGGAGTCCAATTAACACCTAAGGGTCCCAGCAAAACGTCTATATTCCTGGTGAAATTAAGCGTATTCTGAAATCAACTTAATTTACACTGCAATCAAATCAAATCAAATCATTTATTTTTGCAGAAAACACTGGTACAATAGTGTTATTAAAATAGACGTTTCAAGTGATTCTACCGTAAGGCATGCAAAATTTACAGATATAATTGTGGTACCCTATAAGAAAATCAAATAAATATAAAACTAGGTAGTCATATTTTAAGATATTAAACAAAATTAGTGGAATGTCATTCTTAAAGTTATATTAATACATGTAGATTATTTATTTAGTAATAATAGTAATATTAAAATTATATCAATGTCATCCCTAGAATTATTATAATAAATTAAGATATTAATTATTTATAGATCATGCATAATTTATTGTTCTATTACTTAATGTCACTGTCAGGTCTTAAATTTGTCGTTTAAGTTGTCGTTCAAGTTATAGTAAGATTAATCTACTAAAAGGCTCTTTAGATTTTTCTTAAATAAAGCAGTATTCATTGCCCTTATTTCTTTAGGTAATTTTATTGAAAATATAAAGTAGCTATTTGTTTATTTCTAAATAAGACCAATGAAACAAGGATTTGAATATATGATATAGATAACCTGGTTAAGTCGAAGACGGCTTTAGGCTAGTCGTCAAGCCACGTGCCGCAAGTTCTCAGGCAAATAATAAAGGTGGTAAAATGTGAGAAACACACACATCGAAATAAAAATGACACTATGACAAATGCTAAGTTTTAGGATAGGTCGGTTTCCTCACGATGTTTTCAATGACTGTTTTATGAGCAGTGGTGATGAAATAAATTACACAAAATAAAGTGCCTGGCTCGGGTCGACCCCACGATCTACGACACGTCGACATACGTAGGGCTGTTACCACTGGGCTACCAGTGCTTATAATAATAATAATTTCATGATAATTCAGCAGAAAGCTGTCCATTCCCCAAATCTTAGTTATAATGACTGGTCCTGTAGTTCTCGCTTTATACGGATGACCATGACTTTCACTAAAGGGCTATTCCCGTATTTATAAGAAAGTTTGTATTTTAATCTGTCTCAATCTGTCAGAAAAATCTCAAATATTTCTTACATTTTTAAATATATGAATTGGCCTGCATGTTATCGGTCTACTTAGTACTATTAGCACTTTGACAGTTTTTTGTGGAGCGTTTTGTTGCGCCGCTACCCCTAGTGCGCGGGCGTTTTTCGGCATATTTGTATCGACTATAAAAAATAACCCAAATGACCATTCAAATAATTCTTTTTGTATCTATTAGTTCTATTTTTTATACCATGAAAAATAAATAAAAAACGTAATTACATTGTATTTAGTATATTAAAAAATCGTTTCCTTTGAGCATTCGAGTATTCTTCGATTGTCTCGTTCACCGCCGAATGAACGCAGCGCCCACACGCGTCATTGCAATTCCTTCCCTCCACTCCCCCTTTGTACTTATAGCAACGAATCGTATATGTGTGTGTAGCTAGAACATTAAGCCCCGGATACACTAGGGAACATTTTGTCCCGCAACATGACGCGCAACACAAAATATATGTGACGCTGCAACGTTGCATAGTGTCCCGCAACATGACCCACAACATTTTACGAGACGCGGGACATGTTTCTTGCTCCCGTTCCGAGAGCGAGCGCACGGCGCGACATTCTCTCGGGACATTCACGTAGTTGCCGAGCGCCATGTTCCGCAACATGTTGCTCCATTTGTCCCCTAGTGGATCCGTGGCTTAACTGCGACTCATGTCCTGAGTGCATGATTTTTAAATAAACCGTATGAAAGTTGATCACGGCCCCAGGCCGTGCCTCGCGCGTTAGAGAAATTTAAGGAGCACGGACCGAGTTCGTGGGTCGCTGTCAAAGTGTTAGTTTTAATAGAAATATTGGTTACCTGGGCAGAGTAGCGCCAGTGACCTTGTGTTGAAGGAACAGGGTCTTGTATTGCGGCAGATCCACTGACTGAGACAGCCATTCTACCGTCTGCTCCACCGTCCAGTTGTGCACCTGCAATCGAAGTTTGTATCATTACTAAGATAAATTCGAAAATCAATTTTAACAGGAGTCAACACATTTTAGGAATATTATCAAGAATATGTAACAACCCAATTTGATATGAAGATGTTGTTTGTGCTGTTTTTTTTTTAAATATTTTTTATTAATAAACTTGCTCTATGACCTTTTTAGCCTGCTATCAAGATTCATTTTTTATTTATTCGTATAACAATTCACATTGTGATAAAACCTTACATAATTTTAATATAGCAAGCAGAAAAAGTTAAATTATACAATTAAAAATTATACTTGAGGCATTTGAAATATTTATATTTAATAAAGAATCCAACAAACTTTTTAATGATTAATTTCTGTTTTTAACACTTCAACTCAATCCCGTTTTGAATATTTGTTTAGACGTTTAAGTTTATACAACGTGTAACGTTAAATGCGCAAAACCTGAAAATAGTTTGAGCAGAATAACGAGCACAATTAATTGAACCACTTTTTATTATAGGTCACAATTAAAAAAAAATCTTCGTTAAAAACGTTGCCGTGTCTATTTATTAATAGGTCAAGCAAGCCAATGTGAGCGCGGCACAGCGGCCCGGTGACGACTCCTCCCTCGATAAAGCGTCGTCGCAGACACAAGAGACGATTAGAATGGCCAGTAAAACTAAAACAGCACATAAAACCTTTACAATTTTTTTAATGACTTATTTTCTCTCTGAAATAGGTCAATTGAATTAAAAAGAAGTTGGGGTGTGTGAGGTTTTGCGCATTTAACGTTACACGTTGTATATTCGACCAGACTTCGAAGACATGTGACACCCACCAACCCGCACAGGGCCCGCGTGGTGGATTATGGCCCATTCCCTCTCTCAGAGAGGTCTATGTCTCAGCAGTGGAAGGTTATAGGCTGATTATGGTTCAACCAGACTTATATGAATAATTTTCAGTGCTTCTCCATAATATATTAGTACTTACTTTAGATTTTCCAAAACTATCGAGTACTGACCTCTGATCTGAGCCACGCCTCCCACAGCTCCTTGACGGAGATGTGCATGTCATCGTTGTGATGAAACGCGCGCTGTCGTTTCTCATACCCGCTGTCGTACTGCAGCTCTTCGCGAAGGAACTGGAAAGGGGATAAACACGTTATAAATTCATCATTCATTGTTTGTTTTATTTCTTTTTAGTATATTAATGTATATTTATTTGTACTTATATTCATATGTAATTAGGTATATATATATTATAGTTATATTTAAAATATTTATTCCTCAATTTTCATGATTGCACCTACTACTGTTTGTCTTTGCATCACCCAAAGTTTGACTGGTAGAAAATGCCTATGGCATTAAGTCCGCCTCTGTACATTTATGTGTTTGAAGTATTAAATAAATAAATAAATATGCGAAACTTATGTGGTCATTGCATACTGGCATCGCAGATGAGACCAGTTAGATTTTTCTTTAGCAAGAGACATTTCGACTCTTGACGGGGAATAATTGAGATTCGAGATGTCTCGTGTGCTTTGCAATAACACAAAAATACCTTTCAAACCGGAACACATGCAGCAACACTGTTTGGCGGCAGAGATACGTAATGATGGTAGTATTCCCCAGACGAGCTCTTTCACAAAAACCTCTACAAGTCTCAAGAGTTTTTGATGTTTCAAAAAGGAGGTCTTCTACGGCGTTATTTAAAAGCCGGCCCTTGTCAGAACCAATTATTTAGCACCAAGCATTTTTTTAAATGTCCCGGGAAATTCAGATTCAGTTTAAGAATACCCAATCCAGTACCCTAATTGCGTAACACACTATTACTCTCAATTTGAATCATTTTGAAGTATATTGCTAATCCATTGCTCCATAATTATGTTCGAAAAATGTGTTTGCTCATCAACGTAAATAAAGCAATTAATGTTGTTGAACTGTCAAAATGAAACCCACTGCTACTGATAGTGTGTTACGCAATTACCCTGCAGTTTGTGGTTGGACCAGCCACCCTGTGGTTAATACCTGTGCAAAAGATGTTTGCTGGTTACTAACACTGTCTCGAAATCGTGACCTAAAGAACATTTTTCTTTTCGAATGCTGTAGAATGTAGACTTTGATAATCCAAACCCATCAATCTACATGGTCTTCACATGATCTGATCAAGATAATATCTGGGCTTTAAAAGAGACTGTGACCTCTGAGTTTGTCTCGGTCTTTCTTCTCAGAGTAGTAGTAGTAGCAGATAGGAGATGCCGACCTCATCTAGTTTTTAAAATATGATTGACGTGTAAAAGTGTTTGTGCAAACCATTGAGATGGGATATAACAGGAGATGCCCTGTTATTCTATACACGGTTGTAGGTAGGTGCCAGAGCAGCCATCTTTGTCGCCAAGTTTCGTGGTAGTTCAGCTGTCAAATGGTTGTTTATTTTTTGTATTATTGAGATTTGCGAGAAAATTACGAGGACTTTACCTTTAAAACTGCGTGTAAATGTTGAAAAACAGCAATTCAACATGCCTGTGTGTTGTATTGTGAAGTGTGGTGCAAGGAAGAATGAAAATCAACCTCAACTTTCTTTGCACAGGTTAGTAGCCGGTTTTCATGCAATAACACATACAATAATAGACATTCGATGATATAATTGTAACGCGATCATGAATTTATGGCTAAAGTATTGATATTTGGGTGAATTTCCGTATAACAGACCTTTTTATTATTTTGTTAATTCATTCGTTTGTTTACAATAATATGTCATAATAGAATAGTGTTGTACCGTTGCCTAATAGTTTCCGGAACTAGTTCCTCCGCTGGAACGATATCGGTATATTCTGCTATGTTAACATAAATAGTCCTGCGTCTTATTAGCTCCGATTGACCTTGCTAGGTCCGGCCCGTGGTTCACAGCACCAAAATCAAAATATTTTCTTTCACATAAACCTACATGGGCACTTATGAAACGTCAGAAGCTAGATGCACGGTTCCAAATGGTGGTTTCCTATGCAGAAGAACCAGTGAGAAACTCCACGGTTACTCTTTTAAAAACAATTGGCTTTTACAATATCTTCTATTTTTTTAAGTACCTGGTACTTGTTGACAGGCCTACACTGTCCTCCCCTACCTATTAACATTGTAAAAGCCAATTATTTTGAGTAACCGTGGAGTTTCTTGCCGACTCTTCTCCATGGCTAGGAAGTTTATTATAAAAATGTATACTTTGGCATCTAAACGAGCCACCTATTTTCTTGAGCCTTGTTGTAGGAACAACAAATTTGTGTTTGTTCCTAGTATTTATATTATATATATCACTGTATTTTTAAACAGATTATATTTTTATGTGCATACAAAAGATTATCATAAATGTACTGAGAAGGCACAGTCATTATATTAATCTCTTTAAAGTCTCAGGGAGTGTCTGGGACTTAATTTATAAATGGAACGAATTGCCCTTTTTTGTAAAATTAAAATTGTCTGAATATCGGCGGCATTTCCCCACAACAGAATACCGTATGACAGCACACTATGAAAATAACTAAAGTAAACTAAACGGGCTGTCTCTAAATCAGTTAAGTCACGAATTTTCCTAACGGCGTATGCTGCAGAGCTAAGTTTTTTTGACAATTTATCTATATGGGGGCCCCATTGAAGCTTGGCATCCAAAGTTATGCCTAAGAATACTGTGGTATTTTCGGGTTTTAACTCTTCACCCTTTATGAGAACACTAGTTTCTACTTGTCTAACATTTGGTATCGTAAATTTAATACATTTCGTTTTTTTTTCGTTAAGAAGTAGATTATTAACATTAAATCAGTTTACTACTTTGGCGAGGGCACTATTTATACTGTCAGTAACCAGCTGTTGACGTTTGAGTTTAAATAAAAGTGAAGTGTCATCTGCAAACAACACTACATCATGTTCATCCTTTATGAGGTAATGCAAGTCATTTATATAAATAATAAATGAAAATGGTCCAAGTATTGAGCCCTGGGGGACCCCCATTCTTACTATAGATCCGGGTGACCTTTTCCCGTTAACATCAACTCTCTGAATCCTATCACTGAAGTAAGAAGTGAGAAGATCCAGAGAGGGTTCCGGATTCCGTAGTGGCGAAGTTTCCTGATTAAGGTTTCATGAAGAATACAATTGAATGCCTTGGACCAATCACAAAAGATGCCCAAAGCATAGCATTCGCAAAGTATTACTTTTGTAAGCCTATTTTACTAATCAAACGTTATATTTGAACGATAATTGAACGTTATATTTGTTAATCATTATCATACCAATAAACAAAGGCAAAAAAGAATACTTTTATTTTATTTTTACTCCACCACTCTTTAACACAATAATATAAGCATCCCATCCCATTCACGGAGAATGTGATGGGAAGTTTATATTATTCATTCACCCTAGTGATTATCTTGTTTTTCACTAGGGTCCGCATACCTAACAGAAACTACTGCTCTCTGGCCTTCCAACCCAAAGGTATAATATGCGAAAGCACCTGTTTTTAGGCATATGGATACATATCTCTTCACGCTGTTTTCCTTCACTTTAATACGTAAACGTGATGCAATTAAAAAGTGTTTTTTAATTCTGTGCCGAAAAAACACTTGGCATTAATTTTATTTTCAGGGAAGAAAGTTGATTGCGATAATTTGACAGTTTCGGGTAGCTTGATGTGCTGGCGTCTGTACCTATCGATAAATAGTTCATATGAGTCTTTTACGCATAACAAAAGATTAGAAATAAAGTATTTTCGCATACTGTATTTTTATGCAAAATTATAAAGTATGTTTATCGAAAATAAACTAGGATACGTTACTATAAAGTAGGCAACCTTAGTTAGAACGGACTATAAGTTAGTATACTATATTATGATCCAAACGTGATAACTAGTACGACTCGTATTTAGTATCGATACTCGTTATAGTAACACCAATGTTCCTTGATTGATACAACCCTAGCAATGGCAGCCATTTTTTGAGACAATATGAGTTGTAGGTAGGCACCCTTTTTTCGTAGGTATTTCCAGTCCATATATATATGTCTATGGTGCAAACCTACTTACAGAAATAAAATCATTTATCATCTATTAAATAATGACTTACTTACGAAATTCAGGAAGACACACATACAGGCCAATTTATGCCACGAATCAGATGGCAGAAAGATTTATTCCAGGTCAAACAATTAAAGCTAGGCCACGAGGCCTTAGGCTTATATATAAACAAGGACAAAACCTTGGCCCAAGGGACATAAACATAGCAAAATAATTGTTATTGGTTTTCCTTATTGTCGTGTATTATTTCGGTAACAAGTTTAGTTTTAGAAGGAAATTAGTATACTTACCCACCTACCTTCTGGTGCCTGCACACTAATTGCGTAACACACTATCAATCTGAATAATTTTGAAGCATATTGCTAATCTATTGACCCATATGTTCGAAAAATATGTCTGCTCGACAACGTAAATAACGCAATGAATGTTGTTGAACTGTCAAAATGAAACCCACTGCTACTGATAGTGTGTTACGCAATTACCCTTCTGGCCGTGCCTACCTACTTTAAAACGAATTTTGAGGAAGTTCTCTCTATCTCATTGACTATTTTCAGTATTCTATACAGTAAGAATTTTACTAGCATGCAAACTTGATATCTAGTAAGGTCATGGATTTAGTCTAGATTTAGTTTTGAGAGGAACATAAGTAAGGAGTAGGACTAGTAAGACTTCCACTGATTGCGTCTAAAAGATTTTTAGTTTGTATTAGTCGATCGTGTACCTACTATTTATTTCTTAATTTATGTTAAGTATGGGTCTTTTTTGTTTTTAGTATTTATAACTGGACACTTGTAAATGGCCTTCAATTGTCTATTGTTTAAGAACACTATAAATTAGCTGCAAATTTTCGGAATAAAATAAAATAACATGAAATGTGACTTCTAGAAAAAAAAAAAATGCTTGTAGTGAGCCACCGCAAAGGCCTTCCCCAAATCCTTTTCCGGCGCCACCTCTTTTGTGCAATTATGGCCCACAAAATTGAATTACTAAGGTGCTTTTCTCGATGTCATAACTTCTTTTTGGTCGTTGTATACGATGGCTTGTTAAGCTTTTTATTCGTTATTATTTGCAATTTGCCTACACATTCAAAGTTTACATTACTGTCTTCAACTATGTAGTTACTAGACTGTCCGGTTTTAATATAGGTTTTATGACCAAGGTTCGGTCTATCGCTCAAGCGATCATTGCCCTTTGCAAAGCTGTTTTTAAATACTATAAAATGGTCGGACACATAATGATATGCACTCTTGTGGAATGTCATTCTTCTAGACCCAGCGGGTTAGGCTGTGCGTTATCTGTCAGTGAATGAATAAATTCATTTAAGATATCTGTTAAGTAGAGGCTCAAGCATGATTGTCGAATTCAATCAAGTATTGAGAAGAGACAACGGAATGAAGTCATAGTCATGAACTCACATCATCACTCTCGCTGAGGTCGACGTTTCCGTTGGCGTCGTCATCGAGCTGATGATGCAGCGCTGTGATGGCTTCCAGACCAGCGCGGTCCTGAAGGCAAGTGGGCTCATTTTGGCACGCCTCGAACAGAACTGGAAACAAAAGACGTTGACATTAGGAATATCGAATGATCTAGAAGACTGTGAGAGATTCCATGTTGGTAAGAAGTACTTAGACTTTCAAGGAAAAAAAAAAAAACCACTGTGAGGTGAGGAGACCACCCGGTTTATTCTGTAATAATCTCAAGTGCAGATTCCTAACATCAGCGAGGTAATTGCGCAACACACTAACAGTAGCATTGGCTTTACTTTTGACAGTTCAACTACTTTCATTGTGTTATTTACGTTTTTGAGCCGTTGTTTTTCCAACATATGATGTATGTCATATGTTACATACAATGTGTAACGTTAAATGCGCAAAACCTCACACACCCCAACTGATTTTTAATTCAATTGACCTATTTCAGAGAGAAAATAAGTCATCAAAAAAATTGTAAAGGTTTTATGTGCTGTTTTAGTTTTACTGGCTATTCTGATAGTTTCTTGCGTCTGCGACGACGCTTTATCGAGGGAGGAGTCGTCACCGGGCCGCTGCGCTGCGCTGACATTGGCTTGCTTGACCTATTAATAAATAGACACGGCAACGTTTTTAATGAAGATTTTTTTAGAAAAATGTGACCGATATTAAAAAGTGGTTCAATGTGTTCTGCTCGTTATTCTGATCAAACTATTTTCAGATTTTACGCATTTAACGTTACACGTTGTATATCTAATAGATACCATTTAAAAACAACGAATGAATTGCATAACACCACAAATCATATCTTATATCATACATTTTAAATACTCAAGTTCAATATTTCTATTCCTTATCTTACTTCTTGTTCATTAACCACTCTGTCTGGCCAATGACCTCGACTAGACGACTATCAAATATGTACATACTACCAACGATGCGCCTGCGAGGAATTTCAACGTTTGCCGATCACCGAATATTCTGGCAGAGTTTGCACTTACAGCGAATAGGTGTTTAGGTAAATAAAGAACAGATAAAGGAAATCGACAATATACAGGCACGCAATGATTTAATTGCTGACGTGTTGTGGACATGCCGGTTTCCTCACGATGTTTTCCTTCACCGTTTTGAGGGTAGTGGTGATAAAATTATTTACACAAAGTAACGCCACTGGCTGAGTTCGAAACCACGACCTACACTCGTAAGTGGGGGCCGTTACCAATTGGCCACCACTGCTCACAAATGAGAAGTGTTTTAATTTCAACTCTTTCAACAACAACAAATCAACGTAGAAGACGTCGACCCCGGCTGATAGACATACATTTTAACGTATATGCAAATAAACTAATTTGATCATTAAAAGGTAGGTAATATAATCTAGGTTAATATAAAAGTTCATTAATTAATAGGCTTGTAATCATTTATTGACATATAAGACAAAGGAAATATACCGATATGCTTAACTATCTAATCTATTAAATATAATGAAATAGTCGGATACAAAGTCAAAGATAAACATGCACGTGAGCGATTATTGATGACCATAAACGGGGGGAAACGAATAAAAGCAGACTTGAGACTGGTAAAAACACAATAATCCGATCCAACCTGTCCCTTGCTGCCCTCCCCTAGCGACACCCTAAGCCGAAGTCCGTACCCCTTAGGCCTAAAACACACACAAGCGACGTGGCGAAGGCACGGGACAGGCGCGGCGCAGGCGTGGGACAGATACGGCGCAGACGCGATTTGAATTATATCAGAAGAGGCGTGGAACAGGCAAGAAACGTTCAGATGCGGCATTTTATAGAGAGATAATGATGATAATAAAAATATGCATTTTATATTCTATACTGTACTCCGGCTTGGTATAATCGTAAAGGGCTGGATATTGTTCCACTAACTCGCAGAACTGTACATTAAAATCAATATCATTTTTTGGGTTGGTAAATACTGAGCATACCGTATCACAAGCGACGTGCTCCTTGCTTGCGTGACTCACCGAGAACCGACTGCTAGCGACGCGGCGCAGGCAACGAAACGGCGTGTCTGCGCCGCGTCGCTTCAGTATAATTCAAAAACGTCGCCTGCATACATTTTGTATGAAATCGTTTTGAAGCGGCGCACGCCTGCGCCGCGCCTGTTCCACGCCTGCTGCCTTACGTCGCTTGTGTATGTTTTAGGCCTTAGGGGTTGCCCTTGGCGTGTAGTCGCATTTTTTCAGTTTTTTAAACTCTGGATGGAGACCTTAATTCATTGACGCACACTGGCAAGAGCGTTTAAGTAGACGACAACCTTCTAGGTTGACCTGCGAGATGGAATGGCATCTCGCAGGTCAACCTAGAAGGTTGTAGCATAAACAAAAAAAAAGGTAGAAGCAGAGACCAGAGTTTTATGGTCATGGCCAGTAGCATGTGGCATGGTCAGTTTCCTACGTCCATTCAACAGTAGACAGGAACTATGACACGAGTCATATCAGCACCCTAACACACTTCAATCGCAATCTGAATAATTTTGAAGGATATTGCTAATCCATTGCTTCATAAGTTCGAAAAATTTGTCTGCTGAAGCTGAAATGGATGTTGTTGAACTGTCAAACTTAAAGCCATTGCTACTGATAGTATCTTACGTAATTACCCCGCTGGGAACATAAGATATCAAGAAAAGGGGTGAGGTAGACACACAATATTTATGTAGCTGCACAGAAGTGCGAGCACAAAGCTTGGAAAGAATAGTACTAAAGCGTTCTTCTTTTGTTTGTATCTTCCACTTCCTGAACTATACCAGTCTGTTTTAAATAATTCATGATCATATGCAAAGCAAACCCTTAACAAAAAAAAAACACTGTTGATCCAAAACACTACAAAATGTAGACTCTAGAAATGTTTACTTCACTGTAAGTGTAAACACAGAGCAATTTACTTTACTCGCGTAGTCAAACCATTACAGCGATGGTGTTAGATTATCGTTAAAACACACTTAGTACTACGTCCATGTACCGTTAGAGCTTGGGTAACAAAGTAGTTGCGATAACGTCGACGTAACATAATCAGCAGTGTGAATAATTTGAGGCGCTCGTTCGACACTGCCCATAGCCACGTGACATTATAAAAGCGTTAGCAGAAATCGTCATTACGTGGTTATTATTCAGAATTTAAGACTACTAAATTGCCATAAAAACCAAGTAAAGTATACAACAGTATTTTCGTCTCACGAAGCGACGCGCTCTTTAATTGTGGTAACCAAGTGTGCAAACACTGTGAATGTGTGCGTGAAGACGAGTAGCGTCAGCACATGACACACGCACACACTTTCGACTTCGCTATTGTCTCGAAAGGCACAAAGAGCTCCTGCGCTTATACCTACACACATTCACAGCGTGTTTTTACAGTAGGTAACCACAAGTAAATAGCGCGTCACTTCGTGAGATAAATTTATTATTAGTCGGAAAGTGGATCTTTAAACTAATCCAGCGCTTGGCAGTACCATTGCTAGCTACAGCGAGCATTGGTTCTGACTGCTGTACGCTCTTGCTACAGCAAAAGCTCTGAAAAAGAGGATACCCAGCTAGGTCAATCATACGTTGGTTGACCGGTGGGTTGACGAACATAGAAGAATGGTAAAAGACAGACCTAGATGCGTTCGGCATTGATTAGAGAGGACTACCACAGAAGAAAAGACTTGAACTTAGCAGGGGGAGGATCCGAGCTGAAGATATTGATAAAGACGTAAAAAATGATTTTGAGCATCTACACATAATTATCTACAAAGCTTGTCAAGCGAAAGAGTCAGGCACAAGCAGAAATTATATTAGCATTTAAAAGAAGATAACTATTAATCACTTCATAATGTTTCATTACCGACAGCAGGAAAAGCCGATTTATGAATGAAGTCAGTTAATAAAACAGTAAAACGATTGTTATTATTATGTATGTGGCAATAACATAAAACTAAACGTGTTTATCACGAAGCCGTTTTATCAGTCAAAGCGGAGGTTACGTTTATTCAATTATCTAGACCAAAGCCTGCCATGGTCACAAACGAAATGTCTACATCGTCACCACACAGTAAACGCGATAAAACACGAACTATGGTGTTCTATTTAAATATCGAAATGCACTGATCGAAACAAGTATAGCACCTGATGTAAATAATAGTTTAATTAGTTTATTCTAGAATCGTAGACTTAATAATGAATCATATTTTAAACTTAATTAAGGGGCCCGTGGCTAAATAATAACAGTCGCACAGGTCGATCGATCAGGTTAAGCTACGCTTGCCGTGGTTGGTCTGTGGATGGGTGACCCATCTTTACATACCGAGACTCCTCCGTGCCTCGGAAAGCACGTTAAGCCGTTAGTCCCGGATGTCATTCGTGGATCTTTGACAGTCGTTACGACTAGTCAGAAGCCCGAAAGTCTGACAACCAGTCATACCTAGGGGTGTGTTCACAAAAACAGAAAAACAACGAATATATTAGTTTAAAACGTACAGTTCCACTAATTAAGTCGAATCAAATCCATAACCGCAAAACATTTTAATAGTACTCGTATTTAAATCGCTGTACGAGTGGTTAATAAAATACTAACAAAATGTTTCCGGCAACATCAATGGAAGCGATTTACATCATTTGGTTCACGTCATCATCATTATTATCGACATCAATCAACCATTTGATGGGACCACGTGGTTTTTGGCTAAGAATAGTTCACCCGCTTCATGTCACGAGTGTCGTAACAGCTGTTTATTAATGGGATTATGAGTTGCTAACGTAAAGTGGACTATGCTAGTAGGCCGGGAAACCATCTAAGCGGGTGACGTGGTTTTTCTTCAATAGTGGAGTATACTTTGCGGAAGTGGATACTGCACGGTATTTAAGTTCATTACAAGACAGGCGTTTGAAAAGCGTTTCAAATACTCGATACATTTTCGGCAACCTTACCTCGGTGAAGTACATCTTTTATAACGGGTTTATTGAACTCTGGAAGATCAGTCAGGTAGTAGAAAAACATTCATTTTTCACCTATTTTTCTTTTTTCCGGTTTAATTTCCGGACATTCAAATTCTATTGTGTTAGAATTTGGTCATGCTTGGCCGACAATTTATTGATTCGTCACATATCAACCATTTTTTTTTTTTTGTTATGGTTTGACAATCATGATTGGACATTAAACATTTATGTTCCAACCACTGTGGAGTCAGCTTCCATTACAGTCAAAACAGCTACGAAAGAAATAAACCATACTAAAAATCCGTCTTGAGTATGCACATAAAAAGGCGCTAAGCACATAGATTGTTAGTAGGTAAGTACCTATTTTTATGACGTTACGTCATGCACGTTTAGCTAACACTTTGGGTACTGAAGTACATGACCGGTCGTTAAATCTACCATAAACAATAGCATTGTTGGAACACCAGGAGCTGCTACAAAGTTGTAAAACAGACTGATGACTTTATAGCTGAAAATGACTGCTGTAGCAACACAAACAGACGCTACTCTTACTGAGAGCATTTTTGATAGAGTAGTAAAACCAAAGAATCATGAAAGCGATTCATGGAGAAGAATGACTCTTTGCAAAAAGAAAGTTCCCGGTGAGGTAGCACTGGGAACTTTCTTCAAAAGTTTAGTCAAAAGAGGGGGAGTTAATTTTTATCCACAATACTCCCAAGCTTTAACGCGAAGGTTATGAACTAGAGTGTTCATGACACGAAAAAACAATTTTTTTGTCAAATCCTTGAAACTATTTAAGTTGACCCTAAAACCCAAACAAATCCTTGAAATATAACAAAGGCCAATTTAGGTTTGAAATTCTAGTCACGAAAATTCGGTGAAGACCAGGAAAATGCCGAAAAAATCCAGCAAATGTTTTGCGAATATGTATTACCTTTATTAATATAATATAATATATCACGTTATCAAAGACGAATTATAGTGTGGGAAGCGCCAGTGTACGTGAGGAGTTAAAACTATAATTCGAAACATGGTGCTCAAGCACTTTTATAATCCGATTCCGACTTCCTATCCTACTATAATATTATAAACGCGAAGGATGGATAGATGGATGGAAGGATGGATGTTTTTTACTCTTTCACGCAAAAACTTCTGAACGGGTTTGAATGAAATTTGGCACACGGATAGTTTATGATCAGGATTAACACATAGGACAATTTTATCTTGATATTCCTGCGGGATCGAAATATATGCGGGTGAAACCACGGAACGCTGCTAGTTTTATAATAAAAACAAAGCCAGTTTCTTTGATAACGAAAACATCAAAGGCTATGGACAAATCGCTGTAAGCATCATTGCAGCAGATTCCGATAATCGTGTATAATTTTCTTTCAAACGACAATTGGCCGTTGTGAAGTCCCTTCCCTTTAAAGATACTGGAGATTTGAAGATGATACTACAAGCAACAGTTACGCAGACTTGAATACTTCAAGAGCGTAGACGACTAAGTACCTAATATAAAAGTAATTTATATTACGATGTCATAACAATAGAAGCAGTGAATGAAACAACAATTCTACTGGCCGTGTCCAACGAAGCAGCATATACAGCCATTTAACTCTCCTTTTATTAAGATCAATTGATGTTGTGACGCAAACATATCTTGTGCAAATACTCAATTGTAAGCAGTAGCAGAGGATTAAAAATGTAGTCACGACAAGGGAAATTCCGATGCTGTAAGTTAATTTACACTTCTGGAAAATTCGGTGCTTAGAATTTGTTGTTGTTTTAAAATTGGTTTTTCTGTTTTAATGTTCTAGGAAGATGACGGAAGACGGTCAATAGACGTTGTTTTCAAGACTACGAGTTGGCTCTAAATTGTGCGTTTCTTGAAAATATTTCTAGGCAATAACTTCACGGTCTGTTGACGCAAACTAATAAGACTATAATAAAAACGAACTGTCGAAGACTATTAATTTTAATATACGTGGTTATACAAAATATGTGTGTAACTAGTAAACATATGCAAATATCGTTATGCTACCTTGAGGACGTTTCTAAGCGGTTGTATTTGATGACTACACAAAACATGGGGGTCGGTAGCCAAACTAAACTAATTGAAATGTTTTCAGATGCTCAAGAGCTCGTAAAAAGAGCTAAGGTCGTAATTTAAGTATATGTTTCGGTTGTCATTGGCACCAGTCATATTTCGAAAGTCTTTTACACGTCCGTACGGTGAAAAGGTTAATTGATGGTATCAGTCGAAGTTCCAACAATACCATGAAAGGTTTACCGTTTAAAAAATAAACTCACTGAGACATTGACGGCATGTCGTGTAACTGCAATACGCCCGTAATGAGAATGTAGGTTGCATCTGTTGCAGTTAGGGCTGGCAGGCAGTTTTAATAAAAGGCATAGTATATTTATATAATACGATCTACAGAAGCCAACCCATACTTGAAATAGAAGGAAGCCAATCATATTTTGAGCAAAGGTAGGGGACCAAGAAATTGTAGAAATAAAAGTCAGGAATGAAAAATACACGTCACATGATTTTGTGTGGTCATGATACATGATGGAATGTTTAAATTACCAAAAACGATTAAGGTGATCATGTCAGTGAAGGCTGGCCTTAGCCTGAAGGGCCTGCCATGACCAGGACCATGCCTGTCCCTTACTGATTTCGAACAAGCAAGTTCTAATGATAGCAGATGGCTTTATTTTGCAGTTTCTGCTTTCATAGGAGATTTGCCGTATAAAGTACTGTATAACATAATTTAAATAGTTATTCAGGGCACAACAACGTGACGTATTCGATCGAGTGGTGAAAGACGGGCTAAATTAGGCCGACAACGGATTGTCTATGATCTATGTCTATGCTCTACATTCTCCGCGGTATAAACAAACAACGTTAAATCTATATGAGAACTAGAATTTATTAAAGTGCTGAACTACTTTGTCTATTTTTGACATAAATCTATCCATCGGCCATTTCTATCAAGTGCGCTCATAATTCCGTAAAGATAAATAATGTAATGGCTACCTATTTTCATAGATTGTTTAAGTCGGTTATCGATGATTAACGATCATTCCGTATTGAAGTGTTGTGTATTCTCTATCTGACTTTCAGCTTCATATCTGTATGCCGAATATACATCATTAAAATTCATATTTTCTTGTGGTGTGGTCTTATTCTAAGTAAAGGTGACCTCATGTCTCTTTGCAGTGTCGTTGACAACTAAAGGTAACCTTAGTAAGTTGATGTCATTCACATATGCACTCATTATGAGTACGAAATTCAATAATAGTATTTTAATCTTCCATCCTCCTCTGTCAGCCTTCATGTTATCATTCTCTCTTCACCCTTCAAGGGGCCGAGGGTCCGTGGTGATTAACATGGCACCCGTTGATATTTATTTAAACAAAGATACGAAATCGTCAAAGATATTAACTTCATCATTCTGATGGCCCTAATTCTACAATAGACGTAGAATTCAATGCAATCCATGAGTCAGGCGCCGTGCAATAGCACTCTCAAGTTCATGATAACTCGCTGTAACACTTGATATAGCTGAATATTATAGTCTAACAATCGCATATTATCATTGATATTAACTGCGGGAGTACCAATAAGTACTTGCTTATATGAACAGCGGTTATACTCAGCCATTGTTTTTAGCAAATGCACGATTCCTTTGCAGGATTAAGTAGGATCACAACTTCAAACTGTAGGTACTAGGTGTTTGAATATAGTATCAGGTGTAGATATTTCGGGATGTGATACTCATCGGCCAATGTATGCTTCAACTTAAGGAACTGAGGAGGAGAAAGGATTCTTCATCCTCTGTTTTGGCTGTATCTACTACGTGGGGGCTTTTCCTAACGATTTATTTAGTCATCATTAGAAATGATCGTTGACACACATATTGTTCATATGTGTATGTGGTATGTTGTGCTACAGTTAGGTCACACAACTTCTCGTGGGTGTCCCGATGAAGTGGCTTTGGTTTTAGTTATCAGCAGAATTTGCTGCAGCATCCGCATAAACACTGATTCTAGATAACCAGTATCCAGTTCAGAAAGGATTGCAAAGTCAAACGTATTTTGTGAGCCACTGATCGGTTCTCTGTATAGCAAAGCGTTTATATTTAATTATAAACGCTTTGCTGGATCCTATTTTCAGGGTTACTAAAGGCTATTCTTACCAAGGCACCGAGAGTTTCTTTAAAAAATCTACGTAAATGTTAGAACGATCATATGCAAAGATTTAATCAGTGCATTTACATTTCAAAACGAAAACAGAAAATATCTTCGATGTAAACAATTAATCCATATCACTTGGCTCGATTCTAGATGCTAAAGCTCATAAATTAAACAAGATTTTTAGACACACCGACTCACGTTAGGAGTTCAACAAACTGCCCCAATAACGTGTACTCTGGAAGATTATGATCTATTTTGGGATATTTTCGCGAATGATCAACGGTTTTCCTCGAGGTTTGAGCGGTTGTATAAGTGATTTATTGCTTTGGGAGTGCAGTTTTAAGATTCAATATAGACGGTAGTAAATATAAATAAAGACAGGTGTAGTGCACACTGACAGTATAATTCCGATTCAGCCTGTCCCTTGCTGCCAGCGACGCCCTAAGCCGCGGTCCCCGACAGGGGGTGCCCTTAGCGTGTAGTCGTTTAATTTTTATGTTTTTAAGCCCTGGCTGGAGGCCATAATTTATTGAGGCATCTATAGGCAAACCCGGTTAAGCAGACGACTACCTCATAGGTTGAACTGCGAGATGCCATTCCAAAAAAAAAAAAATAACATTGACAGTACATTGGGCATTCCGTAGTATCCTATATGCAAGCCTTAGGGCTCATGCACCAACGATTTAACGTGCTTTCCGAGGCTTGGAATGGTCTTAGTATGTGAAGATGGTTTGGCTTGATATGGTTTGATCACAAAATGATGCTCATGATATTCCCGAACCCTGAATCTTGAAGAAAACCTACAAGCCAGAATACAAGAACAAACTATAAGTGGAACCACATTCCACGACATAAAATTACAAGTCTCATTATTGGCATCTGCGATAAAACTACCAAGAGCCACTTATCACCCTGAAGTGATCAACAACGGGAGCTTTTCATTCCTAGTTGAGAGTTAATGGAACCACAATTAACAAGTCCAGAGCAGTGGCCACTGGCATGTGATTGTTGAACCAATTAGGTGTAATTGTGAATACAAACAATGTGCGTTGTTATTAATGAAACACGAGGTAGGTATGTACACGGAATCTACAGATTTTGGAGGTCGAAATGGCGGATCTATTTTCTAGAATCCCGACTCTTAAGTCTAAGGCCTCATTTACGGAGACGCCGGGCGTCTCGCGTCGCGTGTGGCGTGGCGTCTCGCGGCGCGTCGGACGTTTTTTCTGTTTACGGTGGGGCGGCGCGTGAAGCGGCACGCATTATCGCACGCGTAAACACAAACTTATAACAATATACGACCATGTTCATAGAGAAGCGAGACGGGAGGCGTGGCGGTGCCCGCCGCGGCGCCCGCGGCAAATCCTCTAGCGTGTAGCGAAGCACGCGGCGGGCATCGCGGCGGCGCACGCTCGCCTCGATCAAATCGACTAGTTTTATGTTGGCGAGAGATGGGAGCGCACGTGTCGCAACTTGCAGCATGAATGACCAAAAATCGAGAATTGCCGCTGCGTGCGCCGCCGCGATAAACGCCGCGTGGGACGCGTCGGTGCCATCCGCGGGCTCGGCCGCAAAAAACGCCCTAATTCAAACAAACGCGTCTAAAATCGCTTCTCCGTAAACGCACTCATACAACGCCATATGTTTGAATTCAGTGCGGGCCGCGCCGCTCAACGCAACGCGCGACGCCCCGCGTCTCCGTAAATGAGGCCTAATACATTCAGTCAAAAAAGTATCGGGATTGGATGATTTGTTTATGGTTCCAAATTCAATTATTTTTTGTTGTTGTAAGATTGGCACAACTGTTTTCCATTTTGGCGCGGAGTTTGAGTTACATTATTTAGATTAAAATACAGTGCTGTTTTTAGTTAAGTATATCATCTTCATTGCATTATTTTTTTTTAGTATATTCATGTATTTATATATATTTATTTGCGCTTATATTAAATATATATGTAATTAGGGGCCATTCAAATACTACGTAAGCACTTGGGGGGGTCTTTGCATTAGTTATTTTGATGACATGGGGATGGGGGTCTGGATGGTGATTACGTCAGCAGTATTTTACTTTTTCGGATTTTCTACAAAAGGCAATTTTGGTTTGAACACAAATATTTTGAATACAAAGTTAATAATTGCAAAAAATCTGCTTACGTAATACTTGCACGGTCCCTTAGGTATATATTATATTTATAGTTTTAATAGGTTTATGCATGTCTTTATATTTAAAATATTTATTCCTCAATTTTCATGATTGCACCTAAGTACTAGTGTTTGTCTCTGCGTCACCCAAAGGTTGACTGGTAGAAAATGCCTATGGCATTAAGTCCGCCTCTGTATATTTTTGTGCTTGAATTATTAAATAACAATAATAATGTATAGAATAACAAATGAAAGTGGCACCGGTAACTGAAAAGTTGTGTGGAAATCAGTTGACATGGTTTAGGCATGTGATACCGAGGAATGAAGAAAATTTCGTGAGGAGAGTTTTGGATATGAATGTTGATGGCTATAAGAGTAGGGGAAGGCCAAAGAAACGATGGATGGAATGTGTGAATGATATGGTTAGAAAGGGGTGACTGCCGAGATGACGACTAATAGAGATGGATGGAAGAAAAAAATAAAATTACAATTTAAAAATATGGATAAGTACATATTATTATGTGTTATGTTCGTTACCTTATCGAGTTTTACTCAATAATGTTCACTGTATTAATTACGAATGTTGCGACAACAAACAGGTATGGCTGCGTATCAGAACTGGTCAAGGTCAGGTCAATAAATATGGTTGGCCGGTGATTCTGACTTTTGGAACTTGATTTTTATGCAGATGACTAATAAGGCAGTGACGCTGCTGGTATTTGGCGACGCGACCGACAATATAATTTAGAAAAAACAGTCTTTATCAGTGGTGTCTGAGAGCATAGATATTACACAAAAAAAAAAAAAACATTAGACAAAACAAATATTAACCAAACCAAATCAAACATTAGACATAATCGAGTCAATGATTATTACCTTTTTATGCTAATCGATTTTATCGATCACAACGAAACTTAGACGCTAATTGAACAGTAGCAGTACAATAATAATGATACAAACAATAACTATAATACGCGATGGAGATACGAGATAAATATGAGGAAAATCCTGTATCACGGAAAGAAAAAAACTTAATAGAAAGTTCTATTCAATCTGTAAGTTTTAACAGTTATTCCAAATGGCCAATCCGTCAGCCTCTTCACAGTGCGAAAAGAGTAAAAGCACTAGGAAGTGTTGAAGGGCGGGCGTTTTGGGGGACTGTCTTTTGTAATTTTGACGTTCGAAAAGTGCTGATTCTCAGCCTAGTTTGAATAAATAATTTTTGATTTTGAATGATGCCCAAGGTTAGTCTGAACCGAAAAATAAACAAAACCAGCCCAGTAAATGTCTAGTTTGAAACGTGGAGGAATTAAAGCAACTGCCGGCCGATTCTGTAAAAATCTCACCGTGAAATCATAAGTGAAGTGAGCACTTAATAGTGTTAATCCCTAGCGAATGACAGCTCACTCCACGCTCACTTCACCCAAGCTTTCACGGTGAGATGGTTACAGAATCGCACGGCTGGCCATGAATATAGAGTAATGAATCAATGTATCATCAACGGTTTGCTACTTGTTTAGATTAAATAATTGCTCGCATTTTTCATGAAGCATTCTGCAACTGAAACGGTTGAACTGAGGTGAGTTTTGTTTTAGTTAGATAAAATGACTACCAGCTATTGCTGGTAGTCATTTTATCTAACTAAAACACAAGAGACAATATTTTGTCTCTCTTCCTTTAAGTCCATCCAAATATTGTCTTTAAAAGATCGTTTTTAGCGATAAGACCGCCCATTGTGTACCTTATGTAAGATTTCTACATCTACATAATATGTAATATTTATGGTGTACGAATAAAGAGTATGCTATTCTGTCTATTATACATGCCTCTTGCAGTTATTTTTCCTCTGAATAACTTCGCATGGTGTACATAATAAAGAGTATTCTATTCTAATGACAGATGATGTTGAAGATTTAGCCAGTGGGCATGGACTTCAAGTGCAGATCGAGGCGAATAAAACAAATAATACTCAAGGTAAAAACATTGACAAAATGGACCTCAAGATTATAGAATGGGCCGTTGCCCTATATCGTCACAACTCATGCTGCAATTTAAATGAATTCAATTTTAAAAGAACTCTGGTCGATGCATGGGCTGTATGAAAGATGATATTGCATTTTCCTGATATTCCATTTTTTTACAGGTAAACTCCGCATTGCATGCGGAGTTTACCTGTAAGTGATTGTACACTATTGTTTATCTGTTTTTGCTTGCTTTTTGTACCCTTAACTAGTGTAAACAATCGTTGGTGAACCAATATATAAATAAAATAAAATAAAAATATGGCTAGAAAGGGACTACCGAGATAACAACTACTAGTAAAGTAGGAAAATACATGTTGCGCCGACTACAAATTAACTAGGCAAAGGGCAAGAGAATGATGAAGAACTCTGGGCGATAAAACAGACTCAAAAGTTCACAAGGGATCCTTTACGTGCAGACTGGCGTATAATGCAAAACAGAAATGCCTGCAGAGACAAGCAATAAAATTATACATCGAGAAAACGCAACAAATGGAAATTAATGGTAATTTATGCCAGCCTTACGTACATTGCATGAGTTATTAATAACGTGGTAGGTAAAAAGTACTGATTACGTTTTCCGGAACTGTAAGCAAACATAGTTTAATGTTTATCTCATAGTAAACTTATAAAATAAATCATATCAGAAAGAATGTCAAACTAAAACACTTTATTTCGAATTTGGTTTTATCTCATCACGAACAATAGACGTGCGAATTTTCCGCAGATGATCGTCTATCTGACTGGTATCACTCCAAAATTTACCTCCCAAAGATCCAAAAGAAAGCCGTGGAATATCCCCAAAAGATCAAGAAACTTTCTCTAAGCCAAAATCTATAAAGGAAACCGTCGTGTGCTGAAACCACGTCAGAAAAAGTACTATTAGCATCACAGCTGTAAGTTGTAATGGCCAGACGGTACGTTACTGATTTAGCCATGGAATTAATCAAGCGATCGGCCGTCCTGTGCCAACAGATGTTTACGTTCATGTCATACTAGTGGACGCCCTTTAAACATTATTAATTTTCGCCTGTACTTCCTAATGAGTTGGGCAGAGAAACAAACGAGTGTGGCCTTTTTAGTAAGTCTATTTGGGAGAGTAGGAAAAGATGGAAGGCTCAGGATTTTTCAACGAGGCGGGTGTAAATACAAACCAATGAGTATCGCCTTTTTGAGAGGACAGTATTTGGGAGGGTAGGAAAAGATGGAGAGCTCAGGATTTTAACACATGAGTTGGGCATAAAAACAAGCAAATGAGTTTGAGCTTTGCAGTCTGTTTGGGAGTGTAGGCAAAGATGCAGACCTCTTTTCCAATGAGGTGGGCAGGGAAACAAATGAGAGTGGGCTTTTTAGTGAGTCAATTCGGGAGATTAAGAAAAGATGGAGAGCTCAAGATTTTTCAACGAGGTGGGTATACAAACAAGCAAATGAGTATGACCTTTTGAGACTGTTGTGGAGTGTAGAAAAAGATGTAGAACTCAGGATTTTCCAATGACAACAAGTGACTGTGGCCTGTTTCGTAAGTCTATTTGGAAGAGTAGAAAAAAAATGGAGAGCTCATAATTTTCCAATGAGCTGGGCATAAAACAAACAAATGAATGTGACATTTGCAGCCTGTTTGGAGGTATTGGAAAAGATGCAGAGCTCAGGATTTTGACACATGACCTGGACAGAAATACAAATAAATGCGCGACTATTTGGGAATGTAGAACATGTAGAGCTCAGGATTTCAGAAGACAGAACGATTAATACAGGGCCACCTAGGATTACATCCTTATTAGATACATCATGATTGGTATTGATTAAACGAGGATTGGCCATCATCGCGTTAACAACGCAGAGCAAGAGTGGATATTAATGAAACTAGATCAACTCCTGGTTCATTAATCTACATTTAAAACTGTCAGATTTCCTACTAATCGTTGCTGAAATCTAGTTTTAAATGATGATTCGTTACAACGCATCGTTCTGGAATATGCCTCAGATTCTACAACGTGATCAGAATAACGAGCAGAATTAATTGAACCACTTTTTAATATAGGTCACATTTTTCAAAAAATCTTCGTTCAAAACGTTGCCGTGTCACTAATAGGTCAAGCAACCCAATGTCAGCGCGGCGCAGCGGCCCGGTGCTGACTCCTCCCTCGATAAAGCGTCGTCGCAGACGCAAGAAACGATCAGAATGGCCAGTGAAACTAAAACAGCACATAAAACCTTAATTTTTTTAATGACTTATTTTCTCTTTGAAATAGGTCAATTGAATTAAAAATCAGTTGGGGTGTCTGAGGTTTTGCGCATTTAACGTTACACATTGTATATTGAGACACATCCCCAAAAAGCAGCATAAAGCCACGGATACACTAGGGGACAAATGGAGCAACATGTTGCGGAACATGGCGCTCGGCAACTACGTGAATGTCCCGAGAGAATGTCGCGCCGTGCGCTCGCTCTCGGAGCGGGAGCAAGAAACATGTCCCGCGTCACGTAAAATGTGGTGGGTCATGTTGCGGGACACTATGCAACGTTGCAGCGTCACGTATATTTTGTGTTGCGCGTCATGTTGCGGGACAAAATGTTCCCTAGTGTATCCGGGGCTTAATCTTCGAAAGGAAAAATTGTGGAAATACAGAGCAAAATCTATAAAAGGAAAACACGTTAAGATTAAGTCATTTTAACATTACCTAGCCCACCGCAGGATAAAAATAGCTCGATGACTCAGTATAGGAATTAGGACGCAAATACTATAGACCTCTATGAGCTTATATTGGCGGTAAACCACAGTTTCCGGTGCGACTGCCGATAGCAAACAGTTATCCGGTTAAGTCGAAACATTTTAGGACGAATAATATAGTTTCCGACACCTTGTGACCGATTTAATTGATTCATTTTCAATAGGAAATTAATTGTAATTGTGAATAGATATCTCATTGGTTTGATACAAAAAAGATCGCGGAAATATTTTGACCGATTAGCGTAGTGTCGTTTAGTCGATTTTTACTGTCATTATCAAGTCACTCTGTTTGTCTGATGTAATTAGATTGATTTGTCTTTGTTTGATAAAAAAGTAGGTAGGTACTCATACTTTTTCGAGGCTTCATTTTGTCTTAATTATCTGAAAACCAGTCCTTTTAACAGTATTTAATTATCGCAGCATAAGCTGAGATAAGGGCCCGTTCTGGCCTTGTACGGGTGTTCAGTTTAACTATGTCCTTTGTACACATTTTCTTTTCTAATCTTAAAAATGCAATACTCGAGCATGACTTTTTACTTTACTTACCGGTTGTTATTTATTTGTATCCGAGCAAATGAGATTTTAGCTCATGTCGTAAGAAAATCCAGTCAGCAGGTTGGAAGCGCAGCTGACTGCCCAGGGCTTGCCACACGATCGCATAGTTCTGTCAATCTTGGAAGGCTTAAAATACTTGACTACTGTCAATGATCACTTCGATGAGCTAAGATCATTTCACCTGGGAACTTAGTTACGTGCTGGGTGCACGTATCATTTCGCAAGTCAGGTACCTACATACAATCGATGCCACGTCGACACGTTGCCGAGTCTAAAATAAGATGAAAACACGCATCGACCGCTCGTTCATCTGCCATTGATATCACGTATTTTGATGAGTCATGCACTGTCTGCTAGTAACACTGTCTCGTTTCTCACGTGCCAGTGTGCTAGGCAAGTTTCGGATGTCTTCTCAGATTTATGTTCATAGCTCAATAAAAAATTGTATTAAGAAATAAATGAGAGGAAGTTTGGTTTTTACGTGATTTTTAGTGGTTGTGTATAGGATGGTTTATTCAATTATGTGGATATTTTATTAGAAACCAGCTTCTGTCCGCTACTCCGTCCGCGTAAAGTTTCTTGACTATGCCTATAACCTTCGTGCAAGTGTAAGCAATAAGTTGACAAAGTTTTATCGCAATCAAACAAACAAACATTGTTTTTTACATGTTAGAAGAAGAAGATAATTTGTAAACACTCAGTCTGTGTTTAAAATAGAGCAATTGGAGAGAGCTGGGTTATGCATTGCGAACGAGATGCTTTCAATTCTTTGCAGAATAGGTATTCAAGAGAAGCTCGGCAGTCCTAGGCAGTGTCTATGAGTGCCGAGACCGCTGAACTTCTCTGCTGCTGCACTGTGATTCACCCACAACATACATCACGAGCGTACATCATGGTGAGTGGAAGCCTTCTTGTCACAGTCACGACGTGCAGCGGCAGTCCTAGGCAGTGTCTATGAGTGCCGAGACCGCTGAACTTCTCTGCTGCTGCACTGTGATTCACCCACAACATACATCACGAGCGTACATCATGGTGAGTGGAAGCCTTCTTGTCACAGTCACGACGTGCAGCGGCAGTCCTAGGCAGTGTCTATGAGTGCCGAGACCGCTGAACTTCTCTGCTGCTGCACTGTGTTTCACCCACAACATACATCACGAGCGTACATCATGGTGAGTGGAAGCCTTCTTGTCACAGTCACGACGTGCAGCTGCCGACTTTCTTTAGTATTCGAGTTAGCTGATCTTTTTGTATGCACGTATTTCTGTGACAAAATATTTAGGACGAAACCGTCAGACTAGCCCGAGAAGTATATTTTTTTTTGGCAGGTTGTATTTTAATTAAAATATTATTCGCGACCGTAACAAATATGACTTTACAGAATTGTAATCATTAGAATCAGCCATACAACTCCTTGAGTTAGAATTGATCTCAAATGTCATGATTACATGAAATATTCATTCAATAGGGTAAGTAATATGAACTTAGACAGTTGTATTGGTGATAATAATTCTATATGTAACATATTTGTTACGGCTGCAAATCATTTATAATATAGATCAAAATATAACCTGACACTGACCAAATTAAAAAAAAAAAAAAAAAAAACCTAAGAAAATTTGGATTTTGCGGGATTCCTTGGCGCGTCCGCATCCCCCTTAAACATATTTTTCTTTCTTTTGTACAATTCGCCAAAATATAACTCACATCATTGTTTGATTGAGAACTCGAGCACTTGCCTATGTGGTCACAATAAAAAAAAAAAAATTAGGAAAATCCAAAAGTGCACGACTCATATTGCTCATTTGACCGTACAAAAACCATAATAGATATTATATTAGTTAGTTTTTTATTATTTATAATTAAACTACTTTGAATAAAATAGCAATTTTCAATAGGGTTCCTCTTATGGGTGAAAAGTAGAAAATTAATCTTCAATAAATTATCCATAAAATGGTATATAATTTAAGTAGGTTCTGTGTACCAGCAGGAGTATAACAATAGAAACAGTTGCAGAAAGGAGGCACTCTCTAATGCTTTGCATTGTGAGTCGTGCAATAATTGGCCACAATAAGGAAACTTCTGATATCAAAATGTTTTCCTCCTTATCTCTTAGTTCATGCGGTTCAACAAATAGTGATACTTGCACGTAATCTGATAAGCAAACATAGATGTTTGCCGGCTAAATTATGGTATATATACGATCACTGATTACTGTAGCCGACTTTCAATGCGATTTTTTTACATTTTTAAGTGAACAGAACATAAAGTCTTTTGGAGGACCGACGACGATGTCCGCTGAAGCTGATATTAGACGCTTCACTCGTGAATGTTCATTTTTATTTCATAAAGGGCCCCATACACGGTAAGATTTATCTGTACGATCCGTCGCGTCAAACCGATCGAAACGACGAATCGATGGTGTATGTCAAGATCGTTAACGATTTACTTAATCGAAGACGATGTCGGAAATCGCAACAAAAACCCATGCAATCATGAATATCGTAACGATGAATCGACAGTGTATGGCTCTTTACGATCAACGATTCGATTTTAATAATTGTGCCAATCTTCTGGATGGAACCTTAATTCCTTTAAAAGATTTACATGCGAATACTGATTTCGCTTTAATAGACATTTCTTAACCCACATTCTTCTAGGCTTTTTTTCTTTTGAATCCGAATCAACGCTACCGCCACATAGGTAAGGAAAAGAAGTTCATTTTCCATTTTATGGGACACGTATTTAATTATTTGAACACGTCTTTATCCTTCAGCTTCAAACAAGTAAATGATCGATTGTTACGACCAGTCGTTTCGTGTATGAGCGACATTTTTGATGCGATCAATCGTCACGATTTTCATCAGATCGATCGTATAGACGAATCGTACCGTATATGTGGCCCTTTAGCCGTTCACACGACCACGAAAAAATTCAGACGAATGAACGTTCATAAATGTACCTTTCATTTAATTTATCATCGATCTTTCGGCAGGCGAGTGAAAGATGCCGAAATCCAAGATCATTGCATCGGTTCACTAATGAGTTCATTTTTCACTTTTGATTCATTTTGTGTTCAGTTGTTTCACTTAGAGTAAAAGACGCGGAATAAAAGGCAAAAATTAACAAAAATTGATGCGTCCTTTATCAGCTTCAACGGCCATCGGCCCTTGCAACGGTCATTCATTTCGGAACAGTCCTTGAGTGGAGACTACTAATCGGCAACCGTAACGTGGGACGCCCCACTGTTAGATAGACCGACGATCTCAAAACCGCAGGGACAAACTAGACTCGGGATGCGGAGAACCGGATATTGTGGCGCACCTTAGGAGATGCCTATTATATTATGTCCTGCAGTGGACTGTGATAGCAGACTATCACAGTCCACTGTGATAGTCTGATTTGATACTCAGGTTATATAAAAAAAAATTGTATTTCTTTTTGTGTTTTCGTGCTGGTCTTTGTTTTTTTTACAGATATGTGTCCCTTTCCTACGTAACATGCCACACTAAAATAACATTTTCTCAGTCATTCCTAACTACTAAAGCCGACTATGTGTGGTTCAAATGACTTTTCTTTTTTATCTGCCTAGCTGTTTCTCAACAATGTTGGGGTCAGCTTACAGTCTATCCGGATGCAGCTGAGCGACAGTATTTTACATGGATCGACTACCTGTCTGACCTCCAAAACCCAGTTACAAGGTAACACGATACCCCTTGGTAAGACTGGTTGTCAGACTTTCGGACTTCTGACGACCCGTAACGACTGTCAAAAATCTACGAAAGACAGCCGGGACTAACAGCTTATGGTGCTTTCCGAGGCAAGGAGGAAGTGACAGTCTTGGTATGTAAAGATGGCTACCCATCCACGGACCAACCGCGGCAAGCGTAGCTTAACCTGATCGCTCGACCCGTGCGACTGTTATTCCGTAGCCACAAGCCCCTCAATCACATTTAAAATGTATGACAAAGAAAGCTGACAACGAGAAATAAAAATAGTGCTATGAATCAAATTAACGTTTCAGTCTAGTCACACAAACAATTGTAGGTATGTTACTTCAAGAATTCTTTCATTAGAATTAGACACCCATCATGCTTTTACATTCCATGAAATTAATTGTAATAATCATATTTGTTCTGATAATGATTCATATTTATTTTTAGGTCTAATATTGACTAAAATACTTCGTGTTTTAGTAAAGCGAAATAATTGATTATCAACAAGGTCAGCTTGATGTGAGCATAAATTCTGAGTATTATTTAAATCATTGTTTTTTTTTTATATCACCAGATGTCAAGCAAAATTAAGGCTTAGATCTTTCCGCTATTAACCTACTAAGCCTTTTATCACCTTTATTATTCTATGAAATTATTTGAAAAATTCCACCCTCACACAAGGCATGCCTAACATCCAAACTCACTACTTACTGAACTGTTAAACCAGACAGCGGTGGTGAAAATGCTGCATAGCAGCCACTTTCTATAAGTGGGAGGCACAGCACTGGCTCCTCCACCACAATGCCATTTGTCATGGAACGAATTTGCTTATGGTCCGACAATTCATTGCAAATAGAACAAGCAAGAAGAAAAAAAATAAAATAAAAAATATATATCCATACAGTTCTACTTGCTAACACCTAATATTGACTAAGTCCTAAATATAAAAATAACCAACATGACATATGAGGATAAAACTATATTATATTCTATTTAAAGTTCTGCATACCTTTTTCATTAGTGAATATACATGAGAACCACTGATAGTGAACCTAAATACATGTATGTAAAAATAGATAAAACCCATACCAGAATCCTTAGTTATGGGTTTTCCTAATGCCAGCAAGTAATAATAATGATTGTCATAATGGCCAATGACCTGATGGCCCAAAGCCTTGTTAAACATCTCTCAAGGCTCTCGTTATATTGTGGTTGGAAGCAGTATTTCTTGATACAGATCGCATCATGAGATTCCTGTCTCTAGAGCCCTAACCACCGGTAGCTTGAATACTGCTCTAGATACCGGCGGCCACTATTTTTTATATTTTAATAAATTTCAAAAAATGTATAGAAAAGGCATGAGCATTAATTAGAATGTTTGATTAATGCACTTTCACAATTTCAGACTTATATAATATAAAATTATTCCATTACATTCCAAAATAGTTTGTATTTGTAATAATATCAGACTATGATTGCAGAGCAAATGCCTTTTCTCATACAGAGAAGGCACAAGCATTGATTAGAATTTTTGCTCAATGCATGTTCGCAATTTTAAGCTTACTTCAGTAACAATTATTCCATTAAAATAGTTTGTATTATTGTAATGTAAACAATTAATTGTAAACCTTTTGTTACTTTGTCTATGTTTGAATTTGTGCCAAATTGTATTTTCACAATATTGTGAGCTATTATTTTTGCATTTTTATTTGAATCATGATTGGTTTGTGTTATATTTTTATGGTTTCTACTTAGTAATTTATGGGAACATTACTTGGTAAGTTAAGGGATAATATGTCAAGCCTCCTCTAATTTGTTCTTATAATGAAGGTCCAGTTTTGAATGAAGGCTGCCAAAGAAAGGGAAAAATGGCATGGGATGGAGGCAGCTTTTACCCAAAAAAAAGGTCAAATATAGGGAATAAATTACAACTATCACAAAATGTCTTGTGATAGTTAAAACAGATGTCTGATGGGGCTGAAAGGTTGTGGAGTGGCAACCACCTACCGGAAGACGTAGCATTGAAAAGCTGCCATCAAGGTGGACCAATGACCTTGTGAAGGCTGCAGGAATCCACTGGATGTGGGTATCACAGAACCGGTAGAAGTAGTGGTGCTTGGGGCAGGCCTTTGCCAGCAGTGGACGTCTTTCGACTGAATTAATGAAATCACAAGATTGTCCCTTCTGTTAAGAAAATATTACTAACACGATTTGTAAACTTAAAATGTGGAATATAGAAGTTTCAATATTACATAAAATGAAGTGTTTATCTATTTATCAACGAAGGCCTTCATTCTCTTTTCAAATTATAATTTGAAAAGAGAAAAAAAAAAAAAACACTGAAATACTGCTGTGCCAGTGACACAAAGAAGAACAGAAAGTGTATTCTCTAGAGCAATCACTGTAACATTGTCTCTATTTAAAGTTCCCATATTGTTAAAAAAATATCTGATGAAAACGTAAGCAAATGGAACAGAAAACAGACTTGTGGATGCCAATAATTTGTACCACTTACAAGTTAAGTGCTTTGATTTTTTGTCAATAATTTTTCAATTACAAATTCATATTGTTATTCAAACAATAATTGTTGGAACAAATCATCTTCCTGTCTGGTGAGAAAAAGTAGACATCTTCCAAAATCCAGATGAATGTGTTAATAATTGCCTTTTTTGAAATTGTGTCTGATAGTAAGAATTTAACTTGAACAGGGTTTGTTTACATTTTCATCAGACACTTTTAGAACAGAGAATAGTACTGCACATTATATTTTCTAGAAAACAAACCCATCTGCAACTGGCTGACTACAAATACATGAAGCAAATCTTCTTTAATAATTTAGGTGTTTCATCAGCAAGAATCAAAACATTTGAACATGTGGTCAGGCGGTCAGACATAACTCTTACATCCAGTATAACTGACAACAGTGTAAGATTAAGTGTGTACTATAATAAAAGTAACATACCAGTGGTCCATGAAAAACATCTGGTGTTTTCGTGAGACTTGGTGTGGGAAATTGGATCTTAATGTAGGGGTAAAAGGTGGGAATTGGTTAAGTGAAGAGATTGGGTCTTGTTTTTGGTCATGTAAACAAAAAGACAAGGATTCTAAATTAATTAATTTATGGTTACAGGATGGGTTGAATAGTTGTGATACCTATAGGTAGTTCAAAGTATAGAGATATTTTTTTATGTTATCAATTTGATTGTAAAAAGCTTCATTTTCAGGGAGTCAGGATTCAATCTGGAATTAGTGAAGAATATACCAACTAGATGTGAGGTCTTTGTAATTAAAACTGAATAAACGAAACCTTTTAGTTTAATCAGTCTAATTGCTAATTCAATTGAGTATTTATGTTTATTTGAAGGTATTCATTTATTTTAATTTTCTCATTGCATAATGTGAGTTTCAAATAAATTATTAGCACTTAGGAATAATGTACTAAAAACTTAATTATCGGACCTATCTCGTATTTCCCAATAAGAAAAATAAATTGTGCCGCGAAATGCTACAAGATTATGAATTACAATGTTTTGTAACTACAAATGTATAAAAATGAATAATTGGCATGTATTCTTGTAATTACGAATTGTTTCAGACATGACTCGAGTGAAGGACGTCAACAGGTGTCATGAGAAGTCAGAAAAAATGAGCGTATTCAGGGTCATGAGAAACTTACTCTGTTCATTGGATGCTGTGACCGCGGCGTCGCTCATAAACGACCCGCTCCGCACCACTGGACCCCACTGCTGCCTTCTGCCACTATCTCTATTATCCCTAGTTTCTGTCCTCTCCACATCTTCCGCTTTACACAGATGAAAAGCAAATACGCACCAATATAAAACTAAACCGATACGCATCGTGATCTCACAATGACACTAATGCAATAACCGCACATAAAAATACAAAACCACCTCAGTAACACCGCACTCTATACACATTCTAAAATAATATGCAGACAAAATGGTTTATAGTTTATAAGGCCACATCACAAGTTCAATGAAAAAACATAAAAGCTACGATTTTTATATCACAGAAAGAAAAACTAGCGAGGTCGAAAAACTTTGACGTTAATATTTTGAGCATGGCAACATTGGCAAGAGTGGGAACTATTTGTTTGTCACAATGACGTTTATAAGATAGTCGATTAGTCTACGATTTGTAGAGGGGCTTTTTGTTATTTCAATAATCGAAATGAACGCACCCATATTATTTACCAAAATATGTCAAATGACCAGTCTTGCCAGAAGGTTACTTTTGTAACCTTTTAGGTGATTTTTGAACTGCATTGGTTACTTTTAGGTTACACTAATGAAAAGGTTACTTTAGGTGATTTTTCGGAATTTGTAGAATATTTTTTTAATTTTTTACAAAAAAGCAACTTGATACGGAACGCTCGTTTTAGAATTTTTCATGTTGGTAAGCTTCGTTAGCAGTAGTAGAACTAAAACTACAGACCTTTATGAACAATCATATTCTTAGGGGTATGAGCACCTTGCCAATAACTAGGGCACTTATTTTTTTTCCTCAAGTTGGCTCTCTCCAACCATATATTTAACAAAAACGAAAGTGAATCGAATGTCAAAAATAATAATGGTAATGTAGAATTATATTACCGATTGCCAATATCGAATGGATAATTTTTCATTTAAAATTAAAATATGACGTGATCCGATGTCTTAATTAATTAATGGAAGGGAAAGACACGCTATCAATATGATAATTAGTACCGTCGTAAATGGAGTAGTAAAACAAGAAGTGACATAGGTATATTAAAAGATTTCACATAAAGTGGTAGTGTATTTATTAAATTTACAAGCTCTTTCGTATGAAAGATTAGGGGCTATGAATTCGCGTATAATTTTTGACAATATCGTACTTGTATATTTCAGAATATACAATAGTCAGTCTGTAGACTGTATACAACGTGTAACGTTAAATGCGCAAAACCTGAAAATAGTTTGATCAGAATAACGAGCAGAATTAATTGAACCACTTTTTAATATAGGTCACATTTTTCAAAAAATCTTCATTAAAAACGTTGCCGTGTCTATTTATTAATAGGTCAAGCAAGCCAATGTCAGCGCGGCGCAGCGGCCTGGTGACGACTCCTCCCTCGGTAAAGCGTCGTCGCAGACACAAGAAACGATCAGAATGGCCAGTAAACTAAAACAGCACATAAAACCTTTTAATTGTTTTTAATGACTTATTTTCTTTCTGAAATAGGTCAATTGAATTAAAAATCAGTTGGGGTGTCTGAGGTTTTGCGCATTTAACGTTACACGTTGTATTTATCACTACATAGTATAAAACAAAGTCGCTTCCCTATCTGTCTGTCCCTATATATGCTTAGATCTTTAAAACTAAGCAACAAATTTTGATGCGGGGTTTTTAATAGATAGAGTGATTCAAGAGGAAGGTTTATATGTATAATATATGCATAATATAGTAGAGAAACACTGATAATTTTAGAGGTTTCTAATGTAATGTCGTAAATAAACACATTTTATTGCGCTTACATTGCAAACGCTGGCTTGACCCTACGAGATAGACCAAAATAATGTACTACAGTATTGTACACCTTAAAAAGGTCTACAAAAAAGTCCGCGATGGCATATGTCTATCTCTTAGGGATAACCCACAATAACCATTTTTTATCCTATACTTTTTAAGAGAAATAATGGCTCTAAAATTATCAGTGTTTCTCTACTATATTATGCATGTATTATATGCATATAAACCTTCCTCTTGAATCAGTCTATCTATTAAAAAAAAAACCGCATCAAAATCCGTTGCTTATTTTTAAAGTTCTAAGCATACATAGAGACAGACAGACAGCGGGAAGCGACTTTGTTTTATACTATGTAGTGATAGTGATCAGCATTGCACCCGTGCGAAGCCGGGGCGGGTCGCTAGTAAACTTATGAAATTAAATATGATTGTTGTAATATATTTTGATTGCATGCAATTAAAACCATTATTATAATTAATGTCGCCAATATTGCAATAATAACGAATCGGAATTTGATTAATTGAATAATTGGTCGATTTTAGTAGTCTAAACTATTTTTGCCGCCAATTTCCATCCATCGATTCTGCCGTGAGATAAACCTACTGTAATAATTACAGATCTATTACTAATTATTAGACAAAAATATGACACTATTCTATTCTATCAACTTACAATACCTACCTTTCCAGTCCAAAAATATGAAAGGTTATTTTTTAAACAAAAAGGTTACATTTTTTTATATTTCAGGTAATTTTTGACATGACCCGACTGGCAACACTGCAAATGACCTTGCCAATTTGTAAACAATACCTTGAAGAGCAACTTTTGATACAAATTATCTAATTTCCTTGTTGTTTATTTCGCATATCGTCATAGCATAGGACATAATTCGCGTTTACTGTATTAGGTGTGTAAAATTGTTAAAATGAACATCGATTTTGAAGCCATGGCTGTATTGGAGGAGGAATCACAGAACGTGAGTAGATATTAATTTCCTATTCCTTTGTTACGCTTGTTTAGTACGCTATTATGTTCTATTTATGATCCCTGCTCATGTTTTTTCTGACAACAACGTTATTTAGGTGCCAGGATTGACTATTCAGAAAATGGTACAAATTATTTACTTCCGTAGTAATAATGACATGTCATGGATTCAATAAAATCTATTTTTTGTAAGATTCCATTGCACATCAAGATGTAGGGTTTCGTCGCATGTATGCTGGATCATGATTATTAATGGCTGATACCATTATTACTTGAATGGAAAGGCTGTGCAAAACAAACAAATGGTGGATGAAAACATTCATAACTGGTCTTATCAGCTGTTTACTAAGAACATGTGGAGTGCTTTATTATGACATGCAACATGTCCACCACGTATTTGGCATGATGTATCAAGGTCACTAGTTAATATTCAAATTGCAGTACGTAATGGTACATAATATTGCACGTTTTTGGTAAATTTTACTAGATAATACTGGTATTCAGCTGCATCCACTTAGACTGGAAGCCGACCCCAACTTAGTTGGGAAAAGGCTAGGGTAAATTTCACTAGATTTCAAAATACTGTGATTGATGAATCACAGAAATACTGAATACATAGTTCTTTTTTGAGTACCAATATAAAAAAAATGTGTTTTTTGCTGCAAATAGTGTAAGTTTCTTGATACCTACAAATAGTTATCAGCAAAATTTACATCTCACAGTATTCGCATTTGACCTCATACGTCTGACCCACATAGATTATATTCGCAACTGAAATAATTAGCACCATTTCCGTTTATATTTCAATTGTTACAAGTCTTACTCTTTATAGAAAGAATTCAATTTCTTTGTAACATTTGTATTCATTTACATAATGGATACTAGTAAAAAATATTCAAATAAAATACAATTTCTTTCAGGAATATTGTATGGGTGGAAGGTGATAGAAAGTACCTAAACTGCTATAATTGTTACAAAGCTTAATTCTCAGAAATATGTTGATGGAATAACAAATGATATAGGAAATACTACAAATAGACCTATTTTTACATAACTTTATCTGATTAGGTAAAAACTGTGATAACAAAGAAAAGAAAATGGATCAATTACACGACTAGTAGCGCCATCTAGTTTCGTTATAATACACTTGTTGCATCTGATTAGGTAAAACTGATAACAAAGAAAAGAAAACGAATCAATTACACGACTAGTGGCGCCATCTAGTTTCGTTATAACACACTTGTTGTAAACGGGTGGATGTGTTGGTAATACGGTTCCACTAAAAAGCTGTAGATAGCGCTTCTTCTTCCTTTCGTGTCGATGGTACTCTCCTTCGATATTTAATATAGTTTGAGCCCGGTAGGTGACCACGTTGATTTCGGCATCAGTGGCATTCATTAACCCTTTCGTTACGAGCGCCGGATATAGCCGGCCTCCACTCGATGACTTCTGTGTACGAGCACCGGATATAGCCGGCATCCATTCGATGACCTGTGTGTACGAGCGCCGGCTGTAGCCGGCGCCAGCGTGATACCGCTCACCAAACGGCCCCGCGATACTCAGTGTGTCAGTGGCGCTACTCCGACGGCGCGGTGCCCCATTTGGTGGCGTTATTCCAGCGGAGCGAAATGCCGTAACGAAAGGGTTAAGTCATCGAAGGTGCAGGTGAACGGCACCAGCAAGTGGGGCATGGTCTGCTTAGAGGCACCGCACTCGTACTGGGCATTGCAAGGGTCAGTGATCCTCCATTTCGACAAATTGTGTCTGCAGCGCCCTACTTGGGCACAAAATCGATTGAGAGCTTTCCATATAGGCCACTGCAGGTCACGGCCACGGCCGAGAGGCAAATGTTCCTGGGGTTTAACGAAGTCGGGAGGTGGTGGATGATTTTCTTCCCACAATTGGCTTCTCTCGTTATGTGGTTTGTTCTGGATGGCCTGCGTGGAGCGTAAGAAGCTCTAACGACTTAGGCCATTAAGATATTATCCGACACGTCTCATTCAGAGCAGTGTCCACCTGCTTGGTGTGAGCGGACCGGTGCCACACTGGACACGCAAATCCGCCAGTAGAGAAGCACAAGGACATGCCAGTTGTGCGTAGGACATCGGGTGGTGCTCCCCAGTTAGTAGAAACTAGGCGACAGATTATTGCGTGTACAGATTATTGCGGGTTGGCGGATGTCACATGTCTTCGAATTTTTAGTTCCAGGACATGCTGGTTTCCTTAGGAGGACAACATGATGGGGTTTATTTATAAACGTTATAGCGTAGCGAAGCGTTTCCCCAAAACTTAAAAAAAAATATTCATATCTCCTAAACTACTCGTATCAAAAATCGCGGAACATATATGGGGTATTTGCGGATAAAATGGATTCCTCATACCTAGGGGAGGTATGAGGAATCCATTTTTTTTATTGACGTCACTATTTGGAACACCCTGTATATAAAGGGGAATAAAGATATCAATGTCCAAGTTTTCATACCAATAATAAAATTATAAGAAAAGTCTAGGAAGAAATCTCGACGAATTTATAATAAAAGCATCTAAAAATTAAAAACATTTTTTGATGTCGGACTGTCGATGTCAGTTCCAAAAATCAAAAATAATGCTTACCTTCAAAATATTTTTTTCACATCTGTAATTTGATCATTTTCCTAGCCCTTTCCCGACTACGTTGGGGTCGGCTTCCAGTCTAACCGGATGCAGCTGAATACCAGTATTTTACATGGAGCGCCTATCTGTAAGATTTGATATCCAGAGAAAATAAGTATAGTATTTCTTGTGCTGCCTACCATTAGAAGGTGGAAGGTACTCAAAACGGTAAAGGAAAACATCTTGAGGAAACTGGCACGTCCTAGAACCAAAACTTCGAAGACATGTGACATCCGCCAACTCGCACTGGGCCCGCGTGGTGGATTACGGCCCACTCCCTCTCACAGAGAGGAGGCCTGTGTCCCAGCAGTGGGAATATTATAAGACTGATTATGTAACATTATGCACCATTGGAAAATCTTCGATTACTCTTCGTTATAAATATAGAAATATAGAATAGAATAAAATACTCTTTATTATGTACACCACATAAATTGCAGACATAAATATAGAAATTTTACAAATGGTGACACAATGGGCGGTCTTATCGCTAAGGCTGAGGCACAGTACAGTACGCAGCGATTTGCGATGCGACTGGCAGAGCGAAACGAGATATAAACATGGTATGGCTACATTATAAGCGAAAATCCGGCGTATGTTCGGCGATGACGTGGCTACAGTACACATGCTACACAACGAATTAGCAAGCGGGATTTATGCGGTGACTCCGTGTCTAATGTAGCCGCTGTCATAACAAAGACTCAATTTGAATCGGTCGTTTTCTTAGAATGCGATCAAATCATCCATCGCAGTTTACTATACGCATAATGTACCACACGCATATTTAGTGACACTATTGAACTAGTCGTGCAAGTGACAAAGGGAAACGCCCATTCTTGGCCATGTTTTGCCCAGCAATGTGATAAATGCAAAAAAAATGCCCATTTAGTAACTAAAATATTGCTATTACTTATTTGTCATGAAATCTCCGGAATTAAAAGCTAATTTAATCAAGAAACTCAATCGTTTATTGCCTTATTTAACTTCCGGTCGTTGGTCCTGTCAAAGTAGGGATGACAACTTTTACGGAAAAAAATCGAAACACTAAAACGGGTTACGTACCAAAAATAGATTTTTGGAAAATCAATTTTTATTACGTATTGTTTCGCTTTTGTTATTTTGTTTAGAGGCAAAAAAATGTTTATCCATATTCGGCCTTATAAATAGATACGATCTATTTAACCGATTCCGTGTTTCTAGTTTTTTTTTATATCGATTTTTCGATAAATTGATCTTATAACCTCACCCCTACGTCAATAATAATCGTAATTGACAACAGATTGACATTGACATTTCACATTTTGTTTGGTGCTGTTTCCTTGCGACTTGTGATTTTCTTTTCTACTAAGTTTTTATATTTGATATTCCGACGACTTTGATTACGATGTGGTTACAACTTGTATAATTGTTAAGAATGACGAAACAGGATTAGAAGCAATACGACAATATTCTTGCAATTGTATATCTGGTCGGAGGACAGTAGGGTGTTGTGCCCACGTGATGACAATTGTGTGTTTCTGAGGCTGGGCAAGGTTTCAATCAAATATAAATCCCCCAGCCTAATTCCTAGATGACGTGAATGTCATTTATTTAAATGAGAACGAATAAAATCAGAAACCTGTAAGTATGTCTTTTTTAACCTTGAATTTTTATATATGATTTATAAAAGTCCAACCGAGTTCTATGTAAAAAACAGTGTTTGTTTCTTTATCTATGTTGTGAACCCTAACGCCTATAATTTGTTTCTTTCGTGGGCGTCACTTGGCCAAAACCTCTTTATCAAATGGGCATTTCCCTTTTCTAATAAATTCGCTTTAGTTTCGCTGATATTTTGATGTAGCCGATGGCGTGATTACGGTAATGTTGTTCCTATCGCATAAAGAAATCAAAGATCGCTAGTAATATTTGATGTGCGGTGTAGCCATATACGTGAGCATTCATTTATTTGTTTTAATCGCTCATGTGTCGCAGGTCGCGTCGCGGCCTAATGTAGCCTCAGCATAAGAGCGATCTTTTAAAGACAACCAGATGGATTGAAAAGGGAAGGAAAGACATATACTGTACGTAGTCTGTGGTGTACCATTTAAACGATACAATGAATACATACATAAAGTATATTACACTAATCTAAATAAATATATACATATAATAATAGACATGAAACAGGAGTAAATAAAATACATATAATGATGATGTTTAAGGACAGAGGAAGTGTTTTTTTTAATCATCATTTTAAAAGTGGACAAAGATTGAGCACGCCTTACCGACACGGGCAAGTCATTCCATAACCGTACTGCTTGAACAATAAAAGATTTGTCATAGAAACTGGTGGAATGCCTCGGCATCTCTAGTCTACGGTTTTGCGATGACCTCAGATATTTATTGTGTGTCATGAAGGAACTTGAAACGTTCTTTAAGTTAAGAAGGGGTTTTAGGATTAAACAAAATACTGTAGTGCTGAATCAAGATATGAGAATTCCGGCGAAGACGTATGGGAAGCCACTTGAGCTTTGTACGAAATTCAGATATGTGATCATATTTGCGCAGGCCAAATATATATCTTATGCAGAAGTTTTGAAGTCGCTCAAGTTTATCTAGTTGTGCTTGTGCCTCAGTAAGATCTGGATAATTGACATCAGCGTAGTCAAGGATGGGTCGTCTCAATGACTTACCCGCCAGATGCAAAAAATTTGCTACTTACGTCTTGTAGCTGAGGACCCCAAGAAAGACTTTCTCAAGGTGGTACTCATAAAATTAAGTTACCTTGTAACTGAAGAACTGCGCAGTTGTACTTATTAATTCCATGCATGAAGAACTGTTCCTTTTGTTATTGTTCGGAGAAATCTCCAAAACAATGCATTCCTTATTCAACAAATGAAACTTGAGAATTCATATCAGCTACTCCATTCCCTGTTTTCAAACAAGATAATAATTTACATAATTTTAGCTAACAGACTTAAAATTATAAATAATAATATGTGCCTAATCTGCATTCGCGATTTATTTGCCAAAAATGTAAACAAATATGAGTTTATGGAAAAATAACTAAATCCTACAAGATGAGAGTTCAGTTTACACTACAATAATTTCAAACATTTTATAACTTTTTCAATAGTGCTAGTCACTCTGAAATCAACTTAAATACCATCACATAAAGTTGATATTTGTTTAACTTAAAATAATATTTATTTGAAGGATAATTTTGAATAGGGGATAAGTATGTACAGACGCCAGCACATCAAGCTACCCGAAACTGTCAGATTATCCCAATCAACTTTGAACCTTATGCTTTAGCGATAAAGTTGAAAATCTATTAAAGAAATCTGACAGATTGTAGTTGCTTGATGTGCTGGCGTCTGTACATGCATTTAAAAAAAGGGAGAAAAAATCATAGAGCATCGAAAAATTTGTCCGCATCGCTGTCAACAGGATAAGTGCCGGCTATTTAAATTAAAATATCTAAAAATGATAAATTATTTATTTTCTGTAAGTAGGTTTGTACAAACACTTTTACATGTCAATCATATTTTTTTTAAACTAGATGAGGTCGACAAATCGTCGTCTGCCTAGCCTTTTCCCAACTATGTCGGTGTCGGCTTCCAGACTAAGCTGATGCAGCTGAATACCAGTATTTTACATGGAGCGACTGCCTATCTGACCTCCACAACCCAGTTACTGGGTAATACGACACCCCTTGGTAAAACCGGTTGTCAGACTTTTGGGCTTCTGACTACCCGTGACGACTGTCAAAGATCCACGAATGACAGCCGGGACCAACGGCTTAACGTGCTTTTCGAGGCACGGAGGGGTTTCGGTATGTAAAGGTGGTCACCCATCCACAAACCAACCGCGGCAAGCGTGGCTTAACCTGATCGATCGACCTGTGCGGCTGTTATTATTTAGCCACGGGCCCATCATGCACTATTTGTCGAGGTCGCCACTGCACCCTAGTTACGTAACACACATATCAATCTGAATCATTTTGAAGGATATTGCTAATCCATTGCTTCGTATGTTCGAAAAATGTGTCTGCTCAACAACGTAATTATTGCAAAGAACGTTGTTGTACTGTCAAAACGAAAGCCATTGTACTGTTAGGGCCCTTTCCCACGGCAAGATCCCGTTTTTTGCAGGTAGGTACGGTTTTTTGCAGGATCCCGTTTAGTAGTGTACAGTAAACGGGATCTGCAAAAAACAGGATCTTGCCGTGGGAAAGAGCCCTTAGTGTGTTACGTACTCACCGCTCTGGTTTAAACCACCGTTCTTAACCTTCAAGCGGGCGCGCGGCGTCGAATCGACCGCGATGCGATCGATTCTCGATACATTTATGATGCCAAATTGCTTACAAATCCAAAGAAAATTAGAATATTATTTTGATTTTATAATTTTGTTTATGTCCTAACATAATGATAATGTGATAAATACAAAAAATATTAAATAATTAGTGTTTTAAATCCCTGAAATATCCTATAGGTCTTTTAGGTTACGCGCGACCGCTGGCGTTACAAATGTCCGCGCGCCCGCTTGAAGGTTAAGGTAATCTTTCGATTTAAATTATTTTGTGCAGGAACGCCGCACGCATTTTTGTTCATTGTCTTCATGGTTGACCTAGGTTAGGTTCTGCGTAATTAAATTTCAAGAAACGCAGTATTTACTACGCCGCAACGGATCCGCATCAAACTACCATAAACTCCTTATGACAGGGTTAATGTTAAAGTTGAAATTTGGGATTTCTCTGAAATGTCTAGATGCAAAAATAGATTGTCCATTCCACGCTTCCGGCATTGCATACTTAGCCCAAAATAAATTGTGGGTCAAGTTTGAGGCGTTACATAATAGATTTATGATAACGCTAATAATTCTGTACGGCATGGGCAGGGCTTGCGGCGAAATGTTGACGGAAGGGTGTGGCCCTTCAACGCCGGTGTGCGATGCACTATTTTTATAGGTTTGTTATATTAACGATCGGTGTGCGAGAGATAAAATATTTCGTATTCATTCCAACATCTAGAATAGAGTAGTTCGATATTCAAGCGCATGTCTGATGGAAATGGGTCTCCAATTAGTGCGCTGCGTTATTGAGTCCTGCCTCGGTGCACCTAGCCCGGCCAGTTCCCCTTCGACCACCGATGTAAATACTTGTCAAAATGTTGTCTAAATTCCTGTTGTGTATTTTTTTTTGTTAATTTCTCAAGTACCTGGTTAATATCTAGTTATTTTTTAATCAGAAAAGCGGCTTAGAAAAAAACTGGTAAGTGTCTGCCATTTTACTCATTTTTACTGTGTTCAGCTTATGTCAGGCGAGGACGAAACCGTTCTTCCAGAATGCAAGCTCAGCAGTCTGCAGTATTATTGGAAAAAGCATTAATCTCTATTAGTGTCGTGGCACAGCGCTGTAGTAAGTACGTCTTTATATTGCACTAGGTACTGTTACCGAGTGCAACCAAACGATAAGGTCACTTTGTCCAAGGTGGGGAGGGCTACAATACGAGCCGTTGCGACACGTCCCGTCCGCTGCTTGTGCGACTCGCTGTAGTCTGTCTGTCTGTACCGATCCATTGCCGAATTAAAAAGTTGTTTTTAAAAAATAAGAAGAGTGAACGCGCGCGGTCGTTCCCACTGCGCAACGCGTCGCGTCGCAGCCAGTGTGCGTTGAGGCAGTCGCTAGGGCGGACACGAAACTCCGACAATCACTATAAATCGTGAGTAGCGATACACTTCTTTATAGATTCTTGTGAGAAAATATATGTAGATTATGTTCTTATTTACACCGGTATGTTTAAGTAGTGTGTATGTAGTGTTTTGAGTGGTTGAATGCAAAATATTTAAGGTTAGGAACTGACAGTTACTACGCCGCATAAAATGAACATCGTTTGACGCGAACGAACGGCGCAGTTCGCTTGGTATCGGCCGGCCTTTTGTTGCTAACCGAGAAACAAAACTTACTGCGTATTTGCTTGTTATGATGATATTATTTATTATGTACAACATAGTTACTGTTACCTAGTTACATGGTTATTTAATAGGTAATTGTTACTCTTCAAGACCTAATGTAAGGTCATGGTTAAAGAGGACTAGTGCGTTTACCTAAGTGCGTGCTAATAGAAAGTTAACGACTTTACACAGCATATAGTACTCCAAATTATCGGTATGTTTGCCTAATTAGGTATGATAAAGTACAAAATATGTATGCAATCATTTATATTTGTTTATCAACATTGTAAATGAGATAACAAAACAAGTAAGTAGAGTAGTAACATTGACCAACTTTGATCTGTCCTTACTCAAAGATGTGGAAAATAGAATTTGTTTATTATTTTCAGCTGTAAATAAATAAATAATTTCTAGATTAAACCTTACAGGTACTTCTGTAGTTGGAAGAATTAGTCATTCATCATTGTATTCATAAGCGCTCTTTGGTTATGTGTGAAATAGAAAGTTAAAAATTAGGATGATATTAGAATAATAATAACGCAACAATTGCTTTATTAACAGAATTACTAGATGTCCAACAAAAGCAATTTAAACTAGGTATATCTAATGCTCCCATTCTTTAAACGTACACTCGAAACATGTGTTGGCAATTGTTTGATCACATTGATTTTTGAAACGCAATAGGTACATCCAACATACTATTATTAGCTTGCAGTTAAAGATTACTAGTATAGATTACAGTTAACACACCATTGGACAATGGTTAAGTGGCTCACATTTGCTCGCAATTACCATTTACACAATGAATTAAGTTCCTTTTGTCATTTAAATACTCATCTGCGAATGCTGTGATTGTATCAGCTGGCCTGGTATTCTGCGTAGATGTTAAGAGGTCACCGGGAAAAATATAATAATAATATTATTGTTATAACCCCCTTAGCAACAATCTGTCGTCATGTCAGTTTGCGTTGGCAGACTTATCTATTGCCCTTTGTGTTTTGTACTTATATTTAAACACGGTTTTGATAAGTTCATATGGCTGTATTTAATTGAATTTGAGTTTCTCTCAATATATAAACTAATGACGAGCTATTGGAACTTTTGAATATTAAAATGTAACACATAAATAAGGAAAAGTTAAACATCTGTCTTATGTTAGAGAGCTTGGTTTCCGTACAGTTTAGTCCTTTCAAGTGGACCATATTTTTAAAATAAATAATAATTAAGAATACTATACAAGACTATAAACTATGAACACAGAACATAACAACACGCTTGTAATCACCGTACGGTAAGGCAGAGGTATAACTATAGTAAAACCTACACATTTCGCTAATTATGTTTGAGTCCCATGTAATAGGGGCGCGCCCAATGCCATCAAACGGTCACAAATAACAAATAATATCATCTCTTATTCCCAGCAGTGGAACAGAATGGGTTGATGAAAAAAATCCCCTTTCTTTATTGGACGACTTTAGAAATTACCAATTTTAGCATTTACCGCAACATAAAATTATCTTTATTCATTAAGTACAAATAAATGAATCATTTATGACTTTCAGTTAAAAATAAATGCTTTATGCATTGATTGCATTGCCAATTTTATGCAAAAGCATTTTGGCATATCATTTTATGCCTAAATTATGAGCAAATCCTTTCAATATCTAATTACTTTTTGGTTTATTATTGTCTGTTTGTACTTACACCACATCAACTAAGAGCTAGAATGCCTGAGGGTGACATGGTCATACTGATCAAATCCTTTATAAACTAATAAAAAATAAACCAAACCGTCAGAAACTACTTGATTGATTTGGATCCGATATTCACAGTTACCATCATTCAAGAATTTCTTAAGAAAGATTTTAGTATGGAATTAAATGTATGTAGGTAATAATATTTCGCTTCTAAAGCTGTGTCGGGTCGTAAGATTGTTACATACGAAGTATTGCAAAAACGGTTAAAGCTCCCCTATGGCAACATTTGAATTCAAAGGACCTTGAAACGCCCTATTTGTAACGTTTTTTGACGTCACCCTTGAGCCACCCTGAATTTGATTCTCGAGGGGAAACCTTTTGTAAAGTATACTAACAAAATTCTATAGAAACTTTTGAGTTTATACCCTCTGATGGTCACGTTGGGGAGAGGGTGACCTTTGGATTCTGTAGGCACGGTGGCCAATGTTGAAATCTGCACGAAAATATGTTGAAAGCATGAATTTCGTTTGGTTTCGTTAAAAGTTATCATGAGGTTTTTGTCAGGCGTTGTGAAAGAAATGTGATTGAAGGAAATAATCTACATTTCTTTACAAACATGTAGCCAACGGATTCTTTATGGCCGATGAAGCTTGAAAAAATAGTAAATTATAATGAGTATCTATATTATGATTTTTCTTTCAATAGATCTTAACTGGTATTAAGGTTCTGTATGTCACCTTTGTAATACATATGGAATGCAATAAAGTATTGAGTATTGAGTATTGAAGTACTTAGAGGGGCAAGAAATAAACAGTGTTGCATCCCTTTATATCTGGCTGGCGTGACTTTCTCATTAGCATCTATCATAAAGGCTACAGAAAGCGATAAGGCCGCCCATTGTATATTTTGTAGTGTTTGATGTAATTTTCTATGTTATGTATTTTTGTGGTGTATTTACAATAAAGTATCTATACTTAAATAAATAAATAAATATATCTGCACATTTGCAATCTTTAAACTTATAAAAATACAAAGCAAATGCACCTGTCTAATAAACTTTCATCGAAACCATCCACCTTTAAAAAAACACAGGTAAAACCCTGTGCATAATTAAAGAAAGACGCCATTTATACCTCCTTCGTCTGGCGCCAGTCTACGTGCAGGCCAGACCGAACGCATAAAAGATGCATGGCCGGCATGGCGCCCACGACAGTATTGATTTTAAATGTTCCACCAGAAATAGCGGCGGCGTTCAATCTTCAATAATAAATGCGAGTAAACGTAATTTGCGACCTAAAAGCCCAATGCAGCGCCACACGTAGACACATTAACGAAGATACTAAAACGGCACGAAATATGGTTTAATTTCAATTTTCATTGCGTGTTTTGCAAAGCTAGCTGGGTAAATAATTGTAGCGTAGAAAGCGATGGATAGTCAAATGCTGAAGCGGTCGTCGTAATGTTTACGGTTTGTTAGTAAAAGAAGTCTTGGGTTGAGACCGCGCCGCGCCGACTACGCAGTTTCAATATGTTGAATTGCGATGACGTCACCGAATTTTTCACAACACTGACGTGCATCGGGCGTTTAATTTTTGTATAAAATATATAGACATGAGATAGTGCCAATTTACGAGTAAAATGTAGGTTAATTATTTACGATGTTGTTTTTTTTTTTTTTTTTGGAAAAATAGTTTATATATCATAGTTTTAATTTATGATGATTTTTTATTGAAAATAATAAAAATTGTCGGGTTGACTATCGGCTTCTTGTGGTGGAATTAGGTCTAGAAAGAGCTAATTTGTCGCCTACAAGTAACATTATCGCTAGTCGTAAAGTTTCTCGTCATGACAAAGGTGCAACATGCGTCGGATGATAAATAACTAACTGATAAGGCGTGCAATCAATTGTAAGCCTATCGCATTCCTCTGTTGGCCGAGGACCTCTTCCAAGTCACATTAACTCGAAATGTGAATTAGCATTGCATTTTTTTTGGGATATATTTTCGTTTTGTTTGTCGCAGTCATAGTGTGAAATACGGTTTTTTGATAAGTGTCTAGGAATTTTATAAAACACATTATCTTGTTCCCTTGTTCCCTATTTTTGTCGCGGTACCTATTTATTTTTTTAATATGAAAAAACCATATTCCTAATCATGGAAGTAATCATAAATCTCCTGCCCTTATCCCAATCTATTTACTCGGCGCAACATGTATTTTTCTTCCATTCGTCTCTATTAGTCGTCATCTCCGGAATCAATAAAAATATTGATCACAAACGGTCCTTCAACGGCTTCTCTGAAAATCCTCTAACAAAGAACATCAAACGAATCTAGTCTTTATCCGCTTCCATTTAAAATCGTTTGCCGAATTCATATCTCCCCCATCGAAAACACCCCTGTCTAGACATCAACAATATTTAATAATAATCCCCATCTGCCGATCTAACCCCACCTCCGCTGTCTACCTATAAAGTACAATGTAGAAACCCGTATAGGTAACCGGTTTGCGCCATGGCCCAGACGGCTAGCCTACGCAGCTTCGCCCCATCCCCTCCCGGTCCGAAATAGCATTTCAGGATGCAGTATTGATCGTTGCACGGTCCGGGCGAGCTCGTTCGTCTCCTGCTCGGCGACGGTTGGCCGTAGGGGAGTTAGGTAGCTACGCCCGGGAATCGGAGATGACAAAGGCGTGCAGCAGTCCCATTAAAATGATTTAGTTCGATTCGAGGTGTGGAGCTGGCAAGATGTGTTTCACTGTAGTTTTGTTTTTAGTTTAATGTAAAGTTGGTCGTCGGTTTTCAGGTGAGTTTTTGATTTGATTTCGGTTTTTTTTTTCGATTTTATCGGCATTTCATAATTCGGTTATTTTATCGGTATTAAAGCCTTTTATATTGGTTTTTTAAGATTTCTTTTTTAGTGTTTAGGAAATTGATATTATTAAAATCACGATGTGAATAAAACTGGTACCGACTTTCAAGATTTTTGCCAGCCTCGTGGATGTTTTCCTGGGTTCGAATCTGCTTTGGAAAAGTGGAAGAATATGGATCTAAATAAATAAAGTACATAATATAGTACTTCAATAGTAATTATAGTAGGTGCGTATGCCTATGTAGAATATTGCACTCATGTTCATACATTTTATGGCCAATAAAATGAAATGTGCTTACTCTCGTAAATCCTTCAGTACTCATACGCGATCTGCCAAGTGCCAAGTAACATTTGTTACTCATGTAAGTGTTCAGAAGGTACTTTGGTTTATACAGGGTCAAGTTAAATTAACTAGCGAAACTCTGAAGATGCGATGAGTATCGATATCTCATCATCATCTAGCCTAGCCTTTTCCTAATTATGTTGGGATCGGTTTCCAGTTTAACCGGATGCAGCTGAATACCAGTATTTTACATGGAGCGACTGCCTATCTGACCTCCACAACCCACTTACTGGGTAATAACCCATTGGTAAGACTGGTTGTCAGACTTTCGGGCTACGGACGACCCGTAACGACTGTCAAAGATCCACGAATGACAACCGGGACCAACGGCTTGACGTGCTTTCCGAAGCACGGAGGGTCTTGCTATGTGCAGATCACCCATCCACGGACCAACTGCGTAGCTTAACCTGATCGATCGACCTGTGCGGCTGTTATTACTTAGGCACAAGCCATTATCATGTTTAAATATCGATACCCATCGCGTGCGGAGTTACGCTAGGTAATTTAATTTGACCTTATATTGGTCCTGGTACTAAGTTGGGATAGAGGCGTTAGGTGATACCGGGTGGTCCATCGCGCATAAGACACGGACAATGGCGTGTAAATAAAAATAGGGATATTTACATAAAAGGAAAGGATACTTCATTTTAGTAGTTTTATACATAGGGACCAGTAAAATCCCTTTCTTCGAACAACACAAAAGAAAAAGGGATTCTAAAAAAAAATCACTCTACTGCGCCATAATAATGACAGGCTTATATTTTTCATGCGTATCTTTGTATGTACGATTCTAAGGCCCGGCGCCCATTATCGGCATCGGTACGACTGAGGATTTTAGGTGGCAAATAGCAATATACTATAATATAATGGCAATAAAGTAGAAATTTCCGTGATATGTGGTCGTAATAACAAAAATACCGCTTCGGTATGCTTGAGGCTGGTGTATCGGCAGCCTTGAGAATGCTTCGGGATGCTTCGGCATCCTTCGGCAACCTTCGGTACGCCGCCGGCGCCGAGGCAACACTCGGGGGATAGTTTGAGAAATACGATATTGAGACGCTTCGGCAAGCTACAGGACGGTGCGGCATCCTTAAGGACGCCTCGTCATCCCTAAGAACGTTGCAGCATGCCAAAGCATAATTGCCGATAGTGTGCGCTTGCATGTAGGATGCCGAAGGATCCTTTTCCTTGCCGATGCCGATAATGGGCGCCGGGCCTTAATACCCTCAAAGATTCCTAACGACTGGATGGATAAATGAAGTGTCTATCGACTCGTCTAGGTCGCGTGATGTTATAGGCTATAAAATCAAAATGGCGTTTCGTACAATGAGAAGTCGACTTATACTGGCAAGGTATAGCTTGATATGTCGTCTATTTCCCATTTCGTCCATTTTCCCAAAACGACCACAAATCTACAATGCCCAAAAAGTCCACTTCCCATAATGTCAGCTCTCAAAACGTCAACTTTCCAAATAGGTTTCTTTTTTTATCAAAGTTTTAAGTGGACTTTTTGCGCATTGTAGATTTTGTGGTTGTTTTGGGAAAGTGGACGAAATGGGAAATAGATGACATGTCGCCGTCCGTATCACAGTGCCTCGTGGGGTATTAAAATAAAGGGCTTGAGAAGACGATTTCAAAAATATAATACACTTAAAAGGTTAAGTTAATGGCGGTTTTTGCGATTTGCAAGTTAGTGTTAGGTTGTATGTCAATCAAAATATGATTCGTGATCGTAAGAAATATGCATTTGTAGAATTAATAAGTAATCGTTAAAATCATCAATACAACTGCCGGTCGATTCTGTAAAAATCTCACCGTGAAATCATAAGTGAAGTGAGCTTGAAGTGAGCAGTGTCAATAGTGTTAATCCCTAATGACAGCTCACTTCCCGCTCACTTCACCTACGTTCTCACGGTGAGATTTTTACCGAATATCACTGCTGTTTTCAGTTCAAATTACCGTGTAGAATTACTATTTCGTGAAATCATGGCATATGATGTCAGCGAAACACGACGCCGACACTTCGCGTGCAGTAGTTTTAGTTTGTTATGTTATATGCATTAATAGTATTTTTAAGTTATATAATTACATTATTATATTGTATTTGTGATATTTTTTATGTATTAGTTTATAAGCATTCAATGGGCCCTGGTTGCCTGAAATAAAGGAATAAATAAATAATTCTAACTTAGGGAGTTATCGGGCTACCTTAACGTTTAACCGCTTAAATTCCTTGTTTACGTATTTTTTTTTACTTTACATTCATGTAGTGTTTCATTATAATCGAAACCATATTTACATCGATTTACTCTGTAACGTCAAACGTGTTAGTATTATTTTGTCCTTCGGCTACTCAACGCATCGCTGGTTCCACTTGCTCACCCCAGTCCCCTTCTAGAATGTCAAATGCATAAATTGCATGCACTTCCTGATTAAGGATCAATCTGAATGTCGCGTGGATCGGTGCCCTGGTGTGAAAATTGACTTTTGGTTCTGAGAGTTTATTGCAGTCACTGTTTGGCTTTTTTGATCATCAGCTTTTGATTAATAATGCAGTAATTCGGCAATGTTTAGACAGACAAAAGAGCGGTGGTGACCCAGAGGTAATGGCCCCGACTTGCGAGACGTATGTCGTGGGTTCAACCCCAGACAGGCGATTTACTGTCTATACATAACGTATTTACCGCTGCTCTAAAAAAAAAATGGCGAAGGAAAACACCGTCATGTCCTATAACTAAAAATTCGATGACATGTCACATCTATCAACCCGCACTGGGCTCGCGTGGTGGATTACAGAATACAGGCCACTCCCTCTCGAAGAGAGAAGGGTTGTGTTTGTGTCCCAGCAGTGGCAACATTATAGGCTGATTGGCATGCCGGCTACTGGAAAAGCAATTAATTGGAAATGATCCGAGGAAATATCCCACGCGCCACGCGCCGTGTGAAATTGCGTATTTGAATTGAGTTCTGCCCAAACATACCCAAAATTTCATCGTTCCATCTGCCATTTCCACTTGCACGAAACGCACGCATTAGGACCCTTTGCCACGGCCAGATCCCGTTTTTTGCAGGTACGGTTTTTGCAGGATCCCGTTTAGTAGTGTACGTGTTTAAATATTTGTATTCACACAAGCATCCGGTTTGCAGTATCCGGAAAACAGGATGCTTGTGTGAATACGTATATTTAAACACGTACACTAATAAACGGTATCATGCAAAAAACCGTACCTGCAAAAAACGGGATCTTGCCGTGGGAAAGGGCCCTTACCCCACAAATCAAAAACAACGTCACAAAATGCATAGAAACTATGTTTTCTAAAATCAATTCTGTTTATGTCACCGCATCTCCTCGCACGCAGTGGAAACGTGCTTCTTAAAACAATTACCCCCATTCAGTACTGTCACGGTACTAAACAGTAGGGTTATTGTTTGATCATGTTCAATTCTGAACCTTATCCCACAAATATAAGTGCTGTGTTTAATGTGCATTCAAGTATGTGTTGCCAATGAGGTTTTAATGTCAACGAACTAGCAGACACTGTGTATAAGATGTTCGCCTTGGATTTTTTACGTGTTGTCACAGTGTTGTGTACAAATGTTATCTGAATTCTGTCGATACTACGCAGTTTATGTTCCATCAAGAATTGTTTACATTTTTGCGTTGACTTCCACGTGTATTCCGCATTAGTTGGAACGCCAGGAGGGGACCTAGGAGGACAAAGAAAATATAGTGACCTTATTGGTGATGTTTTTCTGAAAGGTGACGAGCGTAGTACTTGCAACCGACGTGCGTGTATGACCAGAGGGTCCGTTTATTAACAAAGATAGGGGTCTGTCCGAAAGTTGTTGATCCAATAAAACAAGTGACAAATTAACTTTTTCGGACTAGCAAAAACATATCGCGATTAGGGACAGCTGACAAGTCGTTTTGTCATTAATTCTTAGTTTGGGCCCTGAACTAATCTCATGTAATACGTAGTAGGAGTCGCCCGTATTTCCGGCCGGATTCCGTGCTTAGGGAGTAGACCTCTGATGTATGAACATAAAGGAGGCAAAAGGAATATGTAAGGATAGTAGCAGGTGGTGTTCTGTAGTTTCTGCCTACCCCCATGGTAAGAAGGCATGAGTTTATGTAAGATGTATGTTCCACGTGTATTTCTTTTGTGAGCAATTAAAAAGCTAGCGATAAGAAATAAAGGGCTATATCAAGGTCTTTGTTTCTCTTTGAAGAGCTCGTGGCTAAAGCTACTCGGGCCGATCGAAGGTAAGCTACGCTTGCCGAGGTCGGTCCGTTGAAGGGTGACCATCCATTACATACCGAGACTCCCTCCACCGTGTCTCGGAAATAACGTTAAGCCGTTGGTCCCGGCTGTCGTTCATAGATCTTTGACAGTTGTTACAGGTAGTCAGATGCCCGAAAGTCTGACAACCAGTCTTACCAAGGGCTATCGTGTTACCCAGTAAATGGGCTGTGGAGGCCAGATAGGCAGTCGCTCCATGTAAAAAACTGGTATGCAGCTGCATCCGGTTGGACTGGAAGCCGACTCCAATGTAGTTGGGAAAAGGCTCGGCAATAGATCATCAACGTTTTTGTTTGCTTGGGTAGTTAGCAGTTACCATGTATGTACTCTTGACACTGGTTCTCTTTAAGGTGCTCCCTCACTTGGAGCATTCGCCTGTAATGTAACGTTAGAGAGTCGAGCATTACATCCGTGACGGAGGAGAGCATTTAGTGCGCAATCTGTAATGTTACAGATTCGAGCATTAAATTGGTGAGGGCAGAGAACCGAGCATTACAGTATTGTAAAGTAACGCTCAAAATCGAATGTGAAATGTTACATTACAGGCGAATGCTCGTCAGTCAGGGAGGCAGTATTGTAAAGTAATGCTGAAAGTCGAATCTGAAGTGTTACATTACAAGCGAACGCTCCAGGTGAGGGAGCACCTTTATAAGCGTTTAGCACTACTGGTATGGGGTTGCTCTCTATACCAATATAATTAAGCTGAAGAGTCTGTTTGAACGCACTAACCTCTGGAGATTCCAGTCGGATTTGAAAAAAATATTTTTGCATTTGATAACCCAACTCTTGAGGAATTTTATTGAACATTTTGTTGATTGAAACCTTGAGGGAACCAGCATGTCCTAGAACCAAAACTTCGAAGACATTCGACATCTACCAACACGCACTGGGCCCACGTGGTAGATCACGGCCCACTCCCTTCCACCGAGAGGCGGCCTGTCTCCCAGCAGTGGGAATATTATAGGCTGATTATCCTTATACAAAGTGTAACGTTAATTGCGCAAAACCTCACACACAAACTGATTTTTAATTCAATTGAAGTATTTCAGAGAGAAAATAAGTCATTAAAAAAATTGTAAAGGTTTTATGTGCTGTTTTAGTTTTACTGGCCGTTCTGATCGTTTCTTGCGTCTGCGACGATGCTTTGTCGAGGGAGGTGTCGTCATGGGCCGCTGCGCCGCGCTGACATTGGCTTGCTTGACCTATTCATAAATAGACACGGCAACGTTTTTAATGAAGATTTTTTGAAAAATGTGACTTATATTAAAAAGTGGTTCAATTAATTCTGCTCGTTATTCTGATCAAACTATTTTCAGGTTTTGCGCATTTAACGTTACACGTTGTATGTTATGTAGCCGTGTTTCACTACCGTACAAACCTCTACTAACAAAGCGCGGTGTGATTATTACTGCCATTGAATAACCCGCCTAGCAAATTACGAATGATTTAGCCGTGAGAATATTATTTAACTTCCGGCCCGCTGTTGTTAGGCGATTCATGGAAATTGGATACATTGCACACCAAAATTATGAATAAGTAGTGTGCATTGTAATATAAACCGACTTTTAAGGGTTTCGTACCCAAAGTTTGCCAACGGGACCCTATTACTAATGTTGAGGTTTCCTAGAAGAGCGTTTCCGTCATTTTTATAACGGACGTCATGTAAATCTGTAATCCTCACATGTATTAGACATAAAGGTGCCAAAAATGCTGTATTTGGACATCACGGCCACATGTGGCGGTCACCGCACTTCTGGGAAACCGTAGCTTAAGGTCGAACTAGTTGCGAGCTCGAATTCACTGGTGGGCATGGCCAAAAAGCACGCTGCCTTACCTGGCATCGTGTCCGATAGAGATAGTACCAGTGATGAGCAGTTACACGCTAGTCTACATTTACAAAAAAAATCTGTTGTTCCCTACATTTTGACGAGATATGCGAACATAAAAGTAAGTTAAAAACAACATTAAACAATACACACGAAGCATTGATTCGGCGACTGTACGATTCAAATTTTATGGCAGCTCGGAACATGAGGCGAGTCGCTGCGCAGTAACAAATTCACGTGTCAGCGGGGGTGAGGGGTGGGGTACTGCGCAGAGTAGCGCACTTCAGAGTCGCAAAAAGGTTTGACGCGAAACGTGCGTCAAACCCGCGTTTTGGTTTGAGTTTGGTTTGCTGAAATGGCAATCTTATTATGATTTTTTTATTTGAGTTGTAAGTGGCTGTGCTGTTGGTGTGTTTATTATTTAATAAATAAATAAATAATAAATAAATAAATACCATTTACGATTTTGGTGAATACAAAGTCGTACAACTTTTAGTTGATAATAAAAGCTTCGGGGAACTTGGGGAGATAGGGCATCACCCCTCGGTTCTCGCCGAGGGCCCGCCCTCGGCCCCCGACCCACCGCGTTGCATAGCATCACCCCCATAATAGGTACTAGCTTGTGCTTGTGCTCGCGACTTCGTGCTTGTGAAATTTCTTGTTTTAACATAAAATATATCCTCTAGTTGTGCCTCGTTACTTCGTGTTTGCTTGGCGATCTTTGCTTTTTTTTTCATTGTGTTCGACTCCTAAGCGTCGTAGAGTGATGTCAAATAGCCTATTATAACCTTCTTGAAGAATTGGGTTAAGTATCAATTTATGCAAAAAAAAAAAAAATCTAGGGAGATTTTCAATCGATAGATTGTTCCAGAGATTAGCGCCCTCAAAAAAACAAACTCTTCAACTTTACTATAATGTATTAGTAAAGTATACAAGGTGTAACGTTAAATGCGCAAAACCTGAAAGTAGTTTGATCAGAATAACGAGCAAAATTAATTGAACCCCTTTTTAATACAGGTCACATTTTTCAAAAAATCTTCATTAAAACGTTGCCGTGTCTATTTATTAATAGTTCAAGCAAGCCAATGTCAGCGCGGCGCAGCGGCCCGGTGACGACTCCTCCCTCGATAAAGCGTCTTCACAGACGCAAGAAACGATCAGAATGGCCAGTAAAACTAAAACAGCACATAAAACCTTTACAATTTTTTTAATGACTTATTTTCTCTCTGAAATAGGTCAATTGAATTAAAAATCAGTTGGGGTGTCTGAGGTTTTGCGCATTTAACGTTACACGTTGTATAGATTAGTTTTGACGTAGTTTGTCGTGTCTCGAACCAGAGAACTTTTCCAAAGCTGTGACACATGTCCATCACATATCTTGTCTTCTAACTGTAGTTTCTGCTAGTCCAGCTAATGATCCAACTTAAGGCTCCCGCAGACAGGTTCAACGTGACTCTATTAGAACATTGGCGCCGATTCCCTTGTTCGCAAACTAAACTAAAAAGTTCAGTGCATCTTTTTCTATCCATTTCATTATGAAAGGACAAAAGATAAACATGTATTAGTTTAGTCCTGTCAAATTAGTCAGCACCTGACGTAAATTGACGTATTTTTTAGTCACGTCTAAACTTGTCTATGGAGTATCTTAATTTAACAGGACTAAACTAATATTTATCTTTTGTCCTTTTCTTAATGAAATAGAAAAAACTAGATGCACTGAACTTAAATTTAGTTTAGTTTGTAAACAAGGTAATCGGCGCCAATGTCTATGAAAATTTCATGCAAATTGTTCTACCAGAATCCCGTCGCGCCTATCTGCGGGAGACTTTATGCTTTGAGGGAAAATTTTAACAAAATATATTAATAGCATATGAATGAGACATATTTAGACGTCGCATTGCGTTTCGTCTTACTGTCGTGAGCTCATTGTTTCACTGCCAAGTTGTAACGTTTTCATGTGCGTAGTATATCTGTTAGCAATTATTTTGAAATTAAATTAAACTCGTTTTAATTGATTGATAGGTCGTCCGATGATTTGTTTTCTTACTAGCGACCCATCACTGCTTCGCAATGTTTTACGACTTGATAAAACATCGACAGCTCTTTATTTACAACGTGTAACGTTAAATGCGCAAAACCTCACACACCCCAACTGATTTTTAATTCAATTGACCTATTTCAGAGAGAAAATAAGTCATTAAACCAATTGTAGAGGTTTTATGTGCTGTTTTAGTTTTATTGGCAATTCTGATCGTTTCTTGCGTCTGCGACGACGCTCTATCGAAGGAGGAGTCGTCAGCGGGCCGCTGCGCCGCGATGGCTTGACCTATTAATAAATAGACACGGCAACGTTTTTAATGAAGATTTTTTGAAAAATGTGACCTATATTAAAAAGTGGTTCAATGGATTCTGCTCGTTATTCTGATAAAACTATTTTCAGGTTTTGCGCATTTAAGGTTACACGTTGTATAAGTTTAATATTAATGTATTCTACAAATCATTTTCCGGAATAAATTCTCTAAATGTTGGTGAAATCCGCATCAAAATCCGTTGCGTAACGCGGTCACATAGCCGGACACGAAAAGCGGCACTAATTTATATTATGTATAAGATATAAGAAGATTCTTTCGGTATTCAAGCTCAAGGTTGGATTTTGTTTTTATCGTTATAATAAAGAATTATGGTTATTTTCGTTTTGTCCGAGATCATTTAAACAGACTTTTTGATGTTGAAATTGGCTGGTTTCTAAGGCTGACCCCACATTTGGCGTGCGCGATCCTCGGGCGTGCGAGTAGCGCGAGCGCCGCGTGCGCGTCGGGTGTTGCCGCACGGACGCCCGAGGATCGCGCACGCCAAATGTGGGGTCAGCCTATAATCCACCACATTAAAGACAGACACCGCATAATCGGATGGGAAATCCCACCGGGTACATGGCTTATGCCTCTTGTAATTTTCAAAAATACAAAATCCTCATACAATTTTACTTTATTTCCAGGAGTCGCTGGGTGGGGTGTACGGCTCGGTGGGGACGTCGGGTGCGGAGGGCGGGGAAAGGCGCGAGGGGGGCAAGCGCGGGCGCAGGCCTGGCCGCAAGGCGCAGCTCGACAAACAGGACATGAAGGCGAAGCTAGGTAAGGATCTTTAAGACAGCATTGATGTTACGGAGTCATCATCGACCCAGCGGTTTCTCCACTATGTTAGAGTGGGCTTCCAGACTAACTGGATGCAACTAAATACTGGTAATTTACATAGAGCGACTGCCTAATTGGAGATGGGCCATCAAAGGACATCCATAATTGTTGTGGCTACAGGAAAATGTTCTTTATTTTATTAAATATAATAATTATATAAAATAAAAAAATTAAATAAAATGTTCTTAGGAGATCATGCCTATAATTTTAGGAGTTATTGAAAACTGCTTTTATAGATTTTGGAAAATACTTATGTAGGTTAGGTTTGTACTTTGGTTGGCAGGTACTTTGTTTCGGTCCGAATCGGTTCGTGAGTTCGCCGCGTGACTCATAAGCAAGGACTTCGGTTGAGTCTGAAACTCGTCTGAAAAAAAATCTTCGTCCAACATAACCAGAATCATTAAGACTTTTTCCTAGAAATCTTGAAGGAACTTTGCACAAAATCTATTTTTATATGCTTGAGTACGAGGCTTTTGACTACGTTGTATACGTATATTTTATGTCTTATTTTATATGTAACGTGCGTTTTGTTTCTGCAGAATGAACAATTGTTCTTTCTTTCTATACAACGTGTAACATTAAATGTGCAAAACCTGAAAATTGTTTGATCAGAATAACGAGCAGTATCAATTGAACCACTTTTTAATATAGGTCACATTTTCCAAAAAATCTTCCTTAATAACGTAGCCGTGTCTATTTATTAATAGGTCAAGCAAGCCATCACATGCGCAAACCCGCCAAAATAGGTAAACAAACACAAATTGTCGACCAATTTAAATTTTCTCATACGCGGGATAATAGCTTTTATTTCAATGCAAATACGAATCTTCCAAACCAGACTGAGCGGCGCCGGCACATGCGTCACAGGTGTAATTGTTTTATCCCGTTATCCCGGCGGCGCGTGCGCACGAATTTCGCGACTATGGCGTTTTTGTACACAAACATTCAATATTGTGAAATGGTGAGAATGTTGGCGAAAGTTTCTTCCAAAGCCTGGAAAAGTGTGATGGAAACATTTAAATCACTGTTCAATGATAAACTTTGTTCTTTATGAGCGTAGATAGTAAATAATAATGTCAGCGAAGCGCAGCGGCCCGGTGACGCCTCCTCCCTCGATAAAGCGTCGTCGCAGACGTAAGAAACGATCAGAATGGCCAGTACAACTAAAACAGCACATAAAAACTTTACAATTTTTTTATGATTGTTTTGCTCTCTGAAATAGGTCAATTGAATTAAATATTGGGGTGTCTGAGGTTTTGCGCATTTAACGTTACACGTTGTATGCGTGTCTGTGTTTTGACTTTGTTAAGAGAATGTGAGAAAGAAATAGCATGATTATGTTATACTAGCTTCTGCCCGCGACTTTGTCCGTGTGAAAATTCTTATTCCCCCGACCCAACCCGTAGCATCGCGCCTACCCTCGTTATTTCTTCGTTTTCGCTGATTTTTTTTCTTTTTGCTTAACTTTAAGGTTCCTAGCGTGATGTGAAATAGCCTTTAACCTTTTTCAATAATTGGGCCATCAAATGCAATTTCTTTTCATCCGAGTGGCAGTTCCAGAGTTTAGCGCGTTCAAACAGACTCTTCAGGCTTATCATTAGTATACAACGTGTAACGTTATATGCGCAAAACCTCAGACAGCCCAACTGATTTTTAATTCAATTGACCTATTTCAGAGGGAAAATAAGTCATTAAAAAATTGTAAAGGTTTTATGTGCTGTTTTAGTTTTACTGGCCATTCTGATAGTTTCTTGCGTCTGCGACGATGCTTTATCGAGGGAGGAGTCGTCACCGTTTAACGTTACGCGTTGTATATTATGACAGCCAATTAAAATTGGTAGGTACCTGCTTAGTTTTAGATTTCTAACCCAGTCCGAATTTTATTTCTCCTTATTTTAATTGTGGGTTTACCCACCTAACAAAGGCATTTAGATATGAGAACACAGGCAGATGATAACTACATCATAGGTATATTCGAAACAAATACACGCCTTATTATCTTTGGTCTTCAATACACTTCCAAGGACTGTGTTTTAATGCAAGACTATCAATGATAGCACTTAGATAGCAATACGGATTAATGTAATCGTTTATTTCTAGGTTTACGCCAATGTAGTAGAACATTTTGTCAAATCTACATAGTTTTGTACATAAACTAGTTTAGAATTTCTGCTTGGGCTATTTTTGTAAGATCTGTAAAGCAACCATATAACATTGAAAATGTTACACTGAACGTACTAAACTTCTCTAGAAATACAGCTCATAGGGTATTGGTATTCACTGTAGATAATCACAATAATAGCATCTTCCTATTTCACAAAAAAACAAATGCTGTTACTTCTTCTGGACACGCTCGTACCATCATAGACCTCATCCATCGCTTTCCATCAGGCGTGATCGAGGTCAAGAGCGGGCTCGTTCAGCAATAAGTAATATTACCGAAGGAATAAAATATAATATTGTAAACTCTGCTGAGGGGCCCGTGGCTAAATAACAACAGCCACACAGGTCGATCGATCAGGTTAAGCTACGCTTGCCGCGGTTGGTCTGTGGATGGGTGACCATCTTTACATACCGAGACCCCTCCGTGCCTCGGAAAGCACGTTAAGCAACAGCTTAACGTGCTTTCCGAGGCACGGAGGGGTCTAGCGCGAATGACAGCCGGGACCAACAGGTCCCGGCTGTCATTCGTAGATCTTTGACAGTCGTTACGGGTAGTCAGAAGCCCGAAAGTCTGACAACCAGTCTTACCAAGGGGTATCTTATTACCCAGAAAGTGGGTTGTGGAGGTCAGATAGGCAGTCGCTCCATGTAAAATACTGGTATTCAGCTGCATCTGGTTAGACTGGAAGCCGGCCCCAACATATTTGGGAAAAGGCTAGGCAGATGATTGTAAACTCTGCTACTAAAAACAATTCAACCGGATCATTTTCTCACTTCACAAAGTCAACAAAATTTTGTAGGTACAGACGCCAGCACATCAAGCTACTACAATCTGTCAAAGTTCTTTAATAGATTTTCAACTTTATCGCTAAAGCATAAGGTTCAAAGTTGATTTGAAAAAAAAAGACAGTTTCGGGTAGGTTGATGTGCTGGCGTCTGTAAATAGCATAACTAACATATCCCAGAACGCAGACTTCACCCAACCTTGTAATTTTGTCAAACCCTTTGACTTCTTTTCCCTAATCAAGGCTACTTAAACTTAAGCCTAACGTTGGTCCTTCTTCGTGTGTTCAAGCAGAACGTAGCAGACAGTCTGCGCGGGAGTGTCGCGCGCGCAAGAAGCTCCGCTATCAATATCTTGAGGAGCTGGTGGCGGACCGGGAACGGTCTGTCATTGCGCTGAGGAAGGAGCTGGATAAGGTTTGTACGTGATTACTTTATATAATTTTGTTTGACGGTTTTGGGTGTAACCTAGCAGTTCCACTTCATTACGAGTGGTCACCACTGCCTAAGGATATAATCAATACCAGAACCTCTGGTATGGCTCTGGTTCGGAGCAGGTGTTGATTATTCAGACAGTGCTTTAACGTCTCATGTGCCTGCAACACCGAAACCCGTCTTCAAATCGGAACGCAGAAAATTAGCGTAGTAATAGTCATTTTTTTTTTAAATTACTTTCATGAAACTGCGCCCAAATTGCGTAACACACTGTCAATCACAATTTGAATCATTTTGAAGGGTATTGCTAATCCATCGCTTCATATGTTCGAAAAAATCGTCTGCTCAACAACGTCAATAACACAATGAATGTTGTTGAACAGTCAAGATGAAAGCCATTGCTAGTAATAGTGTGTTACGTAACTACTCCGCTGGTAAGGGCTTGCTTGAATGAGGGCTATCGCGTATATCTCTCGCGTCCGGCCCTGGTCCAGGCCATGGTACGGAGCGAGAGTGCATGGGAAGCCGTCACCTCCTTCTGCGAAGCAGTAATGCTTGCGAAGGAGGAGGCGGAACGCGTGAGGCAGAGGCAATCTTTGCGCCCTCACGCCCCTAGTCGCCGCAGGAGACGCCCTGGGCGTCGGGAGTCAAGAGCCGACTCCCGGCCACCGTAGGCGCGGGCTTGCGGACGGTGAGCAATGGGCAGTTCGCCGTCTGATAAGGACCAGGCGCGTCGTGTTCCACGCGCGCCTCAAAGAGATGTCAATCAAAATCAAAATCAAAAGTCATTTATTCAAACTAGGCTGAGAATCAGCACTTTTCGAACGTCAAAATTACAAAAGACAGTCCCCCAAAACGCCCGCCCTTCACCACTTCCTAGTGTTTTCGCTGGGAAGAAGAAGTAGTAACTGGCGGGAGTAGTAACTGGAGTCAGCGAGTAACTGACGGGGTCCGCTAGGGCCGATGCTTGCCAGGGTCGCGGGTTGTTCGAAAGAGGTACCGTGGCCCTTGGCACAAGCAACTGAAGGAACACGGGTGGGTTTTAGTCAGTAAAAGTCTGACACACCCTCCCGCTCCGCCCAGAGCGGGAGAAGTTATTTGATAATTACCCACCCAAAAAAAAAAATAGGGCTATCGCGTATGAATGGGCCGCTAGAGGCGCTAGTGTAGCGTGAGACCGAAATGTCAAATGTCACTGTTTGTGGGTGGGCTACGCGAGTTTATTTCTATTTAGAATAATTTTGCAAATATTTTGCAATACCTGAGTTTAATTATGGCAAATATGAGTTACGGGTCAATGAATGTCAGTTCTTTGAGACAGTTTTATCTTTCGGAAACGTATGTCCTTTTTTTTCTGAACAAAACGGGACTGCGCAACACTGCGGCATGCTGGATATTTTTACGGTACGGTTTTAAGGTATTAAATATGATTTAAATGGAAACTTTGTTTTCATGGCCGCAATAACAAATTTTCACAATTGAAAAGAACAAGTGTGAAATCATAAGTGAATTCAGCATATCGAATGACAGCTCACTTCCCGCTCACTTCACCTGTTCTCACGGTGAGATTTTTACAGAATAACACTGCAGGACCTTAATCGACAGTGGCGCCAAATAGTGAGCACTAAAACGGTAACCCTCATTGGGAACTCTAAAAAAAAAACCTGGTAGGTAGTCAAGTCAACATGAGCTTTTCCTAAGTGGAAACGAAGATTTAAGTAACTGTTCTTGATGTTAAGAGTAAATAGTGAAAGCAGATACAGGTAAAGGTTTATGAGTATTGTGGATATACCATTGTTCTAAATTGGTGGAGTATTTGAAGGTGGTTGGTTAAATTCTGACTTTTGCTGATCATGATGAAACTGTCACATCTGAAGTTGCTTGACAAGTGAACATCCTACCATGTCCTGACGTCGGTCCATAAATATTCACGTCAAATATCAGGTGTTAAAAACATTTCTCTCTTCCATTCCAGTATTACAAGTGGAACTTGGAGCTCGACCAAGGCAGGATGCCGGAAGGTCTCGAAGCCGTGCTCCAGGAGATGGGGATCGTCAAGCAGGAGGAGAGTAAATCCTTTTTAACATAACCTTTTTGTGTGTTTTTCTTTAATTACGCAGTAACTGTAATTTTAATGTAAGGAATGAAGAGTTGAGGATTCACATTATTGTGGGGTTCACGATGCAACTTTACTGGATTTCGTCGTCAATAAAGAAAAAAAAAACAACGCAGGATTCAAAAACTCGTCTGGAACAATATCAACTGCCATTTGGTGCACAATTTATTAACATATCAACGATTGAAAACAATATAACGTGAACAAAGTTCTAACTGCAGTCAACCGTCAGAAATTCCGATGGACCATCAAATTAAAAACATCTAAGGCTTATCTTTAAAATATTAGCTGGTTTCAAAAGTGAAGGGGCACTTCAGGGACAAGTTGCACACTTTTCGATAAAGTTGTAGAGCGTTTTCTACTGAGTTATGTTGAGCTATGATAGTGTCAATTCCAACTTTAATTACTGCTTGGAGCGGTACAAAAAGCGTGGGAATCACGCTCATTTGTTTATATTTAAAGTACAAAATACCACCTGTATGACACTGTTTCACCACTTTATGTACCGCTCGACGCGAGGACAAAATTCTAGTCGCTTTAGCTCAACGTTGCGCAGCTTAATTCTGCTTTCCTCTTGGTTTAAATACTAAAACCTGCTATACTGCCTTTCTTGTCCCAGTTTTGCTCGTCTCCTTTAGCTTAAGTATTGTAAAAAATATCCTGTTACAATTTTCAACCAAAAGAACTGAAGAAATGTCAGAAACTTCGACACCTACAGAATATGTTTAAAGAACTTTTAAATTGAAAACGTAACAATCTGAAAATGCTAGCTGTTAACCAATAAGGGATCAGCGTCACGAGAACAAGGACATCATTTTGTGGAGCGTTGTCTGCTGAGTTGAGTTGAGCTATGATAGTGACACTTCCAACTTATATTACTCTTTGAAGCGGTACACAGGACGAGTTCAAATCTTGTTTATATTATTAAAGTACAAATTAATATCACCTGTATGCCACTGTTTCATCTCTTCTGTGTACCGCTCAACGTTAGGTCAAAATAATAAAATATATACACTTCAGCTCAACTGTACGCAACTGTACCCCTCTCTGGGCTCAGTTTTTGTCCCGTCTTGTGCATATTTTGGCTAACATGCTTTGATATGATAAAAGTCCATACTGGATCTGGAAAATGCTGACTATGCCACATCCAGAAATATGTTTAAAGAACATCCAAATCGAAAACCTAACATTCTATATAAATGCTAGCTGTTTTCATCATTCAACCAATAGGGTTAAGCGTCAAGGAGACCAGGCGCACAGTTTTCCATAAAGGTGTGGAGCGTTGTCTGCTGAGTTAGGTTGAGCTGTGATAGTGTCATTTCCAACTTATATTACTGTTTGAAGCGGTACACAGGGCGCGTTGAAATCTTGTTCATTTTTAAAGTACATATTAATATCACCTGTATGCCACTGTTTCAGCTCTTCTGTGTACCGCTCAACATAGGTCCAATTTCTAGGCGCTGTAGCTCACCTTTGCTCAACTGCCCCTGTTTTCTCTATTACAACAATACTTTGTCCCACGTTCGCTCGTCCCTTCTTGAGTATTTACTTAGGCAAACATTCATTGAAATGATTAACATTCAAAGGGAACTCAAAAAAATCTGATAAAAAATATGAACCTGTTTTAGGTATTTCAATTGTGAATATAACAATAGTGTGAATCGAAGGATGGTATATTAGGTAAGTATTCTATTATTTTGTCAAATTCTCAAACAGAATGATTGGTATTGATGGGCCAAAACATTTTATAAGGTAATTATATTTAGTTAGTTTTCAAAATTCAAAAAGTTTGAATGGAGGTTAAGTTTATGGTTAATTTAGATTTTAATATTTTGTATATAACCGCGATATTCATTGCGTGAAGTTCGATAACGAATTTATAAGGCATTCAATGTCATTTTAGTTAGTTTTATTTAAACATCGTGATTTATATTTTGGGTGGAGCTAAGGAAAGTTTTTTTAATCGTGACTGTAACTTTGAATATAATTATTTTTCGAAAAATATTTTAAGGCGACTATTTTTATATGGCTGTATCCTAAATATTAACATTAAGGGGAGGTCCTTTTAAGGAGTGTATATTAATCCTTTGCAATGTCGGAATTGTTTATCGTCATTAGATGCGCGTTTTAGTTTTAATTTCTTTATTTTTTCGTATCGTATCTTTTTAAGGGTTTAAGAAACTAAACCATTATTTCATTATTTTTTTAAGGCTTTAAGTGTAAGAATTAAATACCTTTGGTTAAATAATTTAAATATTATCGTACACTTAAGGGGAACTTTGAAAAAAACAAAATGCAAGCTGTCTAACCGCTCTTTTAAAATATTTTCGAAATCTGGGCTTAAACGTAAAATAAATATAAATTTTCAGTTTAATCAACCTTCAGAGTGAAAAAACTGAATAATTAAAAACACATAAAAACTTAGTTCTGTTAACGTTTAATATTATTTATAAAAATAAGGCAAGGAACGTTAATTTTCTAAACAAATAGATAATTTAATTTTTACGTTTGATTGTGATTTGGCATAAAACCGTAGGATATACATAGTACTTACGCAAAAAAATAGGTTTATTTAGTAAGTAGGTATAATATAGAAAAATAAGTGGTGTACATATATTTTGTGGAAGCAAAAAAAGGTAAAATTTGCCATGATTAAACCGTAATGTGTAAATATAATTATATCAATAGGCCTGCGCTAAAAAAATAGGCTTATTTAGTAAGTAGGTATATTATATCAAAAATAAGTAGTGTAAGTATATAAAAAATAATTTTAGTATATGCGAAACCTGAAACACGCGTCTAGTATTTTTATATAAAGAATCTATGTACAAAATTTCAAAACTATCAGGAAAAATCACAAACTTATAAGCTTGTTATGTTACCTGGATGTCAGAAAAATATTCTCACACCACGCGGCGCCCCCGCGCCGCCCGCGCCTCCAGCCCGCTGTGCGCCCACGCCTAGTGCCGCTATGACTGGCCGTGACCTATGATTGCGGATATATACTTAGTGTCGCTCGGTGTCCAACTTGTAACCTTTTTTAAATATTTATATAATAAACACCATGTTATACATGGTGTAAAAATTATTGGAATCGATTCAGTTACTTATTCTGAACAAACTATATTCAGGTTTGCAATATACTAAAAATAATTATGTAAATTTAGCGAAAGCAAAGAGGTATAATATAAACCAATTTAAACTGTAATGTGTAAATATAATATATGAAAAAACCTGCGCAAAAATTGTCTTATAGGATCTTAAGCACTATAAAAATAAGATTTTGAGGGAAGATAACATATAGGTGAGTATTTGAAACGTATTCTAAAGTAGTGAAGTAAGCGCCTTAGACAGTAACACAAGTACTATAAAAATGAGAGTATGAATGAAATTTTGGTGCGGTTTGTTTCTGTGTGTGTTTGAAACGTATTCTAATTGCTTGATCCAATGATGTGTAAAATAACGCAGTGCGCGCGCTTTTACTGTTTCTTTTATTGAACTTTTTGAATTGTTGTTCCTTTTTTATTTTATCGTTGTGTCAGTTCTATTTTTTATTATCATACTTCTGTATATGAAACTTGTTATTTTACGTACTTGTAATTATTGTATTTTTCACCAATTTAATTCTTCATAATTCCATTATTCATGGACATTGCAGATCTTGTATTTTCATCGTCATGTTTCATCTTTCACGTGTTTCATTCTTATATTTCTTTCCTACTTAAATTTTCTTTCTGTAAGAGTACGCGCACAACTTATGTAACATATTTAATTAGCACGTAGCATCGAATAATTTAACGGACTTTTTAGTAGTCGATAATTTCTTTAAATATTTTTATTAATTTAAGCATTATCATTAAAGTCGTAAACGGCTACTCGTCAACTGAGTGATAAAATCATAGAATTTTTCTTTTAGCCGCCATTTTCGATATGGCGTCTTATTGTTACGTGTACTGACGAATATGTACATAAATACAAATTTATACATAGTTGCTACATAGTTTTTAGATTGAGTTTGCATTTTTAATTACTAATCATTTCATTTATAGTCTTTGATTACAATTATTTAGAATTGATACAATCAAAACAATTTTGGTGAGGCTACACATACGATTTAAAATATAATTAAATAAAAATAACGTTAAAAAATGCAAATATTAGACATATTTTTAGGATATTGATAAAAAATAACAGAATTATACAAATTACTGTCAAATAATGGTGACTTCAAAAATTACACTGGACCTCGTCAAAATAATTTTTTTTTAGATTATTCTTTTAATTTATAGTAGGTATTTAATACCATTTTAATATATTTTAACAAATAAGTTTGTTTATTTGAAAAAGAAAACACTCTTTACCGTTCAATTATTAGTTTTAATTTGATTTAGTTTTCGATAAATATATTTTGACGTGGCTGAATAGTCTTATACTAGTACGCTTTTACATTATAATCTTTATTTTTGTCAGGAATGAATAATATCTATTTTGATAATAATTTAAATATTTTAAAATTTATTAAGATTTTTTTAAATAAAATTTTCACATTACCTATAATTCGGAAGTCGAAAATTTTTATAAAATATTTATATACTAATATCTAATTCAACATTATATTTTATTTCTTAAATATTCATGCAGTTTTAATGATTACTCGTTTCTTCAGCAAAAACACTTATATAAAAGTCATATTTTTATTTCTAGTACCGAATTAAAATTAAAAATAATATCTCATTCCTGATAATTAAAATAATTTAGTTGACAACAACAAATATGTCGGCAATCCGCCTTAGGTTATTCACTTTAGTTTTCATTACTTATTTTAATTATTTCCATTCGTGATCTGCGCTCGTTTTAATATAAGTTTTAATAGTATGTTTGTCTAATACGTTTTTTATTATTAAATAAGTTTTATTGTAGAAAATAGTTTTAAAAAATTCAACAACTATTGAAAACGCAACAGGTATTTTTTAAGTTTTTTTTTTTTAAATATCAAGTTTGTCTAAACGATTTTTTTAAGTATTAGGTACATACTGGTAGTATTAGGTAACACCATTTTAATTAGGGGATATGCAGAAATTATTTTTCTTTTCGAGTTATGATAAAGTAATGTTTTCGTAACTTTTAATAATAACAATATATCTGTAACACTTAACATCGTTGCAGTGTTTCACAATGTGTGATTTGCTAAATAAAAATGAAAATACTTCATACAACCAAAAGGAAAACCACCTCAACTAGCTTATTTAATTATAAGTCTCGTATCCTCACACGAAACGCTTAATACAGTCCAATTCGCTACAAAGGAATAAAAGAAAATATAAAGTTTTGTTTTTAAAAAATAAACGTTGCCCCACACTAGGAATTTCTCCTTTATTGTGAGTGCGTTTACAAACATTTAAAGTCACATATATACAAACAGCCAGACCCGGAACCACTACTTGAGGGTCATACAAATATTTGTTCCGTGCGGGAATCGAACCCGCGTCGCAGCGTAGCTGTCAATAGCTTAACCACTACGCTAACCGTGCCGTCATTCATTAAAACTAATATTAAATAGCAGGCATAATGAAATAAACTAATAACGTTTGAGAGGAACTTAATAAAAAAAAGTGATCATTCTCCTGCCCTTATTCCAATTTATTTGGGGTCAGCGCAACATGTATTTTTCATCCATATTAGTCTTCACCTCGGTAGTCACCCCCAAATGAAAATAAAAAGTGTCTTGACAAAATGTTACACTTTTTTCCGTCTAGCTCTCATTCGCTAAGTTTGCAGAGTAAAACGAGCGATAAGGAACTTCGTTCCTAAAATAAATAACCTGTTGCAATACCAGCTAGTTGAGAGTTCAAAATTAAACGATACACAGATAACAATTTCGGCTGAGAAATGGTATATTGAGACAGAGAGATAGCTATATGTCACACGGTAACCGAATTGTCATTAAAAAATCGCCACAAATTTTTCGAAAATTATTATTAAATTCTAAAATATTTAAACCAATAGGTAGGTCTTCGGACCAAAACATTTTGTTTTATTATTTTTAACATAAAGTACTTTTAAACAGACAAAATAGGAACTACCACCGGTGAAAACCGTGTTCATATATTAAGTTTAAAGTACTGAAAACTTTGGATAAAACTACTCATTAAACCAAAAAAATAATCATTCCCAAACTAAAAATTAAAAAAAAAAATCATTTCATAAACATTTCTTGTCACAAATATTTTATGTATGAACACAATTAAACATTTCACAATCACTATCATCAAAATATTAAATGTATAAAATAAAAATCATTTCATTTAACATTACTTTCATTTTATTTTTTATTAAAAATAATGCTACACATCGATTTAAATATTGTGTTTTATTTTTTCTATATCCAAACATTTTCACATCGAATATAATATTTTTAAATGCCTGATTTTATTATTTTTCTTGTAACTTTTTCAAACGAGTAGACGACATGTGTATAAACAGTTTTTTTTTGAAACAGCATTTGGGGCTAAAAATGAACATGCCTCATCCATCGCTTTCCATTAGGCGTGATCGCGGTCAAGAATAGGCCCATTCAGTAATAAAGAACATCCTAAGACACAATAAGTATGAATTAAGATATAAAAACAAAATAACATCGCAGAAATTTGAATCATTCTAAAAATATCTATTCAAATTAGGCTGAGAATCAGGACTTTTCGAACGTCCAAATTACATAAGACAGCCAGCTTTCGCTGGGAAGAAGACATTTGAATAGATGACCTTTTGTTGCGCCACTTCGCAACAAACTCCCCAACAATTTGTGAAGTTACTAAATAATGTATTAAGCTTTTCGTCTGTGGGTCTCGATAGTGATAAGTTTTATAGTAAGTTTAGTTAGTTAGTTTCTAAGATAATATACCAAATTAAGTAAGTATGACCCTGCGACCACATCTCTGTAGATCTCATCAAAAATGTAGAACCATAAATTCATAAATTTTTCAAACACAATCAATGCAATTTTTTGTGATAGAAAAATATCCATCTCAGTAATCGTCGTATAAGTTTAATTTAGAATAAGTGTGTGTATTGAAGCTTGTTGCACGAACGACAGAAGTGAGCTTAAAAAAAAAAATATATGTATAATATTTTAAAGTAATTGTTTATGTATGAGTGAGAATGTAATGGCTAACTAACATATAATATTAGATATTATAGGTATAACATGGAAAAGTAGGCACGTATTAGTTTAGGATTATAACGGATTAAGACATTAGATAGGTACTTTCATTGCACACATCAACATCTTCACTAAAATAATTTATAATTCATTATCTTCGGTATTCATTTTTAAAAGTTTGTTTGATTGGAACTACAGGAAGGGCAGAAGTTAAATATTATACGTAACGAACAAAGCACAACAAATAAAAAAAAAAACTTGCTGCAGTTGAACAACTTTTGAATAAAACGATGTTCAATTTTGATCAGAAGAAGCAAAGAAGTATTTTTTTCTTATACATAGGGGGTCATTCAAGTATTACGTAAGCACTACAGGGGGGTGGGGGGGTCTTTGCTTTGCTTATATTTGATGACATGGGGGATGGGGGGTCCGGAAGGTGATTACTTCAGCAGTATTTATTTCTTCACTTTTTCGGATTTTCTACAAAATTTAGTCAATTTTGGTTCGAACACATATTATTATTATGGCAACCCTACTTGTCTATGCTTGAAAACGAAACGCATTTTCAGGGATTCCCGGAAATAATTAAATAAATAGTTATAAGAGCAGTAGGCTCATGAATCAATAAAGAAACCATAACACATTGAAAAATCCATGTACAGTGGCCTCCAAAAGTCCATAGGCATTCTCACAAAGTAATAGCTTGACGTTTAGTTTGACTTACGACCCTCTATTTTCAAGAATAGTCATATGTGTCATCATTATGGTCAACATGTGATTGTACTTCATAATTTCAACATAACCACACAAGTCAAGATGGCCTAGCGGCTAAGCGCCTGCAGATACTTGCGTGAATCAGTGAGCCGTGAGTTCGAATCTTACGCCGACTATACTTTTTGTAAGTTTTTACTCGATTAGAAGAAATGGGACAGAAATATATTATTCTTTATCTTGTTCGCTTTGCTCACACATTTCGTAAAATTAAAAAGGTAGATCGCAACAAACGAAATAAAGAATTTCGATTTCTGTGAGGTAGACATGAGTTTAATGAATGAACTAGATTGCAATTAACGTTTTCATTTGGTTGTAGTTGTTGGTTAGTGACGTGTGGTTTAATAGATAGCGGTATTGATTATTCTCAAGATGCAGGCAAATATTAATATTGAGGCGAGTGCGACGATTATTGGGCTGCATAAAAGTGGTCTTAATAGAACAAAAATATCTAATGATACCGGACTGAATGTGAGTATTATATTAATGAATTGTAACTTAAACTTTTATTTGAAATTTATACCTAAGATTATTTGGTGACAATGGATAATTCTTTTTATTGATTTTTAAGCCCAACATGAGGCGTAAAAGATAAATCATTAGTGTTTATTATTGGATTTATAAATGTAAAGTTTTAATATTTTAATATTATATTAAGTAAATAAATATTATTATATTATATTAAAATGAAGTCACTTTAGTATTTTGTTATGGCTGCCTAATATCACTTTTTGTTTGTTTTAGGGGAATGCTGTAAGTCTCTGGATCAAAGGATACGAGGAAGAGGGTAGCCTTGCTAGTCGGCAGCGAAGTGGAAGGCCGGCGCTTATTAGCTAGACACAGTGACGACATATGGTGGGCGAGTATGAATTTAATGGATTCACACCAATGAGACACTTTGCCGAACTATTCGACACCTCATCGCAAATTGTTCGCCGTGCCCTCCACGCTGAAGGCTTGCATCACAGAAGACTAGCTATGAAGCCCTTGTTGACAGAAATGCATAAACAAGAAAGATTACGTTTCGCACGTGATTATTTAGATTTCGACTGGAATACTACCATATTTTCAGATGAAAAGACATTTTAATCCAGTCAAAACGGTAGGCTTCATTTATGGCGCAAGGATAACACTCGCTGGTGATATAAAAACGGAATCCCTAATACAGAGTCAGGTCGAATTACGATTAACATGTGGGAATGGACGAGTGCAGCAAGGCCACGAGAACTGGCTTTTATGTAGGGTCTATGCGCATACGTCTACTTGATTAATACCTAGGTAAATGTTTTGGTTTTTATAATTAGACGGTGTAACTAAATATTTAGTAGTATTAACATATCCGTAATTATTTAATGACCTTGAATAATTGAGGTTTAGTTTCAATCTTCTTTTCGTCAAGAAAATTAACACTTAAGCTATTACCTCAATACATTTATTGTGACGTTACATTAAAAAAAAACATGTTCATAAAGTCTAAATCCTATATTACTTTTCAATAAACTTTACTGAATATCGATACCTATAATAAGTGGGTAGCAACAATTATATTTGTGTTATTAGAACATCCTTTCCTTGTTATGTTATACTTATTATGAATTGACTAAGTGGGTATACAACAAAAAATCTTATGAACGGTTACAAGAGAACTTCTTTTATCTAAGTAGGAATGTGACGTCACAGTTCTTATCATCAAAATTATTAATTTTATAAATAAATAAAACGAATAAACATTTTTGTTATCATTAAGAACGACTATTTTATTTCCACCTTCCAAAACCGAAAAAATAAATTTAAAATCACATAAATACTTAAATAATAATACAATAACTAATATTTGCTTGGTATAAAAAATTATGTTAAGCAATAAATAAACATAAACCTAATAAGTTTTTACTTAACATTATTATGGTTTCAAAAAAAACAGCTAACAATTAATTAAGATTCGAACTCAGACCTTATTGATCGTAAACCTGTTGCTTAGCGCAAATAGCTAGCAGCACATATTAGATTCTCGCGAATTTTAGCACTGCTATAGTAAGAACAGACGCGTATTGTAAATGCAACAGAAATATCATGCTATTTCGCGTATTGCGACGACAGTTCATTAGTGTGTGTTATCTGTGGAATGTTGAGACATCACTCGCACACGCACTGATTGTATCGCGCTCGTACTGTTCATGGCAATGTGAGCTTTAGCGTGCTTAAGGACTTCTGAACGCTCACTGTACCTACCAATGTTTACGTAAGCATGGGGGGGGGGGGAATAGCTTAGCATACTTTTGCTGACGTGGGGGAGGGGGGGGAGTTAATAATTGCAAAAATCTGCTTACGTAATACTTGAATGGCCCCTAAGAAGATGATCAATTTTGGACTGATCACTTTTGTTATCAGACATAACATCTTATTAATGACCAATGACCAAGTTTGAACATAAGGCAGCCTTAGCCTGCACTATTTGATCGTACCAAAACAACTTATAAACAAGTAGATGACTAATTTCGCAATTAAGTAGGAGTCCTGTGGAATAACAACGATCCATTTTGAATATACAGCTGCATGGAATACGCACTTACCACCAAGTTTTACATCTATAGTAACACCTGTATTTTCTGCTAACAACACTTTTGAGTCTTGATTCTTAGATTACAATAAAAAAAAAAAGAGGTTAAAGAGAAAGAAAGAAAAATTTATTATTCTGCACAAACAAAACGCAAATTTCAAAAAAAAAAACAAAGTAACCAAAAGCGGCTTCAGTCAGTAATAAGCAATAAAAGAAAAACAACTAAAAAAAGCATAACATCTTGTAAATAAACTTTTTAAATTACGAATATTGAACATAGGGTACATAGACTGCGTTGGAAGAAGAAAAATAATACCTAAGTTTAAGAACATAACATCATATAAATGAACAATGACCAGTATTGAACAAACGGCTGCCTTAGACTGCAATAGAATAGAATTAAAAAATAAATAAGTTTTAAAGCATAATATCGAGCAGATTTACACAGGATCAGTAGCTGACTCCAACAAAAGTCAGTACTGGTGCCGACTCCGAACTGATTCACTGTTTACATGCAGTAAGTAGTCGTGGTTATTTCTTCACAGTGTACGGACGTTATTGAAGTCAGTGGGGAAAAAGAACTCCCGAAAACATCAGACTGCTACGGTTAAATTATTTGTTGGGAAAATGTTCTTATCTGATGTTAGAAGGGATGACGGAAATGAGAAAAAGAAGTATCTAAGAAGAAACTAATTTGATTAAGTGGTTAGACACATTTTATATAAAACTGTCCATTTCTCCGAACCTTATCACTTTTGGAGTATAGATTTCACCACCGCTAGATCTTAATATTTTATTCTGCTGCAATATATGCTATGCAATATAAGGAAAAGAGTAAGTTAAAAAGCAAAATAGCTAGAGAAATAGGAATCTGTTCTGACGAGTTTCAAACAAAAACAGGTGACACGTCACCATCTGCCTGGCCTTTCCCAACTATGTTCGGGTTGACTTCCAGTCTAACAGGATGCAACTGAAATACCAGTATTTTACACACTTTTACTTAAAAAAAAATCTTTATAACAAGAAATGGCCACTAATGAACATGCACCTGTGCCATAAATAATAACGAGCTTGTGGTGGCATCTACATCGCCGCATGCGAACTACTCATCATAATCACGCAAAATCCTGCATCGCGCAGGGTAGTTTACCGCGCAACTAGCATATATACAACGTTGCAACATTAATCGTCGAGCAGTAGCCCACCAGACATGACGCCCGTCTGGTCGGAGGATCCTCCCCTTTTCTATGGAGGATGAGAGAACTTCACACCCTGTTCCTCATACCTCTATAAACTCTACCGAAGGAGTTATTATAATACCAGAATAAAATAAAAAAAATAGATTAAAAGTTCACGACTGGCGATACTTAAATGCACATCCCGTTTAAGTACTTTGGAAAGAAAACTGCTACCGCCTCACTGACTTATAGGAAACTTCCCTTGCTGACATGATTGCTTGCGATTTCTGTCAGCTGGCAACTGTTGTCTGGCAAAAAATACTGATTGCAATAAGACCGACAATTCTGACGGGCAGGTATTTTTACCACGGCATTAGCTATTCTAATAAAATAAAAAAAAACTATGACAGTCTTTGGTGTAACATTTTGTTGATTGGAAGTCGCTTTAACGCCGAAAATCAAACCAAATCGCTTTTCCTGTCTATAAAAGAAAGTCGCTTTTCGTGTCTGTTTGTGTGACCGCTTAGTTCTTCATAAATATCCCATGGATTTTGATGCAGTTTCCTTGATAATTTAACTATTTCGGAAGGTTTTTGTGTATAATGCATTCATATGAAACTTAATTAAAGAAATCTCGATGTTTTGTCAGGTCGTAAGTTCCACAATAAAAAAGGACAAATCTCAAAAATAAAAAAGTGATCTAAACAGTTAGTATTTTGATTAATTTCTTCTGTCTTTCACTGTAGTCCAATGAGCAATCAAGTTAGGGGTTCTATGCACTTCATTATTAATAGTTTAGATATGGATTATAACATATCCATGTAAGGCCGCATCCAATCCAAAGCGACCATCGCGTGAACATGCGACCGTTGCGTTCATTTTATTCGGCGCACCCGAACACCTGGTCGCGCCGGTAGAGTTTGCCTTTCAGTTTCGAAGTAATGAGTGGCTGGATATGAACGCAACGATCGCGCATTCACGCGACCGATCACTTTGGTTAGGACGCGGGGTAATCCGGACCGGGAAGCGTCAATTTTAAAATTTCGAATGGCAATGTGTTAATTAGGAACAAGTAGTTATATATAATTTCTAGGGTAATTACATTAAGGTTATTTAGGGAAGTTTAATTAAGTCGTATATAGGTAGGTTAGGTACATCAATGTCATGTGTTCTATTAGGTGAGGCTAGAAAGTATGGAAGTGAGATACTATTTAAGAATTAGAATAAGATATATTTTTTTTGCGCACTTAGGCCGTGGTAAAGCAGTCCTTTACTAACAAAAAAAAAAAAAAATTCAATAAAAATAAATATCGAGTCTCACTTTCGCACCGAGGTTTCAATACTCGGAAGGAAAAATATTTTTTTCATTTTCAAGGTTATTTTTCGTTATAACCGCATAACAATTTTTTTTGTTTGTAATATTCATTTATTCAAAATCTGTATTAACATAACATAACATAAAGTCTGCCAAGCTGCATAACAGTTTTTAAGTTTTTTTGTAAGTTGTACCTTGTACATTTTTGAACATAAACTTAAAAACTGTGCCGGACAGAAATAAAAACAGCTTAGCAAGTCATAACATATTAACAATTGAAACTAAATAAAAGCTTGTACTTATTGGTAATAAAGCCAGTCATTATAAAAACCATATTTGACCTGGAGAAGCAGAAATATTGATACACAAACACTGCGTCCTAACCGAAAGCAAAGTGTGCGAATACGCGTATACGCGATGTAATACAGACGCGACTTTATTGATCGGGCGAGTATGTCATCCATACTATAATAATATAATAAATTCGAAAGTAACTGTCTGTATGTGACCTTTCCACACCTGAACCACTGAACGGATTTCGATAAAATTTGGCAAGAAGATAAATGGCATCCTGGGGAAGGACATAGAGATACTTTTTGTCCCGCTAGCACGTTTCCGTGGGATAATTCCCAACATCCACGTGGGCGATGCTAGTTAAGTTATATAAACGAGCGCGAAGATCGCGTACACGCGCGACAATCGCTTTCGGCTAGGACGTGTCCTAAAACATATTCTATATGTCTATTTATATCGAGGTTGTTTGTAGGACTGCTTTACCTACCTAAATATATATGTACATTAACGTGTAATCTTCCAATTCGGAAGTTTCTACGGTGTAACTTGGATCCTATTCAAGGGTAATGGTAACATAAAATGTATGGATCATTAATCAGAGGTATATCCATTTAAATTAGTAAATGTTTGAAGGTAGGTTAATTAGTAAAATAAGTGTATATTGAAAAAAAAAACATGACGGTTTATATCCAGAATCAAATGAATAAATAGAAGAAAAGTGTGTATTACTTAGAAATCAAATATGTATATTAGAGGTAAAAAGCGAGGGAACTGAGTAACTTCTGTGTGCGTTTGAATGAAAAAAAATGCTTTTATTTAGCAAGTCTGTCTTCAACACTTTTTCACTCGAAATTATTTTCCTAATCATTATTATCATGTCATGAAATCATCTTCACCTAAAATTATAATTAACTTTTATCATTATTGACATCTACATTTTACACAACAAAAAAAAATCAAACTGATTACGTTTATGTATCAAATAATGTGTGGTTCTGCAGTGTGAGTATATTCACTCTGGTAAAAAATAACGAATATCTAAGCTTCAATGGGGCGCTAAGTACCCATATTGTTTATTTAAATAAATAATAATATTAAAAAATCAGCTGTTTCATACATTTCGGTCAAGTAGGTATTGAACATTTGTATTAAACAGCTGATTTTTTTTCGTGATTACAGAATTGGTCCCATAGTGAAAGTTGTTCATATTCATGAGTAGAACACCCTGTAAAAATGTAACTGTAAAAAAGGTCATCCAGTATATTATAACAATAAGAATGACTGATTGAATGAATGAAAACTGATAAATTAAGATAACAATATTGAATCATATAACATCTGCTGATTATGAATGCGGAATTGAATTTTTGAGACAATAACACTTTTCATAACTTATATTCTTCATATTATAACTGTCTTCACTATACTTCATAAAAATCGAACTTATAAACATCCATCCTTTCGCTCAATAATATAATCTAGTCTCTCACATACAACTGGTAATTCTTCTTTGATAGCAATGCTTTCTGTTTGACATTCATCAAATATATGTACTTGTGCACTTTAGGAGATTTAAGAAACCCACTGAAAAACTTGGTTTATTACAGGATAGGGTTATTAAAAGATGATTATTGTATTAGAAAAATATGCCAATGAAAGATAGCTGATGAATTAAGTTGGCAGATGATATTTTCGTTATGTCGCATTGGTTGCAAGAAGCATAGTAAAATATTATGTATGTATGAGTATAGAATCACGGCCTGCCGCGAGTCCTCTCCCGGGTGACGGTTTGTACAGAGATTATTATTTGTAGTTCAAAACTTTGTATGAATAATGGTAATCATTATGATGTGATTTGATGCAATATGGATGGGGCTATTTTTTAGGTAAAAAAAAAATAGAGTTATCGCTTTAGATTTTGAAATAATAGTTTGTTTTTTTTTATTGACGTAATGTAAACAAAAAAATAAAACAAATAATTATATAAAAAAAATCAAATTCATTTAAAGTTACAAAACAAGCTGTGTAATGTACCCTGGTCTGCCCACTTGAGGAAACAGTCATTAGTTTACTATCAGTTCATAGACATATTTTGTGTACAACCCGTGTATGAGTGGCTAGGCGCCCCGTCGCGCGCCGACTTAAAATCTTCGGGGAAATTTTATGCGACGTCACCCAGGGTGCGGGACACGTGAGTGGTCGCATCTTCTTCATAAATCATGTTATGACATTTAAAACTTATTTCAGTTTCTCTAACATACAACCCGCAAAATTTAACTTGACACTTCGCTCGGTTGACGTAAGCGCGGCACTGACTGTAGCGTCGATGGCGGTAACAGCGCGGGGGTCGGGAGGGGCCGCTCGGGTCTCATATTAACTCTTGCGGGTTGTAAATTGCTGTATCATAAAATAATTTTAAATAGTGACTTCTACTAAAGTTTTATTTTTTTGCAATCTTCGCACTAGGACCTATTAAGTAAGACCTAAAGTAGTACTAGTTACTTAAAATAAGTTACTTCTGGTATTGAACTGAAATAGGTTAAGAAGCGTTGTCTTATAATTTCAAGGTTAATTTTAAGATAACATAAGTTCTCTAATCCCAGTGATAGTTAAGTAAGGCGATAAAAACGCAGTAGTTTAGTTTAAGTTAGTTTTAAGTTAGGGTTAAAAAATAACTAGGTTAAAAGTGTGATAAACTGGCAATATGCAATCCATACATAACTATAAAAATTATTTTAAATAGTCACTTAAAAAGCTACAACTAAACGAAGCGGAATTCCGGATACAGAAAAACTACGGAATTCAGAAATTTATTATTATTTTCAACTATATTTATGACCGCGGCTTCACTCGCATCATATAGGAACTACTTCTATACCATATACAACATTTGTACCACCATACCATATCCTGGATTATTACATGGATATTTTTGCTATAAGTTATACCTCGGTCTAACCCTTCCGGGAAAACAGGCGTTAAGTTATGAGTATAATAATGGTCAATTTTCATCAAAATTCGTTCAGCCATTGATGTTGACATTGGGATATTTTTCTGTAAGTATTTAAAAAAAAAAAACTTAAAACCATTGTCGAGACCTAAAATACCAACTAATTGTCTAGTAGGTATATTAATTGAGGATAAGAAACTTGTTCGAGAGTTGCGCTTGCGCATACAGGTAACAATCCTTGCCACGCATTAGATCAAGCTAATAAATGATGATGACCGCAACTCTGAAAAGTTTTCTTATCCTTGACTGATGTATCCAATACTCTTGACAACAAAGCTCGTTTAAAAATACTTTTGAATTTGAATCATCGTCACTATCATTCAGCCAAAAAACGTCCACTAATGAATGTAGGCCTCCACAGATTCTATTAACGAAGCTACTGCACTGATGCATAATTGAGGGGCCCGTGGCTAAATAATAACAGCCGAACAGGTCGATCGATCAGGTTAAGCTACGCTTGCCGCGGTTAGTCTGTGGATGGGTGACCATCTTTACATACTGAGACTCCTCCGTGCCTCGGAAAGCACGTTAAGCCGTTGGTCTCGGCTGTCATTCGTGGATCTTTGACAGTCGTTACGGGTAGTCAGAAGCCCGAAAGTCTGATAACCAGTCTTACTAAGGGGTATCGTATTACCCAGTAACTGGATTGTGGAGGTCAGATAGGCAGTCGCTCCATGTAAAATACTGGTATTCAGCTGCATCCGGTTAGACTGGAAGCCGACCCCATGGAAAAGGCTAAGTAGATGATGGTGACTGCAGCACTGATGCATAATTATCATCATTATTTCCGGCAAAAGACGTCCACTGTTGTGCATAGGCTTCCCCCAAAAATTGACACAACGATCGGTCCTGCGTTTACGCGTCCAGCGAATGACAGATTACAATAACAACGCAAACCTAATTCATGAGTACCAAAATCAATAATAAAAACCAACTAGCCAGTATAAAACTATTTCAAATCGTTGCGGTACGTAATTCCGGAGTGTCAAAGGTAAACACGACTTGCAAACCATCTAACGGATAAAGACGGGCATATTTAGTAAGAAAATGGACTTATTGCTAATCTTTTTCTAATTGCCGAGAACATTATTCGAGAAATTACAATTAACATCTAAAAATCTTGTATGTTGATTCAGAGTAAGAAACTTGTTTGAGAGTTTCGCTTGAACAAGAGTCATTGCTGTACTTATTGTAGAATTAGCCACAGCTGTTGATATTTTGACGTGCAATCTAGCAGTTTGTATCCAACTAAACTGACGATGACCGCAACTCTCCAAGACTATCTTATTCTTGACCAACGTACTTAATGATCCTGACGAACGATTGATGTAGATTTTTTGAGATTTTGGTTCAGAATCCGAGAAATAGGCAATTATATCACCAGAACAGATTGGTAATATAAGATTGTTTTTTTTTTTTCGCGCTATTACCTATGTGCGTCACCTGCCTGGTTTTTTCCCGTTTACTTTGTTCTCTCTTATCTGCCTGGCCTTATCCCAACTATATTGGAGTCTGCTTCCATTCTAAGCAATCCAGCTGAATACCAATATTTTACATGGAGCGACTGCTTATTTCCCGTTGGAATCTGAACCCGTATCCCGCGTTGGAAAGCAGTAATGGATAGCGAGGGAGATTATGTATAAATTACTATCATACTATTAAATAAAAGTCTCTTGTATGTCAAATAAATTATTTTTTGTTACCACGTTTGGTGTGAACAATCTAATATTTTCAGTAATCAAAAAAGTTGACAGCGGTAAACGTTTTTCAAACAATAAAAGAGCGGTTCGGTACTCAAACCTGTAGGTTCATAAAATTCGTTGTTTGTTTTTTATCTGTGGTTCTAACGTTTCCGCTCCGCTTCGTTTTTTTGTACGTTTGACTTCGAAATATATTTTTACATAATTTCTAGTATGTAATGGTATCTATATTTCCACCGAATCACTATATAACTAACCAAAAAAGTTTTAGTTTTTTCGTTAAGTTATCTTTATCAACTGTATACATTTTTTCATAATAAAGCTTAAAATTGAATAACGGAATCATAAATATAAAATAGTCTAAGTAATGTAGGTACTCAGTTATCAATTTGCGACATAAATTATTTATACTATAAATGGAAAACGTGGCAATTTTTGAAGATCATTACAATTTTACCTACACGTTAAACTTGATTTTTTCTAAAAAAATATAAACATGTTTAAAAAAAAGGTGTTAGAGTGATAGCTCTGAAACTAGATAAACAATAATGACTATCATATTTCTTCTGTCTTGACTGAACTTTTAAATTAACTTAAGTTTTAGTAACAACTAAAAACTTCGTTTTTACAGTTGATTTGTAACAGAAATGGTTTAATAAATTCAACTTTCTAATATATGAATTACTTGGCGGGAATATTGGTACCTCGTTATAATATTTTACGTTAACAATAATATTTTTACATAAGCGGGCAGACATTTCTAAATTAGGTTAAGAAGAGATACATAAAGTGTACATTATACAATAATGGGCCTAGACCGAGGGATAGTATCCACACTATTACTAAAATATCATTTCAGAGTGGATCATAAAACGGTAGTTGTAAATTAATTTGTAGATAAATGTATACTTAGGCATTTGAACTATACCTGGACTATTACAAACGTAAAGGAGTCTGCCGAGTTTGCGTAGGAAAATGCCCCTTACCGCACAAGCGCCACCTCGAGGTGAAGTAAACTAGGGAGTATACTGACTCGAATGCAAAAATAACTATTGTTCTAAGTAGATGGGAACATTGTCAAAATAGCCTCCAAAGTTACATTGAAGTCTATGGGAAAAACAGTTTCTCGGCCCTCGGCCATTTATACACCAATCGATAACGTGAGAAAGTAGATCTAAATAAGCCCTATCGAATGGTGTATTACAATCTTTGGAGAAATTTCACTTCACTTGTCACTTTCAGACTGAGCTAAGCTGGGCTCAGCCCGTATGACGACTTTGTTTGTTTATATCATTCATACATTTCTCAACGCTCCCTATCGCACTCGTTGTTACCTCCTGCAATTCACCCCCTTCCTCCCTTACTGAGTTCAGAGGGAAAAAAGGAAAAAATATCCACTGGGAACTGGGAAGGCTCGAACACACAACCTCTGTTCATTTTGAGGGGCAGTTTCCGGCAGAATCCTTTAGAATCTTAAATCATTACGTCAATAACACTTACGAACAACAACATTGCTCCATAATAGTAAGTGAGAGCGAGAGGTCCGATATAATAGATTGATGACTCTTTTACTTTACGTTTGTAATCGCCCAAATATAACTCTACGATTATTATTCACAGTAAATGGACGGGCGCGTGTATGCAAAATATGTAGTTAATTACTTAGTAAGCAAATAGGTTATGTACGTAGTTTTAAATTACATAACATTTACATTAAAAAAAAAAAAAAAAAACGAGAAATTCATTAATAAACCAACAATTTGAAATATCTGTATCATTTCTAAAAAACGTGCAAATTTTATATAGATATTGTTTTAACAAAGTTAAAACTATATGTTTGTTCAATTCAATTACACTGAAATTATTCATTATCATCAACTAATCTTACTCATTAAATACCAACACTAAAGAAAGATGTTGTTACTGAAAAAAAAGAAAAAAAAAAGTATTTGGATCAAATTTGATATATGTCAGCATAGTTTTAAATCAAAAGAGTGATTTAACAAATCACATTCGTATACACATTGTTGAAAACCCTGTCAGTGTGATGAAAGTCAGTTTAGTTATAGTAAAATGTCTGACTTGTCAGAACATATTCGTAAACACATTGGTGAAACACTTTTTAAATTGAGTTGACATAAGTCAACGTCACTCTATCAACTCGCCTTATCGTAGTTTACTGCTGGACATAGGCACAGTAGATAAATATACAGTAAAACATCTTCATACAAACGTGCCGCTCTCGGTTTGAATGTGTGCGTGCGCGCCGCGCGCCATGTCGGCACGCGATTTCACGCACACGCTAACATAATATATGGGGGAATAAGGTGGCGGCAGTGCGGGCTGTGCAGCGCGACTGTGAGCACGCGCGTACGCTACATGACCGCTTGCGTTCGTCAACTCTCGCCGGCGGCGGCCACTTACTCGTAAATTACGAGTATCATGACTTCAAAAAGGGGAAAAAAATATTGTAGTGTTTTCGGGTGCCTCAATAATGATTTCGCAAACCCGGACTTATCATTCTTCATACTTCCTACTCAGCCAGAAATGTAAGTACCTACTTATACTTAAATATTATTAGAAAATGTGGTATTGTATTGTTTATTTCACAGTTTATTTGCTTTATTAAGAGCGTAGCCGAGTCGCATTTTTCTGAATACTATGTTTAGAGCTAAAGTTTATTTTAAGAAGTCTAGTTTTACTATAAAACAGAGGATTGTCGCGTAGGTATAGTTGTAATAAGGGCAATTTCACAATAATTAATATTGCAAATTAATTACTTTTGAAATTATTATTTTTTCTATTGTCTGATATGTTGTTCAATCCAAATATGGTTCCGGTAGTCTGACGATCGACTTATTTAGTCGAATACTTGTGTGTACATCGACTTATTAAGTCGATGCGCGTATCGTCGTCTAAAATGTAAACAAATTTCGTCAAAAATAATTCTATCCCGTTTATACTTGAGCATAGTGTAAGAATATAGAACAACACAGGCATAGAACAGGCATGACTCACCGTTCTCGGTATCGACACAGCTACTGTGGTATCGATGTGTAAACATACCTATTTATAAATTGGTAAAATATTCAATCATAATATGCTTTTTATTTCATAAATTTAGATCAAGTGCTGCTTGTTCGAAAATATTAACTAAAAGTAAAAGTGACAACCCTGGGTATCAACGCAAGAGTAGGCTAATAACTCGGCGGGCGGCCTTAGATAACCTACTGTATATTTATTTACTGTGACAGGGCTCTCCCAGGTGCGCCACAACACTGACATTTTTCATTATCATCAACTAATCAAACTCATTAAAAAATCATAATTCAATTCATATTCTTCAACACACTGGTGAAATATCTTATAAAAATGACGTGTGTCAACGTAGTTTTAGTGAAAAGGGGTAATTTAACAGTTCATATTCGTATACACACTGCTGCACTGGTGTAAAATCTATCAGTGTGACGAAAGTCAGCTTAGTTTTAGCAAAAAGTCTGATTTAACAGAACGTATTCGTATAACCATTGGTTAAACACGAGTTGATGGATTGACGCTGACATACGTCAACGTCAATATGTCAACTCAGTCTATCGCAGTTCACTGCTGGACAAAAATTAACAAATATAAAAAAGATGCTTATTTAGCTCAATTACACTAAAATGCTGCATTTTCATCAAATTATCAAAACTCATAAAAAAAATCATGATTCATTTTGAAACTAAGAAAATGTTACTCAAAAAAATAATCCGATCTTCATTTTAAGACACTTTCAATATACAGACGCCAGCACATCCAGCAAAGTTGAAAATCTATTAAATAAATTTAACAGATTGTAGTAGCTTGACGTGCTGGCGTCTGTCCCTACTACGTGTTTCTATTTACGATTCACACAAATAATATTTTTTTTAAACTTTGAGAATGGAAGATTTTATAGAATTCACTACTATTTTAGGTATATTAAGATGTAAATATGCATGAAGTTGACGCAGAAATAACAGATTTGATACTGAAAACTTCTAACATACTAATTTAAGATATAAATTAAGTGTTTAAGGTTAAGATAGATGGTATAAGTAATTTAAGAAAAAAAAATACTATAAGTAACAATAAAAACAAAAAAAAAATATTATAAGTCATTTAAGATAAAAAAAATGTATGTTAAAGGTTCTCTGGGAAACCAGAGTTACTACGTATATAAGACACTTTATAGTCCATTATTATGTTAGAAACACTATTACGTGTTTTAGTAATAGGCGCATCAAAGAACGCATTATAATATAGTTAGAATAAAATAAATAATCTTTGTAAAATGTGCACTACTCAAAACTGGTTTTCTTTTGTTTTAAACGAATTGAGAACCTCCTTTGTTGAACTCGGTTAAAAAGAAACGAATTTATACAATTTTAGTTTTTGTCTGGGCAGCAAGGACCGTCTTGTTATCTATAACCATACAAGCAGCTGATACTCGACTTCTAAAACGTGATTATTTAAATCAAATCGATAAGAAGAATAACCAAAAATAACTATTGATGTAAATAAGCATAAGACTGATAAAAAGAGGAAAAAAAAACAAGATAATTATCCCTTCGTTATGCAATATTTTGGCTGTGAATGAAGTATCTATCTACCAACTATTATATTAACTAAAATCATTGGCAACGCATTCTGTATAAACTGAAACTAAAAAAAAATCAATTCCTCATTGGACTAGTCACAAGCACGACTTCTGAGCATAAAATTCTGTTGAAAGTCTAGATTTAAATATCTATTTATTAGGGACAAAAAAAAACAGTTACATGCTACAAACTACAGAGACATAATTAAACTAAGATTTAACAATCATGTAACCCACACCATTGTCCACGTTTTATTAAGATCAAGCCACGGCAGTATTGACAGACAAACTGGACAGACAACGGACAAAATGGAAAAAAAAACCTTTAAAAGAAAAGAGATTTGCCAATGTTGACTGTACCTCTGCCGTTCCCTTCAGGGAAATACAGGCTCGTGATTGCGCCGGTTAAGGGTTTAACCTATTACATAGAACTTAATCAGTAGCTGCAGTATTGTCTCTCCTTTCTCCCTTAATCCATCCAAAGAAAGAACGCTTTTAGCGATAAGACGGCCCATTGTGTCATCCCTTGTAAAATTTCTACATTTATATCTGTAATATTTATGGTGAACATAATAAAGACTAGGTATTCTATTCTATTTTAAATATAACGAGTGAAATGTCTGTGTAGTTACTATACATACATCCCTGCTTAAATTTGATCTTCTGTAAACTAAGTATATCTAATACATTTATATCCATACATATTATATCATAAATGAAAGTCGCTTTTCGTGTCTTTAGGTATGTGTGACAGCTTAGTTCTTCTAAATTACTCAATAGATTTTGATGCGGTTTTCACCATAATCTAGCGCATTTATTTCGGAAGATTTATGTGTATAAAATATTAAAATTAAACCTAACAATAACACAAAAAAAAAACTTTGTCATGTCGTCATTGCACCTGTGCCAAGCACAGGCGGATCGCTCGTTTAAAATAAAAAATTGTCATCTTTTGCACATTTTACAAAGAATATTACTTACTTTTATAAGATTTTTGGTTAGTTATGCTTTAGAATTTTTTTTTGCCTGTTTACGTGATTGACTATTCTCACTGCTAAGTCGTGTATTCCAACATAATTAGGTTAAAGCATATAAACATGCTGTAGATTTAAGTCTAGAATAGTATAAAGTTACTACCTATTTGTAACTTTTTTTCTTCAGATTTTTGACAACCATCTCTAGTTCCAAGCACAGCAAATAAGGTAGCATAACTAGTGTTAAAATAAAAATAAAGTAAAAAAATATAGGATGAAATTTACTGTCATTCATTTTATTGTATTATTATAACCTATGAGGGTGTCATGGTCACACTAATCGAACCCTCTATAAACTAATTAACATAAAAAATATAACAGTTTGAGAAACATAAAAAAGCGGAAAATAAAACGAACAAAAATACCAAAATATAAACATTTTAAAACCAAAAATTATCGATAGACAGCTTGCTTTTAATACTTAGGTCATACATATTTCGTGTTCACCATAGAACGTGCACCCGCAACTCGATACAATATTAGTTTCGTGTGACAAAGACAGGATATACCCCAAAAACCTTTGAAAAAGATTTCATAAGTATTAAACCTCCTTTTAATAAGATAAAATTCTTAAATATTTAGGCACATCAAGCTACCCGAAACTGTCAAATTTTCCCAATTTACCTCGAGCCTTATGCTCTAGCGATAATGTTGAAAATCTATCAAAGAAATTTGACAGATTGTAGTAGCTTGATGTGCTGGCGTCTGTACAACAGCTACCTTTAATAATAACGATCATCAGACCGAATATCGGTCACGGCAGCCAAGCTTACCTGACTAGCCATATATGCAGGAGATAGTGCACAAGTGTGTACGCATACAAGTGCACTCTCATAGTCCAACGTCATACGACCGGGGAGGGATGAGGTATAGGATCAAGGGCTTTACGTGCTCACCGAAGCACGGAAGGGCTCTCGATATGGTCACCCAGCCATGGGCGGCTAAGGAAAGAGCAGCTTAGGGCCAGTTTTTCAAACAAAAATTATTATGAGAAATTGTCAATCGCGCAATAGGTTGAATCATTAATCAACAGCCATTTCCAGCTGTTTACACGCACTTGAATAATTTTCGTTCGAGAAACTGGCTCTTAAAGGGGAAGCGCCAAGGTAGCCCGCGCTTCGCCTGGCGCTTCCACCATAACCTCGCAGATTTATCGATCAGAGTGGCTGTTAATTAGCCACGAGCCCATCAAAGTTTTCGGCGGGGGAATCGAACTTTAGTATCCCACTCGCCGGGGATACTTATCACTATTACTACCGAAGCAAATTATTATTATTTTTATGGCATAGCTGATGACGTACTGGCATCGGGCTATGCTGATGATTATTTTCCTTAGTGTTTCTTTGAATTGTTCTTCTTAATCCTAACAAACTAATCATTATGTAATATGTTTTGTTATATACATCTATTCCAAAGAACAATATCCTTCGCCATTTTGGAAAATCAAACATCCTTTTTTGTTTTATTCTTGGATTACGATTACATTATTTTTAAGATTAATTTTAAAATTAAAAATATGATAGGCTAAAATACTATTTAACGTATTACTAATTACAGATATGAATGTAATTCAAAACAATTTATTTTATAATCCTCTTACACTTTTCGCAAAATTCAAAGTTTTCGATGTTTAAAACACCTTTGAATTTTTTTTACTACTATACTAGGTACCTACTATAAATACCACTTTTAGGCTACGATTTTATTTATAGTTTTATATATAAAAAGCTCTCCTTAGCCGATATGAATCAATAAAAACAAATGTTAATGAAACCAAACCTTATAATTGTCTTAAGTTTTAAATAAAATTATGTAGTTTGTGTGCCATGGAGTATCTGTATGATATTATTTTGTGAAACAAAATTGTGTGCTGGTATTTTTTTTTGAATAAATGAATGTTTAATTTAATTCGTGGTTTTATTAAACCTCAAATATAGGTGGTACCATTCACCTACAAACAAACAACCAACCACCAACAACCAACCAACCAACCAACTGGTTGTAGGTTGGTTGGTTGGTTATTGTGGTTGTGGTTGATGGCAATTTGGCAGGACTGTTGGTCTAGTGGTCAGTGGCCCTGACTACTATACGCAAGGTCGTGGGTTCGATTCCCACCCAGCACAAATGTTTGTGTGATGAGCACGATCATTTGTTCTGTGTCTGGGTGTAATTTATCTATAATATGTATGTATTTAGAAATATACAGGTATGTTTATCAGTTGTCTAGTAGACTCATAGCACAAGCTCTGCTTAGTTTGGGACTAAATGGCGTTGTGTGAAAGTTGTGGAATATTATTATTATTATTATATTATTATTCTTATAGTCTCGTCCCCTACTGGCGAAATGAGGGTGTACCATAGATGCACCTCTATCTGACCCATCAGTGAGTATAGGCGTGATAATGAAGCTGTTGTAAAAAAATACCTTGTTTCATCACAAATATCAATCTTGTAAGCCTATCTGTTTTATCTACTACATAGATGTACCAAGGTAGACACTTTTTCTTTGCTGAAATTGCTGATAATCTGATTCCCCAATGTAAGTAATTAAATTCCTGCACAGCAAAATCGTAAAGTATTCAGCATGTGACGTTGATCTATGTTGAAAACATGGAACCCTCCCAGCTGTTCGCTTCCGGAGAATTTCAATATGTGCTCAGAAAGTAAGAAATATACAACTGAATTCTCAAACACAACTCAATTTTCGCAGTCTTTAACACACAGAATACAAACATAAGAACACAGAATACAATTCTGTGAAATCTCACTTATAAATACTTAGGTCAAGTGAGCTACTAGAAGTGAGCTATCAATAGTGCCAATCCCTACTAGTCTCTAGCATCAGTTGGATTGTCTGCTCGCTTCAAGCTCACTTCACCAAAGTTTTTAAGCATTATCAAACTGAAATTAGGTATGTACAGACGCCAACACATCAAGCTACCCGAAACTCAAATTTTCCCAACCAACCTTCAACCTAATGCTAATAGCAATAAAGTTGAAAATATATTAAAGAAATTTGACAGATTGTAGCAGCCTGATGTGCTGGCGTCTGTACCTTCTAGTTTTTAGTCCAATCGGTGGGTATAATAGTAATCGAACACGAACTGTGCTACTGTAGTGTAGATAAACAATTTATTAACCTACACGTTACAATGTCATAAAAAAGTGTTCACAAATTAATAATTTCTTTCAGCCCAGCACTATCCAAGTTGAATTATAGCGAAACAGTATTGCAGACTCTTGTTTAATTGAGTTTGAAATATTATTTTGTGTAACACCTTGCTTTAAAGGTGTTTTAATTAATAACAACTTCAAAAGTGGGCTTCATTACTTAGAATTTAATGAAATTTAACGAAATAAGTAGTGTTAAAGTAAATTCAACATAAATACGAGTATAATAAACTTAATGTTATATCAATTTAATATTCAATCTGCAATAATTTGTTATTTTAGTAAGTTTAATTGTAATTCAAGCCATTTATTAAGCTAAGTCAATTATTAAGTTGCAACATTGTGATCAAGCTTAACATTTTTGATGTCTAGCAACACGCTCTCGCTCTGCATTCATGTTTCCAACCGGCAAGTCCATTTTTTCCATTTTTGTAATTTTATAAAAGTACATAATAAATTCAACCTATTTTCCACACATATACAAGTAGACTATTCCAGTAAGGTCACCTTACGAAAACGTTGATCATTTTTGTCTGTGTCTTTGACACATTTTGGTCCTTAGACTCGTGATGTAAGAACTACTTACGTATGTACTGAGAATAGCCTATATATTCTGTAAATATCTCACCGTGAAAACAAAGGTGAAGTGAGCGTGAAGTGAGTCGTGAATAGTGTCAATCACTAGCATCAGCATGACTCACAGCTCACTCTAAGCTCACTTCACCTCAGTTATCACGGGATGATTTTTCCAGAGTCGACCGGCAGGTATATGAATCTGGTTAATGTTATCATTGTAGGTATAAGCGACATAGGAGGCGAGCGACAATGATGACGAATGTAAACCGAGAATTGCGTTCCGATTTCTGCCGGTCTATCCTTTTAAAATCTCACCCTAAAAACTTAAATGAAATGAGTTGTCAAAATCAAAATCAAAAGTCATTTATTCAAATTAGGCTGAGAATCAGCGCTTTTCGAACGTCAATAGTATCAATTCCTAGCATCAGGTGGAATGTCAGCTTACTCAAAATCTCACCTAAGTTTTCACTGAGATTTAAAAAAAAAAGTCAACGAAATTTCCTTTTTGGGAAAGAAATGAGTAACGTCTAAATCTAAATTACGTAAGGCACTTTCCTGATTTTATTCAACGAGTTTCTAAGTTGTATCAGTGCTTTAAGACTGGATTTAGGTTTATTACTTCTGACAGCCAAGTGTTCAGACCCACGAGCGACACGCGCCGACGACAGAGGCAGCTACAACCATCGATGCGTGTTGGCGACAGCCGACGACATCATGTCGCGTGTGTATTTATTTGACTGCTCAAATACACGAGCGGCTTGTTATATTTCTTGCTTCAATTGCTTCAATTCTGTGATTTGTGGACGTGATCAGTTATCAACAGTGTGCTTAGCAGCATAAACTATTATTACCTAAAAGCAACTAGATTGGGACTGGTATGTTTTAGTGGTTCGTTGAAAATAGTAGATTGTGGGACCAAAATAATGTATTGAGTGCGAGAGCGATTGTTTGAATCCAGAACGAAGCAAAGGATTCTAGAGTAGAATCCTAAGCGTAGCGAGGGATTCAAAGTACACACTCTGCTTTTCATCCCCCTCTATGAGAAAAATAAATAAGAGGCGCTTTTAGTAGTGACGAATATTTATATTCACTAAACCAGAATACAAAATACATATTAATATTAGATACGTTTTCGCAATTTTGGAAGTTTATTGTAACTGATTTGCTGGGAACAGAAAATGTCGTTGACTTATTTGTCACTTGGGTATTCGTAATAACTCATTCAGACTCCGGTTGATGATTAGGTACGTTGAGTCAATGATGACATTTCACGCTGTTTTGAAGTGAATGGGCGCGGCGACAAAGGTTGAATCGGTGGATCAACTGAGGAAGGCCGTAGTTTAATACTTTCAATCCAACTACGCGCTTGCTATTTTTTTGCCTTATTTTCTATTGAGTCCTCAATATTGTATCCTTCAAGAAGAAGAACCCGCATATTTTTTTATTTTAAATTTGGTTTATTAATGTCGCGTTGGCAAGTGCACTTTTTTTATTACCAACCAGGACTTTATTGAAGCGAATTGCGTTTAAACTTTTTAATTAAATAGCGTTCCAAATTCAAAAGTCATTTCGTCATTGTTATTAAGTGCGCCGGAATGACCCATTTTGCTCGCACTTAACGAGGAACCCTTTGTCTCTTTTCGAATAGATGGGATGAAATAGTACATTGTTCACCGAGAGGAGAAAGTGACCGATTACCGTCGAGGGTGTCGTTTGAAGCCCGAGCCGTAGGCGAGGGCTTTAAAACACCCGAGATCGGGAATCGCACTTTCTCTCGAGTGATACATAGTGCTTTATACTACACCTACGAGGAAAATAAAAAACGAAATCTTTATTTTACTTTCTACGAAAACTGAATCCTCAAACAACACACAAATTGGAAATGGCGCCAATGGCGTCTGCAATATTCACATGTTCTTTTTGAAGTGAAAACTTCTTTAGCGGCGTTGTACACTTTTTTTGTAACGGGTAAAAAATGTAAAACTCGCGTCAGGACACGTGACCCTGATCGAAAATTCGTAAGACTGATGGTGACTACACAGCCGGCGGCGCGGCGTAGGCGAGGAAGTATCCCCCTCTCTTTCTACGGCGCGGCGAAAATGTATGCCTGCGCCTGTTGTTTAGTTTAGGTGGGGCAGGGTGCTTGCGCGAATGTTCGTGTGTGTTTATATTACAGAAACAAACTTAAATGAATGAATTAATTAGAATTGTAGTTAGAATGTATTGATAGACTTGAAGGTACATCTCTCGACAATAAATCTGCAATTTGGGAACTACAGATAACTGGTGGAACATATGGCACACCTCCGGTGGACGTGAAAAAATTAAAGAATTAATAAAATAATGGTTCTGGTAATAATGATGGTGAAAAAGTCGTCGAAATTATGGATGGAAGTTGATTTTTCTGAGAGATAAACTTTTTAATGTAATATAAATTGTCATGTTTGTGCAAGATAGCGCAATAAATAAATATTGTATTCTACGACATAAATGATAGTACTTTTATACTGATAATTAAAGCAATTCGTGCAAAATGATTCCCTAACCATTCCAAAATATAAAAAATGCACAACGTTAATATTTAAATTTTCACTTCTGCCGGCACTCCCGGAGTGCAACCCGTCGTTTTTTCAAATTGTTTATCCTGCCGCTGCAGGGTCGCACTGCCAGCCCGACACCATCCAACACACAGCTAGTGGCCAGTGTCATTTTGCGAACTTGGAGATAAAAACTCACTGTAAAAACTTTTTGGCTTTTGATATTTAGGTTACCGGCGCATAGTCTTACCCAAAATTAAAAAAAAAAAAACCACGTAAGAAATGGATTTTCATACACTTTTCTCTCCCGCTCAGATGCGTTTTCTCCCCGCATATTTGTTCGATATGCAATGACGTACTTTCTACCGTAAAGATAAAGTATCAAGGTACTTTCCAAGCAGGTGTAGTATAAAATATATTTCCCCACAATTCCTCAAAGTGCTTGACATTTTCAATCCACAAACTTACATTGTTTGATATATTAAGATGATGGTAGGTATAGGCCGATCGATTGGGTTAGGCTACACTTGCAGCGGTTGGTCCGTGGATGGGTGACCATCTTCACATACCAAGACCCCTTCGTGCCTCGGAAAGGACGTCAAGCCGTTGGTCCCGGCTGTCATTCGTGGATCTTTGACAGTCGTTACGGGTCGTCAGTAGGCCGAAAGTCTGACAACCAGTCTTACCAAGGGGTATCGTATTACCCAGTTACTGGGTTGTGGAGGTCAGATAGAAAAATTTCTACTTCATGGTGACTAGAATCAAGTGCTGATTGCATGGTTACAGTTTGCGCGTCTCTGCCACCTTGTACCTACGTCGTTATTCCACACTAAAATCAAATTGCTCTAAACGCGAAGAAAGCTAATCCAAATCACACATATGTACATATACTCGTAGTGCCAATTAAGACTGTTACTTATCAAAATCTGGGTATAAAAGCAAGTCATTTACAGCAAAATACTAACAATATACTATAGAATTTTGAATCGTCATCCGAGTCCCTTTGAAGCCCATCAAATTGACAAAGGGCACTTGCCAAATAATTTACGATCCAGTCAGCCACAGTATGATAAAGTGGTCATACCCTTAACACTCTGTTCAAATTCCATGGTTCATTGATAAAAGGATCTCTAACAGGAAAGGGTTCGTTACCGTTTTGAGTCTTTCAATTTTATTTATAAGGGAGTTCCTATTATCAAAGTCTATTCATAGTTGAATGGTTGTGCAAACGTATCCTGATTGCTGCTTTCTTTCCTGTTCAACGATGATGAATGAATGAATATTTATTTGTGAAATGTTTATTTATAGATGATTTTTTTAAATATTTATTTGTAACGATGATGAGATAATTAATTGAACAAGATGATTGAGCTAGTTGGTTATTTAATAACAATTATGCTTTATTGGTTCATTCATGAAGCGTATAGAAATATGCTTAACGTCGCCGAGAGTCACTTATTCTTCCCATCATTTTGATAAATTTTTTGTCGGACCATACCTGTTCCCAGGTTCCTTCTGGTTACAGAGACTTTGACGGTCAAAGTTTCAACTTGTTTGTCTCATACAGCCGTTAGGAGACTTATTTGGGTGCGTTGATATTGCGTGCAAATAAATAGAGCTGAGCGTGCGGTAAATATCCAAAGGGAAAATATCCAGGTGATCTCCCATTTGGGTATACCGGAGAATTCTATTCTAGATGGCGTTGTGTGAAAGTTGTGGAATATTATTATTATTTCTCAAACTTCGACTGTATAAAATTGATGTAAAATTAAAAAAAAAAGTTAATGTAAGGAGATTACATTAACTTTTTTTTAATTTTAGATCAATTATTAAAATAATAATGATCTTAAATTCACTGACAGACAACGCACAGAATCATGAATTATGCATAGCATAGCATGCACAGCGTAACATGCATGGCACAGCATACTGATATTCCAGTATGACTGGGAGCCAACCTGTTGTTTTCTTCAGTTTTTTTCTGGTGGCATGTTATAAAATGGCGCATAAAAGTAAAGAAATTACCTTAGTTTTAGTAACTTACTTTACGAAAAAGTTTTGTGTATTTTATGATTATGTAGAGACGCCAGCAAATCAAGCTACCCGAAACTGTCAAATTTTCCCAATCTACTTTCAACCTTATGCTTTAGCTATAGAGTTGAAAATCTATTAGAGAAATTTGACGGATTTAAGTGGCTTGATGTGCTGGCGTCTGTACCCAATTATTATAAAAGCATATATGTATCTAGTTACGTACTTACATATTTTAGTACAGTTTTTGATACTATTATAACACGTATGGTGTACGGAACTTCAAGTTCATAATCTTCATTTCACGAGGCAGGTCATTCCAGGAAATCCTTGAAATAACATGATATTTCCACGCAAATATAAACTCGCTTATGTTAATTTACCTAATAATAGTAACCATACAAACCACGTACTTAAAAAGTAGAGATATTAAGTACAATCTGATTACATATATAGCTGTAGAATTTTATAAAATATGGTTTCTTTATGCATATAATACAGAGATGGCAAACGCTCCCATATAAAGACGTCAATTAGCTTTGATAAATGATGATACAGGCAGTAAGAAAAAAGAACGCTAACAGAAAAAGTAGTTTACAAAAAGGCTCCCACCGTGTAGGTTGTTTTACCTTTACAGAGCCACAAGATACAAGCGACGCTTAGTTTGTGGCTCATTGAGTACTTATTTTACATCGTATTATTACTTTTTGATGAATTAACTTTTATTTTCTATTATTTTCTCCATGATTTCATTGAAATACTTATAAATTAATTTTTTAAAATATTTTTATAAATAAAACCATTTAAAAATACATAAGATAGTAGCCCACCGGTATTGGGAACAGGGTCCAAGCTATCGGCGGTCAGGGCTCCAGAGAGAGGAACCTCCTAACAATGCAAGCCATGTCCAGAAGTACCGCTTTCTGAATCAAACCCTTGATCCACCTGCCCAACTGCCTTTTCAGATGTTAGTTGAGGTTTTTGGCTCTTAAAATTATGTATGTACACACATATACAACCTGTAACGTTAAATGCGCAAAACCTGAAAATAGTTTGATCAGAATAACGAGCAGAATTAATTGAACCACTTTTTAATATAGGTCACATTTTTCAAAAACTGTTCATTAACAATGTTGCCGTGTCTATTTGGAGTCTTAGTAATAGGGTCCCGTTTTACCCTTTGGGTACGGACCCCTAAAAAGAAAGAACGCTGAGCCAAAACGAAGTGATAGCGCGGGCAGGCGATGCGTTGCGACGGAAATGGGTCGGGGGAATAAGAAGTTTCACGCGGATGATGTTGCGGACAGAAGCTAGTTAATCATAATACGTAGTCTGAATACGTAGTCTGCAGTTTATTTTGCTGTGAAAACGCATTTCTGTCAATGAAATTTTAAGTGGTAAGTCGGTATTTCTAGATTTCTTTTTCGATTAGGGTCTGTTGTTGATAAGGCATAACCTCCTAGAACTTCAAACTGGAATACCTTTAATTCCTGACTTCCTATAAAAGTATATCTGAAGACAAAACTTATCAGACATTCAAACTCCGTATTTTAAAATATTTTCCATCGGCAGACGCAAAAAAAAAAGTCAACAAAAATTTGTTTGGGCGTTCGCCATTGTCGTTTGCAGCAATTTCCCCGAAAAATGTCCTTGGCCCAAATTCTGTATCATTCCCCGCGAAATCTTACCACGTGCAAACCACGTCAATATGGTGTCTTGTTCTATTCTATTCTATTTTTCTCCATCGTGTCTTGTTAACGCAAGGAATCGAAATGTCAACCGTACAGACAACATGTATTTTGACAGTTCAAACCGCGCCATTGTGTCATAGAAAATAAGTTAGTAGTGATTAACTAAGGAACAGCAGTGCTATTCTGTAAAAATCTCACCGTGAGAACTTAGGCGAAGTGAGCGGGAAGTGAGCTGTCATTCGCTAGGCATTAACACTATTAAGTGCTCACTTCACTTATGATTTCACGGTGAGATTTTTACTGAATCGACCGTCTGGTATTGAAAAAGTCTTGAATACGAAATTATTTATTTGAATAAGGATTAACACAACCATATGGATAGCATGGTCTGATTTTGGTCGGCATTTCTATCAACTTTTAAAATGTAAAAAGTAGTTTTATCACATAACTACAATAGTTGGACATATGGTATTGCAAAGTTTTTTGTAGATATTGATGTGTTCTTTAATATTGTAGAATATTTTTTTGTTCTATTATCACTAGTTTCCGCAGCGCATGCGATGAAAGGAGTCCCTAATTTACTATAGCTACTTAACGATTCCTTCGTTAAGTAGCTATAGTAAATTAGGGCCCTGATTATAATTTACTAACCTTTTTTTTGTACCTTCAGTTGCCTGTGCCAAGGGTCACGGTAACTCTTTCGAACAACCCGCGACCCTGGCAGATAATTTTCTGCCCTTATAATTTATCTTTAAAAATATTATCTATTTACTTGAAAGTCACATTTTTTCGTAATAGAAAAGCGAGTCGCAGTCATGAAACTGCTGTAATAACAAATTACTTTGGAAATATCGATTGTCCCGAAAAATGTCTTTGTTGTGTTAATGATAAATAATGATAATGCCTACCTTCCTCGCATATTCTCCCAATAAATAACCATTATACTTGTTGTCAAACCCGTGTAAAATTTTGTTGGACAACCTTCTTTTTCTTCTTTCCTTGTTTTTGTTTTATGAAACATACAGAAAAACATGATTGATTTGCTTTGAAAGAAACTTCTTTAGACTAATTCAATCTAATCAGAGTGAAATAACGTAATGTGAAACATAACTTAATTAAATGGCGAATAAACTAAATATAAAAAAAAAAAAAACTAGTAGTCAATTCAAAGAACGAATTCGTTTCCAAACTAGATTTATAAGTTTGATTTCACACTAATCTGAACTCAAATCAGACTAGAATAACCCTCTAACACTTATAACCTGAGATTTATTTGATTTTTTGGATTAGAGATGATTACAAATAAATAAAATACACGTATTTCTGGGTTTTCATTAATTTTAATTATTTGGATACAAAATTACAAAATTTGCAACAATCACTTTTACCAACAAAAACAAAATAAAATGTGAAAAGTATTAAAAAATAACGTTATAAAAAAGTTCAAACAATTACCTCTCCAATTTATTAATACATATAATACACAAGACACGAGCAGAACAATTTTTTATATATTTTTTAAATCACAGTGAACCGCCACGTTTCGTCAATACCGACTGTCGTAACAAAAATCTCAATTTGTATCAAGAAGCGCCGTCTAGTACTATTTTTTGGTACTAGTTCATTAGTTCGAAGTGTAGAATACTAGTTACAGTGCGCGATTACGTTATGAAATCAATTATTTTAAATTTCGAGGCGTTTGTACGGTATGTTGCCTACAGTCTACACTATGATATAGAGGGATAAAGGCTTACATAATTGACAACAAGAATAGATAACATAGATATGCAATTTCTTTATAGCTTTATATATGTATATATATGTTATATATACAACGTGTAACGTTAAATGCGCAAAACCTCAGACACCCCAACTGATTTTTAATTCAATTGACCTATTTCAGAGAGAAAATAAGTCATTAAAAAAATTGTAAAGGTTTTAGTGCTGTTTTAGTTTTACTGGCCATTCTGATCGTTTCATGCGTCTGCGACGACGCTTTATCGAGGGAGGAGTCGTCACTGGGCCGCAGCGCCGCGCTGACATTGGGTTGCTTGACCTATTAATAAATAGACACGGCAACGTTTTTAATAAAGATTTTTTGACAAATGTGACCTATATTAAAAAGCGGTTCAATTAATTCTGCTCGTTATTCTGATCAAACTATTTTCAGGTTTTGCGCATTTAACGTTACACGTTGTATATGTTCATATACGAATGGTCTTCAACAATTTAAGGTAAAACAGACACTGGACATTCCTTTCTTTCAAATAACAAAAGCATATTTGTAAATAGGATTGTCGTAATAAAAATACAAATAAAACCGAGCACTTTATCGTAACACACACACCTTGAACCCCATAAATCTAACAGTATTTTCTTCATAACTTTAAAAGAATGCTCGTCAGTTGTAACACGTCTCTTAATTCATGAGAGAGTTTATTATGTACCATTAATTCCCAAAGTGGTTCAGGTGGACCCTCAGGGGTCCACGGGAGACTCGACGGGGGTCTATGTTAGATCTAATGTTCATATTTTTTGTCGAGTTTTGGGAATATGGTAGAAATGTAGCTGCGGGGGGTCCACCGGAACCAGCACAATTTTTAAAGTGGTCTCTGAGAAAAAAAAGTTTGGGAACCTCTGGTTTATACAGACAATGTTTCCAGTTTTATTTGTTGAATAATTGTGTTGCTTAGGTAACGTGCGGTTGTGAAACGTATTTTTTTTCACCAACTCCAAAAAAGAGGTTGGAAGGAATTTTTAAACCTTATGTCTTTTGGTAAATGATACATGATTTATTAGAATAATATATAATAACTATAATATAATATTAATAACTCTTTATACTTAGAATCCCTATACATATGTATGAGTATTTGTTAGTACCTACAGGAAGCTGGTCTATGATCGGTTTTAGTGCCTAAGGCGATGTTCATCATTCCGTACCACATATCGTCGCTCGCATGACTAAAAGTCCTATCTCATTTTATCGGTGATTTGAGTTAAGACAACTACGTTTTTCTATTCGTGATTCTTTACGTTTTTACTATGTTATTTGGATCTCTAAATATAACCATTTTGACGTATCTCATATTTAACAATAAAAAAATGTAACTAAGAAGCGTAACTCATTTAGGACTTTTAGTCAAATTCGAATTCACGAATTTGATTTAAAAAATATATCCTATCTCAAATAGGACTTTTATGAAATTTTGTATAATGAATTATTTTTTTAAGAATTAGAGATACTGAGATAACTCTTACAATTCAGCCGTTGGCTCGCGGGCCGCAGCTCGCGCGCATAACGCCATAAAGCACAACAAAAAGGTGACAAAATTACTATTGGAACTGCAGTTAAAATGCTGTTTAAACGAAGTTGGTATTTTGGAGTTATTGTTATGACTGAAAAAGACTATGCAGCTTCATCTGAGAATCTCACAAATATCAACAATGAATTTTGTCCTGACGAATCAAATGGTGGCGAACCTTTTTATGATTCAGATGCCTCTAATTACAATGATCCTGACTATAATCCCGAACCAAAGAAAAAACGACAATTACTATCAGTACTGAATACTTCGGTCAACTGTTTCGAGGGTAGTTCAAGAGAAAATGAAGACGATTCCAAGGTGAACGAACAACATACTCTTTTAAACTGATTTCAATTCAACAGAAGCTTTACCGATAGTCCAAGAAAATTTACCCTTAAATCCTAGCACAGTTTCTGTTTCAAGTGATGAAATCGTTTATTTGGAAGATAACATAGCCGAAATTGCTTGTGATTCGACTAAAACCCTTCAAGGAAACGTACTTTCTAATGTTAGGAGAGATTCTAATTCAAGCGATGTAACGATTTGTTCTGTTAGTATATTACAAAGTAATATTGAAGATTCAGTAATGTCTGCCAATGCTACACAAATCTTCGCTGTTGAAGATGAATACATAGTTCAGTCGTGTGAAGTTAACGATTGTGTAGAAAATGTATTCAGTTCATGCTTTCGATTTTCAATTTTGTTATGTTGGAATCACGTCGTTGTTGATGATCATTGCAAGTTGTATAGTTATCTATACAACTTGCAATGATCATCAACAACGACTTCCCATTTCACCAATTTAGACTCTAATTTCCGTAACAATAGATTGATGCCAGAAGATTTTACAGTTAAAGGAGACCAAGAGAAATTGTTGACCAAGAGAAGGAGTTGAATAAAAGAAATAAAAATTTCGGGAGGGAATATACTACGCAAGTAACAAATAAACTGATACCTGAACGACAACTTGGACCAGCCGATTCTGTAACCATCTCACCGTGACAGCTTGGCTGAAGTGAGCGTGGAGTGAGCTGTCATTCGCTAGGGATTAACACTATTAAGTGCTCACTTCACTTATGATTTCACGCTAAGATTTTTACAGAATCGACTGGCTGTATGTAATAATATAGAAAACTGTAAGAGAATCAATCGTGAATGTGGTGTTTTCGATGATAATTCTCGTAAAACATTGTTTGATGCTTTCTGGGCTTTAGGAAGTATACAATCCCAATTTTGTTTCTGCTACGTGGCATGAAGGACAAAGTAAGACAGGGTCTTCTGAAATTTCAACTGCTTTACCTTTTCCTTAAAGGTTTGGACGAAAAAGGAATTCAGAAAGTCTATTTATTTGCCGATGGCTGCAGCGGCCTAAACAAAAATTTAATTGTGGTAGCTACCCTCCTCTACATTATAAACCATTCCCTTTCTATTCAAGAAATTGTTTTAAGCATCTCTGTCCTATATAATGCCCAAAATGAGGGTGAATCTGCTCATAGCGCCATTGACTATACAATTTAAAAAGTGGTGACATTATCCTCCCTTCTCAGTTAATTTCCAATGTAACACAACCAAAGATCGATCTAAAGACTTTGACTGCAGGTGACACACCAGTCATAAGGTTACCCGAATTCGTTTAATTTTATCGTTCACTGCATCATTAAGATAGTATAATTAGTGAATATAGTAATGTCGGAAGTTGATTAGTCAAAACTGCAAACCTGTGTTCTCTAGAAATAATTACCATTTAATATTAAGATTTGATAAATTAAGACTGATTTTATGACAGATACTGAATTACTTGCTTCATGTGATCTCAAAATATGACTGAATTAATAGGTTTTTAAATTGTTATTTAATTGCTTTTTATTATGTTTGCTAATAATTAGATTATACTTTTAAGTTATTTTTTTTTACATTTTTTTGTCGTTCCTGTCTTTTTAAATTGTGATTCTTAAAAATAATGTTAATTTTTTCAAAATCGTGTTATGTTCCTCTTATTAACTTTATAATGTTAAATTATTTTCTTAGTAAAAAATAAAAAGCTAAATCTTTTGCTTGTTTTTTCCAAACTTAATCCAAACGGTAAAGTCGTAAGTAGAAAAAAAAACTGCCCAAATTGATAAACAAAGTTTTCACAAAGTGTCCTATCTGTTTTGATAATTAAAAATAAATACTAATATTGACAATAAATAAGTGGCTATAGGGTAAAATTAAAGTGCTATCAATACTCTTTATGAATAAATATAATTGAATATTCAGAATTGCCGATATATTATCATTTGATGTTAGTTAGTAATGTCCTAACCGCAAAACGCTTGTCCTGAACAATTGACAATACTGAGATAGGACAGTTAGTCATGCGAGTGACGATGTAACCCCATAGCACGTCTTTCTTAACTCTTGAATGCAAAACGCAGCTAATTACTTAATTCCATTTACTTGTAAATTCAGAATTACTACAAAAATATCGAAAAAAATGCGAGGAAGGAACGTGCCACTTATGTGGGGCTCGAATTAGTAGTTCCACTAATGTGGACTATGCTGCACCGCGCGCTCCTTTCCCGCTCACACATTCACACATACATAAAACAAAACAAACACGCAAGTATATCGCGCCGATTACAACTCCCTTATCAAAAGAAATCTTCGTTCAAACTCAAACTCATTTATTTAAACCGTTTAAGGACTTATGAACGGTCAATTAGTTAGTTATTCAGAAATATGAAGTTAGTTGCCCGTTCCAAAGCATAGTAGGTTCCTATATACAACGTGTAACGTTAAATGCGCAAAACCTCAGATACCCCAACTGATTTTTAATTGAATTGACCTATTTCAGACAGAGAATAAGTCATTAAAAAAATTGTAAAGGTTTTATGTGCTGTTTTAGTTTTACTGGCCACTCTCATCGTTTCTTGCGTCTGCGACGACGCTTTATCGAGGGAGGAGTCGTCATTGGGCCGCTTCGCCGCGCTGACATTGACTTGCTTGACCTATTAATAAATAGACACGGCAACGTTTTTAATGAAGATTTTTTGCAAAATGTGATTTATATTAAAAAGTGGTTCAATTAATTCTGCTCGTTATTCTGATCAAACTATTTTCAGGTTTTGCGCATTTAAAGTTACACGTTGTATAGAAGAACGGCCAAGATACTCCATAGAAAATATTTTAAATTATAAAATTCTACACGTAAAATGCTTCTCTCAGCAGCATTTAAGTGTCCACCACTTAACGGTTTCATGGCCACTGAATGAAAATACTAGTTGAAAATAAAAGGTACGTTAGTTGATTTCAGATCGTTTTATCACAAAACCCTCGTTACTCCCACAAACTAATATTAAGTAGGTAGGGTTCGTCTGAAAAATCGTTTATCACTGAATGTGTCACCCAAAGCATTTATTTGTGTCCGTTCTAATGTGACCCACAAGTGATTTGGCAGTCTGGAAAGTGACAGCTAAGTACCACACTGTGCGTAAAGATAAAAAAAGATTGATCTAATTCCGGGCTTATTTATACGAAGAAACTTTCTCGACTCAACTGTTTTCGACACCCTTGTCGAAAACAGTTGAGTCGAAAAACTTAACCCAGTGTAAATAGTGCGTACGATAAACTGATCTCGAAAATCAAGAATCGCCTAACCTTTGGAAATTAGAAGCGTGTCCGCGAAAAAATAAAATCGTATTTTAAGTTTTCAAATAACACTCTTCGAGAAAATCGCATGACGAGTCTTGATAGACGTATTTGTATGAGTTTTCATTTCGCGTAAACTGTACACAACAAAACCCATTCGTGCGACAATCGCCTGGCACGTCTCATCCATGAGACACGCACGGAATATCTCTTATTTTTGAGGAGCAAGAAACTCTTTATGTACGTACAGTGGCCTCCAAAAGTCCATAGGCATTCTCACAAAGCATTAGCTTGACGTTTAGTTTGACTTACGACCTTCTATTTTCAAGAATAGACACATGTACCATTATTGTCGTCACCAAGTGATTGTACTTCATAATTTCAACATTAAAACACAAGTCAAGGTGGCCTAGCGGCTAAGTGCCTGCAGATAGATGCGCGAATCAGTAAGCCGTGAGTTCGAATCTCACGCCGAATGTGTAGACTTTTTGCAAGTTTTTACTCGATTGGAAGAAATGGGACAGAAATATAATATTCTTTATCTTGTTCGCTTTGTTCACACATTTTGTAAAGTTAAAAAGGTAGATCGTAAAAAACTTAATAAAGAATTTAGATTTCTGTGAGGTAGACATGAGTTTTATGAATATTTAACCGTTGTCGTTTTAGTTGTAGTTGTTGGTTAGTGACGTGTGGTATAGATAGCGGTATTGATTATTCTCAAAATGCAGACTAATATTAGGTAATATTGAGGCGGGGGCGACTATTATTGGGCTGCATAAAAGTGGTCTTAATAGAACACAAATATCTAATGAAACCGGACTGAATGTGAGTATTTAATATTAATGAATTGTAACTTAAACTTTTATTTGAAAATACCTATTATTTGTTGACAATGGATGATTCTTTTTATTGATTATTAAGTCCATCATAAGGCCTAAAAGATAAATAATTAGTGTTTATTATTGGCTTTATAAATGCAAAGTTGTAACATTTGAATAGGTATTATATTAAATAAATATCATTATATTATATTAAAATGAAGTCACTTTAGTATTTTGTTACAGCTGCCTAATTTCACTTTTTTTTTTGTTTTAGAGGAATACTGTAAGTCTCTGGATCAAAAGATACGAGGCAGAGAAAGGCCGAAGTGGAAGGCCGGCGCTTATTCGCGAGGCACAGCGACGACATATGGTGGGCGAGCATGAATTTAATGGATTCACACCAACGAGACACTGCTGAACTATTCGACACCTCATCGTAAACTCTTCGCCGTGCCCTCCACGCTGAAGGCTTGCACAGAAGACCAGCTAAGAAGCCCTTGTTGACAGAACGACATAAACAAGAACGATTACGTTTCGCACGGGATTATTTAGATTTTGACTGGAATACTACCATATTTTCAGATCAAAAGACATTTAAATCCAGCCATAAGGGTAGGCTTCATTTATGGCGCAAGGATAACACTCGCTGGTGTGATAAAAACGTATGCCCTAATGCAGAGTCAGGTCGAATTGCGATTAATATGTGGGGATGGATGAGTGCAGCAGGGCCAGGAGAACTAGCTTTTATGTAGTTATACAAAATATTAATATCTAAATGTTTTGTTTTTTATGATTAGACGGTGTAACTAAATATTTAGTAATATTAGCATATCCGTATTATTTAATGACCTTAAACAATTGAGGTTTAGTTTCAATCTTCTTTTCGTCAAGAAAATGAAAAATTAAGCTATTACCTCAATACATTTATTGTGACGTTACATTAAAAAAAACATGTTTATAAAGTCTAAATCATATATTACTTTTCAATAAACTTTACTGAATACCGATACCTCTAATAAGTGGGTATCAACAATTATATTTGTGTTATTAGAACATCCTTTCCTTGTTATGTTATTATGAATTGACTAAGTGGGTATACAACAAAAAATCTTATGAACGGTTACAAGAGAACTTCTTTTTATCTAAGTAGGAATGTGACGTCACAATTATTGTCATCAAAATTGTTAATTTTATAAATAAATAAAACGAATAAACATTTTTGTTATGATTTAGCACGACTATTTTAGTTCCACCTTCCAAAACCGAAAAAATAAATTAAATATCACATAAATACTTAAATAATAATAAGCATGAATACATTATAAATAAACATAAACCTAATAAGTTTTTACTTAACATTATTATGGTTTCAAAGAAACAAAAAAACGGCTAACAATAATAATTCAGATTCGAACTCAGACCTCATTGATCGTGAACCTGTTGCTTAGCGCAAATAGCTAGCAGCACATATTAGAAGTTTGCGAATTTTAGCAATGCTATGGTAAGAACAGACGCGTATTGTAAATGCAACAGAAATATCATGCTATTTCGTCTATTACGACGACAGTTCATTAGTGTGTGTTATCTGCGGAATGTTGAGACATCACTCGCACACGCACTGACTGTATCGCGCTCGTACTGTTCATGGCAATGTGAACTTTAGCGTGCTTATGGACTTCTGAGCGTTTACTGTACATTAAAAGTTTATGATATGTTTAGTGGTGACGAGTCTTGGATAAAGTATAGATATAGTCTTGCTTACGATCCAGATTCCAAGCAGCAGTCAACTGTGTGGGTCTTCCATGATGAGCCCAACCCGACCAAAGTCATACGCTCACGGAGCACTTCAAAAAAAAATGGTTGCCTCGTTTGTGGCAAAGGGTGGTCACGTCGCCACTATTGTACTAGAAGACCGCAAGACGCTTAACGCTGACTGGTATACCACTGTTTGTTTGCCACAAGTCATCACAGAGTTTCGACAAAACTCAAGACGTTCGTATGATACTGCACCATGACAATGCGAGCTCGCACACCGCCCGCGATACAAAGATGTTTTTGAGCACCCAAAATGTCGAAATTTTAGATCATCTGCCTTACAGCTCTGACTTGAGCCCTAACGATTTTTTTCCGTTCCCCAAAATTAAGCAAAATCTTCGTGGTCACCGTTTCAGCTCACCCGAAGAAGCTGTTGACGCATACAAATCGGCCATTTTGACTACCCTCACTTCGGAGTGGAATAAATGTTTTAAAAACTGGTTCGAACGCATAGAAAAGTGTATTAAATATCGCTGAGAATTCTTTGAAAAACAATAAATGGTAATAATCTATTAGATTGTCTATTGATGAAAAGTAATTAGATACCTTATTAAATGTTCGTCAAAGTTTGAATCCCTTGTTACGTTATGAAACTAAATAAGAACTGAGGATTGATTTACCAAAGAACTTTAATTGGAATTTAATTTATTGTGTTTTTCGATAGCTGAGTAAAAGTTTTGTTTTAATAATGATTGTTTTACAAAGCTTTTATATAAATGTTTATCAATAGATAAAAGTTTTATTTAAAGTGTCAAATATTTTGTTTTGTTAGCTAGATTTCAAATGAAAATGGATAGTATTGACGTACGGTCGTATTGTCGACGTCACCACATACGAAAATGGTAAATGGTAGCTTCACGCTTGGTGCCAGTTGCAGGCGACTTTTTCGCAAGAAAAATTAGACCCGTGTTTTCTGTTTTAATGATAATGTCAAGTAAGTAGGTCCCTACATTAGATTTCATCACACGTAATCGCGCCAGACACACATCACGTGGGTCCCCGCTTAGTTTGATCCTAGATTCTTCCCGAGGCTTCGTCCGCGCGTCGGGTATTCCACTGGAACGTTCCAGTACGACCTGGGTTAGGGTATTCATAACTTTTTCTTTTGATCCGGGATGGAAAATCCTATTGGATGTCCTCCGCCCTGGGGCGTGCGGAGGGGTTTCTCAGTCTCTTACTGACTAAACATCAAGGTGTTCCCTTCCCACACTTGGGCCGCAGATCAACCCATGTCCTGGTCTACCTGCTTGCCAAACATCGAAATCCGTTCTGCCGATAAGGCGGGAAAGGTAACGTAGACAGACAGGCAGGTAGAGCTATTTATTTATTTATATATACTTTTTTGTAGACCGGAAAAAACATAACAAAAAAAAATCCCCGAACGCATAAAGAGCTAAATTAACGATATATTATCCTATTACCTTATCTAGATCTCATTTAAAAATAAGCTCCAATCCAAGTTTTAAGCACGTAGGTATCATAGCCAGGGACTAAGATAACTATACCCTTGACCATTTACGTCAATGATTAAACTATTTATAGGTTATTGAATTCCAGTTAAGTATCGAACATTGCTTTCAGTTTATGTAGTTTGGGTCTAGAATGAAAGCTTATATGATGCTCTGGGGGTCTATTTTATTTAAAATAGGTACGCCAACAGCATATAAATTACAAATTAATTGGAAAAAAGTTAGTAGGTATTAGTTTTTGGGGTCACGGACTAGCTGCCTTGCACACTTGCACAGGTTTCTGGGAGACCACTTTACCGCCCTAACAGGCGTTGCACAGAGAGGGTTTTGAATCGTCGTATGAGAGGTAACAGTGTCCCTTCTATGTGCAGATGGTGAACACCGGGGTGGTTTTAGTGAGGTAAAGATATCACACTACCCGGTCTTATCCTTAAAGCCCGGGCGCCTTTTGAAGGTTTCCCCCAGAAAACACAAAAAATGTATTAGTACTAATACCAATTACAGCCGGTCGATTCTGGAAAAATATCACCGTGAAATCATAAGTGAAGTGAGCACTTGATAGTGTCAATCCCTACCATTAGGGAATGACAGAGCTCACTTCTCGCTCACTTCACCTAAGTTCTCACGGTGAGATTTTTACAGAATATCACTGCAGGTGTACACGACATGCTTACCTATTTAAAGCAAAATCTAAATTCTATAAAATTAAGCATACTATCTAAAAAGTAAAACAGTTTTGAAATTTTATCTGCCACTAACTAATATATTACATTTTCTAGCAAATATATTAAGTTATTGGAATATAACTAGATTACAAAACCAAACCTTAATGTCTTTAATCAAAAACTGCCAAACAATTTATTGATATTTCGTTGACGAAAACTAACACATTTTCAGACACGAATAATGACTAAATTCCTTTACAAGGTCAGGCGACAAACGAAATCGTTCCAGCCAATATTAATTAGTTGCAAACAGAAGCGACCTCGTAGTTTCAATTTTAGAGGGAGTAAAATTGAAACAAGATATGACAGAATATCAGGGGTGTTAGACGAAATACTCATATAACCATCATAATGGAATTCTAAGGATGTTTAGAGGTGGATATTGTCTGAAACATGTCCTGGAATTGACCGACACCACCAAATACCCCAATTAGAATATTATGTTTTGTTCATAAAAAAAAACTTTCAATTATTGAAATATATATAACACTGAATGTATTTTTACTATTATGTATAAAACATTGTTTATTTAATTTAATTTATTAGGTTGTCTCATAAGTTCTTGCCATATTTTATTTTTGTCAAATTTTCTCGTATTTAAACTAAAGTGAATTCAAGAAAGTTCTAGATCTTTCTAGTAAGGATGAGTATCTTTTATGGTGAGGGTATAAATAGGCGCGGACGCAACGCAATAATTAGTCTTTAGTGAAAATGGATCAGCGTCAACTGCGAGCTATTATGCTATATGAGCATAGACTTAAAATCTCTTCAACAGAAACGGCTAAAAAGATTAACACTGCATTTGGACCGGGTACTACTAGCGATCGGACTGTTCGTTTCTGGTACAAGCGTTTTGACACCGGTGATATACGCTGCGAAGATCAACCTCGCCCAGGCCGACCCACTAGCTTTGATGAAGATGCTTTGCGTCACGAACTTGAGCTACATTCAGACTATAGTACGCGCGATTTAGAGAAGGCGCTTGGACAATCCCACACGACTATATATCGTTATCTCAAATCGATGGGATATCGCAAAGTGATGTTACGTTGGACACCTCATGCGTTAACGGACCATGACCGGGCCGTTCGTGTGGCCATTTGTCAAAGTTTGTTACTTCGTCCGCACAGACGAGACTTTCTCAAGGACATTATTACATGTGACGAGAGCTGGATACATTATGAAACTAACACGCGTCACGCCTATTAGATTCCTCGCGGAGAAAACCCACCAGCCCAGCCTAAACTTAATGAACACGGTCGTAAGATTATGTTGTCTGTTTTCTGGGATTGGCAAGGAATGACTTTCTGGGAACTCCTCGAATCTCATCAGACTATTAACGCCAATCTGTATACGCAGCAGCTTCGCAAACTAGCAGAGATGTTAAAAAGTAAGCGGCCAAAACGACTTGGAGTCCAACTTTTGCATGACAACGCACGACCTCATTGCGCCAAGTTAACAAATAAACAGCTGGAGGAGCTAGGGTGGCTGACAGTTCCACATCCACCGTATAGCCCGGATCTTGCGCCTTCAGACTTTCATTTATTTCGAGCTCTTAAATTTCATTTACTAGGAAAAAAATTCGAAAATTCTGGAAGTATTAAAATTGAACTTGAAATTTTTTTCGAGTCCCAGCCTACCTCATTTTGGGAGAAGGGTATTCAAATTTTGCCCAGTAGATGGCTGACTGGCAAAGGCTAAGCAGATGATGAGATGGCTGACTGTTGTAGATAACGAGGGAGACTATATAATTGATTAAATGTGTTTTTTATTAATAAAAAAATATTAATAATAATTTGTTTTTAACTGGCAATAATTTATGAGACAACCTAATAGTTAAACTGATTGTGGGAGAAAATTTTGGTCACATTACAAATCTACGCATGCACACAGTCACACACGTAGGTAAGGGTCCAGCGTAGTAGCACCGAACACATACTGGTGTTGTATTGACTGTACAGCGGAATTGTGACTGTAATTTACGTACGTATCCTGGACAGGCACACCCCACACCTTATTTGACTGGGCAATTCATCCCTTGAGTTGGTAGGGCTAACAAATGCGTGCACTGACTGCACAGGTCCGCTCAATCTGTGTGGTTTTTTTACCCAAAAGACCATTTCAGACACCAATCTACATGGTCTTCACATGATCTGACCAAGATTATGTCTGGTCTTTAAAAGAGACTGTGACCTCTGAGTTTGTTTCGGTCTTTCTTCTCAGAGTAGTCAGATAGGAAACGCCGACCTCATCTAGTTTTAAAAAAATATGATTGACATGTAAAAGTGTTTGTACAGACGCCAGCACATCAAGCTACCCGAAATTGTCAAATTTTCCCAATCAACTTTGAACCTTATGCTTAAACCATAATGTTGAAAATCTATTAAAGAAATTTGACAGATTGTAGTAGCTTGATGTGCTGGCGTCTGTACAAACCTACTTACAGAAAATAAATCATTTATCATTTAACACCCGCCTGGTTTGGGACCCACCGGAGTCCGGCGTCAAGCAGCCTGCTGTGTTTCGTCGATGCGTGGGATTTCGTTCCATCATAGACTTTATCCATTGCCTTCCATCAGGCGTGGTGGAGGTTAAGAGCGGGCCCTTCAGCAATAAAAAAAAACACATTGTTGTAACTTTTATTTACTAACACAATTGTTGTATTGTTATATGTATACATAAGTTAAGGTATTTATCTATGGGTCTTTGTTACCTGAAAATAAATGGTTTTATTTATTTATACACTTCTCTCAAAATAGTTGCGACTGATCCACAGTCAGATAAGGCACAGCCTACTGCTACTGCACTGACGATTTCAACTATGGGATGATAGGTAGCAGTTGTGGAAATTTTGTATAGGGTAACTACTGCAGGCGCTCTAAGGAAAAGAATCTTAGAAGCACAACCGTTGAGCGGGTCTTATAAGGGGTTGAATGTTGATGCGAGCAACAGCATATTTTCGGAACAATAAAGTAACAGCTAAGCGTAATGCTTATAGCAATAACCCTACAGGATTATTTTAGTGGCATTCCTTGGCAAACTCTCTTTTGTCACGTAAACACTCTCCCTTATAACCTCCTATATTTTTCACCACAGGTATTAAGGCATTTCAACACAAACCAACTTAACGTGAAGTAAATGTGTATGATAATTGTTTATGTGCTTGAAGTGTTAAATAAATAAATAACTAAGCGATTGACTGCTGCGCTGCGTGTCGCGGGTTCGATTCCCGCACGGAACAAATATTTGTATGACCTACAAGTCGTTTTTCCGGGTCTGGCTGTTTGTGTATGTGACTTTAAATGTTTGTAAACGCACCCACAATACAGGAGAAAATCCTAGTTAGCGGCAAAGTTTTTATAAAAAAAAAATCAGATTAAGTGATTACTTAAGCAAACCTGCTGGCATGACATGAATCGCTCAGAACACGGAACTCAATACTTGTTTTTCATATAAACATGTCCATTAAAAATGTTCCAATACAGTTTGTGAATACTCTGCTTGAATAGTGAAACTTAATGACCATAAAGACATAAAAACAAAAGAAGTAACGGCGGAACACTTATCATGCGAGGCGATATCCCAATAGAGGAAGTGTGTCAAGGAAACTGAATGCAATAATGGCTTGAGTAGCTTTTGGATTTTTGTCCAAATCTTATGTTTATGTTGTATCTTTGTAATAAAGATGCTACATAAAAACTAGTATCCGACTAAAAAACGGTTTTCTGCCGAAATTGAAATTGTAACTTATGAAGTTAAGAAAACGTTAGTTAATTAAATGATATTATCTCCTGAGACCCTTCATTTTAGATTTGTTACAAATATTTTGATGATTTTACAATTATCAGATTTCTTTTATCCAGAGAAAAAAAAAATACTATTGCCAGATTTTGCGTGAAAAACTGTCAGAATTTCAAAATGACGATTCAAACATGAGCTAAAACTTTAATACAGTTAGCTTTTGCGGTTAGCGGTTTAGTATTTTTTTAGACGCTCGATTCAGCTTTTAGCACCGCATAATTTTAGATTTAGCAATCAGCGTTAAGCGCTTTTCGGAAGCTCGATGTACAGACGCCAGCACATCAAGCTACCCGAAACTGTCAAATTTTCCCAATCAATCTAAAATTGAAAATCTACTAAAGAAATTTGACAGCTTGTAGTAGCTTGATGTGCTGGAGTCTGTAGTTAGTAACAATGATTTGTCTCTCCGCAAAATAATTCAGCATCGTTAGAAAACGTAATTTTTACCGTAACCGCACTCAAGCGGAACGAGTTGCAAAATCGCGATGCAAGAGAACAGTGGCAAGAGATGTTAGCAAAAGTGAGGTTTTTCAAAATAACGTACCTAAAACCTCCAAAATATTCTTGACATCCTCCAGTTTGAAGTGTTCTGAAGCTAGCTAAATGAATAATTAAAATGCTACTGTATGTATGTATAAAGTAATTACTTGAATAAGTAAAAATCTGTAAGGTTTTACGTTGATGTAAAATATCTCCATTTGTCAGACTTCATTCCAATTAGAAAGTTCTAAAAGAAAAAATCGAATTAAACTTTGCACGATCAGACTCTATATTTTAATTTATAATTGGAGTTAGCGCGAAGAATCTATTTGCGATCAAGTAAGTATACAAGTACTCGTACTTGAATAAATAAATACAGTGTAGCAGGGACATCGACGTGCAAACTGGTACTATGGATTCAGTACATAATTTTGACTACGTAGGCACGCAAACGGCGAAGTTTTTCTGACGAAAAATTTCTTCCCTATGTCTAGAACCATGCTTGTTGCAAAGACATCTACGAGATACCTATTCCCTTGTGTTTTTTTTTTTTTTTAATTTACGTATATAGATAATACAGTATTAACAAAAAGAAAATCAGCTTTCACTATTTGATAGGTACGTAAGTTCTGATGAACATGTATTATGCCCGTTTTCACTAAAACTACGAGATACCTAAAAGCGGGCTGTTGGAGTTTCAACGCTCATCTCAATCAGCGTTGAAAAATGAAAATCCAATAGCGCGTTTTTATTCAGGCATTCAATAATGTTTCGCCAAGTGTTAGTGAATATGCGAATATACATCGGGTACAGTCCCAATGCTGGTTTGAGGTTTTGATTTATAGTCAAATCAGTTTCTAGATTGCTTTGCTGGATTGATTTACCAACCGAAACTCGTGACGCCTCAATAAATTTACTTGAAATGCGCAGAAACATAAATATAACGGAGAAGGTACGTGTGTCTCGTTATCATCAGCTATATTTTAGCTATTGTGGGCGTACTACGGGTAGTGTTGGTTATTGCGCAATAGAAAAACCGTTTACAATTCAAATCAGATTATAATTTTACGAACAAATTAATCACACTAGCGAATCACACACTGTAGGTACACGACATAACTACGGAACGCGAGACAGTTTCTGAGCACATATAGTCGAAGATCAAGAGCCCACACCACGCTGCTCTGCAGGTCTCTCGTCCACTCACACGAACGTCAGGCTAGACTCTGTCGCCACCAGATAGCGCTGGCGTACCGGATATGACTTGGTTGCGACAAAATGCGCAAAACCTGAAAATAGTTTGATCAGAATAACGAGCAGAATTAATTGAACCAATTTTTAATATAGGTCACATTTTCCAAAAAATCTTCATTAAAAACGTTGCCGTGTCTATTTAGGTCAAGCAAGCCAATGACAGCGCGGCGCAGCGGCCCGGTGACGACTGCTCCCTCGGTAAAGTGTCGTCGCAGACGCAAGAAACGATCAGAATGGCCAGTAAATCTAAAACAGCACATAAAACCTTTACAATTTTTTAATGACTTATTTTCTCTGTAAAATAGGTCAATTGAATTAAAAATCATTTGGGGTGTCTGAGGTTTTGCGCAAATAACATTACACGTTGTATATATACGAGATGTCGCATTTATTTCTGTAATATAGAAAATAATCGCTCAGCGATGCTCGTTTGGCGGGCAGAACACTCTTCTCGTCGCACTTGCGCACTCGCTCATAGTCCGGTGATAAAACTAGCCGACCAACACATTCGCTGTTCGTTTCTCGCCAACTCTTTTCTATTTGTTAGCTCTCCTCAATTATCGTCGGCGGTGGGACAGGTGCCATCGGCTTGATGATGATTGGTTGATGTAACAAAGCAACAAATGCTAACAATAGCGTACCTACTACAGTAGCAAGGTTAGTGCAATGTTACTCTGATGAAAAGCTCACTCAACAGTCATCATCAAAAGTAGATCAATTAAAACCTAAACAAAAGAGAGCAATCTCATTTTACAAGTTCTTTTAAAACAAAAATGGCAGGATTAGGAAACGATTAAGAATTTTTGATTAACTCAAAGTACTTACGTTATTTATGGTCACCTTGAAGATTTTGTAAAAGCAGAAATTTATTGCGAGGAGACATGTTTTAGAAATAAATTAACTCTCAATTGTAATTATTTATTAATCAGTGTGGTTTCCCGAAATTAATTATTTACCTAAATTAGTATTTTATGTAGTCCCTTTATGAAGTAACGATCAATGCTGCAGCGAGACGAATATGAAAGACTGGTCACCTTACAAATAAAGCCTAACATTGTAGCAGTGAGATGATATTTGAAAGAGTTAACATCTTATTTTTTATTTTCTTACTCTAGGCAAAGCGCGGGCAAAATGTCTGCTTCGTTTTTCAATAGGTAGATACTCGTACAGTCCAGCAACTGAATTGCTAATTGCGTAACACTCAATTTGAATCATATTGCTAATCCATTGAAAAATGTGTCTGCTCAACAACGTAAATAACGCAATGAATGTTGTTGAACTGTCAAACTCTGTCAAACTGAAATTGCTACTGATAGTCTTTTACGCAATTACCCTGCTGCTGCAGAAGAAAAATGATCAAACGAAGCGGGATTTATTTTATCCACGTCAAAATCATCTGCCCAGCCTTTTCCCAACTATGTTGGGGTCGGCTTCCAGTTTAACCGGATGCAGCTGAATACCAGTATTTTACATGGAGCAACTGCCTATCTGACCTCCACAACCCAGTTACTGGGTAATACGATACCCCTAGGTAAGACTGGTTGTCAGACTTTCGGGCTTCAGACTACCCGTAACGACTCAAAATCAAAATCAAAATCAAAAGTCATTTATTCAAACTAGGCTGAGAATCAGCACTTTTCGAACGTCAAAATTACAAAAGACAGTCCCCCAAAACGCCCGCCCTTCACCACTTCCTAGTGCTTTCGCTGGGAAGAAGAAGTGGCGCAACAAACTCCCCAGCAGCACAGCTGTCTGTTCAGTTAGAAAATACTTGACTGAATACAATACAAGGTATGCAAAGTAATTAACATTACAAGACACAGGACACTAAATTTAATTATTTGCCATATGTCAGCTAGCAACGCCAATATACCAAGAAATACAATAAAAAACTATACGTAGGTACTCAAGCAAAAATTAATAAATGAAAATTAAATAAAAGCCTCCAGGTATGAAGGGCGTGTCCGCTAACATATTTATGCAATGCTGGGTTCTGTTTACATAGCTGTCGCTTGAAGTCACAAATGATAAACTAGGACCATCGAAGGAAACTAAATAAACAAGTTATTACTAAATATGTATAACAATAATAAAACCATGGTCAGCAAGACGATCAGTCACCACAAGCAGCACCCGTTCACGAGCATAACGCAAAGATCAGCCATTACCCCCCTCGCCATATTTGAGGGAAGGAGGCAACCCGACCCCCGGCGCTACCGCAAGCAGTGACATCTGAGGGAGCATGACGAACTTGCTGCCGGTTGCTCAGGTAAGAATAATATGATCAATCGTCGAGGTCACTAGCTAACCACATATTGCAATCAACTCATTAGAAAACATTTAAATGGGTCGATTATGTCAATAATATAATAAAAATAAAACTAAACTGATTTGACTTATACAGCCCAATAAAAACAATTGTATAATGAGCTCATATAACCTATCAGTAATCTAATTCTGGAGAAAGAACATAAACATTGTCTTGAGTTAATCAGGGCGACCAACTATTCTTATCGTTTAAGTACTCGTTGATGGAGTAGTATGCCTTTGAACAAAGGTTGGATTTTACTTGAGCTTCAAATGCATTAAAAGGCAAATCTAGCAAAGAAGAGGGTAGCTTGTTATAAAAGGCTATACCAAGCCCAACAAATGAGTTATGAACCTTATGAAGCCGGTGAAAGGGAGCACGTAGTTTGTCCTTATTTCTGGTGTTAACATTGTGAACATCACTGTTTTTAGTATACAAGTGTATATTTTGCCTAATATATATCATGTTGGCAAATATGAATTGTGATGCAACCGTGAGAATACCAATATCTTTAAATAAATCTCTTAGAGAAACTCTAGCACCTAGCTGGTAAATAGCTCGAACAGCTCGTTTTTGAAGGACAAATATATTTTGTATATCAGCTGCTTTGCCCCACAGCAGAATACCGTAGGACGGGTCAGGTGGGATGACACTGATAGCTCACTCCTCGCTCACTTCACCTACGTTTTCACAGTGAGATGGTTACAGAATCGCACTGCTGCTAACAAGGCTACACGTGCTGCGTTCTTCATTTTTCTTTTACTTTTCACATCACGAGGCAACATACTCGTAACTTTCAAGCTTACAAACAAGAAGATTAATGCGTATCTCAGGGGCGACAAGTATGAAGTTGTTGAGAGCGTCACGTAAGGGAATATGATTCACAATCTCACAGAAATATTCCACGTTATTTAGTTGAATATTTTAACTGCTTAAACGTTATATCGGTAGAAATGGTGCTTTTGTATTATGTTCTTGTTACTTTGGCGTACATTTGAAGGAACAGTTTCAAGCTAGATAGGATTCAAGGACCTAATACGGAAGGAACCGCGGAGCTCATTCTATTCAAAATGAGTTGGACTTTTTATTTTTCTTTTAGTTTTACTAACGACCCAACGTAGAGAAAAAATACTTAATATCTGTAAAGAACAAGGCTACTTTTGTCGAATCATCGCGAACTAACCTCACAAAGAATGGGTTTCAGTTTTCCTCGTGAGTCAGAAATGGTTAGACAGACTCCTTCCGGACCCAAAAAAGACAGCGAAATCAATTTCTAAGTATTAACTTACAGAACACGTACAGAAGCACTTTTCTGCAAAAGAAAAGTTGCAAATCGCAAATAAATGCCAAGTCCATGTTACGCTAGAAAAGTGTATAACGGACTAAACAAAAAAAAAAAAATACCCCAGCCCAGCCCTCACCTAACTACACATAACATCATCATCTGCCTGCCTTTTCCCAACTATGTTGGGGTCGGCTTCCAGTCTAACCAGATGCAGCTGGATACCAGTATTTTACATGGAGCGACTGCCTATCTGACCTCCACAACCCAGTTACTGGGTAATACGATACCTCTAGGTAAGACTGGTTGTCAGACTTTCGGGCTTCTGACTACCCGTAACGACTGTCAAAGATCTACGAATGAGAGCCGGAACCAACGGCTTAACGTGCTTTCCGAGGCACGGAGGGGTCTCGGTTTGTATAGATGGTCACCCATCCACAGACTAACCGCGGCAAGCGTAGCTTAACCTGATCGATCGACCTGTGCGGCTGTTATTATTTAGCCACGGGCCCCTCCACGCCAAAATGGGGGTGGAAAATTATTTTACATATTATGCGGTATACAACGTGTAACGTTAAATGCGCAAAACCTCAGACACCCCAACTGATTTTTAATTCAATTGACCTATTTCAGAGAGAAAATAAGTCATTAAAAAAATTGTAAAGGTTTTATGTGCTTCTTGCGTCTGTGACGACGCTTTACCGAGGGAGGAGTCGTCACTGGGCCGCTGCGCCGCGCTGACGTTGGCTTGCTCGACCTATTAGTAAATAGACACGGCAACTTTTTAGTGAAGATTTTTTTGAAAAATGTGACCTATTTTAAAAAGTGGTTCAATTAATTCTGCTCGTGATTCTGATCAAACTATTTCCAGGTTTTGCGCATTTAACGTTACATGTTGTATAGGAGCTGCACCCGAGTCAAGTAGACCAAACCGTTGTACACTTGCACTAGACACTACTTACCATCGCATCTTCAAACATTTTACCTATTTTGTCACACCCGCTTAGTTCAGCGGGTCGATTCTGTAAAAATCTCACCGTGAAATCATAAGTGAAGTGAGCACTTAATAGTGTTAATCCCTAGCGAATGACAGCTCACTCCAAGCTCACTTCACCCAAGCTTTCACGGTGAGATGGTTACAGAATCGCACGGCTGGTGTAAAACGAAAACTTGTTTAATATTATACTTGAATAAACACAACAACAACAACACTAACAACAACTTGAATATACAGAACAAAACAGTCATAGCCTAGTTTCGCTAGCACAGCACTCACTGTGGTGGAAACTTTAGTAAGTAAGCCTACCTTATCCACCTTAACAGCTCCCAAAACCCTGCTAGACGCGATGACTTGACAAAACATTAAGTTTACTTATGTTGTGTTAGTTTCATATGAAGTACCTTTTGTACTCAAATTATAATTATGTCATATCCATCTGTTACTTTACGTTACTTTTACTGTGTGTACACAAATAATAAAATAAATAAATGAAGAGGCAGTCGCTCCATATAACATACTGGTAGTCCGCTGCTTCCGATTAGAATGGAAGCCGACCCAAATATGATTGGGAAAAGGCTAAACAGATGATGATGATGATGATGAATATGAATGTATTGTACAGACGCCATCACATCAAGTTACCTGAAACTGTGAAATTTTCCCGATCAACTTTGAACCTTAAGCTTTAGCGATAAAGTTGAAAATATATTAAAGAAATTTGACAGACTGTAGTAGCTTGATCTGCTGGCGACTGTACATCTAAATCATACGGCATAAATTCCGTAAATGATGTTGAAAACCGCATCTAAATCCGTTGCGTAGTTTAGAAAAGCAACGCGGTCACACAAAAAGACACGAAAATCCACTTAAATATTTATAATATGTTTACAAAGAATGTTTTAAGAAGTTCTAACAAATTTATGACCACAAAAACATTGTTAATGCCCTAATTCTCATTTTAATTAACGACAGACCAAATTGATGGTTCCAGGTGAATTTATCACGAGCTTCTTAATAACGGATGTTCCCCCTTTAAGACACTGGACCTGTTAGCTAAATTTATGAACCCTATTTGATAATAATTTACTGTCCTGTGCACCTGGTTTAGTTTCCGGATCCAAGTACTGGCTGCTGAAGATGGTACCGTTCGTGTAATCTCTTGAGACTAATGGATCTATGGACTAATAGATGGTTCTATTTGCAAAATGTTTTAGTTTAGTTAGCTAGTTACATCTTTGAATGGTGTACAAAAAGAGTACTTATTTTATTTATCTAATAGTGAGTTCCACCATCTGCGGATGAACTCAGACTGTCTGCAAACGGTTCTCTATGTATCTAGAACATCCGTTGATCCGGTCACAGAAATAAGCCCAATGATTTATGTCCCACTCTCATAGTTGTGTGTTATAACATCATCAGGGTCCAAGTGAATGATGTTCTTCTCATAAAATATAGCCTATTTATTAATAAGTTTTTTTATATAGAGGAGCCCGAGGCTAAATAATAACAGCCGCACAGGTCGATCGATCAGGTGAAGTTACACTTGCCGCGGTTGGCCTGTGGATGGGTGACCATCTTTACATACCGAGACCCCTCCGTGCCTCGGAAAGCACATGTCATTTGTGGATCCGATTTGTGGTCCCGGCTGTCATTTGTTGATCTTTAACAGTCATTACGGGTAGTCAGAAGCCAGAAAGTCTGACAACCAGTCTTACCAAGGGGTATCGTATTACCCATTAACTGAGTTGTGGAGGTCAGATAAGCAGTCGCTCCATGTAAAATACTGGTATTCAGCTGCCTCCGGTTAGACTGTAAGCCGACCCCAACATAATTGGGAAAAGGCTAGGCTGATAATTAATAATTTGTTTTATTATATTTATTAAAAATTACAAAACCCATATTCTACTATATTATATGATGTTATTGTTCACGTCAAAAACTAAAGTTTTTTAATAGATTAATCCTCTAAAGTTAGTATAAATCACTTCGGTTAAAAGTTTCGAATCAGATTATTTTAATTGCTCAATCTGCAGGTCCATCGACAATTAAAATGAGCTCTTAAGCACCAGAGGCTTATGCCAGTAATTATCGGGGTTTATTGAACGATCAGTTTGCACCATAAATGCTTGATGTATTTGGGCCGATGCCTGCCAGGGTTGCGGGTTGTTTGAAAGAGTGGCCCCGTGCACAGGCACATTTTTTTACGAAAATAAGTTTAAAATGTTATGACTTTCACGATCCCTGTACCGTGACATTGCGCACTGTAGTAAAGAGCGATTTTTCACACCAAAAATAAATGTCGTTTGCCAGCAATTATTTTTGAGGCAGCCGCGTTAGTTCCGCTACGCGTAGCGTCCGTTTATGGCCCTTTTGTATTCTTGAAGGGGATTTTTTCTCGGATCAGTCGCGTTACAGCCACAGAACATATACAACGTGTAACGTTAAATGCGCAAAACCTCAGACACCCCAACTGATTTTTAATTCAATTGACCTATTTCAGAGAGAAAATAAGTCATTAAAAAAATTGTAAAGGTTTTATGTGCTGTTTTAATTTTACTGGTAATTCTGATCGTTTCTTGCGTCTGCGACGACGCTTTATCGAGGGCGGAGTCGTCACCGCGCCGCTGCGCCGCGCTCACATCGGCTTGCTTGACCTATTAATAAATAGACCCGGCAACGTTGTTAATTAAGATTTTTTGAAAAATGTGACCTATATTAAAAAGTGGTTCATTTAATTCTGCTCGTCATTCTGATCAAACTATTTTCAGGTTTTGCGCATTTAACGTTACACGTTGTATACCCTAAAGAGGGGTTACATCCGTTCTATCTAAAGGTATATTCATCGCTAGAAGAGCTTGTTATTAGAAAATTAATACACAGACCAAATTAACATTTTGTGAAGCATGGTACTAGGCGAGCAGACTCATCAGCCGGTCGATTCTGTAAACATCTCACCGTGACATCATAAGCGAAGTGAGCACTTAATAGTGTTAATTCCTAGCGAATGACAGCTCACTCCACGCTCACTTCACCCAAGCTTTCACGGTGAGATGGTTACAGAATCGCACGGCAGGAGATACTTTCTGTCACCCGCACAGACACGCACATTTTTAAAGGCTTATGTTTGTATAATATATTGGTCTACGCATTTTTCTGAAACTATTAATCGGATTGTGACCATTTTTTATGGTTTACATTTTCTCCAACTCACGACGTAAAGCGACTCCGTCTTATTTTTGCACAAAGTTTGTTTGATGTACAGAAACTGTAGATGACGGCTTCGTGAAGTGTCTTTTTACACTCAGTATACGTAGTTGTAGTTGTACTCGTAATAAGAGCAATTTCTTCAAGCTTCAGAGTCCTACCCAATAGTATAAGTTAACTGTTTTAACTTTTTAAACAACACTCAAGGTTTTTCTACGCACGGTACCTTAAGTAATGATTCATTTTTCATGGAAAACGTTTCATAACTCGTTTCAAGTCTTGTCCTCGTAACCTTTTTAAATTATCTTAAGCAAAAGGGTCATAACGCTGAAAAAGGTCTTCTTTCTCAAAATTTAATGATGTTCATTGTCCTTGGTAGTTACATTTTTCAATTCTGTGAAGTGTTTTTATAATTTTATTGCCTTTTACCTCCTCGCAAAACGTCTAATGAAAATTGAATTTCGTTAAAGCGAACATTCGACGCCGGTTAGAATTTGAATGATAGTATCGTTTATAGAGTTAATAACAGCTAACAGCCAACCATTATAAAGCCTTTTATAAAGGAGAGTGTACCTATCCAAATTCTTCGAAACACGAAATTTTCAATGTGTTACGTAAAAAATGGAACGAAATCGTCACCACCATTCTCCTGACCTTACCCCAATTTATTTGGGTTCAGCGCAACATGTCTTTTTCTTCTATACTTCTCTATTAAGGTGCGGGCCTTGTGGCTAAGTAATAACAGCCGTACAGGTCGATCGATCAGGTTAAGCCACGCTTGCCGCAGTTGGTCCGTGAATGAGTGACCATACCAAGACCCCTCCGTGCTTCGGAAAGCACGTTAAGCCGTTGGTTCCTGCTGTCATTCGTGGATTTTTAACGGTCGTTACGGGTCGTCAGTAGCCCGAAAGTCTGACAACCAGCCTTACCAAGGGGTATCGCATTACCCAGTAACTGGGTTGTAGAGGTCAGATAGGCAGTCGCTCCATCTAGAATACTGGTATTCAGCTGCATCCGGTTAGACTGGAAGCCGACTACAACATAGCTGGGAAAAGGCTAGACAGATGATGACTTCTCTATTAAGGTAACTACGCAACGCACACTTATCAGAGCCGAACGCGTCGAACGCATCGAAGGAAACGAATTTTAGAATTCTGTATACGAAATCTTATGAAACCTCGCTAACTTGCCCGCGTGGGATCGTCCGAATCTGGAAGAACCCCAGAATTCCTAGACGAATTCGGATGACGTCATGTGATTCGGCGCGGCTTATGCGGTCGACTCGACCGAAGCGTTCGCATTCTATCAGTTGCGTACGACAGAGCAACGCGCGAGGACTATTTCTTCATTGTTTTGTCTTCGGTGCGGCTGATTCTTCCGGTGCGGTCAATTCTTTCGGTGCGGATATGTGTGCGAGGCCTACTTGACTTCGATTCGTTCGACGCGTTCGGCTCGGACAAGTGTGCGTTGACATTTAGTCACCTCCTTTCTAGCCGTATGACCATTCGAACAGTCCATCCATCGTTTCTTTGGTTCTCCTCTACTCTTATAGCCATCAACATTCATACTCAAAACTTTCTTTCACGACATTTTCCTCATTCCTAGTTATTTACGTTGTGAAGCAGCATTTGAACTAGACTTTAACACCGAGACGGAACTATGATTGTCTTGCAGAAGACGGGGCTTCATTAGATAGTTTTAAAGAAATTTTTTGTAAGGTCACGAATGATAAAAAATGTATTGCTTTCAGCTTTGGCCAGTATGAAAGTTACATTGATGTTAATAAAAAAACAGGTCAACGGATATTGAAAGAAACATTTAAAAACAGTTTTGACAGGTATATTGAGAGTTAGTTTCGTGTTTCCGTATCGAAATTGTTGCACTGAAAAATTTAGTATCCTATGTCCTGACCCAGGTCATTGGCCTACCTGTGTCCCAAACATCAAAATCCGTCAGCCATTAAGGCGTGAAAGGGTAACAGAAAAACAGAGTTACTTTCGCATTTATAATATGTATCATCTGCCTAGCCATTCCAACTATGTTGGGGTCGGCTTCCAGTCTAACCGGATGTGTCTGAATACCAGTATTTTACATGGAGCGACTGCCTATCTGACCTCCACAACCCAGTTACTGGGTAATACGATACCCCTAGGCGAGACCGGTTGTCAGATTTTCGGGCATCCGACTACCCGTAACGACTGTCAAAGATCAACGAATGACAGCCGGGACCAACGGCTTAACGTGCTTTCCGAGGCACGGAGGGGTCTCAGTGTGTACCTAAAGATGGGCACCCATCCACAGACCAACCGCGGCAAGCGTAGCTTAACCTGATTATAATATTTAAATGTATTAGTTAATTAGTATGGATGTATAGTATAGACGAGGTATGTCCTTCTAGGTCGTTCACCCTGCCAGATAGTATCAAGTGCGGGTAAATTTGAATAAAATAACACCTATATCAGAATTATTTACTACCCCAGAGACCTTGTTGGGCGAGGGTTAAGTTTCTGATGTGATTAAGTTGTTCTAGTATGAATTTAATTGAATATTTATTATTGTGTTGTATAAACAATTTATAGCCCTTGGGCCCCAGTTTTAGCTCTCCGGCGCCAACCCTATATAACCCTATATAACTCTATATAAATTAGTTGAAAGTTATACAACTCTCGCCTACAGTGTTTAAGTAGTTATTATTAACTAGCATCCGCCCGCAACTTCGTTTGCGTAGAATTCGGAATTCCCGCCGTCTAAATACTATTACCCGTTTTCCCGTAGGAATGAAGCATTTTCCCGCGGTAAAAAGTAGCCTATGTTCATCAAAGAAAGAGCCTATTCTGTACAAACAAACAATCAAATCTTTCCTCTTTATAATATTAGTGTAGATTATTGTAACGTCTTTTTTTTTTTATTTTTTTTTATTGTAACGTGTATTTTACATACACAAGAGTCGTCATATTAATAAATAAGAGAGAGCAGTGCTGGCCCAGTGGTAATGGCCCCGACTTACAGGTTGTAGGTCGTGGGTTTGAACCCACGAGGCGCTTTACTTTGTGTAAATAATTTCATCACCACTGCTCTGAAAACGGTGAAGAAAAACATTGTGGGGAAATCGGCATGTCTTAGAACCAAAAAATCCAAGTTACAATCAAAATCTAATTAAAAATAGGATCGTTGTAATTATACCTAAATATCGGTACCCAAAGCTAAAAAAATTGACTTGACCTTAACCATTGACATCAAAACAAGACCTCAGCCCGTCGATTCTGTAAAAATCTCACCGTGAAATCAAATCCAGCCGGTCGTTTCTGTAAAAATCTCACAGTGAAATCATAAGTGAAGTGCGCACTTAATAGTGTTAATCCCTAGCGAATGACAGCTCACTCCACGCTCACTTCACCCAAGCTTTCACGGTGAGATGGTTACAGAATCGCACGGCTGTTTTCGGTCAACTTTTGAAACGTGCGTAGCCTAACAAAGAGCTTAAGTACAGTACTTTATTTTTCTTTTACTTCAGACCCTGGCGAGTATTAAAGGCAAAACGACGTATTCCGGAAGTAAACATCAATGTCACGTACTAAAACAAGGGTAAATATTACGTGACATGATGACGCAGCTGTTTATAATGTTCCTGCAAGTATGATACGACGGGAATGGATTACCGCGGCCTTGTCACCGAGTTCGAAGTTTGTGCCTTTTTAGATTTACTAGAGAACTGTGCGGCTTTATTGTTTTATAGGGGTATGGAACAGGGTGTAAAGTTCACTCATACTCTATAGAAAAGGAAGGATCCTCCGACCAGGTGGATGTCGTGTCTGGCGGCCAACTGCCCGATGATTCATGTCGGGCCGTTGTAGTACAACGTGTAACATTAAATGCGCAAAACCTCAGACACCACAACTGATTTTTAATTCAATTTACCTATTTCAGAGAGAAAATAAGTCATTAAAAAAATTGTAAAGGTTTTATGTGCTGTTTTAGTTTTACTGGCCATTCTGATCGTTTCTTGTGTCTGCGACGACGCTTTACCGAGGGAGAAGTCGTCACCGGGCCGCTGCGCCGCGCTGACATTGGCTTGCTTGACCAATTAATAAATAGACACGGCAACGTTTTTAATGAAGATTTTTTGAAAAATGTGACCTATATTAAAAAGGGGTTCAATTAATTCTGCCCGTTATTCTGATCAAACTACTTTCAGGTTTTGCGCATTTAACGTTACACGTTGTATATTATATACAACGTGTAACGTTAAATGCGCATTTATCGCATGGTTTTGCGCATTTAACGTTACGTGACGACTCCTCCCTCGATAAAGCCTCGTCGCAGACGGAAGAAACAATCAGAATGGTCAGTAAAACTAAAACAGCACATAAAACCTTTACAATTTTTTAGTGACTTATTTTTTCTGTGAAATAGGTCAATTGAATTAAAAATCAGTTGGGGTGTCTGAGGTTTTGCGCATTTAACGTTACACGTTGTATATAACTATCCTGAGGTGAGAAGGAAGGTGAAGTACCGGCGGGGGATGCTCCCACTCACTAAACTAAAAGACGCATCCTACGGAAAAGTCACCAAACACATTTTTAAAGTATACAAAACTAGCTGCGCCCCACAGTTTCACCCGCATAAGTGTCGATCCCGTAAGAATATCGGGATAATAAGTATCCTAAGTGTTAATCCTGGTTATAAACTATCTGTGTGCCAAATTTCATTCAAATCCGTTCAGCCGTTTGAGCGTGAAGAAGTAACAAACATATAAACACACACACTCACAAACCTTCGCCTTTATAATATTAGTATGATTTGACCTCAGCAAGCTCTGTATGTCCAATATAAATCGAGAAACAGTTTTGTATACTTTAAAAATGTGATGGTGATTTTTCCGTAGGATGCCATTTAGAAGTTATAAGTCAAAAACTGTAAGAAATCCGAAAATTTAGAGGTTTTTAGAGCACCACGCAGTTTGCACAGGTGTTTCGAAGCTGCAAACTTGGTCTTACACTTTTGGTATCTATCCTAATAACATCCCAAAAAATCGGTGCATTTTTACGACCTAACGCGATTTTTGTATCTACGGTGACTGGCCTATAAAGTATAAGTAGTTATTATATTAATAAAGTGTTTTGTGTAGTAGTTAAAGGTGAGGAATCGAAAATAGCTTACCAGCAAACTCCCGTCCACTGCCTCGCGCTCCTAGGGCTCGGCGTTGCGTCCAGTCGTCCTGATTCCTGCTAAACTTCACTACACATTTTTTTCACAGGTGCCGGTTAGTGTTATTATTGTTGTTATCTTGGGGCTGTAGCACAAATCACTTAAGGAACATTTCTTATTAGAAAAGTTTATATGCGCGGCGCGCGTTGTTTGTTCGCGTTACGATGATTTGAGAGTTTGTATAGGCACGTGGAAGCGCGGCGTTACTCTGCTAGTCCGTTGACCAATCGGATGCTCCGCGAATGGGTGAATGAGCAAGCTGGCAACATAATCAAATGAAACATTTTCCACTACACACAAAAGCTTAATTACTAGTTGTGGAGTGAAAAATTATCCAAAAATCCCTAAGATGGAATGCAGTTGGTAATACCTACCTTCAAGAGAACGTTACGTAACATGATTTTAAATTTAAAAAACAGTAACTATTTTATTGTTTTGTAGTGGAACTTATTAATGTAATTTAACAAAAAAAAAAACTAAAAAATTCCAATACCGGGATCCCGGGAATTTCAAAATTTCCAATACCGGGAGGTATTGGAAATTTTCTATGCGGTATTAATAACGACAAACATCGATCAACAAAGTCAGGCTGCGAGTCTATCACATAAGATAAATAAGTCATTACGCCACTCACCAGCATGTCGATTCTGTAAAAATCTCACCGTGAAAGCTTGCGGGGAGTGAGCTGTCAGAGTCATTCCACTGATGCTAGGGATTGAGTAAGCAAACATTTACAATCATAATCGAGACTTTAATAATATTTTTTATGCTAATTCTATTGATAATTTTATATAATTTCAAAACCAGTATTTTAGTTCTCAAAACATTACTATTTTGTGGGGCTTAAAATAAAATAGCAAAACAGAAATTTAGTCAGACTATCATTTTTTTTTCTAAATTAAAACTAGCTTTGAAATTATATAAAATTATCAATAGAATTAGCTTACAATATATTATTAAAATCTCGATTATGAATGTTAATGTATTCTTGGTCAATCCCTAGTATCAGGTAGGGTGACACTGACAGCTCACTACGTTTTCACGGTGAAATGGTTACAGAATCGCACTGCTGCTAACAAGTCTACACGTGCTGCGTTCTTCATTTTTCTTTTACTTTTCACATCACGAGGCAACATACTCGTAACTCTCAAGCTTACAAACAAGAAGATTAATGCGTATCTCAGGGGCGACAAGTATGAAGTTGTTGAGAGCGTCACGTAAGGGAATATGATTCACAATCTCACAGAAATATTCTACGTTATTTTGTTGAATATTTTAACTGCTTAAACGTGATATCGGTAGAAATTGTGCTTTTGTATTATGTTCTTGTTACTTTGCCGTACATTTGAAGGAACCCTAACTCGCAAAGAAACGGATGTAAATACATCTCTTCTCTTCTCTTCTTCCTGCCCTTGTCCCATTTTATTTGGGGTCGGCGCAACACGTTTTCTTCTTCCATTCTTCCCTGTTAGACGTCATGGCATCATTTACTCCTTTGTCTTTCATATCATTCCTCACACCATCCATCCATCTTTTCTTTGGCCTTCCTCTCCCTCTCCATCCATCTACATTCATATTCATCACTCTTTTCGTTACATGCGTTTTCGTTTCATGCGTTGTGTGTGCGTGTGGATGTAAATACATGAACGTGTAAAACTGAGTACTAGTTTCAAGCTGGATAGGATTCAAGGACCTAATACGGAAGGAACCGCGGAGCTCATTCTATTCAAAATGAGTTGGACTTTTTATTTTTACTAACGACCCAACGTAGAGAAAAAATACTTAATATCTGTAAAGAACAAGGCTACTTTTGTCGAATCATCGCGAACTAACCTCACAAAGAATGGGTTTCAGTTTTCCTCGTGAGTCAGAAATTGTTAGACAGACTCCTTCCGGACCCAAAAAAGACAGCTAAATCAATTTATAAGTATTAACTTACAGAACACGTACAGAAGCACTTTTCTACAAAAGAAAAGATACAAATCGCAAATAAATGCCAAGTCCATGTTACGCTAGAAAAGTGTATAACAGACTAAACAAAAAAAAAAAATACCCCAGCCCAGCCCTCACCTAACACACACACATAACACACACATACACATAACATACTACCTACATATTGCAGTATAATGCAGTGTAAACTGCGTTCAAGAGCTGTCAGTGTCTGCCAGGCTCGAGGATTGTTCGAAAGATTCACAGGCAACTAAAGGAACACGAGTGAGTTTTAGTCAGTAAAAATCTGACACGCCCTCCCGCTCCGCCCAGAGCGGGAGAAGTTATTTGATACTTTCCCACACAGAAAAAAAGAGCTGTCAGTGTCAATATCCAACGAATTTGGTGGCACCGGTAGCTCTTGAACGCGTTTAGATGTGCTGATAGCATTCAGTTTCATGGGTAAAAATTCAAGTCACACACTAATTCCGAATTTGCGTGGGATGTCGTCCCAAGCTGTAATCGAGTTATCCCTTTCTTTCCTCACATGTAATTGCATCAGCAAGTTCGTCTTGAGTTGCCAAACTTTTGAAGTCTTTAAAGACTTCAAAAGTTTGTCAACTGTTACGTGTGTGTTTTGGTTCTTTTGTGTTTATTGTTTGGTTTGTGTTTGTGATGTCATTAATGAAATCTTCGTTTAACTTCGAATATAAAATCCTTGAACTGTTTTGAACCGACTGTTATGGGTACGTTTTGCTAAAGATTATTATTTAGTATTTTCATGAAACCTTGTTGTTTTCTCCGACCAAATTAATACACTGTCTACGAAAACGTTTAGTATGCAGACGAGGCACAAAATATTATCGTTACAAGTCTTGACTACTCATCACACGAACAAAATGTGTAAAAAACAAGGTGTTGTTATCTGCCTGTATCGATCGATATCTTTTGCTGACTGAGCCTATTTCATAAAATACCGATTTTTCTTTTTCAGATTACGGTAACACATCGTTGGACTCTGCGTGCTGCGCGCTGATGGTACCGTCTCCACTTCTAGAACTAAGCAGCATATTCTTCTTCTTCGTGCCTGCTATACTTATTTTCTGCTTATACGCGAGAATGGGCTATCATAATTAAGTACAAATTGTTAATACTTCTAAATATCTGAAAATGACAGATATAGGACTACATGGGCCCGATCTAGACTATCGTTATATTTTTTTTTTGGTCAATCATATGTCTGGGCAGTAGTTCATTAAAGGCTGACGAGGATATTTTTTTAATTATTTAATCTTTTCGCACACAAAAAGGTACAGACGCCAGCACATCAAGCTACCCGAAACTGTCAAATTTTGTCAATCAACTTTGAACCTTATGCTTTAGCGATAAACTTGAAAATCTATTAAAGAAATTTGACAGATTGTAATAGCTTGATGTGCTGGCGTCTGCACAGAGGCGGATTGAATGCCTTGAGTTCTTCCATACAAAAACTGTCAGACGTCAATTTTATTCCACGAATAATTAATATCTGTTGATTGAAAAATCAGCCCTAAGTGAAGATGTTTAAGTGATTTGGAGTACATGCTTAGTGCAGCTATTTGAATTACAGTTATGTAGCTTAAGATTCTGCGCTGATTCTTTAACCGTAATAAACCCTTTAGTATGTTTTCCTACGAAGTTTTCTGGAATAGTTTTATTACATAACATTTATGACGGCATGGTTGGCGCAGTGGATAAGCGATTGACTGCTGCGCTGCGTGTCGCGGGTTCGATGCCCGCACGGAAAAAATATTCGTATGACAAGTAGTTGTTCCGGGTCTGGGTGTTGGTATATGTGACTTTAAATGTTTGTAAACGCAACCACAATCCAGGAGAAATTCCTAGTGTGAGGCAAAGTTTAAAAAATATAGATTTCTTCACACTGCTTTCTTACCTTTGGCGAAAAGTTAGAATAAAAAACATCACGACGGTCATTATATGTTCTCTAAACAATTTCTGGGCCAGGCTGGGTTTTAATAGCAACGTCCCAACTTTTTGTGAAAGACGTGAACGTTCACCTAATGACCTTGGAGATTACTCAGAACGATATTTAATCATACCTAAAAAATAATTCAGGCACATATTGAAACACTGTATCATCACACACACTTATTTTATTCAGAGAACTAAGCATCAGTTTTCCATTACGTGCTACAGAGGGCGCTTGTCGCGTTGCGCCTCGGTGAACATCCGTTGGACAATAAGTTCCCCTACTATTATTGTTCGCGTAATTTGTCAATGTCCGATATTTCAACAAGATTTCTGAATTGTCTGTTCTCATCTGGTTCAATTACGTTGATCTTTTTTTTTGGGAAAATTCCAGAACAATAGAGGAACCAATATGATTGCTGATCGTGTTCACGCTCGAATATGTAATTTGGCAGTCGATTAAAGTTTATTCACAGCACAAACAAAAAATTGTTTTGTTTTTCACTTACACATTACAATATGCAGCATGATTTTTTTTACCGTCTCCAAATTTTTACAGAGTGTTCTACCCATGAATATGAACAACTTTCACTATGGAATCAACTCTGAGATCTCGAAGAAAAATCAGCTGTTTCATATATTTTGGTCAAGTAGGTATTGAACTTTTGTATTAAACAGCTGATTTTGTTTTCGTGATTTCAGAGTTGGTCCCATAGTGAGAGTTGTTCATATGATCGAGATTTTAATAATACGTTTACGGTTACGAACATAGTATTTTCGAAACCATTATACTATTATGAAATAGCTCTTTTCTCAAACTTAAAATCGATACTTCAAGGGAAAAATCGTTGTGGAAATTTCATTATTCATAAAAGTTTTTTTCACAAAATATAATTTTCTTGCTGCCTGTACTTTATATCTATATCTATGAAGGCAGATCAAAATGTCTCAAAAAGTTGAAGTCAGCCGGTTGATTCTGTAAAAATCTCACCGTGAAATCATAAGTGAAGTGAGCAATTAATAGTGTTAATCCCTAGCGAATGACAGCTCACTCCACGCTCACTTCACCCAAGCTTTCACGGTGAGATGATTACAGAATCGCACGGCTGGTTCCTAAGACCGTTTACCTGTACCTAGCTAGACTGGTTCAGGTACCAGCTTTTAAAACTCCTTCTCAAGAAACACCCTGTATTCATATAAATTGTGTATTTATGCTTGCGACTTTGGAGAAGAATTTACCGCGAAATTTTACAGTTGCTGTTCTTTAAGTAAAATAGGCAGCACTGAAACAGGGTGAGACTCTTGAAGAAATTTAGTGACAAATATATAGTACATTAAACGTAGTGTTCTTGAAGAAATTTAGTGACAAATAAATAGTACATTAAACGCAGACATATCTACTGCTGCAAGCAAAAAATACTGTATAAGGTCCCTGGTTACATGTAGACCCTCAGAAAAGCAAATGGAATTTACGGGCAGAGGTAACTCGAAAGGGTTATTCCCTGAGTACCCCGATCTCCGAGACCGCGCGCCGTCCCGGAGAACCCCGAATGGCCCGAATACGATAAATATTATTACATTTCTTTACTTTTTTAGATTGTTTTCAACTTGTACGGTCGACATAAAAAGTGCCTAAATGTAGTTGTTTGAAATACATATGACGAAAGTAGGTTATTTGAAATTTTGTACAGTGTCGAATCATGATAAAAAAATCTATTTTACAATTTATGACAGCAATTAGCAGCACCCCGCGGTTTCATCTGGATAAGTTTCGATCCCGTGAGAATATCGGGATAAAAACATCCTATGTGTTAATCCTGGTTATAAACTATCTGTGTGCCAAATTTCATCAAAATTGGTCTAGCCGTTTGAGCGTCAAGAAGTAACAAACATACAAACACACACACACACACACACAAACTTTTGCCTTTATAATATTAGTGTGATAATTATTTCAAATTCGAAGCCGAGTCGGGAGAGAAGGGTTGCAAAAATTTTACCCGAGCGGGCACCAACCAGTTATACATAATTAGAGATTGAATATCCGATCTCTAGTTATAATAGGTCTAAAAGTAAGTACAGTAGCCGGCACATAACTTGGCAAGAGTCCTTCCCTTTTCCTCTCCTTGCTTTCACTTTCTTCTAAACAGACGTGTTTAAAATAAATTATGGAAATAACCGTAGAATAATTAAAAGCAATCAAAGTGATATTTTTTTTGTTGCACTAAGTGTACATGCCATCCCACTACGGCAAAACCTTGCCAAGTTACGTGCCGCCGACTGTAATAAAAAATTATGAAACATATCATCTGCTGACGGTACTTTTAAGCTAAACTGACTTTTAATTGAGTTTATCAAGATAAAAATAAATTGGGGTCCTCCGGACGGGGGCCTCGGGGATCGGGTACTCAGAGAATAACCCACTCACAAGAACATAGATGGGTACTAACTTGCAAGACAACTGCCGTGTGATTCTGTAACCATCTCATCGTGAAAGCTTGGGTGAAGTGAGCGTGGAGTGAGCTGTCATTCGCTAGGGATTAACACTATTAAGTGCTCACTTCACTTATGATTTCACGGTGAGATTTTTACAGAATCGACCGGCTGTTTAAACAAAAAATATTTTTGAAGTTCTCCATTAGACTAGAGTAGACATAGACCCCTGCAAACAGGCCGGTAATGGCCGGCCTTTTGCATTTGAAAACAGTATATTTGAATATATTGTTTTCAAAATGTTCAGATTTTGTATTAGAATAATTGATTATCCTAATAAAAAATCTGATCATTTTGAACTGACTCTATTCCATTAAGGGCTGGTTTTTCAATAGCCAGAAAACTTTTATCTGAAGAATAATAAGACAGTTTGACATATTTTCTATAGGTACGAAAGCTGTGAAACCGCAATATTTATTCAGATCAAAAATATCTGATTATTGAAAAATCAGGCTTTAAAATCACAAAAAACAACTTCAACAGTCGGTTGGGTTGCGGAACAAATTGAATTTGCTTCATTAATAATTCCAAGTGCTAAATTTTCAGATTCTTCAAGGTCGGCTGACTTGGTGTTCGGAAGCATAACTTTGTCAAATCAGCCCATTAAGGAAGTTCCATTAATTATGTAAGGTGAACATCCTAAGTGAGGTTTTTGTTGGTGAGATTGACACCACACTGCACTGCAAGGACAGCTTTTTTAACGAAATGATGTGTCATGTTAGGGCCCTTTCCCACGGCAAGCTCCCGTTTTTTACAGGTACGGTTTTTTGTAGGATGCCGTTTAGTGGTTTACGTGTTTAAATATACATATTCACACAGGCATCCTGTTTTCCGGATACTGCAAACGGGATGCTTGTATGAATATGTATATTTAAACACGTACACCACTAAACGGGATCCTACAAAAAACCGTACTTGCAAAAAACGGGATTTTGTCGTGGGAAAGGGCCCTTAAGTGATAAGTCATTATGGTAGGTTATGTACCTATGTACAGACGCTAGCACATCAAGCTATCTGAAACTGTCACTTTTCCCCAATCAACTTTGAACCTAATACTTTGGCGATAAAGTTGAAAATCTATTAAAGAAATTTGACAGATTGTAGAAGCTTGAGGTGCTGGCGTCTGTACGATAACAGGTGGAACTTTTGCAGCCTTGTAGAATTGCTACACTCTTGTTCATCAGGAACCGAGTCACGTAGATGGATATTTTACCTTCTTCTTACTTTGACAGCTCGAATAATATCAGAATAGCTCACACTTTGCTGAGCAAGCCAGCCGGGTGGTAGCGGGTTCACTGGCCATTTTCTATAAGTATAGACTTACATAACCGTTCAAAATGAAATCTATCCTTTAAGTTTTTAGGATATCAATAATAGTCTAGCTCTATATGATACTGTTTGCTCAGATACTATAAATACTTATTACAATTTTCCTAACTAATTTTCCTTTTTGCTAAACTCCTTTCAAATATAGGTATAATTCGCTACTGGCGGTAACTCAACTTGTGGGTGTTAACAAGTATAAACAGCACATAAACAGTATACGTGCGTAGGTTGTACTACGATACGCCTGGTAAATCACAGTGTCAAGTTTCTTCAAGTGGATATCAAAATCCTCTTGAGACATTCTGCAACAAATATCCTGCTTGTGGAGAGACTGAATGAGTTCTTAATCGTCGGGGATTTCAAGTGATTTTCGTATTAATTAAGCCTCATATTAATTTATATTTTGTAATAGACTCACATTTCGGTTTAATGATTTCACTTAAAAATCGTTTGCTTGCTTTTCGATTGAACCTTGTAGCGAAAACACCATTGACCCGCGCAATTCGGGTTATTAACGATCTGCAAGTCAGGATCGATGTATTTACGTGATATTTGAGTGAATTCGCAAAACTACTGTTGTTTATTTTCGTTACAGTGTAGATTAGGGTAAGCTAAGATTATTATTAGATGTTATTATAAGTTTTACTATTTTTTTTCTTTTTTCATAGTTTTAAATTGTAAAAAAAATATATTTAATAAGACCGCGCTTTCGCATTAGGGATACCTGTAATGGTAGTTGTAACGGAGATATTAATAAATAAAAAATAAAAAAAAGCTACAATATTTTCGATCGATTAAGTACTGTCAGATAAATTAATTGCTTATCTAATTAACAGACCACGTGAGTTTACTGTGTAGTTTCGTTAACCATTTCACACAACTGTCAAAGAATGACAGTTGTGATTTGAACATAGAGACAATTAAATTGATAGCTAACCTGATAAACAATTAATTACATAACTTACATAATCGGCCTATAATGTCCCCACTGGTCTCCTCTCTGTGAGAGAAGATCCACCACGCGGGCCCAGTGCGGGTTGGTAGATGAGCAATTTCAAAAAAAAGTGTACCCCCGGTTTTTGCCTTGTCCCTCGACTTTGTTCATTTATTTGTATGTGATAAATGGCTTCTAGCAAAATATATTCATTATAAGTAAAACCAACATGTATTTAAATACATTTATAAATTGTTGTTTTGTTCTTATTTGACTAAATATAAAACTTACGAATTTTTTAAAATATTGAAGACCATCGAATTTACCTGTCCCCTTCCCGACTAGGGTCAGAAAATCTTTGAATTCCCAAAACTTTCGCGTATTGGGAGTGGTTTGTAAATGTAATTTGAATTCTTAGAAGTCAAATTGATCAGTTACAAGTATCAATAATATTGTTTTTTTACCTAATTTCTATTAAAAATACATATAAATTAAAATCGAAAATATTAGCCAACCGGAACATTCCGTATTGTGACTGCTCGTTTTAGCAAATAATCTAATAATCGTGGAAAGTATTCGGCAGAAATCGCAACACAACATATCGTCTTTCATTGACAATTAGTATTGTTGAAGTAATAAAATAAGAATAAATAAAAATAAGAATAAAGTATTGTTGAAGTGCTGTGTTTCAATTTCTTCGCTCAGGTATGTGACCAAGTTTTACTATTGTAAATCAATTTTCTTTAATTATTGTTATTATTGTCAAATTGCAAAATCTATATAGTATTTGATACCAAAAAGTTTGTAGTGCTAAGTACGATGGGCAATTTTTAAACAATTTAAAACTACAAAAAGGTTGCATTATGTGACCTCCATTTTGTGACTTATACTACGGTCACATTTAACGGAACGGTAAGTCACAACAGGTCGGAATGCATAAAGCTTAGTTCATATTGCGAATCCTTACTGACCGGGTGAATGAACTTAAATATTACTTATTATTAAGTTTTCAATTTCCAATTTACAGATTGAGGTTTGCTGACGACAGTTTTAGGTATGATTTTCTTAACTTAAAATAAGTATTGTTTTTCTTATGATAACACTGTAGGTATTATTTTTCATTCTTCAATTATTGTAATGAGACCCGCGTAAAACTTAGTAGGTAGTAATACGAATAGGTACCTAGTAGTTAACTATTTAATTAACACTTCTTGCTCGTAAAGTAAATTTCTTATATCTACACACATCTTTCATTGATTTATACATACAATTCTTAAAATGTTGTAAGCTATTTACGTATATAATGAGCTTTTGTTTGGCTCTGTTATAAACTCTGACAGTTGTATTTAAACATCGCTCTCTTGTATCAAAAACTACTTACGACTTAGTAGTACAAACCAGATCGAACTGTTTTATATTCAAAGTATTGTCATTAAAATAATGTGTTATTTCATTACATAATAGTCATAAAGATGTTCCTCACTTCCAAGTATAAAATATTTTACTGTAAATTTTTGTTTTCGACAATTTATCAGGCTTTAACTACAATTCTACTTTTACTTTTAATTTAATTATTTTTTAACATTAAATATATTCTGCCACTGGCTTTAATAATAGGCAAGCATTATTATAGTATAACCAAAGACAACACAACAATAAATATTTTGCGTATACTATATCGACTTTTACGTCTACCAACAACTTACCAAAAATCGAGTTTAACTACTTTGTGTTTTCCAACCCTATAGCTTAAGTTATATCACCTTTGTTTTGTTTACCTAAAACTCTTTAACCTATTAAAATGATTATTTTGTCACAAGTACGCTACTATAAATACATACAATCACAGAGAGCGAGGAAAACTGTTCCACCGTAATACAGTTTTTACTAGTACGGGGAACAGGGTGAATAAATTCTGTTAACAACCAAAATAAGTACCAACACATAGCAAACAAAAAGTATAACTAAGTCTGTACATTACTTGTAACATTATGAGCCGTACAAGGTTGTTATTTTGTTTTGGTAAATGAAGAAGTTTTTTTTTTTATTTAAAAAAAATTAATTGATTTTGGATAATTTTTATAAATATCTAAAAACGAAAATTCGATGATGGCTAAAAGGTATAATTTAATTGAAGAATTAAGAAAAACACTAAGACTGATTAAACTCATTGATTTTATTAGGTTTTATTTTAAGTTTGTGATATTGTGATTATGTATGAATGAATAGGTACTTACTCTGTGACATGAAAGGAATATTATTGTCTTATTTGTTTTCTAATTTTAATTTTGATTTGTTATGACTTTAGATAACTTTATTTGAATAAGCGATGGCGTTAGGTCTACTTTGAGTATGGCCTTAATTTTCTAATACCTAGTGATCTCAAATATTTTTATAATATACGTATTAAGGTGAAAATATAATAATATTTAAAATTATTGTATTATTTATTACCTACATACTTACTCTGTTCTTCGATTTTTCAGTAGGTACTTACCCAATTATTTTCTTTTCACAGAAAAAATATAAGACTAAGTAGTTCCAATATGAAAAGTTGGTCTAACAGTGTTTAGATTATCATTTGGTGATAATAACTTAGGGTACTACGTACGCCGTACGTATTATTTAAGCAATTTATAAATCAAGTGAACACAGCTTTATGTTTTTAGGACTTCCAATTTGTCACTGTCCCTTCAAGAGTATGAACTTAAATCTATGAAATCAGATGATTTTTTTCCTTTTAAATAGTTGCGGCTACAAATATGTTTACAGTAAATGTACTATTTTACAAAAAAAGTACACATATTGAGTAAAACATTATGTTATTAGAGTAAAATTAAAAAATAACCAAGTAAGAAGCGAAAGAGTCACAAAACCGAGTAAAAATCAACCATTTTTTGTAAATCCTTGAAGCTAAGGCTATTTTCATTGATTAGTCAATGAATAACATATATTATGAATTTAGATTAATTAAAAAAAACCTTATTAATTTCATACTTTCCTTTAATTTTGCTTTTAAATCTAGTCACACAACGGAACTAGTTCCGCCTCAAAGTCCGTTTTGTTTCGATATTATCGGGAAAATGCCTCGAATTCCGCGTTCCTTTTTGTTTTTCTGTATAATAAACTATATAATTTCGTAATATATAATAGACAAATGAAAAAAAAAGCAACCTAAAAATAAAATCGAATTTTGTAGCAGGGTACACTTTATTTCGAAATTGCTCAGATATCACATGAGGAGGGTCTTTTCAAAACAGGATATGTGCATGTTAACTCATTTTCCAGAAAGTAGAAAAAACTGATTGTAGGAAAACCTTTTAGCGCACAGAAAAATAATGTAAGTGTCTATACAGGGTGAAATTGAAAACATGCGACAAATCGAAATGGGAGATTTTACTTATCATTATGAACAACTTTTAGTATGGAAAACAAACCTGAAATTGCGAAAAAAAAATCAGCTGTTCCCTACATTTTGACGAGTTATGCGAACATAAATGTAGGGAACAGCTGATTTTTTTTTCGCGATTTCAAGTTTTATCTCATAGTAAAAGTTGTTCGCAATGATGAGTACAATCTCTCATTTCGATTTGTCGCATGTTTTCAATTTCTACCTGTATAAGAACTACATAATAAAATACTAAGAATTGTACCTTTTTTTTCTTTTAATACCTTCTGGTTTATTGATAACAAGGATATAAAAAATTAAAATATCCCCTTTTGTTAGGACAAGATCGAAATATCCTCTTTTGTTCCACCTATCATGAAAATATCCCCTTTTACAATGTGCATGTGTTTATACATTTATCTCCTTTTAAATTGTAATGAATAATTAATTAATTGTAATTGAACGATTTTTTTTTTAAATATCATATTTTGTTCAGAACACGCTTTTTTAAGTCCAATTTTCTAAGAAGCATATCCTATTTTACATTCGTTTAAGGTGTAAAATGATGTATTTTAGCATAGGTAAGAAGACCTCATACTCAGTTCAAAAAAATCATATTTTGGAAATATCCCGTTTTGAAAAGATCCTCCTCACATGTCTTCGAATGTTTTGGGTGCAGCTGTGATGAAATACATTAAACAAAGTAAAGCGCCCGCCTGGGTTCGAACCCACGACCTACAATTCGTAAGGGTCTCCACTGCTCTCTAAACAATTAATTGCCCCGACATTATTTTAGTATCTGTTTGATTTCTATATACAATACTTAACACATAGATTGTGCACATGTCGGCACAAGCTGTGTGAGAAAAGCTCATAACTCAATAAGAAGATTAATTGGTAAAGTTAGTCTGTAATTAAACCATTTGGTGCAGCCGTGAGGTGACAGTAAGTATAAAAGTATTTATATTATGGAAGTAATGTATCTATGATATAATTGCCTCGATGAGAGTTATAAGAGAGTTATTATATGAGAGTTTTAAGTATCTAGTCACTTTCCAACAAAATGGTTTGACCGTTATTCGTTCTGAATTTTTCGTGGTAATTTTCTAGGCCATTTGATAGTACGAGTAATTTCACGTTTCAAAAAGCTAGGTCAAAGCCTCAAAGGTCATTCAGAACAGTCTTGTTCCTGAGGATGATATAAGATTATTAGGAAAAGTTGGAGAGAAAAATAATCCATTGGGTGTACCGGAAAGTTCTGTCGGTTTTTGTAAATAAAACTCGTGGTTAGTTCTTAAAGCTAAATACTTAAATCCCCTTTTCTGAATTTCTCAAACCATCTTTGACATGTATGTACGTCGCAATATTATTCAACACTTTTAACGTATTGGTATAGAGAAAAATTCGAAAAATTTCTATGTACTACCTAACCTAACTACCTAACGATTAAAATCAGGGACCGAATGTATTAGGTGTCTAATACATTCGGTCCCCGATTTTAATCTGTCTGGATGTAAAAAGATATTTAGGAGAAATCAAACTGCCGGTCGATTCTGGAAAAATTTCACCGTGATAACTAAGGTGAAACGAGCTTAGAGTGAGCTGTGAGTCTCGCTGATGCTAGGGATTGATACTATTGACGACTCACTTCACCTTTGTTTTCACGGTGAGATATTAATACAGAATAGATAGGCAGTTCGTGGTTAAGCTTCAAAAGGATAGACGAAAAATAATAGGAGTATTCCACTGCGGACATACGGGAAAATGTAGGATAAACCATCTATTTTCCTCCAACATCTACTTATCGAATTTTGTACAAATTAGGGTAAAGAAAAGTTTTTTAAAATATCAAATTGGCACGAACTATCGTCGTATACGAATATATGTAATTGCCAGTTTCAAGTGTTAACACTTGGCATTGAGAATAACTAGGCATACAATATAAAGGCCTTAGATATTGTAAAGATCGAATAGTTTATGAAAGTGCTCGCCTCCAATATGATCAATCATCTAGATAGATGATGTGCACTGTTGATGTACTAAGTGTCTTTGTTCAGACGCACTAGACGAGCTTAGTTTTGGTACTGTTTGTAGTTATCATGATGATGATGTATAAATTAATCAAACATTTTTACTGTGGAAGGAATTACTAACATAAAATATTTATAGTATGTGTAGGTACATACAATGTGTAAGTGAATTAATGAACATTATGAAAATAGTTTATTCAGAATCGGTTACTGAATCGATATCTGTCATTTGAGTGAATTTATATAATTTTTTATCCCAAAAATAATGAAAACTACGTAAATTACAGTCACACTTCCACTGTAAAGTCAAAACAAACCAAAATGGATGAAGTATCTGCTACGCTAGACCCTTATACGTGTGTGACTGTGTGCGTGCGTAGATTTGTAATGTGACCACAATTTTCTCCCATAATCAGTGTGACTAATTTAATAAAAAAACAATTTTTTAAACATCATTTTATTAATTTTTATTAAAATTCAGTGTTTGTAATATGATAATAACATAATATCCTAATTGGGGTGTTTAGTGGTGTGTGTTAATTCCGGGATATATTGTATCTAGCACCGCATTTTATTCACAGGAGGCCAGTCTATCGCCGTTAGCCGGGTATAAATCAGAATTCCTAAGGGAAAAACCAAATTTTACTTTGGGGTATGTTTTTACTCACATAGAGCGGTCTTATAGTTAATTTCTGTTATCAATCCAGTGGTTTCTTTATGCTAGTAGCCTATTAGGTATCAAAACCTTTTCGATTTAAGTCAACATTGTAAAGTGCTAAAAGCTCTCTGCATCTCTATTAAACAAAAGGTAATGTTGTAATGTTCCTGTGTACCTGAAACGTAGGCGTTGCGTGAGCGTTCAGTGAAATCCAATTGTGAGTACCTACACGTTGTTAATCAAGATGATTGACAGCTGTCTCCTCTAAACGCTAATGATACCTACAGGAGCTCACTAATTTGTTTGTCAACTCATCAAGCGTCAGCTAATGCGACACAATGGATATCTAGTAGTTTATTTTAAAACCTGATGAAAAAGATATAACGTGTAACGTTAAATGCGCAAAACCTCAGACACCCCAACTGATTTTTAATTCAATTGACCTATTTTAAAGAGTAAATAAGTCATTAAAAAAATTGTAAAGGTTTTATGTGCTGTTTTAGTTTTACTGGCCATTCTGATCGTTTCTTGCGTCTGCGACAATTTATCGAGGGAGGAGTAGACACCGGGCCGCTGCGCCGCGCTGACATTGGCTTGCTTAACCTATTAATAAATAGACACGGCAACGTTTTTAATGAAGATTTTTTGAAAAGTGTGACCTATATTAAAAAGTGGTTCAATTAATTCTGCTCGTTATTCTGATCAAACTATTATCAGGTTTTGCGCATTTAACGTTACACGTTGTATATGGCCGTCCTAAAATCTGTTCCTTACACAAAAATGCAATATCTACCAGAAAATATTCGAAACAGCTTTTTAATATTTCGTTGATTTCTCTTCATAGGTATTCTCCTGCAAGATTGCAAATGAAATCTCAAAGACAGCTTGTGCAATGACCGACTATCTATGTGTCATCATCATGATCATTTCGGCCGAAAGACGTCCTCTGCTGGGCGTAAGCCTCCAAAAACATCGCCACTTCGACCGGTTTTGTGCTTATCGCATTTAGCGGATTCTTACGGCCTTCATCAGGTCATCGGTAAATCTTGTGGGAGGCCTTCCAACGCATGCCTTACAATTATATAGGGTGACTGGTAATTAGTGACCGATACTTAAACACATGATTCTACTCATGACAACAAACAAGTTTTATAATGGGACAAAAAGTGAAATGACGAAAAAAAAATCAGCTGTTCCCTACATTTTGACGACTCGTACGAACATAAATGTAGGGAACAGCTGATTTTTTTTTTGCGATTTCGGATTTGGTCCGATAGTAAAAGTTGTTTGTTGTCATGAGTAGAATCATGTGTTTAAGTATCGGTCACTAATTACCAGTCACCCTATACAGTGTGTCCGGACATGGACTAGCGATATTCTAAATACTTAAATATAAGCTATTTTAAAGTACAATTACACTATAGGCTTAGGTCCAATATACTTCCCCGCTATGTGGCAGCCATTTTGTTTTTTTTGTTGAAGTATGCTCTATGCGAGTACAAAAAAAATCATATATCTCAAAGTTTTAGTCATACTGAGATAAAAATAGGCTTATTCGAAAGGCAATAATATTGTCTACCGTCTGCACTACAAAGCAATATGTTCACAATTCCATAACTTTTGAAAAAAAATGTGAAAGTCGAAAAAAAAAAACAAAAAATTATGCAATTCAACCAATAATTGTTAATTACTACAAAAACAACCCCGAGAGCTTTTTTATTTTTTATACTAGATCGACAGTTTTTGAGCTAAGCTACAATACAACATAAAATTCACAACTGTATGTCTAATACTTTAAGAGTTATTGTTGTATGAACATAGCGTATGCGCAAGCACAAAAGGCCTTTGTCGGAACCCTAAACAGGAAATCATTAAAAAAACATAACATTCATATTGAATTTTATTTAATGTTTTTTCCAATATTAAATGAAGATTAAAATATCTAAAGCAGTTGCTCAAAGTGGCCACCTCCAGCTTGTAGACACACTACGGCTCTCTGTGCCACCTGGGTTGATGAGCGCCTAATTAAATCCAAATCGGATCTAATTTCTTCGGCGGCTGCCATAATTTTTGCGACGAGTTCTTCCCTGGTATTTGGAACTGTAGCGTATACTTTTTGTTTCATATGACCCCACAAAAAATAATCCAAGGGTGTCAAATCGGGTGAGCGAGGCGGCCACGCTACTACACCACCACGACCGATCCACGGCTGTAGATTATTATTTAAATATTCTCTCACTGCTCGAGAAAAATGCGCGGGTGCACCATCGAGCTGGAACCACATACGCCGACGGTATGATAGAGGTAGGTCCATGAGGCTGTCCGCAAACTGTGTCTGTAAGAATTCTAAAAATCTAGCGCCGTTTAATGTAGGTGGCAATTCCAATGGCCCTATCAGCCTATCGTTGATTATGCCGGCCCACACATTTACTGAGAATTCATGTTGAAATGAGCTTGGGCGCACCGCCCTTGGATTTGCGGAGCACCAGAGATGGTCGTTTCTGTGGTTTGTAATCCCAGCTCTTGTAAATTTGGCTTCATCAGTCCACAGTATTCTTTGTAAAAAATTACGGTTCTGTCTCAAATTTCTATTTATCCACGAACAAAACACAGATCTCGCAGCAAAATCTGGTTCGATCACGTCTTGAACCCGTCGAAAATGATAAGGGTGTAACCCTTCTCTTTTCAAAATTCTCCATACATGCCACTTAGACATTCGAAGTTGCACTGAAATCCGTCTAACGCTTAGTCTAGGATCATTGGTTATTAGTCTAAGCACTTCTTCTTCATCTTCGGGCGATACCAAGCGATTGCGTTCATTAACAGCTCTTTGAATACCTCTTTCCGCTAATCTTGAATGCACGTCGATAAAAGTTTGGCGACTCGGTGTAGGCCTGTTAGGGTACCTTCGTCGATATTCTTGTACAGCCAAATTTGCACTTCCATTGCAAAAGCCATACACAAAGTGTATGTCAGCAATATGTTGCGATGAATATTGACGCTGTGCCATACTTTATCACACTTTTAAATACAAAACACTAACGCAGCACGTAAACAGCACGGACGGTAAGTGAAAGTAGCGATAGCGATCACAACGCAGGGCGAGGGACAACTAAACTAACCCAACTAATAATTTGTCCTTAAAACTGATTTTGTTTCAGGTAGTGGACTAATACGTTCTATCTCGCTTACTCACGGTAGTAACGAACAGTATTTCTCGCCTGCTCTCAGATGGAATACAGTGAATGCCATAAATGACACTCTGGCGGTTAACAAAGACGTTTTGTGCTTGCGCATACGCTATGTTCAAACAACAATAACTCTTAAAGTATTAAACATACAGTTGTGAATTTTATGTTGCATTGTAGCGTAGCTCAAAAACTGTCGATCTAGTATAAAAAATAAAAAAGTTCTCGGGGTTGTTTTTGTAGTAATTAACCATTATTGGTTGAATTGCATAATTTTTTGATTTTTTTTTCGACTTTCACATTTTTTTTCAAAAGTTATGGAATTGTGAACACATTGCTTTGTAATGCAGACGGTAGACAATATTATTGCCTTCCGAATAAGCCTATTTTTATCTCAGTATGACTAAAACTTTGAGATATATGATTTTTTTTGTACTCGCATAGAGCATATTTCAACAAAAAAAACAAAATGGCTGCCACATAGCGGGGAAGTGTATTGGACCCAAGCCTATAGTGTAATAGTACTTTAAAATAGCTTATATTTAAGTATTTAGAATATCGCTAGTCCATGTCCGGACACACTGTATATACGTATACGGAAGTGAAACTCGATAAGGGTATTTACCAATAAAATATATGAAAACACCACGTCAATGCAACACGGAGCTTCAAGTCTTGGTAACTAACATCTTGTACTCAATAAGTTCTTACGATGCTTGAAACATTCTGAAATATCGCTGAAGCAACGTTAGTGGAAACCGTTCAACTGGTTAGTAATGTAACCTCCTTCAAGTTACGCTACTTTTATTTTGTTCCTTAATATCAACGGCGACGGCGCTTTCCTTTAACACATCAATCATCTTAACGTTACTATTCCTAAATATAGAACCTCTCTGGAAAGTGTTTTCTTAAGTGGGCACTTACTTTTGTAGGTTAGTAGTTCTTTCGATCAGGCTGTATATAGTTTTATTTTTGGTGACGACCTAAATGCATATCGTTTTGATTATAAATATAACTATCCTGAATTTTAGTATTTTCTACGCTTTAATATGGTTAATGTGCTTACGATCGGTTTAATCGCATCCGGAAAACTTACCATACTTTATTTATGTGGATAAGTTAATTGAAAGTCGGTTTCCATTGAGATTTGCTTTGGCTTCCTTGCTGAAACTTTGCCATCCACTTTTAGTATTTTACCTTAAAGGCTTTCGTAATAAATAAATATTCTATATAAAATATTAATATTTAATATTATTTTATTGTTATTATATTATATATTATTTATTATTATTTAATATTTTATATTTTCGTCTATTTATATATGTGTGTACATAAATGGTAAAATAAAATAAATAAATAAATAAAATAAATAAATAAATAATACATTTATTTGCCATAAAAAATACAGATGGGAATCTAGGTGATTCATTATGAAATAGGTTCTGTACATTGTATACATCAGCAGTGCTATTCTGTAAAAATCTCACCGTGAGAACTTAGGTGAAGTGAGCGGGAACTGAGCTGTCATTAAGGATTAACTGCTCACTTCAAGCTCACTTCACGTATGATTTCACGGTGAGATATTTACAGAATCTACCGGCTGGTTCTATGTTACAATCTGTACTCAAGTATTATAACCCTGTAATATTCATTTTATGAATCCATTTTAGTAGTATTACGTAGGTAGCTGTCAAAGAACATATTAATGGTTATGAAAAAACTAAAATTTAATATATTTGTCGTAGTAATAAAATATTTTCGTTTTCAGATGATTTAACAGTAAGCGAGATAACGTTCTTTTTTTATCTGCAAAATGAATGGACCAATGAATACTTATAAACGATAGGGATCAGTTGGAAAACATTAACAAGGATGGACCCAATAAATGTTGCCTTTGTTGTAAAACGTTTCAAATAAAAAATCGAAAGCTTTAAGTTTATTTGTTTTTAGGTTGATTAGGGTATCGGCCTCTTTATTGGCGATTATACATTATTTTCTTTGTTTGAATAAAAGAGTAAGTACATAAAGATGTCGTAACGAGTGACCCAGAGCTCAGGGGTTACCCGCTAGGTACTTGAGCACGAGGCTTAAACTGGACTGTTACCCATGAATATTACTGTTTCCACTATGGTAAAAACAACATAACTTCACGGCTGTAATCCCCGAAGGGTTCGGCAGAGATGTACCTATCGCACACAAGCATTTTAAACTGTTATGTTTAAGGCCCATGGGGGCGAACCCAGTACCACCAATCCTGCACAAATCCAGACTCCAGGCAGATTGAGAAATTCCAGATGGAAAACCCAATTACACATTGGCCGACCCGGGAATCGAACCGAGGACCTCATGTTAGGCAGTAGTGCTTGCGGTCGCTAGACCAACAAGGCTGTTAGTCGACATCAGCATCATCAACAGGCAATTATGGTAAGAAGAGACCCCTGCAGTGGGAATATTACAAGCTGGCATAATTATCATTAATATACCTATGAGATAATATATATACAGCGTGTAACGGAAAGGGGGTATCAACCCTGAAGGAGGTGAATGTGCTCATGAAACTCAACAACTTTCCCCAAAGAACATAGGTCGAAATATGAAAAAAAAATTTGGCCCTGCCATAGTAAATCAATCAGCTGGTAGTCAGTTTTGTAAGGGAGTGCCAATTTTTTTTTTCATATTTCGACCTATGTTCTTTGGGGAAAGTTGTTGAGTTTCATGAGCACATTCACCTCCTTCAGGGTTGATACCCCCCTTCCGTTACACGCTGTATATGAGATATTATCATTAATATACCTATGAGGAGCCTGTGGCTAAATAATAACAGCCGCACAGGTCGATCGATCAGGTTAAGCTACGCTTGCCGCGGTTGGTCTGTGAATGGGTGACCATCTTTACATACCGAGAACCCTCCGTGCCTCGGAAAGCACGTTAAGCCGTTGGTCCCGGCTGTCATTCGTGGATCTTTGACAGTCGTTACGGGTAGTCAGAAGCCCGAAGGTCTGACAGCCAGTCAGACCAAGGGGTATCGTATTACTCAGTAACTGGGTTGTGGAGGTCAGATAGGCAGTCGCTCCATGTAAAATACTGGTATTCAACTGCATCCGGTTAGACTGGAAGCCGGCCCCGACATAGTTGGGAAAAGACAGGCAGATGATGATACCTATGAGATAATGGAAACATACCTTTCAGATAGGTAGATCGTTTACTATCCTACTTGTAGCTCCATAATAAAATCGTCACGTAAGTTTCAACAAGAGAGGATCAAGTTCTGATCGGAATTTGCAATATACTGCAGAGTTCCAGCAATTGGAAAGTTCTGGCGATTCATTTGATCCGTGTCGACAATTACATTTAGCACTGAAGTTTGAAATGTACTAGCAGCATCACGGCGTTCGCGACATTCACTGTGAGGTAGGTATTTTCCTTGATTAATAGGTGCTCAAGTCCAACAGCTACATATTCTTATAATAGGTATAGTCTTCCATATGTTATAATTATTTCCAGATCAATAAGAAACAGACCAACTTATCCAATATTCTTGTTTATTCAAACTCTCAACATACCAACAGTGCCATTTAAACACACTGAAACAATTTGTCGATTCTTAGCGCGAGCTTTTGACAATTGTCAATTTATATTTATATATACTATATTTTTTTATGCAAATTTTTATTTCAATCACAAACAGCTGGAAGAGATCGCAGAAAGCGATAAGGCCACCCATTGTGTATTTTGTAGTGTTTGATCTATTTTTTATGTTGTGTTTTTTTGTGGTGTACAATAAACTATATATAAATAAATAAATAAACAGCTGATATTTGTATAGGTCGGAATTTATTCTGATTTCGTTCAGATATTGTCAATGTTGTTTTTGTATAACTCTAACTCAATCGGCCGTGTTATTTCATATGCATTTTAAACACTCCCTCAGAGACAAATTTAAAGAGATTAATATAATGACTGTGCCTTCTCAGTACATTTATGATAATCTTTTGTATGCACATAAAAATATTAATCTGTTTAAGAAATACAGTGATATCCATAATATAAATACTAGGAACAAACATAAATTTGTTGTTCCTACAACAAGGCTCAAGAAAATAGGTGGCTCGTTTAGATGCCAATGTATACGTTTTTATAATAAACTTCCTAGCCACATTCAAGAACTAAGCATTAATAAATTCAAATCTTTTATAAAGCTAAAACTATGCCAGAAAGCCTATTATACTGTAAAAGACTATATTGAGGACAAAAACGCTTACTTACTTAACTTTTGTTATTTTTTTTCTTTCTAAATATCTATTTATGACATGACATGAACATTTACTGTTTAAAGTCTTATATTATTTTAATTATTGTGAATGTGAGGACTATGTGGGTCATTGTTTCCGTTTTAATCATGGTCTGGCAGTTTGAGTGGTTTATGCGGTCTACACAAATGTTCTGTCCTTGGTATTGCTCGTCGAATCGTTGAGCTCCTTAAGTTCTGAGTTGAGCTGCACGGTTACTGACGAATGCGTGCACTGACTGCACAGGTCCACTCAATCTGTGTGGTTCTGCCCTCAAAATACCACTTCAGACACCAATCTACATGGTCCTCAAAGATCAAAGATGATGTCCGGATTTTTATATACACATTGACATTGATGAATTTTATATAAACAATGACATGGATATTTACTTTGTATAGTATCTTATTTTTTATTATTATTATTGTGAGTGTGAAGACTATGTGGGTCATTTCTTTTTTCTTTTTTCCTTCTTAGTTAGTTTTAATCATGGTCTGGCAGTTTGAGTAATTTATGCGGCCTACCCAAATGTCCTTTCATTGGTATTGTTCGTCGAATCGTAAGGCTCCTCAAGTTCTGAGTTGAGCTACACAATTTTTGACAAATGCGTGCACTGACTGGACAGGTCCGCTCAATCTGTGTGGTTCTTTACTCAAAAGACCATTTCAGACACCAATCTGCATGGTCTTCACATGATCTGACCAAGATTATGTCTGGACTTTAAAAGAGACTGTGACCTCTGAGTTTGTTTCGGCCTTTCTTCTCAGAGTAGTCAGATAGGAAACGCCGACCTCATCTAGTTTAAAAAATATGATTGACATGTAAAAGTGTTTGTACAAACCTACTTACAGAAAATAAATCATTTATCATTTATTTATCATTTAAACTACATATTTTGAATAAGTTACCCTAATGAAAATAGTAATCACTTTTTCACAGAAAGTAGATAGCAGATACCCACCAGCTGAAAATATTGGGACAGAATTTTTGTGAAATTATGTGCCAGAAAAGACTGAGAAACACCTGCTGTAAAAATATACTATGCTCATACGCTGTTAGCAGATAAATTAAAAACGATTTGATTCGAACAGTTTTGTTCTATTATTGTCTTAGAACTGACTCCTCGCATAAGTTATATTTCCGTCAGACTAATTGTTTATAAAGAGAGGAAGTAAATTATAATTCCATTCGCAGAATTAATCAAGACATCTAAAGGAGAACAAACTTCTAAACAACGTATTGAAAACCAATCCTAAGTTACACACTCCTCGATTGGTTAACAAATTACCAAAATTAAAACAAGCGGACTGGATTATTACAACAAGCAACGATCATCTCGGTAATCCAATCAAGCAATTTTGAATTTATAGCTCAATGTAAAGTAATAAACTGATAAATACTTATAAACTCGATCCCAAAGGACAGCTCGTTGAAATAACGATAAAAGGATTCGTATGTTAAGCCTAACTAATCCAGTAAACCCCTTATGCTAAGGGTTCATTACTAGCTAACCGTTCACTCGCCTCCTAGGCAGAATATTTGGTAGGTACGTATACCCGGATAAAAAAAAATTGGTTGTCTGTAAATTCGGTTTACGAACGATAATTTTACGTGATCACGTCATAGTGGAAGAGAGATAGATGCGTCACAAGTCGAACGCTTAGGCCGATCGTGCCTCTCTATCGCTTGTTCCGCGCTCTCGCTTGCACGCTCGGCTCAGACGGAACGTGACAATGAGTCATGCTCTTTCGTGCGTGCAGCCTGCATTCATCGATTTATAAGACGTTATCACGTCAAAAAACTATTGATAATCCAAGTCACAGTTAGCCATACCATACCATTTCATTTTTTATATTTTACCATACTGTCTATTCAGTGTAGGTAATTTATGTCGCACGCCGTTCGTGTTTGTTTAACTTTTTTATATTATGTGGAAAAGTTGTTCGTTATACATTTATACTCCCATTTTAGTCTTAAGTTCCATACCATAACATTGTAGTGTGTAACCGTTTATTTTCTCAAATAAAATAAAATAAAATACCAGTGAGCCAAATTTCATCCAAAATGGCGTATAAAGCTGTTAAAGCGTGATTGAGTAACAGACATCCAAACTCACAAACTTCCAAACTTTTAGCCTTTGTGAACTTCACTACAGATTTAACTCAACCGTAAAACAATGACAAGATAAATCCAGTGAATCCTAAACCGGGGCGACAACAGAATATTAATAAAACTTTCTTTGACTTGATATTCGACACACGAAGGGCGTTTTCCCGCGGCTTTAACGTTTGTAAACAAAGCCTCATTAAGCGAGCGTATCTCACTTAGTTCTTTATCTGTTAGATACGGGTGTTCGATGAATACTCGATTAACAAAATAAAAGGAGGATTGTATTTATAGGTGTGTTTAAGTAGAAAGTCGTTTAACAAAATAAGACAATACCTATGCTTATCCACACCAAGATTTAAGACCAGTGTCGGAGACAGAATAGTTTTGATTGAGCCTTTACAATTTTATCAGTAGATAACTTCGACTATGAGACTTGTTATAAGTGACCGTGGCAGGTTTTCAAGGACTGACTTAAGAGGTCATGAGACTGGCCTGCGCACAGACTAAAGCCGGTCGTCCACCGCCAGCTAAACTAAGCTATAAGGTTGTTATTGCGATGCTGGAAATAAATGTTTTTTATTTTATTTTAGCTCGCATAGTTGAGCCAGTTTTTCATACATGTGCGTCCACCAGAAACTATGCCAGCTAACTGAAATAGCCCAACTAAGTCAAACTAACTTAGTTGTGCAGTCCGATGCGAAGCTTTGCGAACTAAGCTAAGCCCCTTTGACCCCTCTTAAGTTACCCCTCTGGCACATTTTGTAGTCACACACTATCGTGAGCAGGCGGTGAAACACGAAGTTGCAGCATGGAGGTATTTATTGAATACGTCAAGCAATATCCTCTGTTGTAAAATCCGGAGGCAAAAGACTCTTCTTTCCCTATGACGAATGTAATCCTCCGCTGAACTCTCTTCTCTTGTTCTTCCATCACGTCTGATTAACTCGAGATTCCAGCACAAACTGATCATCACTAACGTAGTTTTAGCTTATTTTTTATTTATTTATTTTACCATTTATGTACACACATATAAAACGTGTAACGTTAAATGCGCAAAACCTCAGACACCCCAACTGATTTTTAATTCAATTGACCTATTTCAGAGAGAAAATAAGTCATTAAAAAAATTGTAAAGGTTTTATGTGCTGTTTTAGTTTTACTGGCCATTCTGATCGTTTCTTGCGTCTGCGACGACGCTTTATCGAGGGAGGAGTCGTCTTACCGGGCCGCTTCGCCGCGCTGACATTGGGTTGCTTGACCTTTTAATAAATAGACACGGCAACGTTTTTAATGAATTTTTTTTTGAAAAATGTGTCCTATATTAAAAAGTGGTTAAATTAATTCTGCTCGTTATTCTGATAAAACTATTTTCAGGTTTTGCGCATTTAACGTTACACATTGTATAAACAGACATGAAAAAACAGAACAGAAAAATAGGTACAAAAATGATGCTTATTTCTTAAGAAATCTCTTCCAGCATACCTGCGATAGGACATTAGATAGATTTATACATAAACCCTACACATACATAATAAACCTGCTACGATCCTTACATTATTCGGCTTCGGCTACGTTTACGTTCGTACATATGACCATACACGCACGCTGGTTGCGTGTGTTACGCACATAAGGTCACTATGTGCTAAATTTCGTGCCTACTGTTTTATTTCCTTTTATGTACTAAAGACTCATATGTTTGCAGTTTTCTAAGCAACATTCACATTTGCTAAATAATGAAGCGCAGTATTCGCTATATTCCCTACTTTTATTTAAGGATTTACGTCATTTTCAAACCGTGGAAAGGTTATTTTACTACGAGTATGTGGACGGGCTGCAGATATCGAAACTATTTATATTCTGCTAAAAAGAGCCATCAGAGCAATTTATGACCTTCGCAGGCGCGATTCTCGAAGGGAACTGTTTAAAGATACCTATTAACATCATTGCGGTACCTTGTCAATATATCTATGAAAACATCGTGTACGTAAGGAACAATTTAAATCTTTTCATTACAAAGAGGTGAAAGACCCGTCAATTGCTCCTTGAGTTCCTAGCCGTACTGGGTACATCTTTCATTGATTTAATGTGCCCTGGCGGCACACAAGAAAAGGACAGAAGATAAATATTAGTCCTGTCAAATTAGTCAGCGCCTGACGTAAGTTGACGTATTTTTAGTAGCCAATTTTTTAATCACGTCTAAACTTGTTTATGTAGTATTTTTAATTTGACAGGACTAAACTAATATTTATCTTCTGTCCTTTTCTTAATGAAATAGAAAGAAAAAGATGCACTGAACTTAAATTTAGTTTATTACGTGAACAACAGAATCGGCACGATTGGCTCTTAGCAACTTAATATTACGAACATGGGACACCACTGAGGGTCTGTCCCGTATCGTCAAACCGTTGTAACCAGTCTTTTCAAAATTGGCGGTAGCCGCGTTTTATAGTCTTACGATATTCCCGGTATCTCAAACATTGCCGCCCATTCTGCCGCCATTTTAGACCATTCAGAGATGGTCATACATAATTGCTAAATAACTTCTAACATAGGCAATAATTATCAAATCTTATGTATGGGAACTATTTTAAAACTTAATAAGATTGCTTAGCAATTTAATATGTATTTATTTGTAATCTTTAAAATCTTATAATATATTAACATCATAATATATTAAAGATCTGAGAATTGTCTAAAACAACTTGTTACTTTAAAATTGCAATATTAAATCGTGAGACATATTACTCGTATTAGTATCATATTATTTATTACTCGTAGAATAGAATAGAATACTCTTTATTATGTACACCATATAGATTACAGACATAAATATAGAAATTTTACAAAGGGTGACATAATGGGCGGTCTTATCGCTAAGAGCGATCTTTTAAAGACAACCTTTGGATGGATTGAAAAGGGAAGGAGAGACAAATATTGTAGGTAGTCTGTGGTGTACCATTTACACGATAAAATAAATACATACATAAAGTATATTATACCAATCTAAATAAATATATAGGTACATATAACAATAGACATGAAACAGGAGTAAAGAAAATATAATGGTGCTGTTTAAGGAGAGAGGAAGTGATTTTTTACTCGTACTACTTAACCATTTAATGTAAGGCTAAGATAATAAACATTTAACAAATAATGACTTTTTTGAAAACACTAGAATCGTTGTTTGTGAAGCAACCTTTTACGTCACAATACAAAACATTTATATTAAATACCAATATCAATTTTAGAAATCAAATAACATGACCTTTCTATTTACAAAATAATAATTTACCTTTGATAAAATATTGTTGAGATGGAACGTTACCATAATGTCAGTGTCATTAACATCTGACAGCTGACGTTCTTATTGTGATATATTGTTTTACATCATCATACAATCATTAGTCAATGAGATATTCTCCTATAAACTTGAATAATCTCACACCTGCGTAAATCCAATTAAAATCATTGGTTTTGAAAACTTTCAAACGCAGGAATGTTTAGTCTGAGCTAAAGTAAACGGATTTTCCAATTAATCAACCTTTCTAAAAGTTTGTACCCTAATTGAAGTGAATACTTTGACTTTGACTTCGAGCTCATTCACAAAGAGGTCTACTAATGTCACTACTAAAACGTTTACCTGCTACGTTTGATAGCTCAGCAGTCACAATAGACACGCCAATACACTGTCCAATTCTGGAATAATTGAGTTTATCTACGAACTTACGAAGCCGCTGTGGGGCCTAAAATGGTGTACAAATACAGCCTATTTCAAAGAGCCCTGCAAAATGGTGGCTCAAAACGAATTAGCCGACCTCAAATAAAATGGCCAAGATGTTCCATCCGAGGGGCTAATGCTTTAGTAATCTTTAACAATTTAGTTAAATTGATCCCTAACTTGGTTCCCACGTACAACTTGAGTGAAGAACTAAGTTGGGCGTTAGATGAAATATGAGTAACGCCTGACTTACGAAATGTTAATTTGTTTAACTTCTACCTATACGAGTAATGTAGATTTGTGAAAATCTTTTTTCTGATTTGGGAATAAAATATGTATAACTTGATTAATGTTTAAGTGATTAAACTTGTATGGTAGATATGGGTAACTTCATATTTTTACTGATTGGAAAATAAAATTCGTACCTAACTTAATATTTACATATATCTGGATGTTTTTATTTATTTATTTACATTTACCAACGTTCACGAAGGAGACGTTTTTAATTTTTATACCTATTGAAATAAATATCATCAGTTTTTATGTTTTAGTGATAACGCAGCAGCGAACTGCTACGTAAATAAGTATTTTTTGTAATTCACAGTAAAATAAAATAAAAAATAGGATAAGTGATATATTTATCCGGGTTATTAACGGTAGGTGCAGACAGTAACTATTATAAAATAAAAGTTAAGGGGAAATAAAGGTTACTGGGGAAATAATGTTAGAAAGCTACTATTTGAAGATTTCGAGGAGAGCGTCTTGCATTCCTTTCATAATGATTGTGTGAGATGTTAAAACACAGCATTAAAATATGTATTCCATAAAAACATTTTAGATCTCCAATATTTTCCACGTCTAAATATTTATTATTTTACCTTCCGTTAAAAGAACTTGTAATGGAGCTATGAACATAAAACCTTTCCATAAAAGATTTTGATCACCGGATCGCAACATTTTCCAAACAAATATTAAAATACATTAATCAGACACATTCGGGATTTTTTCTCTCTAGTTATAAGTAAAATGTAGGCATTATTACCTAGATCACTTTTATAGCGCAAAAGAAAATGAATTCGTGTACAAAAATTCATACGTATTCGGCTCTATCGGCTGTGTGGTGTCGTTTATTGTTAAAGAGTTAAGCTCTAAACAAATTGGTTTTACGTGGAAATGGCAGTGGTAGTAAATCATGTTTAAAATGTGAATAATTTTTCTCTTTTTTGCCATTGTTATATTTGTCTCTTTTTTTTTTGTTAGGATTAACATTTTATAAAGGTTCACTTGGTAAATAGCCACCCCACCACCACCCACCACCCATCGTGACTAAAATGTAGGTACTTTTTAACAACAATCGATATTCTACAACGTGCCTATTGAAACAACATGAAAAAATAACTGTAACAGATACTGTACTACCGAGTCGCCCCTGTATCGCAAGATTTTTATGACTTGACAAAACATCGAATTTTATTATATGTTACCATAATATTAATGTTGTATTCACATAAATCTTGAAACTGCAAAAACCGCATCAATCAAACCTCAAAACAGCGCGGTCAAACAGACAGACACGCAAAGTGACTCTAATTTATAATATGTAAAGATAGAACATGATATGCTACGAACGTGTAAGAAACATTCCGCGATGAGTGTAATAAAGTTTATTCACACTAATACTTGCTCTCAAATACTCACTAACATAATAAATTCTCACTGAGTTCACGTCATGCTAACGGAATAATATTTCATCGTGTCAACACGTCCTGAATAGTGTACAGTCAACAACTGAGGGAGTATTGCAGCCATACTTTATATTTAAACAACAACTATATACCACGAACTACATATATTCTATATTCTACGAACTACAACAACTTTTTAAACAATATACAACATTATTTTTAGTATATGGCAAACCCGAAACTGTTTAGTATTTTTATGTAAAGAATCTATGTACAAAATTTCAAAACCGTAACATGAAAAATCACGAAGTTATAAGCTTGTTATGTTACCTGATTGTCCGTACAAAAAATATTCTTTACCTCGCTCCAAGTATTATATAATAGACTACAATTGCGGTGTCATCAGCATAAGTGAAGATTTGTGATTTATGTAAAGGCAGCGTGCATAGGTCATTTATGTAGATTTGGAAAGTGTAGGTCCCAGCACGCTACCTTGCGGGACTCCGTATGTGGCAGTTTCTTCGTCACTCAGGCATGAATTGATTTTAACAGCCAATTTTCTGTTTTAAAGGTAGTCTTTGAAGAGTTCAAGACGTTTTCCACAAATACCTATGCCTAACTATGTTTGATATCATTTCCTTGAGTGTGTCTTATGCCTTAAAAGTTGAAATAAGTGCGCCTGTGGACGTTGTGCAAAGCTGTTCTTTCTTTTCCTGCATATCAAACTGTTTTGTTGACAGTATTGCTATGTTGTGTGAATTATTCTGCGTATAATGAAAGTTACAAATGGAAAAAGGACGATGGTGTCCGCTTTAACCCTTCTCATTGCTTCGTCACCTAATTTAAATAATATTATTTCTAAGGGACATGTACAGAGCTCTTCCCTATTTAGACTTAAGCATAATATTTTCCCTCAGGAACACCAAAGAACTGCCTTTACCAAACGCCAATTCTACGTTATTAGCATTAAAATGTACAACTTCCTAAATAAACTGTTAGAAATTTATTAGTGCCTTAAATACTAATGCAAAAACTTAGAGATTATCTCCAAACACTAAGTTATGATGACACTCAGGATCTTCTGCTGGGTAATTTACTCTCTACACTCACCTTACACCTACTCACTACATACACACATCCTACACTTACTCACTACACACACACACACACTTAGACCCTACATTAATTCACCACACTGCACTTTCATTTGTGTTTCCTTTACATAAAATTATATCCTGTTTTCTTTTACACAATTTGCTTATTGTTGAAACTTTCCGATTTAGTATACGAGTAATATGGCTTAGTTTGTAACTAAAAATCACTGAATCCTAAGACACTGGCACCTGCACCTAGTTTAGGAGTTAGAGTATTAAAATTATTGTGACCTAGTTGTAAGCCTTAAAAGCTCTTAGTCATTGGAACTAAAATACTAGCTTTGAAATTATATAAATTATCGAAAGAATTAGCGATTCTTATCGTATTTCGACGCGCAACAATCACGCTTAAAAACTATAATATAAGGTATGTGTAGTAATTAAAGGCGAGGATTCGAAAAATTTACCAGCAAACTCCCGTCCACTGCCTCGCGCTCCTAGGGGTCGGCGTCGCGTCCAGTCGTCCTGAATCCTGCTAAACTTCACTACACATTTTTTCCACAGGCGTTGGTTAATGTTATTGCTCCGTATCTTGAGGGGGTTGTAGCACAAATCACAGAAGGACCATTAATTATTATCAATTGTGCGGAGCAAGTTGCTTGTACGCGTTGCGAATATTTGAGAGTGCGTAGGCACGTGAAAGCGTGCCACTACTGTGCTCATCCGTAGACCGATCGGATTGCTCCGCGAATGGACGAATGAGCAAGGTGACAAATTAATCAAATCAAAATCTTTTCCACTACACACAAAGGCGAATTACTAGTTGTGGGGTGAAAAACTATCCAAAAATCCCGAAGATTGAATGCAGCAGGTAGTACCTACCTTAAATGGAACGGGTTCGTAACAAGGTACACACGCGTAAGGGCTGATTTTTGCAACGCCAGATAATTTTAAAACTACCCGTCGTACTGTTTTTTGCAAGTTTTGTCGTGATTTTGTTGTATTTTCTATTTTTTATATACAAGCTGTAACTTAAATAACGCACAAACTCATAAGGAGTCATTGTACTCATCATTATGAACAACTTTTACTATGGGATGAACCCTGAAATCGCGAAAAAAAATCAGCTTCTACCTACATTTTGACGAGTTATGCAACATAGCTATGTAGGGAATATCTAATTTTTTTTCACGATTTTGGTACCATAGTAAAAGTTGCTCAAAATAATGAGTACATTGACCCCTTATGAAGTTGCGCGTTATTTAAGTTACACCTTGTATATGTAATTTTAGGCTATAATCAAAATTATACGTATTTCTGTGGCGAAGGAGTGTTTCCTTCCTTTTTATTTTCGCTACAAAACATAACATCGCGCCTGTATTCTCCGGAGGGTAAAAGATGGAGGTACAGACGTCAGCACATCAAGCTATACTACAATCTGGCAAATTTCTTTAGTAGATTTTCAACAAGGCTCAAAATTGATTGGGAAAATTTGTCAGTTTCGGGTAGCTTGATGTGCTGGCGTCTGTACATACCTATAGAACACCCACATGTCCCCCATGTCTTCAGTTATGTTTTAGTCCCATGTGCGAATAAAAAAATCCCCTTCTCCACTTAGAATAACATTACATTGAATTACACAAGATCAAACGCAAATCGTTCATTCGTTACAAAAGGCATTCGATTGAATCATCATTGGACCAAGATACGTTTGATATAGTACCTATCTATTCCGTTGCCATTTAATCTATTGAGCATATTACCATTTATTCTTTGATGTTTTGAACATTAGGTATTTGTTTCTAAAACGTTTGCTTTCACATCGAAATGTATTCAAATGTTATTTGCATTTGAAGTAATTCTGTTTTTTTTTATCATCATGAACAAAAATAATTTACGTATTAAATTTTCTGTGCAATTCGTTTGAGAATTGCGCAGAAAATTTAATACGTAAATTATTTTTGTTTCAAAATTAACTAGACACTTTTAAAAGAAATTTCTCGCCGGCTGATCGACACTTCACGTGACCAGAGGGCTGGGTCGTTCTTTGGCCAAAGAATTAGCATTGCCATTCAACGTGGCAATGCTGCCAGTCTTCTGGGCACGTTTCCGGAGGACAACGATGCGGACGAGTACTTCAACGCCTAAATATCCTTTTGTTTTTGTATTTATTTATATAGATAGTTAGTCTTTTAATTTAGTACCTACCTAGTGTAAATAGTTAGTTAAGAGATTATGAAACTAGCCACTTACCTGTGTGAATCATTTTATTCATATTAATGTTAAAAAATGTAGAAATGAACTCTACCTTGTTACTATTAGTGCAATATATGTACAATTCTTCGGGAAAGCAAGGCATAATGTATAGCTGAAATACACATACTATTAACACTCATGCTTGCTTACTAGTAAGTAGCTCGCGTAGCGCGCCTTGTGTGTAAAATATTCATAGGTACTGTAGGTGATAGGGTAAAGAAAACGCAATAATTTAAGTATACAAAGGGAAAAAGGCGCTGGTGCGAGCGAAAGGATTCAACGCGGCGGACACACTATATTTTTACTACTGCGGGTGCACGAAATTTGCATAGAAAAATGTACCAATATTAAAGCAGCTACCCACCAACGTCTTTATAATTATTTATTTATAAATAACCCAATAGATGGCGTTACACGTTCAGAAATAAGTATCCTAGAACTAACTTAATTGCTAAAATCTTATTGCTAATTTAATTTAAAACAATATTAATATGCGTCGCCTACAATTCCACCCCCTAGTGATGACTAGTCATCACAATTACACTCAGGTGCTAGTAAGGCGACGCGTGTGGCTGGTCGTCGCAGCACGCCCGTGCGAGTGCGCACGTCCACCACGCGAATGCGCCCGTCATCCCCGGGGAGTGCCGCACTCACTACACCGTGCCGCCATGAACCACGCTCTAAGTTCGGTTCAACTATCAAAACATAATCTCCTACACGCAATGACCTCTGCTCACTACTCCACTTTTGACGCGGCAAAAGTGTGGGCAAATATTCTTTAACCCAACGCGACCAAAACATGTCCGTCAGTCTCTGCGCTATACGCCACTGCTTCCTAAGGTGGAGATCCACGTCTGTATATCTTCCATAAGATGGTCCAATTGATGACGTACCTATTAAAAAATGATTAGGTGTCAGAGCCTCGGGGTAATTTGGATCCGTCGAAACATACGTAATGGGTCTGCTGTTGACTAGAGCTTCAACCTCAGCCATCAAAGTTGAAAGAGTTTCAGGACGGGGCGCACGCTCCTTCAATATAACTCGGAGAGCTGTCTTAACGGTGCGCACCATACGTTCCCAAGCTCCACCCATTTCGGGTGCACCTGGGGGTATAAAACGCCACTCAATAAAGCCTCCTCTAAGTAGCCCGTCATTTCGCAGAACATCTGCATCGAGCTCAGCGATGCTGCGTTTTAACTCGGTGTCCGCTCCTCTCAGGTTGGTACCGTTATCCGAGTAGATCACAGTAGGTGCCCCTCTACGGGCTATCATTCTTCTCAAGGCCATCAGTGTAGAATCAGTGGTAAGACTTTCAGTTATTTCTACGTGAACAGCTCGAACTGTTAAGCACGTAAATAACATGCCGTAACGTTTTTGTCTACCACGACCCACTGTGACCTCCATTGGTCCAAAGAAATCAATACCTGAGAATGTAAACGGACGTCGGTTGTGCTGCAGTCGGGCCGACGGCAAGTCACCCATGCGTTGCGGTTGTGGCGTCGCACGTCGGTACCTGCAGAATAGGCAGCGCGCTGCCACCGCGCGCACAGTGGGGCGGAGCTTCAAGATCCAGTAGCGTTGCCTTAGTTCGTTGACTACTAGTTCATGAGCTCCATGTAGCGCTCGTCGATGGTAGTACTCCACCAGAAGTCTGGTCATCCTCCGTTGACCATCGAGAATAACAGGTCTCCTGGTATCCTCCGTGACACCTTCGGTCTTGTCGATGCGGCCGCCAACTCGTAGTAAGCCCGCACTGTCAAGATAAGGCGTTAGATTTAATAATCGGCTATTTTTCAATAATGGTTTGTTTTGTTTTAAACTTTCTATCTCCGTAGCAAAAGAATCATATTGACACTTTTTTATCAACAGGTCTTCTGCCTTTCGTAATATTTCACTGTCAATTCGATTGCCTTTACGTTGACATTTGTTGATAAATAATAAGACCCTTGCAGTTGTCATTAGCAATCGAATCCACGATGAAAAGTTGTTCTCATTAGGTACTGGAATCACAGTACTATAATTTGTCGTAGCTATGACGTTAACATTTTTTTGCTCACAAATTGAATCATCCAATTGTTTACATTTTTTAAGATCATTAGGCCATTTACTTTCCGGTTCTCTTAAAAAGCCCGGACCTTGAAACCAAACATCCTGAAACTTTAGTGGTGGCGCATCATCGCGCGTGGCTACGTCAGCTGCGTTCAGTCTGGACGGCACGTACCGCCATTCCGTGGTGGTGGTCAGCTCATCGATTTCACCTAGACGATGTGCAACATACGGCTTATAGTCTCTAGGATCGCCACGTATCCACTGAAGAACAGTGTGCGAATCAGTCCAAAAGTATCTTTTGTCTGCCTTTATATCTTTATGTTCACTTTGAACTGTGCTCACAAGTCGAGCTGCGAGCACGGCTCCTTGCAGTTCAAGCCTTGGCACTGATACAGGGCGCAGAGGCGTAACCCTGCTTTTACCCGCTACAAAACAGACTGATACAGTACCATTTGAGCGAATAAATCGCCAATAAATCACGGCTGCGAAAGCCTTAGTACTCGAGTCACAAAATATGTGTAACTCGGTCCTAATAATCTTAAGCGCACTCACCTCATGCTTCATGTCATCGTAGCATTGGGTCCAAACTCCTGCACTAGCATAGCATCGTGGTATGCGCAACGAATCTAGAAGTTTTAATTCCTCGAGCCACCTTACCCATCTACTATGTTCGTCGGGTTGGATGCGGCAGTTCCAGTCAATGCCACTACGATGTACATTCTGAAAAATTATTTTACTTTTTATAATAAACGGCGACAAAAAACCATGAATATCATAAACAGACATTATAACACTAAGCATTTTAGCTTTAGTAGGAGGCTCCAATCCATTTAATATCGCCTCCGAGACCCGATTAAATGATACTTTAAATCCAAAGGTATCATCCGACGGATGCCACATCAAACCTAAGGTGCGCTCAGTTGTATTCATAACTCCGTCCTTGAATTGAACAGCTGTGGGCGCGAGCGCGTCTAGCGGTATTGTTTGTAAAACCTGTTTGTCATTGCTAGACCAACCTCTTATCTCAAATCCACCGTGTTTATGAATTTGAGTAATTTGTTGTATTAACTTGATAGCATTATTTGCATCAGAAGTCGAATACAAGCAATCATCCATGTAGTGATTTTTTATAATTACTTGTACGGCTTCTGGGTATAAGTCGTCATATTTAAGTGCATTTTTATTTTTAATATACTGTGCTATAAAAGGTGAACATGTTGCACCAAATATTAAACTTTGCATGGCGCATGTTTTTATGGGAGCGCTTGGTGATTCTTGCCATAAGAATCTAAGAACATGTTGATCCTGTGGCCTAATTTTAACCCTTAAGAACATGTCCTTGATGTCCCCTACAATGACAACCTTATTTTCACGAAATCTTAACATAATTCCCATAAGTGAATTATATAAGTCCGGACCTGTTAATAAATAACTGTTAAGACATAATCCGTTTACCTTTGATGCGGCGTCGAAGACGAGGCGTAGCTTTCCCGGTTTGTTAGGATTCTGAACACCAAAATGTGGAAGGTACCATACGTGGTCAGCTGAGAGTTCATTTTCCTTAAGTTCCCGAGCGTAACTGTCAACAAACAGTTTGTTTACCTCCTTCCTATACCGATCTGCGTACGAGTCGTCTTTTTGAAATTTCCGCATTAAAGTCTGCAGTCGCAAAGATGCGGCTTGGTATGAATCAGGCATGGTGAAAACGTTTTTTTTGAAGGGCAAACCTACTTCCCATTGACTTCCGATAAGACGTGACGTATCATCCAATATTTGCAGTGCTCTTAAATGATCACTATTTTCACGGCATAAGGTTGAAATTCCAATGGAGTCTAGAGAGAAATAATGTTTAATTAAATTATTTAATTCATCAGTTTGACCTAAGTCTGTGTGAGAGAGAGAGAACACATTGGCAGCGTTGGAGTGAGTGCGACCGCAATAACCATGAATTGACCAGCCTAACTTACAACGAGTAGCATAAGGTTCATTTTTATTACCATGAATAATTTCTAGTGGCGCAATCAAAACATAATTATCTTCGCCAATAAGTAATCGAGGCACTACACGACTTTTACATACGTAATCTTTAACTTTAGACAAATGTTTACAATCTAGTTCGTTAATTATAGATAAATTTTGTGCCGGCAATTTTAATTTAGACAGTTTGCGTAACTTAATGTCATAGTAATTGTTTTTGTTATGTTCACATATCTGGGCACTTACGGTCGGTGCATCGGATTGATACACCTCCAGTCCAAAGGCATCAATGAACTTGATGTCACATGATTGTTCACACTTTAGTCCTAGTTCGGTAGCAAGATCCGAGTCGATTATAGACACTGAGGCCGCATCGTCCAGTAGGGCATACGTGTTCACTACACCATTAGGTCCACACACTTTCACTGCAACCACTTTTAACATGACGTGATCCGAAGATAAGCGTTTATCACAGCTTGACGCGACGTGCGCCACGGTAGTATTTACAGCGGGCGCCAGCGCGGGCGCTGACAGCGGCGGCGGTGGCAGTGGCGGTGATGACGGTTGCGCTTGCTCCGAGGCCGGCGCAGCGGGCTCGCGCCGCCGCCCGGCGCGTGTGTCGATTGTGATGACGTAGGTTTTCTCCAGTGTAGCAACTTGTGGTGTGCAAGCCCACAGTCAACAGCTGTTGTAGCTAATATGGGTCGATTAGTGCGAAATTTGTTGTCATCTCGTTTCGCGGGCACTGTCCCCTCGGTCTGCTTCTTTTGTTCACGACATTGAGGTATTCCGATTAGCGATAACATTTCTGCTTCATGTTTAAGAAATGCTGCGACTAACTCCAACTTCAACTGATTTTCACTTAACTTCTGGTAGGCAAAGTCGGTCCATTTTGCTATCAGTGTGCTCGGCAGCTTAGATAGAACAGCTGACGCGAGTTCAGGGCTTCGTAAATAATCAGGTTGATTCAGTGCACGAATAGTGGCCACACAGTTATTAATTTTAATAGAAAAATTTATAAGATCGTACTGGTACGAGGTAGGTAACGCAGGTTGCTTCCTTAACTGCGTCGTAAGGTTCAGAATAATTACTTCCGGTCGACCAAACCTTAAGTCTAGGGCTTCCATTACAGCTGCGGGCGGAGTATTACCGATTAGCAGGTCGGTAACTGCCTCCTTAGCGTCGCCTCGCAATGCTTTGCGTAGTCTCCACAGGTTTTCGGATTCACTAAATTTGCACACTCGTGTGGATTCATCGTATGCACTCTTGAAATGCAGCCACTCAACACAGTCTCCACTGAAGACAGGTAAGTCACGCGGAGTAGACAAGCGACTGAGTAGACGGTCCTCGCGTTGGCCTGACGAGGTTGCCATCATGTCTTTTAAGGTAAGTGCGAGTTGCTGAATACTATCAACAGGAACATCAGTGCACTGGACAGGGCCGACGTGAGCACGGCTAGTTGATGGTGCCGTCGGCTGATGCTGATAACTGCAGGTAGGTTCGATGTGATCTTGATTTAGCCAATCCTCGACGTTAGAACGTGCTTGCTCTTCGAGGATCTCATTACCACTAGCTTCGCTGCCATCACCTTGGAGCTCTTCAGCATCAACTTGCGCAAGGTCAGCTTCCAGCTTTTTATCTATGAGGGCCAGCTGAATCTGTGCTTTTGCTTCAGCTGCTTCTAATTCCAATTGCTTACGTCGAGCAATGGATGATGACGTAGATCGCTTCGATTTTGCTGACGTAATCGAACCACTTTTTACGGACGCAAACGGCGTATTTATTTTTGCTGTTGCAATCTTCATTCGTTCCATGTCCTTAGACGGTATGAGACTATCGGTGCCTAGGACAGGTAATTTGACTTTAGGTTCCGCAGGTGCGTTGTCCGATGTGCTCGCCATTTGCATTTGCTGGCGCTCGAATTCCCGATGCTGTTTGCGAGTCAAAACTTTACGCGGGGCGCGCGGCGGCGATCTAAACATCACACTGATTATTATTTGGCTCGAAGACCACTCTTATTGTAGGTGATAGGGTACAGAAAACGCAATAATTTAAGTATACAAAGGGAAAAAGGCGCTGGTGCGAGCGAAAGGATTCAACGCGGCGGACACACTATTTTTACTACTGCGGGTGCACGAAATTTGCATAGAAAAATGTACCAATATTAAAGCAGCTACCCACCAACGTCTTTATAATTATTTATTTATAAATAACCCAATAGATGGCGTTACACGTTCAGAAATAAGTATCTTAGAACTAACTTAATTGCTAAAATCTTATTGCTAATTTAATTTAAAACAATATTAATATGCGTCGCCTACAGGTACTATTTACGTAAACATATGCAAATTGTGTGCTACTAGGTAGCATCTGCTTGAAATTAGCTTGTTGTTCTTTCTCATAACAGGTTTATGCCAGACTTTAAGGTCTCAATTACCAATTTCCTTTGCCAATTATCAATCTCTCACACTAGCTTAGTGCTCAGTTTGATCAGTGTTCCGGCACTGATGGTAGTGAGGAAAAGCGATAAAAAAGCTGCCCGTAAGAGCTTCACTTAGTCTCTGTCTGCCGTATCAGTGATAAAGTGTTCAGTGAATATGGGAAGCTTTGAAAGCTTAGATAAGCTTGACAAATTTTAATGCAGATAAAAATTACAGTTTGCTTCTCATTTGATCTATAAAATATTGGATAAAGTTATCTCAAGCATTATAGCTATGAGAATTTATGTACAGCAGCTTATAAAAAACTTCCAAGAAAAGAATAATCTGACGTTTTAGTCATTTTTAATGAAACCAACGTTTTGACAAAATAATTATCTGGTCTATGCTTTTGCTTCAGTACTCGTAATAAAATTATTGTCGCCAAATTGATACAATTTATAGTAAAAATACGCCAAAGGGGAAATATTTATAAATTATCGAACTAAACCAAACTTGTTAAAGCCCAAATCCAAACTTTGTTAAGCAGATATAAATAAATTTTCCTACTGTTTCCAAACTTTCATAAATTAGCTATTTTCAAACAAATCGATTCTTACCCATTTATAATTCGAACAAATAAAAGTCAAGCCAAAATCCTTGGGGTTTAGAAGCTTAGCACTTACAGTTAGCAACTTTAGCAGAATTTTATTACAAAATGTCTAAAAATATAAAATTGGAACTATTTATTTGAGAACGGGACTTACAACACATTTGTACGGATTCAAAGTAATTTGTAGTTTTTTTATTTTTATTAGACTAAAACGCAATGATGGAATTAGAATTCCTAGAGCGGCCTTAGTTTAATTAACTATACAAACAATTTTATTATTTTTTGTTCTCTTCAGTTAGTTTTCATAGTTGAGTTATTTATGCGGCCTACCAAATGTCCTTTCTTTGTTATTCGTCTAATAGTTTAGATCCTTAAGTTCTGAGTTTAGCTGCACCATAACTGACAAATGCGTGCACTGACTGGACAGGTCCACTCAAATTTGTGGGGTTCTTTTTCTCAAAATACCATTTCAGCCACCAATCTACATGGTCCTCAAAATAATCAGACCAAGATATTTACTTGAATATTTACTTTGTAAAGCATTATATTATTTTAATAATTGTGAATGTGAAGACTATGTTAGTTTTAGTCATGGTCTGGCAGTCTGGCTTATTTTCGCGGCCTACCTAACACCTACACCACCACTAACTACATTTGTCCTTTCTTTGGTATTGCTCGTCGAATCGTTGAGCTCTTTAAGTTTTGAGTTGAGCTGCATGATTAGGTACTGACAAATGCGTGCACTGACTGGACAGGTCCACTCAAATCTGCGGGGTTCTTTCCTCAAAAGACCATTTCAGACATCTATCTACATGTTCTTCACATGATCTGACCAAGATTATGTCTGGACTTTAAAAGAGACTGTGACCTCTGAGTTTGTATCTGCCTTTCTTCTCAGAGTAGTCAGATAGGAAACGCTAACCTCATCTAGTTTTTAAAATATGATTGACGTGTAAAAGTGTTTGTACAAACTTACAGAAATAAAATCATTTCTCATTTAATTTAAAATAATAGTACATTATGATATAAGTGCGGTAAGTTGAAAATTACAGCTGAGGCGATATTGCTAGCCCGAGCCGTAGGTGAGGGCTATAAGAAAGCAGAGGTTGTAATTATCAAACCGCACATATATCATACGACGTTTTATAACACATTTGTGAGGAAATACATAAAACTCTGACTTTCTTAAACGAATAAATCTTTAATTACTTGTTAAAACGGTTATTAAAATTCGGACGATTTGTAAAATTAATTATTACGTTGCCAGTTGGCATTTTTAATGTTGTCAAGCTATTACTCGTATTATTAGTTGCAATTTCACCAGTCTCTCTCTCACTCTCTTCAGTGAAAGTAGGAGAAACGAGACCACAGAGTTCTGCAGTCGGTGGCGGCGACGGAGGCGACATTGGTGCAGTAAGAGACCTTTTACGAGCAAATGTGTTATAAATGGTTGTAATTAATTGTCAAAATTAATTAAATTAAAGAATTAAATGTTTATTTATTATATTTTATCTCCCAAAGTTAATTTTATTCATAAAATGTTGACCACTTTTCTGACATAAAAACTCTTTGCTAAGATTTAAAAAAGTACCGTTCGTTTTAGACGGAGCATCTTGATAAACCGTGCGCTTTACATTACAATTACGCACAAGTACGTAATGAGATACATTACGATATTGAAATTGGTGCAGCAAGAGACCTTTTACGAGCAAATGTGTTATAAAAATATTAAATTAACAAATGATTGTTAAATAATGATTATATTGCTTGAATTTTATAATTTTAGGTGCAAGGACAATGTGAATAACTAAGTTTATTATAAATAGTACCATCGTACTACTGAGTAATTAAATACATATTTCATCTTTATGTTTTCAAAGACTAGATTTGCAATTAGTTTCGAAATAACTTCGTCAAAGCACGCCTTACTTCATTTGTAGTTTGGAACATCCATCCCTCATTTTGAGGTTTCCTTTCCAGAGAATTTAGTAACAAGTTTTCGTCTTGAGTTAATTATTCTGATTAATTTTACGCAGTGTTTAAGCGTTGCCTGATCCTTTATAGCAGGTAAATTGGGTAATGTCTTCCGGGGGTCAGTATGGGGTTCCGGGATCATTATGTCTTAGTTGTTTTAAGACGATATTTGATGAGAAAACTCGTGAGGTCGTTAACCTAAGATATTTACCTGCTCCAACTATGGAGAATATATGATATCACTGAGACATTTCTCAATTACTGTTACAGCATGCTTAGTAATTTATTTGTAATTCATTAATTTCATAGGCTTATTTTTGTTTGGTTATCATCCAATAGTACATTTAAACACGTTTGGAAAAGTAGTAAAAACAAATGTAGCAATTGTTACGCTGCTACGCAGCAACGTAGCGGTGCCTACACTTTTATTTTGGCGTAGCGGTGCGGTGCAAACACAACTATGCCTCCGAAAACGTTTACTATTCATTAGTTTTATAAAAATCAGTCATTTATTCAAATTAGGCTGAGAATAGATATCTAATCATTATATAAACATACAATAATTTCAGATTTATTCTATGCAAACTTTGTAGATAAGGGGAACGGTATTTTTTTTTTAATTTTTCATCAAAAGTCGAAAACTATGCGGCCTAAAAAAAAGAAAAAAATAGTTGAGAATGTGCAAACTGCGCTCTTTCATATGATACGCCACATACCCTAGTAGCCCCACTTTGAATTTTTAAGACCCCCTTTTAGTCCCTGTTGCAAAAAATGAATATATTTTTATTTCTTTCTTATTTGTAAAATAGTTGGGCTAACGTCATCTAAAACTATTCCAAATTTCAAGTTGATAGCACTAATAGTTCTTGAGATATCTAGCTGTGACAGACGGACGGATAGACAGACAGATTGAGCCGCACCATAACGGTTGATTTTTACCATTTTGGTACGGAACCCCAAAAATCAAACATCCAAACATTCACATTCACATATCAATAATTCAAACGAATTTGATTCGGTTTTTACTGAGATCCATAACGTATGTACAGACGCCAGCACATCAAGCTACTACAATATGTCAAATTACTTTAATAGATTTTCAACCTTATCGCGAAAGCATAAGGTTGAAAGTTGATTAGGAAAATCTGACAGTTTCGGGTAGCTTGATGTGCTGGCGTCTGTACATAACCAGGCTATAGCGTTCCCACTACTGGGACACACACCTCCTCTCTGTGAGAGCGAGTGAGCCGTGATCCACCGCGCGGGCCCAGTGCGGGTTGGTGGATGTCACATGTCTTCGAATGTTTGATTCTAGGACATGTCGGTTTCCTCACGATGTTTTTTTTTCACCGTTTTGAGAGCAGTGGCTGTGAAATTAAATACACAAAGTGCCTGCCTGTCTGCCTGAGTGCCTGTCTTTAATGAGATGACAAACCATAAACAACTGTCTCAGGGAGCCTATGGAACTTAAAGTCACCAAGTTCCAGAGCTTCACCATTACTCATTGGAGGTTATAAAATAATGAAGTTTATCTTTCGCTTTCCATCAGGCGTGATGGAGGTCAAGAGCAGAGTAACAGGAATAATCTAACATTTTGGAAGGTTCACCTCAAGAGAGCCAACAACACGCGCCTAGTCAGTGCGACGACCTTTTTTTTTTTTTTTTCGGGGTGGAAAATCCTCATGGATGTCCGCCGCTCTGGGGCGGTGGGGGCGACGTCTAAGAGGGGCGCGCGTGGAACACTACGCGCCGCCGCCTCGGGTCCTGATGTGTGGGGGGCGACGGACGTCCCCAAGTCCGTCGCCCCTGGACCCATTTAGGGGGGCTGGAAGAGGGCGTTGTCCGCCCTCCGCCGACGCCCGGTGCGCCTGCTGTGGGCGGGGTGAGTGGACGAGATCTCCCTCTCCCTTTCCGCAGCCTCCTTCTGCGAGACGACTGTTTCGCAGAAGAAACCACCGCGTCCCAGGACTCCTCGCTGCCGACCATAGACTCGACCACGGCCGGCAGCGATAGGTCACTGCCTACTCCTGAGATGAGGGCACGGCGCGGCTCCTCCCAAGCGGCACACTCTGCCAGCTTATGCCACACCGTGTCCTCCCGACAATCGACGCAGTGGTGACACCGAGCGTCCGGCTCCCTGTTTGTACCTTTTAGACAGACTGAAAAATAGGGGGTCGCAAACACTTAACAAACCAAAACTGTTTTGATAAGACAAATTCATCTGCCATCAATCAATCTGCCTAGACTTTCCCAACTACATATAGTGGGATCGGCTTCCAATCTGACCGGATATAGCTGAAACATTCTTCTGTCATCATCAGACAAAAATGTTTTAACTCTGAAGTCTTAACTATTTGAAGTCCAAGCTAGTTTTCCAATAATAGCAACGACATGAACGATTAACCCATTGAATGCCGACTACGTAATATTACGTAGATGGTGTTAATACAAGAGGCCAGGTACGTGTTAGTACAGTTTATCTGTTGATTATAAAGCGATCTATGCTATTTGGCCTCCCGGGACGGTCATTTTTATACTCTTTGGCATCTCACGTAGTTGACCATATGTAGGGTGGCCAACGATTATGATTTCATATTTTACCTCGGCATTAAATGTGTTAAAACAGTTTTTTTTTAAGTTTCCTCCAGTTTCCGACACTATTATCGTTGATGTTCATTATTTTTTTCGGTAATTGGTTCTTTTGAGTGCTTTTTCGTGTTGTAAGCCAACGAAATGGTTCATTGATTTTGCGGTATAAACAAAAGGTATTAATTAGAGCGTATTGCGAGCACACAAAGCCTAATTATTTTTTTTCTTTGCATACCTATATTGTGTGTCAATAAATTGTTGGCGTAAAATTATGTTTTTATTTTTTCGTGGTACTTTCCCCATAAAAAGTACCACCAAAAAAAGACGGGGCCATGCCAGGAACATAGATATAACAACGATCCTTGTATATAAACTATGTAAAGCTGGTAGTCAACTGAAATTGGCTGTATATCCAAATCACAACTGCCTTTCTTTGACAGTTGTATAAAATGGCTATAACACGGCAAAATGGCGTAGTATGACACACTATATACATTTTTTTAAACAGTTTAATTTCATCATTTCCTTGGCTGTATATAATGAGCCAATCTATTTTAATAAACCATTTCATACATACAGTAGTACTACAGGTTACAAAGTTTAACGAGATGTACATATAAGCTCCTTTCCATTTGAGTTAGCAACGCGAAACTATATTAAAAAAAAATGTTTAGTGAAGAAAAGCCTAAGTACTTCATAAAACAATGTTATATTATAACTAGGTGGCTATGCTATGCACAATACATTGAAACCCTGATCCCCAAACTAGGGGTGTCCCTGTATCTTAGAGACCAGTGTCCCTCCACAGCAAAGTCACAAGCCAATATTTGTAACTCATTGGTACAAAGTATTTCTTTACATAGTTAAATAAAAGCTTTCATATTCATTTAAATAGACATTGTGTAGCTTAAAGTACTTTCCGTTTGTTATTAAAATAAACCTTAATAATAATATCTTCACGTAACTTAGATTGTTTTAGAAACAAACTTGTTTTTATAACTCTGTTTACTTGTACTAACAGCTGACAACTTTCTAAAGGTTACTGAACTATCAGATCTACTTCTTTACAGTAGAAGGATTAGTTTCAGTTTGCTGAGGTAATCGGAATTTAGTATGCGTGGGTGATACCCAATTCAATGAAGGTATCTGTAGTTCTACAGTTTAATTTAGGCACTATCTTCACGAGCGAGAAAATTGCGGCGTTCAAGCGGTGCCATAACATAATCACCTTATAACGTCCCCACGGCTGGGGCAAAGGCCGTAATCCACAACGTAGGCCTAGTGCAGCAGGGTAATTGCGTAACAGACTATCAGTAAGCTACAATCCGAGCGCTACCTATAGCGTTCCTTAAGTAACGTCCCTCTCTTGCCTGTCAACCGTCACGGGACGCGGTAAAATTAAGTCATTAGTTTATTTTGTCCCTGTTAGTTTAATTACTTATATGACTGTGCTAAATAATGTACCTAACTTTAAACTACCGAGTATGGCAATTATAATATTACTAGCTGGGCCACCCGGCTTCGCTCAGAAACATCTCACAGCATTCCAGAATGTTTTGGAATGCTCTCGAATACTCTCGAATGTTCTGGACTGTTCTAGAAATTTCTAGAGGGTGAAAATTCCAGCCCTTATATCTTCAAAAGCATGCCCTTCAGGTAAAAATGGGAACCTTCTTTATGGACAGGAGATAGAGGGTTACCACACCATATAACTCCCTTGATCGAGCCGGGACTCATTTCTGAGTTTTAGCGGCACGCACATTATACACTTTCTTTTATAATATTGATTAACTACAATTTGGAGTTTCACTTCCGCACTTCAATCACAACTTCACCTCCAATACGCGTAAGAGGAGACAGTCAAACTCAAACTCAAACTCAAACTCAAAGCATTTATTTCAAGTAAACCAATTACAGGCACTTTTTGAATTGTCAAGGGGTCGGTCAGTCAGAAAGATGAAGCTAGTTGCCCATTCCAAAGCGTAGTAGGTACCTCTGCAGAAGAACGGGCAAGAAACTCCACGGACACTCTTTTAAATCATAAAAATTGTTACAAAATTTTGGTTACATCATTCAAGTTGAAATTATACATGTGAGAACGATGTAGAAAGACGTGCACGTTAAAAGCGTCCGTACTAAAAAAGATAAAAACAAAAAAATAACAATTCAGAAATGAAAATACTTAGATTAAAATAAAAATAAGCCGTGGCGGCTAAGAGATGACCAGTCCCTACTGGCGGCGCCCGTATACTTTCCACCTGTCTCCAAAAACACAACAATTTCGTTCGTAATACCTATTAAGCTTTCCAGTCTCGCTAATGTCTACTTAATCTTTCCCAAAGCACATTCGTAATCCTATTAAGTACTCCTCTCCTTTATAGAACCCAAACCACATTCGCGGTTAGTTAACGTTGTTCGGGATGTTCAGGAAAACGGCACATTTGGTTCGTTATATAGTCAAGGAGACGTTTGAAGTACTACACTTTATTTTGATTGCTTTTTATAATGGAAAATAATTAAATTCCTTAACGCAGCTTTTATTGCGCAACTGGCATTGTAATGAAAATACGATGCCTCTTTTACTTAAAGTTATTCGGAAATTTGTTTTTATTTTTTTATTCGTTCATTTGAATACAATAAAAATAGGGAAAATGGGGATGGTCATAATCATATGTAGATCGCGTAGTAGATAGATATGAATAATGGAATAAATATTTCATGGTATGTACTCTGTTTTGTGTAAAGGCTCGATTCCAACAAACTCAATGTTTATTACGTTTGAGAGATTTTTATGACAAGGACGGATAGACTACCCGCAGTATTCATCAATAGAACTAGATTCTTCAACTGCCATTTATTATTTCTCGTCACAAAACGACCCTATTTCATCACAGTCTAAGAATAATTATTGTACAAATCACTGTCTGTCACTCTTACTCAAAGAATAGACACTTGTAACTGTTATATTGATAACTTGTAATTGATCCTATAAGTCTTTTACTGGTATCACAATTTAGATCAAACAATTGCCTCATTACACTAGGTAAGTAAGAGCTCTCTCTTAGGCGATTTTCACACTGCCCCGCATCATGCTGCATATTGCGTGTCGACGCACCTACGCGCGTTCCTGCGGGAGTGCAGATCTGCATCATCGTGCGGGTTTTTTGCGCACTCACGCGCGTAGGTGCGTTTTGTAGATTCACGCACGGCGGCTCTCATTTATTCGCCGTTCTCTGTGGTGGTCGTGCAGTACTGAGCATCACGATAGTTTTCACATTTCATATTCCAGATAGCTGGGTGGTTTTCGATTTCGAATATAAATCGATCGATATCGAGATCCATTTTCAAACACACACGTCACGCCCATTCAAAATCACGCGCGGCACTGCGGGATTCGGTGTGCCATACCTTGCGTCTCGCCCCGCACCTACGCGCGGGGGTGCATGTTTCTCCGCGTGTATGCGCGTGATCCGCATGAACGCGCGTGGATGCATTTTCTGTGTGTTAGACTGTGCGTGTTTTCCATACAAACGGAGATACTTACAAGCAACGGAAGAACACGCATCCACGCGCTACGCTGCATCATGCGGGGCAGTGTGAGAATCGCCTTACTTACCTAGTGTAATGAGGCAATTGTGTCGAGAGGCGAGAACGATTGTGATTTATCGTTCTCTGTAGAACTAAAAGTAAAGATGTTCTATGAGTTTCTCAATTCCTGTTCATCGTTTAGAATGAAATAGGTCTTGAATTGAGTAGTGACTGTGCTAAATAGACTTGACAACAGCCGGTCGATTCTGGAAAAATCTCACCGTGATAACTAAGGTGAAGTGAGCTTAGAGTAAGCTGTGAGTCATGCTGATGATAGGGATTGACACTATTGACGACTCACTCCACGCTTACTTCACCCAAGTTTTCACGGCGAGATGGTTGCAGAATCGCACGGCTGGATTCAGAGTTAGATGATACCTACTTTAGTGGAAGGAACTTAATCTTATCTCAAATTTACGCTAGAATAGTTCCTAATCAATCACCTGATTCAGAAGAGATAGATAATGAACCGTTAAGAGTTATTATGGGCATCGTAACATACTCACAGTTGAATGCTGATCGCGACGATAGGTCGTGGTAAGCAAAATGAAAGATAGCGGACTGTATAACAAGAAGTGTAATGAAAAGGAAAAGAAAAAAAATAAAATTAAAGAAAAAAAGCCTTTTTTAAAAACAACCTTTTATTATTTGTTAGTAAAATGAATTAAAAAGTTAAAAATAAATTAACTCTAAAAAGAAATAAGTATAACACTTTATAAGTTCATTGTAACCTTTAACGATAATTAAGCTTCTTCGTCTACGACAAAATAATTCCATATCGTACCTAAGTATATATTTTTAACACTAAAACTTTACACCTTAATTATTAAATCTTCCCGTTTTTATCACAGTGCCGATTTTATAAATAAAAGCGTGTTACATTATGATAGCAAGAGGAAAAAGAAGGTGCTAAATATTCTTAATTATACCATAAAAATGTAACACGCTTTTATTTATAAAATCGGCACTGTGATAAAAACTTGTTGAACAAATGCTAATCCCAGTTTTCATCTCTTCAAGTGAATAAAACATTCTTAGAGTGATTGAAGCCAGTCTTTAACTCTTTAGTACATTTTAAAGTGACATAAACAGTACGGAGACTTAAAGACAAAGTGCGTAAGGGTATTCCCTGTTAAATTACCTATGTGTACATTAACCTACAGTAGGTAGGTACACCAAAACAACATTTTTGGGCACTTCCTCCGCCCAAAATAAAAGCTACATCAAAATAGGAGTTAAAGTTGGGCCTAAAACATATTACTCCACATGTAGAACTTCATTACTTTCCATTTGAACAGACACAATGTCTTCCTGTTCGTAGAACTTAATTCTACAGAAAAGGGCCGCTAACAAAGTTTGAAACGGTTGATAATAAATTGGATTATGTCCGTTGAGAGTACGAGAATCCAATATATACTATAAAACCTCTCTCGAATGAACAATCTTCGTCTATACTAATATCAATTATTTTCTTAATAGACGAAGACGCAGACTTAGATACACTTTGATGTATTTTCTAGATTACTGACGTAGTAAAAGCAAACTTTTAACTAAAATTAACCGTAGACTATAATAACCCTCTTCTTCTCTCGTACTGGCACACATACAGGACAAAATACTTCGGAAACCAGGTACCCTCCGTAAGACTGTCAGTAACACCAAGGCGTTACTGGCCTTCTTTGAAGAGCTGGGAATCGATTTTCGCACCCCTACGCAAAATACGAGGTTGGACGAAAATCAATCCTACAATTATGTTCGCATAACTCGTCAAAATGTAGGGAACAGCAGTTTTTTTTTTCGCGATTTGAGGGTTGGTCCCATAGTAAAAGTTGTTCATAATTTTGAGTACGATGACCCCTTATGATGTTGTGCGTTATTTAAGTTAAATACGCCTTATACAACGTGTAACGTTAAATGCGCAAAACCTGAAAATAGTTTGATCAGAATAACGTGCAGAATTAATTGAACCACTTTTTAATATAGGTCATATTTTTCAAAAAATCTTCATTAAAAACGTTGCCGTGTCTATTTATTAATAGGTCAAGCAAGCCAATGTCAGCGCGGCGCAGCGGCCCGGTGATGATTCCTCACTCGATAAAGCGTCGTCGCAGACGCAAGAAACGATCAGAATGGCCAGTAAAACTAAAACAGCACATAAAACCTTTACAATTTCTTTAATGACTTATTTTTTCTGAAATAGGTCAATTGAATTAAAAATCAGTTGGGGTGTCTGAGGTTTTGCGCATTTAACGTTACACGTTGTATATAGCTCACGCTAGCCCGGGGTGCGACCAGTGTACCAACATTAGAGTATCACCACTCGTGGAGGTTATTTTGACGTATAACGTCAAAATAACTACTATATCATAATACTGGATATTCTTTTTTTTCAGGTTCCTAATTTTTACAGGGTGTTCTACTCATGAATATGAACAACTTTCACTATCGGACCAACTCTGAAATCACGAAAACAAAATCAGCTGTTTAATACAAAAGTTCAATACCTACTTGACCAAAATGTATGAAACAGCTGATTTTTTTTCGAGATCAGAGTTGGTTCCATAGTGAAAGTTATTCATATTCATGGGAGGAACACCCTGTAAAAATTTGGAGCCGGTAAAAAAAAGCACGCTGTATATACTATCACACTAATATTATAAAGGCGAAAGTTTGTGAGTGTGTGTGTGTTTGTATATTTTTTACTTCTTCACGCTCAAACGACTAAACGGATTTGGATAAAATTTGGTACACAGATAGTTTATAACCGGGATTAACACATATGGTACTTTTTATCCCGATATTCCCACGGGGTCGACACTTATGCGTGTGAAACCGCAGGACGCAGCTAGTTAAACATACAGGTGAAAAAAGATTAACATAAAAAAAAACTTTAGCTACATAACACATAACACAAACATAGCTACATTACTTTAGTTAGTACTGTAGAAGTTCTAGCTACATCACTAACAAAAGTATTATTTAAAACAAACACACAGATCTCCAAGGAAAAGTATACGCTTCGGGAATCATCGTCTATGTTCGGAAATAAAAACACGTGATGATGAGATCTAATATAGAGCTGTTAAAACCATGGAAATACTAGCCCATTTTGTACTACCAAATTATAAATTAACAACTCGTACTATTTAAATTGTAAAACGCTAGTATGTGACCAAGAAAACATTTTCGAAGTCACTGTAATGAGGAGGCTGACCGGTTGGCAAAATTGGGAATTGATGAGGGAAAGGAGGTAAATATTGGAACATATTATGTGGAATTATTACCAAAATACAAAAACAAATGCCCACCTCATATACCATGGTTTTACAATACTAAGTTATGTAGGCGGCTGGTTGTGATCGCGCACAGACTGCGATCTGGACACATGCCACTCAATAAGTTTGGATTTTTAATGAAAAAAACCGACTCACCAAATTGTGAGGTATGTGGAACACCGGAAGATGTAGTACACTTATTGTTGGAATGTGCCAGATTTCAGTCTGACCGAGTAAAATTATTTAAGGATTTATACTTAAATATGTATGATGTAGGTGTATTTCATCATCTTTTATCGACACCTAATTCGGAGGCTGCCTCCAAAGTATTTATGTTCGCTAGGTTACGTTTAGTTAGAATGTATTAATATAAGGTATGATGGGACTGGCATACACGTCCGTGTAAAAGTCCCTAATAATAAATAAAGAGAAAAAAAAAAAAAAAAAAAAAGTCACTATAACATAACTATTTTTATATCCGTCAGATACGATCGCGATGCAATCAACGATCACATAAACTTTAATGTATTAATGTTTTCTAAGTTCCAGTCGCTTCTAATCAAGATATCTTCTCCATATTTCGTAGAAACAGAAAATATTTAACGAAGTTGTTTGAACTAGTTTGTTAGTTTTCAAAGTTTAACATTAAATAAATATGACAGGACTTGATTTTATTATAAAACAGATTATTAACTCATCAGACATACAAGTCACCTTTTTCGTAGGTTTCGCGTAGCAGCTACGATATTCGTAGCGCATGTTCGTAGCGGGCTACGCGACATCTACAGTGGGTTTCGTAATGGTCGTTGCGCTACAGAGCAACCTCATAACTCAATTAATAGACCAGTTGAGTCACCTGCCTTTACTAAAGAGTGATGTTCAGAAGTGTACTTGTTAAGCCTTAACTGCATCGTGATGGAAAATTCCATCAACCAATCCAATGCCATATTTTCGTTTCCACAGAGCACGGGGATTCCCCAATTGTTACAGATATTCAATTCATTTTGTTCCCAGTAGATTCGTTCTGATTACATAAAGATATAAATTTCCACCAGGTCATTTAGAAAAACAAAAAAGTGTTTAGATGAATATATTTTTTAAAATATTAATTCCTTACTATAGAGCTAATGTTATGTCCAAATAAATTTAATTTGCTTAAAAAGTAAAAATCATGCAATTAAGGGTTCATTACTGTTCAAAAAACAAGTAACTCAGTCTATCGCAGTCCACTGCTGGACATAGGCTTTTCCCAGACTGCGCCACAAACACCCTGTCCTCGACCCTCCGCATCCAATTTGTCCCAGCCACCTTCTTAAGGTCGCCGGTCATAATTATTGTTGCTATCGGTAAACTGACATTGCAATATTGAATTTGTCTTTAAACCCTCTCCAGCTGAATAGATTCCTCTACGAGCTGATATATTTTTGCATCTGAGCTGTGTATATTTGTGTGATTGTTGTCCTGTATGTGGACTGGTCCTTCTTCACCTTCACCGCTCAGTAGTGCAGTCGCTTTCTCATATTGAATTAAGGCCAATCGTTTTACTGAACGGTGCAGTGTCACACGGTTGGTTAACACATTTATTACTAAAGCCACGATCAACGAGGTCAAAGCAATCTAGTTAACTAGACGAATGTTGCATCTTCGTTTATCACACTAATATTATAAAGGCGAAAGTTTGTGAGTGTGTGCTTGTATGTTTGTTACTTCTTCACGCTCAAACGGCTGAACGGATTTCGATGAAATTTGGTACACAGATAGTTTATACTCGGGATTAACACACAAGACTTTTTATCCCGATATTTCCACGGGATCGACACTTATGCAGGTGAAACGGCGGGGCGCAGCTGCGCCCCTAATTAGCTAGTTAGAATATAAAAAGATGGACATTTATGAACAATCACTTCACGGAGCGTTTCCCTACGGGAATGAATCAGGAATTATCTAATATTCACAGACTCGGTAACCTTGGTACTCCCCAAGGTGAGATTGCTAAATGCTGAAATTAATCGGTTAAGGGGACACTGAACCAGACACAATAAAAGTTTTACTGTTATTACGCGTGGGGGCGTTTAGTGTCCGCAACGTGTGAAGGTGGGCGGAAACATATTAATTATTTGTTTAATACTTCAAGCACATAAATGTACAGAGGCCGACTTAATGCCAGAGACATTTTGTACCAGTCAACCTTTGGGTGATGCAGAGGCAAACAATAGTAGGTGCAGTCATGAAAATTGAGGAATGAATATTTTAAATATAAATATGATAATAACGTGTAACGTTAAATGTGCAAAACCTCAGACACCCCAACTAATTTTTAATTCAATTGACCTATTTCACAGAGAAAAAAGTCATTAAAAAAATTGTAAAGGTTTTATGTGCTGTTTTAGTTTTACTGGCCATTCTGGTCGTTTCTTGCATCTGCGACGACGCCTTATCGAGGGAGGAGTCATCACCGGGCCGCTGCGCCGCGCTGATATTGGCTTGCTTGACCTATTAATAAATAGACATGGCAACGTTTTTAATGAAGATTTTTTGAAAAATGTGACCTATATTAGAAAGTGGTTCAATTAATTCTGCTCGTTATTCTGATCAAACTATTTTCAGGTTTTGCACATTTAACGTTACACGTTGTAGACATAATTACATATATAGGTAATCACAAATAAATATACATAAATACATGAATATACTAAAAAGAAATAAGACAACCAATGAGAAAATATTAGCGTTGTGATGATACTGCCAGCTTCTTGCGAATGTGCTCGCAAACCTTAACTTTAAAGGATAATCGGTTGGTTGCCATCCCGATTTCCTGGGGGAGCGTATTCCACAGAGAGATAGACTGAATTAAGAAGGAAGAGTGAATGAAGTCTGTGCGGTGAGTGGGACATTGGAGAAGAAAAAAAAAAATATTCTGAATTCAATTTTCATCGGAACACTGTTCACTTAGTATTCAAAATAAGCAAGTTTGGATACGTGTGTGTCAAGGCTGTATGTAAAAAGGTTTCCTGGGTCGTACGAGGTAACAAATACTCGTATGCGCTTTTGTTTTTATTTCCTTAGTAGAAATAATATTGAATTTAGTTTACATTGACGACAGATGTATAATCTATTTCAAGGGTAAATATGTATATTTGTAGTGTTACGTATTACTTGTGTATTATATCAAATATATTTTGTACTTAGGCTACGTATTTTACATTGAAATAAAACAAATTGTGCTAGGTACTGTACTTTGGAGAGTGTACGCAGGAGCTCCACGGCCTGATTTTATGATCTCCGTTTTACTTCTGTACTACTAGACATACTGCATTCGCATTAGTTTGATATCCCGACCAGTCGTACTCAGCGCTTCTCCTCCACACTTATTATGAGCACGGCCAAAGTGTGGAACTCCCTGCCAGCGTCTGTGTTCTCTTCTACGTTAACTCCGTCAGCCTCTAAAGCAAGAGTGAACAGACACAGGCCAATCGAGATTGATCTCGATTCTGCTCTTGAGAGCAGGCCCGTTTAGCGACAAAAATAGCATAAAAAGTATTAGGTATTATAATCTCGATTATGTTTGTAAAATGTAAGCTGCCGATCGATTCTGTAAAAATCACACCGTGAAATCATAAGTGAAGTGAGCACTTAGTAGTGTTAATCCCTAGCATTAGGGAATGACAGAGCTCAATTCGCGCTCACTTCACCTAAGTTCTCACGGTGAGATTTTTACACAATAGCACTGCTGGGTCAATCCCTAGTATCAGGTGCGTTGACACTGATAGCCCCACTCCAGGCAAGTTTTCACGGTGAGATTTTTACAGAATCGACTAGCAGTAGCTAAGCAATTTCACTTAGCTTTTTTATGTGTAGATATATTAAAAAGATACTGTGAAAACATTTCTATGATGAACACAACGTAAATTTTAACACAACACATTTGATTAAAAAAATGTTCAAGCTTAACCTAATTCAAGAGAATAAAGTTCAGTTTTGACCTCAAGCTGTCCTTACTTTAAGGATTAATGGTAGTTGTTTTATTAACAAGACAAAATCGTTCATAAGTCATGATTAACATAGTTTGAAATTAGGGCGAAGTCAAAATTATATTAAAGTATGACAAGTTGTCCGTTATACAGAAGATATCGTAATTAGGATAGAAATATTTATGAAATACGTTTCTTTACTAACAATATACCTATTCTCTCATAATTCTTTAGGAATTGGGATTCTGATGCAGCACACATCAGAAAACCAGTTCACAGACAAAGACATGCAACAAAACAATAGGTAGATACAGTTGAACTAGAAAAGGTATGCGGTATGTATATATTCGGTAATCTTCGTATTTCCGAATTAGCAGGAACGTCGTGCCACAGAGTAACCAGTAGTGGCAAAACTTTTAAGTTTTGTACTGCCGTGCTTCATCGTAGTGCACACGTCACTGCGCGTTTTATAAAGTTTAATCTCTATCAGGTTACATACAACGGTCGCTGGTTCATCTTCACTCATCTTCAGTCACTCAAAAAAATTCAAAAGTTCTTAGGAATTGCACAGAGTTGTTAATCTACAAATTTTTAAACATGGTAATACAAAATACTTAAAATATGCAAGCACTTCCCTGGGCGTAACAGCAACAGCAGGCATAAGAGCGCATCATCGCGCGTTCGTATTTCCGAAGATTGAAGATGATCGCGAAGCGCATAACTTTCTTGGTATATCTGTAGTGCTATTCCGTAAAAATCTCACCGTGATTAACTGCGCAAAGTGAGCTTAAAGTTAGCAATCATTAGTGTCAATCCCTAGCATCATCATCTGCCTAGCCTTTTCCCAACTGTGTTGGGGTCGGCTTCCAGTCTAACCGGATGCAGCTGAATACCAGTATTTTACATGGAGCGACTGCCTATCTGACCTCCACAACCCAGTTACTGGGTAATACGATACCCCTAGGTAAGACTGGTTGTCAGACTTTCGGGCTTCTGACTACCCGTAACGACTGTCAAAGATCTACGAATGACAGCCGCGACCAACGGCTTAACGTGCTTTCCGAGGCACGGAGGGGTCTCGGTATGTAAAGATGGTCACCCATCCACAGACCAACCGCGGCAAGCGTAGCTTAACCTGATCGATCGACCTGTGCGGCTGTTATTATTTAGCCACGGGCCCCTCCCGGGTCAATCCCTAGCATCAGATGGAATGACAGCTCACTTCACTTAACTTCTCACGGTGAGATTCAACCATCTGTACCTATAGAACGACGAACGACGACGTGACGTTACGTTATTATTATAAAGCACAATCTTGTTTTTTAGGGTTCCGTAGTCTACAAAGAAACCTTATAGTTTCGCCATATCCATCTGTCAGTCCGTCCGTCCTTCCGCAGCTTAGCTCAGAAACTCTTAGTACTAGTAGGTACTAGAAAGTTATAATTTGGCATGTATCTACATATTAGGTTGGCAAGTAGAAATTTTCAGAATTATCTAGAATCATTTTATTTGTTCATTGAATGTGTTTGAAATTTCCTTTGACAAAAGTATAACAGCGGACGAAATTTCCTGCCACGATTCATAACGCTTCCAATCGAAATAATCTTTCAAGATAACAAATCAGACAGTTGTTACTTCACGAATACCGATTGGGACATTCAGCAGCGGATGCGGCAAGAAACATATGTCAATCGATGGGAGATTCTAATTCGACATGGCAGACTACAGTTTAAAATATTCACATCCGCCCGGCCCTGTAGTTCAGACTGACATAGAACGATTACGACAAATCATCGAAACTGATCCCCGCTTATCGACACGAGCACTGGCAGAAGAACTCGGCTGTCTCATACCACCGTAGGAAATCACGTTGATGAAAAATACTTTGTGATCATAATAATAAATATAAATGTTTTCTTTGATATAAATGTGAAAATTTCAACTTGCCAAACTAATATTAATCACACCAACAAAGTGGTGAAATGAAATATAAAATTTTTTAGGGTACCTCCTCAATACGTAAAGTGGGGAAGCTTTTTTCTCGTCTACCCCATGTTGTGGGGTATCGTTGGATGTCTTTCAAAAATATTGCGGGGTTGTGGAACCATTTTTCGATTCAGGGATCTTTTTGTGAAATATTAAGCTTTAAAGTGCCAATTTTTGTTAGAGTCAAATCCCCCCACGGGGGGATTTGACTCTAACAAAAGCTAAATGGTTGTTTTTGGATCTGTGAAAAATTCATGGTAGTTGTATATATAACGAAATTAAAAGGAAAACTAGCACAGCTAAGTAGGCGTGACATGAGTTTCAACTACAATGTTAAGTTTGTTCTTCGGATAAATTCATTCCGACTACCGAACCCTTCATTGTGCGTGGTCCGACACGTATTTGGCCGGTTTTTTTTTAAACGAAAGTCGATACTAACTTCAAGTTAACAAATAAGTTTTGTTACGGTATCGATTCTTCTATCTAAAAATACGTTACAATAATATTACCGCATATCTTCATGTTTCGATCTAGGGGTGCAAAATATTATCGGTACGTGGTTTGTCGTTTAGAATCGCTTTGTTTTGAAATATATTTTCGCTTAGACAAGTTTATATCCAAAGATTTTACGTGTCAAAGTTTTCGAATAACTGTTATACTGTCCTGGTTCTTCAGAGAGAATACGAGTAATCTTCCGTGGTATAAATCTTCAGTGAAAGTTTGTAATTTCATTGTTTTAGTACATTACTCGTATTTGGTTTTTATTAAAAGGCCCTCAATGCATGACGATTCCCAAGTACGTCCAGCAGGGTAATTCTTTAACACACTTTCAGTAGCTATGGGTTTCATTTTGACAGTTCAACAACATTCATTGCGTTATTTACGTTGTTGAGTGGACATATTTTTTTAACATATGGAGCAATGGATTAGCAATATGCTTCAAAATTATTAAAATTGAGAGAAATAGTGAGTGTGTTACACAATTAGGATGCCGCTCATTATTTTGGTCTTGTAGGCTGTATTACCTATTGTAATAATAATATATAATTTTTGTAGCATTACGCTACATAAAACCTCCTTTTGTTTTTTTTTTAAGAAAAAAAACTATTCAACCTTGCTTATTTTTCTTTTTCTACTTGGCGTATGGATTTTTCAAAATTAGATTTTGAAGAAAAATTGTGACACCCCTTGCCATTTTTTTTGTCATTCACCTGAGAGGTACCATATTCGTTCCAAGAGCTTTGTTATATTAATTAGATGTTTAATTTTAAATTTTTATCCGTATAATTATGATCTAACCGTGCTTGTGGAAATATTGATTTTTCTTTGGACCTGGTACGTATTAATTCTTCTTTTGTTTTTTGATGGTTTTTTCCCTATCCATCCTCTGTTTCTGGTGGTGTTCTTTAGTCTTAACATATCTTTTCGTCTTTGCTTTAGGTGATATCCAGCTAACAGAGGGCTATTTCGCCCCCGCTTCTGCGCTCTCGCGCTTGCTGCCCAACCTGGGGGGGCCCAACTCCTCCTGCCGGAGGCTCTACATGGGGGTCGTACGGTCGATGGCGCTATACGCCGCGCCGGTGTGGGCGGACGCCCTGACGGCCCGCAACGTCGCCGCGCTGCGAAGGCCGCAGCGCGCGATGGCCGTCAGGATCATAAGGGGATACCGTACGATCTCCTTTGAGGCAGCGAGCCTCCTAGCCGGATCCCCGCCCTGGGATCTCGACGCAAAACTCCTCGCGTCGCTCTATTGGTGGCGCGTGGAGGCGGTCGAGCGGGGCGAGCGCCTGGTGCCTCGACAGGTTGAGGCACGCAGGGCAGAGCTCCGCCAGGTCCTAGTGGCGGAGTGGCAGACGCGCTTAGCGCAACCCACGGCGGGGCATGCCGCTATAGCGGCAGTAAGGCCCGTTCTAGAGGAGTGGCTTAATAGGAGCCACGGCGCCCTCGGCTTCCGGCTGACGCAGGTGCTTACCGGACACGGGTGCTTCGGGAAGTACCTGTGTCGCATAGGCCGGGAGCCGACGTCCCAGTGCCACCATTGTGGTGATTGCCGCGACGATACGGCGCTGCATACGTTGGCGGAGTGCCCAGCCTGGGCCGAGCAGCGCCGTGACTTGGTCGCGGCCGTAGGTGCTGCGGGAAACCTCTCGCTTCCGGCTGTTGTGTCAACCATGGTCGGAAGCGAGTCAGGGTGGAGTGCCGTCGCCACCTTTTGCGAGGCCGTTATGCTCGCAAAGGAGGCGGCGGAAAGGGAGAGAGAGGCTGCCTCCTCTCTCCCCTCCCGCAGCAGACGCACTGGGCGTCGTAGGGTGGCCGACTTCCGGCCACCGTAGGGCGCGGCCTGCGGATGGCAGACTTGGGGCGTCTTGTCGTCCGACCAGCAGCAGGCCTCGAGGCGGCGGCGTCGTGTTCCGCGCGCGCCTCATAGTGGAGTCCTGCGGCCGGGGTGACGGCCGCAGTGGGTGACGGGGCCCGCCTGACCATCTGGCGGGCCAATACCCGTCGGGGGGTAGCGACGAATGCTTCGGCGATACCCGCCCCCTGACACACGGGTACATGAGGAACACGGGTTGGTTTTTAGTCAGTAAGAGTCTGACAGTCCCCTTCGCCCTTCCCCAAGGGCGGAGGGACTCCATGAGGATTTTCCAACCCGATACCAAAAAAAAAAAAAAAAAAAAAAGGGCTATTTCGCCCTCTCCCGATACCTGGGAGCTTTCTGGTGATACGACCCACTATTAGTTATATTCAAAACTGCAGCAACGATATATTCGCCAATCTTTTGTTCATGCTCTTGAACTAAAGCTTACCACAACACAGTTTGCTTGGTATACAAACTTGATTTTTTTTTTACTTTATAATATTGGACGTGAACGGGTTCCACTTCCGTAAAAGGAGTCTGTCAATCTTGGAATTCGCCCTTCCTTTGATCCAGATTTATTTACCCACACTTGTGTGATACCGTCATCACCAAAACTGTTTACAATTAAGAAGATCAGATACCCATAGAGAAGAAGAAGACTAATATTAGATACCATTACCTATTGTTAATACTAATTTTAAATTTGACCCAGTTGTAAATAGTAATACAAAACCGTGAATGTATTTTATAAAATTAAATATAAACAATTTCGGATTCCTCGACTGAAGCTTCAGCCTAGGTTCCTTATTTATCCATTCACGGTGAATGTTCCTTAAACTTTATCTTTAAATTCAATTATTTTATTCTAATATTATTATTTTCTTCTTTATTTTTTAAAAAACTCGTCTTGTGTAAATATTTTTAAAATAAATTTCGTGTAGTGGTAAAAGTTTTTTTATTTTTATAACCCTACACTATCCAGTTGGTAGCCCAAAATCATATATTTGTCCGTAGGAGATCATTGTATTATGGACATATATTAATCAATTAACTTGGTCTATCGCACTTATCTTGTTAATGCAAATGGTGGAAACCTAATGAATGATATTGTGCCCATAACGTTTTTGTTGTAGATTATTTATAAAAAATCGTTTTGCTTGGCCTGGAACATGAATAGTAAAATAAGCTATGCAATCAGATTTCAATCTATAATTAATATAAAATTATCGTTTGACATGTCAAGACGATAATAATAGAAATCTGTCTATTCTGTGAACGAGGGTCTAACAATAGCCTAGGTATACATAGTCAATGGGTAATTTGATTAAATGCCAAATTATATTTTCAACAATTTGTAGCAACTTTACAAAACAGTCTAGTTTTTTTTTTTTTTATAGTGATTGGATTTTGGTGAAAATATGTTTGGTATTTTGTGAGAATCTCGACCTTTTTGTCTAAATTCCCTAGAAAACATTTTATTGTATATCTAAACGGTTAATTTCAGTTAAGGCAACTACCATGGCGATGCGTATTAAAAATCTTAGTCTGTAATATAAGTACTTAAAAACAACGTATTTTTTTAACCATTTCTTAATACGATGATAGAAATCTGTCTAGGCCATCACTTACGAACTAACTATAACCTTCAGAACGCTTAGTACTTACCTCAAATATTTACATATATAACATTTGACGAATAATTAATTACAGAAACGAGTCTAATCGAGTATGCATCAAAGACAGGCAATTCTAATGAAGTTAGTTTTAGAGGCGTAGGCAGCTGTATCGGATTGTCTTAGTAATTAGCACTACGTTAAGACTCACAGTGATTTATGGTCTACACTGGATACCATCATTGATTCTCAAAGTTAAAGACCCCAGGGGTCCACGGGAGACTCGACGGGGGTCTACGTTAGATCTAATGTTCATATTCTTTGTCGAGTTTTGGGAATATGGTAGAAATGTAGCTGCAAGAGGTCCACCGGAACCAGCAAAATGTTTAAAGTGGTCTATGAGAAAAACAAGTTTGGGAACCTCCGTTCTATACCTAATATCGGTTCGTATTGATCTCTCTGTTAGGCAAAGACTTCGTCTCATAAAGAGAACGTGGTTGCTGCGTGTTTGCGATTTCTGTTCAATTAGGTGCTATGTATGTTCTCTGTAAGTCACTGATGATCACGATTAACTTGAAATATGATATACACGGTGAGGCTCGAAATAGATTATGCCGTAATACTGCAAATTACACGTCTAGCAACATGATATCTTACCGATATTGTGTGGGAGTGGGCTAGTTATATATCGTGTGATTGTATTATCCTACCTTTGCGGTAACTCAATGTCAATGGAAATGTAAATAGTATGTGACAGTTCCATTTTGAATCCTTTGTTCATATGAATTAATGGTTATAACAGTAACAATTTAGTCAAGTCCAGGAGCCGTGCGGGATAGACTAAGAATATCATGATGTGCTTTGAGTTAACACTGTCATACTATTAGTAACGGTTTCATTACTTTGGACTGAGTCCAATTGTTGCTACTTTGTAGATAAATAAACCATTTTATTACCTCAGTACCTATAATAGACAATAACAAGACAAAAGTGTTTGTTTGTTAATAAGTACCTACACATAGTGGTTCCAGTTATTTTTACTTGAGAAGATTTCTGTCTGTAAACAACTTCACCATACATACAGAACATGCGAGATGAGCCCTTACTAAACATACTAATTTGAAGTAACATTAGTATAAGAAAAAAAAATCTGATTAGAACATCACATTCTAGATTTTTATTTCTCGAATCGGTTTTGATTAAATAATAAAAGTATTTCCATGGTACGGCATCGTATTTTTATGAAAAAAGAAAAACGTACTAACATAATCTATTAACAAGAGGCTACCTATACAAAGGATAGTAATAATATGTCGAAGCCTAAAAGATTATAGAGATTTAATAACAAACAATGTCGAGACGTATTTTCATCAGTCTAGTAGCTGTGAATGTTTTATTTTAATTAAGTATTCTTCGTGCGTGATGCGCTCGCACGTCAGGTTATTAGTCTAAAAAAAACACATTGAGATTCTGAATGAGTTTTTGTTTGACTCGAAAACCCCCACAAAATAGTAATGCTTTGACAACTAAAATACTAGCTTTTAAATTATATAAAATGATCAAAAGAATTAGCATAATAAATAGTATTAGAATCTCGATTATGACTTGCGTGGAGTGAGCTGTCAGTGTCATCCTGGTGGGATGACACTGACAGCTCACTCCACGCAAGGTTTCACGGTGAGACTTTTACAGAATCGACCGGCAGAAACGAAAAGCGACTTTAATTTATATTTCTAATCTATACTGTAATTAATACTTTTTTCACATGATTAGCGGGCAGGAGATTTATTTATTTATTTCTTTATTTCAGGCAACTAAGGCCAATTAGCATTGCCATCCAACGTGCTAATGCTGCCAGCCTTTGGGCACTTATCCCATTGACAATGCGATGCGGACGAATTTTTGATGCCCAATGAGCTCCTGCCTTTTGTCTTTATTTTTTTGTTATTTACTTGTATATAATATATATATTTTAGTGTTAACTTATATATTGTATTTTTTTTTGCCTTTGTGAATAAAAATCGATACCCCTTGGTAAAAAAAAAAAATAGTATCAAGTAGATTATAGATATAGAAGGAACAAACATCTGATAAACATTTTACCTTACTAATTACGTGTTGGTGATGTTTTGTACGTTCATATTCCCTGAAAGTGAAAACTTGTTGTGTTCTTAGATGGGGCACTTTGAATGTATGTACGACGCCAGCACATCAAGCTACCCGAAAATGTCAGATTTTCCCAATCAACTTTGAATCTTATGCTTTAACGATAAAGTTGAAAATCTATTAAAGAAATGGACAGATTGTAGTAGCTTGATGTGCTGGCGTCTGTACTTACAAAATAATGAATTAGGTAAAACGTTTAAAGCGTGGTTTCTGAATAAATATAATCCCTTTATATACAATTAACAGAAGCGACATCACAAGACCGAGACCAGAATTTAGTTAATTTAATTAATGGAAAAGGGGTTTAAAATGAAAACCGGGAAAATCAGTGGCATGTCGGTACATATTTAACGTTTATACAAACTTGACGCGATTTAACGAAGCCAAAAAAATCGAGATTTATGTGGGTAGGGTATGGAGTAAGGAAAAGCAGATTTTGTCTTTGACAGAATGCTTAGCATAAAGGGTTTATTTGAAACTAGGTCATGCCCGAGGTTTCACTTGAGTTCTAAGGAAACTACCTAATGTTCTTACACCCAGTTATAAAGCTCTATATATGTCTTTCTTCAAAGCGTTTTAAGCCATGTGTTAAATTTCGGTGAAACCTGTGCAGCCGGTCGATTCTGTAAAAATCTCACCGTGAAATCATAAGTGAAGTGAGCACTTAATAGTGTTAATCCCTAGCGAATGACAGCTCACTCCACGCTCACTTCACCCAAGCTTTCACGGTGAGATGGTTACAGAATCGCACGGCTGTACCTACTTTTAGCGATAATTTTCGAACATTATGTACAAACAGATAAAACTACGCTCAGATTTTCTCCCTTATTTATAAAGAAATAAAATAACGCCTTCAGAGTTATGTCGGGACTGCCGCGCTTTTGCAGTGCATCGGGGATGTTCGCGGAGAATGGCGTGCCTTTACGCACTGATGCGGACACGGATAGCATCCCTGATGCGGCGAGTGCGCGACAGCTCTAACAGCTTGGTGGCTATAGTAGCCGATAGGATAGACAGTCCAAACCGAACAATAAAAAAAAAGAAAAGGAAAACGGCCTGGATCGAAAAGTTATATTTGAAAAATATAAAGCTACACAAGACACATTTATTTGAGTCGCTTTAAGTGTAAAAGTTTGAGAATCTTTTTGAATTCTCTGTCTTCGAATTCTTCGAATCCTTAAATTTCTGAGGCAAGGTCACACCGCAAACATCCATAATACGTTGGGTATATAAACTTTGCTGTCAAAGAAAGTGCTTTGAATATTTGAGCATTAAAACAGCCTGTGGCAAAAGGCAGAACTTATATTTCGAAAATCTGTCAAATTTCTTTAATAGACTTTCAACTTTATCGCCAAAGCATCAGGTTCAAAGTTTATTGGGAAAATTTGAGAGTTTCGCTTACCTTGATGTGCTGGCGTCTGTACCTAATAGGGGTAATATTGCTACGGGCAGAAATCCAGGCTGACTCTAATGAAAAAATGAAGCAATAATCCGACTTGAGGGGATTTTAACATGACCTACATGAGAGGCGATACTTAAAAATGTATGTACCCTAGCTCTACAATGCCAGATACCTTGTTGTCTGGCTTTTATTTTTACCACGGCATGAGCTATAATATTTTCTTTTGTGTTCATGTTGTTTAATTCCGATGCATATATTTTTTAAGAAAATTAAATGTGATCTATTTGGTACCTCCTTCATTTTTTCTTTTTATTTATAAAGAAGTTAATAACGTAATAGGAACGCACTGAGGTATTCTTTCTTTAAAAAAATGTATGTAGAATAAATCTTGTTCTTATAAGGGCTGATATTTTTTTATTTTTATTTCCTTTTGGTCTAGTGGTCAGTGGCCTTGACTACTATACGCAAGGTCGTGGGTTCGATTCCCACCCAGTACAAATGTTTGTGTGCAGAGCACGATCATTAATTTGTTGTTTGTCTGGGTGTAATTTAGCTATAATAATTATGTAGGTATGTATTTAGAAATATATATGTATGTTTATCAGTTGTCTAGTACTCATAGCACAAGCTCTGCTTAGTTTGGGACTAGATGGCGTTGTGTGAAAGTTGTGGAATATTATTATTATTAATATTTATATTATTATTTTTCCAACGCCAGATAATTTTAACGGTGGAATAATTTTGAATTTTTGACAGTTCTTTCACATAAAAACTGTCAGACGTCAATTTTATTCCACGAATAAAAATTATCTGTCGATTGAAAAAGGAGCCCTAAAAAGATCAAAGTAAGAATAATATTATAGTTTAAGGTGGCTAATCATGTCAACAGGTACTATTGTCCAGAGCAACTTTGACCTGTTGAAAATGTTAACACAAAGTTAAAAGTATATCTAGTTAAAGGGTAATTTTTCTTTGTCCTAACTTTAAGCAACTTTCTTCAGACGGCTCCTGTAACACCTTATTTGATTATTCTATTTTTAATGCTGATACAATTTTGTATTTAGCTGTGTTCTATGAGGGCACATGTGGACGTATTAACGTTGAGAAAAACAGTAACATTAGTATTTTAAATATGTGTAAGATTCAAAAATGTTTTTTTCGAGTCCTAAGAGTAGGCACCTACTTCTTCATTTATATTGAGTTTATTATAAATTATTATTTTATACAAGTCTTCTGCCCAATGGAAACTACCCATCAACGAAATTCCATAAAAAATCATTCCTTATTTGCTCATGCATTTTCAAAAATCATTCCTTAGTGCTCTCCTTCGTTTTACAAGGAATTTATGTGCAAAATACACTTCTAGGTCTTCGGTTTACAGTGCCATCTGTCAGTGAGTAGGTAGATAAATGAATTTAAGATTTTTATTTTACAGACGCCATCACATCAAGCCACCCGAAACTGTCAAATTTTGCCAATCAACTTTGAATCTAATACTTTAGCGATAAAGTTGAGAATCAATTAAAAAAATTTGACAGATTGTAGTAGCTTGATGTGCTGGCATCTATACAAACCAAAAAAACTTAAATAAACAAAGTGACTCATTTTTAGGAATGCATATTCAGATTTTTATTTACGACTTCCATTTTAATTATGTCCAAAAAATAAAAAGAGGCTTTTCTCTGAAAAAATGGGCTCTTGTTGTCTTGGGCTTGTGTATGGAAGGATTGAGCGAATTTATCTTGTGAAATGTTTAGTAGGTCAAAAATAATGAAGCTCACATTTTATTTTAAAATAAAAAAATATAAAAACCTGTAGCAGAGTTTTTCACATAGTATCCGAATTAAAGTTACACAAACGAGTTACGAAACGAGGTTGTTTGAAAAGTCTTTTTAAACTATATTCCTATCTATGTAGGTACTTGTTATAAAGAGATAGTAGTTTAATCACATCAGAACATCAAAAGATGATTCGGCACTTTATTAATCTTATTCTTATCGTGCCTATCCTCAAGTTTTGCATAAAATATATTTGAATACCAACATCTGTTTCTGGTACGCACCAAAATTAGATTATACACAAACAAAAAATAAAAAAATGATTTTACAGAAGTAACGACCTGTCCTGGAATTCAATACCGTGGTTATAATATGCACAAGACTAGCTTTTAACCGTGGTTCCTCGCACGTGGAGGTCTGAAATTATCCCATTGGAACTTACTACAAGAATAAAAGTGTATTTTTGTCCTTACCCACGTCCCACCCCGTCCCTTGCTCGAGCCAGCCCGCGCCGCTGAGCCTATAGTTCTAAATTCGTCCCTAAATAATTCCGATCCAGCCTGTCCCGTGCTGCCCTCTCCCAGCGACGCCCTAAGCCGAGGTCCGTACCCCACAGGGGGTGCCCTTAGCGTGTAGTCGCTTAGTTTTTAAGTTTTTGAAGCCCTGGCTGGAGGCCTTATTAATTGAGGCATCCACAGGCAAGCCCGGTTAAGCACTCGACAACCTCATAGGTTGAACTGCGAAAGGCATTAAAAAAAAAACACTTACCCACGTCATGGTCTATCCGTGTTCCAAATTTCAATCGAATCCTGAGCTGTTAAAACGTGAAAGTTAACAGCACAGAGTTACCTTCGCATTTATATTATTTTTATGGATGGCCAGATCTTCATAATCCTCTAACCCCAATTTATTTAGGACATGGCCTATTTTTTTGTGTAAATCTACACTAAGGACGAATTTCACCAATGAAACTGAACGTGATCAGCACACCAGGTAGGGGAGCCCAGGAAGGGATTTTTGAAGTGACTCGAGCGTGTCAGAAAATTATATAGGGAGAATCCTTGCATCCTTTAATGTACCTCTACCAAGTATGAACCCTCCATATGGTGGGGTGTGTTGAGGGGAACCCGTCTGATTAGTAAAAAAAAAATCGATTCTTAGAAAAACTCGAGCGCGTCAGTCATTTACAGTATGTACGCGCATTATATTTCTGGTAACTATTAGATATTAATCTGACGATTAATTCAAGGGGGCTGGCCGTAACGAGCGGTTGAAAAAAAAAAAAAAAAAGTTATTCGAGCGTGTCAGACATTCAAAGTGTAAGTCAACTAAAGCTTAAAAAGTGTCCTATTAAAATATCTGACGATTTGGACATGACACAAACTCATAATATATTTTTGTATATGTAAAAAAAAAGGTGATCTTGAGATACTCCAGCGCGTCAGATTTTTATGCAGGAGGGTCAAGTTGATGTCATAGTCCTCCTGAATAATAATCTGACAATTATATGGAGGGATATCGCTAGTCTGACCATTTTGAAGGAAATTTAGAAATAATATATCCGCATTTACGTACAGAAATTGGTTAATTTATTAATATAAAATTAAATATAGATCATTAGTTAGTTTAGGGACGGTGCGAGAGAGTGAGAGATAGAGAAAGAGCGAGAAAGAAAGTGAGACGCGGAGTGGGGAATAAATGATAAATGATTTATTTTCTGTAAGTAGGTTTGTACAAACACTTTTACATGTCAATCATATTTTTTTACTAGATGAGGTCGGCGTTTCCTATCTGACTACTCTGAGAAGAAAGGCTGAAACAAACTCAGAGGTCACAGTCTCTTTTAAAGTCCAGACATAATCTTGGTCAGATAATGTGAAGACCATGTAGATTGGTGTCTGAAATGGTCTTTTGAGTAACGAACCACACAGATTGAGCGGCACTGTCCAGTCAGTGCACGCATTTGTCAAAAATCGTGCAGCTCAACTCAGAACTTGAGGAGCCTTACGATTCGACGAACAATGCCAATGAAAGGACATTTGGGTAGGCCGCATAAATGACTCAAACTGCCAGATCATGATTAAAACTAACTAAGAAGGAAAACCGAAAAAAAGAAATGACCCACATAGTCTTCACACTCACAGTAATAATAATAAAATAAGGTACTTTACAAAATAAATATCCATGTCATTGTTTATATAAAATTCATCAATGTCAATGTGAATACACAGCTCTCAGCCGCTGTACGCTTCACCTTTGCTCCACGATTCTACTAACATCGCCCCATGAAAACTGTCAGATTATTAGTTCTTTGTAATTCTAATATTGTTTCCTTCAAAATAAAAAAAAATTGAAACGCGCTCGAGTATTTCAAGGTGACGTTTTTTTTTTACAACTTCGAGACTCGCTTGTTTCTTAATGTCACGCTCAAATTGTCAGATTATTGAGATATGGGTCATATTCAAAATAATTGTAAGTTACGGATAGGAAACAGATATGAATATTGTTTGATTGTAACAGAAAAATAACAGAAAGGAATTATTAGGGCAAGTTTAAATAGCACACGTTTATAAATTAAATAATTAACGCTGAGCTAATTAAAACATCTGGAATAGTAGAATACCATCATCACTATCACTACTTATGCATACCTATTACAGTTCACCTACTAAGATTAATTATAACAGGCTACGAGTGCGAAGCCGGTGTGTGTCGCTAGGTGGGTACATAATGAAACAACATTTTGATGATCGTATTTTAATTGGTATAATTAAAACTATGTGCAAAAAGCAAGTTACTGCCTTACTACAACAACTAAATTATGATGATACTGAGAACCTACTTACCTCTATGGTGTAATATCAGCCATTTATCACTAATCAGTCACACAAGCCCAAAAGTGACCAACACACACACACACACATACACCCATACGTCGTTCGTTCTCACGGACCCACACCACTTCACACATACACACACACATACACACACACTCATCCACCCTTCTACATACGTATAAAATAACCTTATTAACAAAAGTTTGGTTTACGCTTAGTTTATATTAAAGTTTAAAATGTCCACTCGAGCCACTCTTTTTATAATGTTGTTTTGATATCCTTTGGTTGTCAGTGTACAAGTAAATAACAACAAAAAAAAATATTGTATATTATTGTAAAAGGGCGGAGACCTGGTGTCCTGAAATACAGGCTTAGAGCCTAGTTTAGGCACCAGTCTCCCACAATATTAAAATGCTGTCTGACTCTGATACCATCTAATATGTATTTTGTAATATTGTGGTGAGAAAATAAATATTATTATTATTATTAATTGCCATAAATCAATAAACAATTCGTAAAGCAGTTTAAACTGCATGATTTTAATAATTAGAGTTCTATGTGGATCTTTTTTGCTAGCTGACTAAGCACTTACAGTATTAACAATTTAGTTTTTTAATGAAAAACAGTTTCTCAGATATTAATTTAAAAAATACTCACAACATACAACTTTACACTGACCTGTAAATTGCAAAAAACCTGAGACATTTTGAATTTCGCGGGCTACCTTGGCGCATCCCCCTTAACTGATACTGAGACGGCCAACGAGAGGCTGGGTACGCCTCGGCGAGGCTGCGCGGTTAGTACAAACGGCTCAAGCGGTGAGGACTGAGCATACGCAGTAAAATATGCACACACAGACAATACATGGCACAGCAATGCAATACATGCCACATTATACGCAAACTTTACATACTTCAAATAAATTTAAGTCAGTAAAAAAAAAAAAATGTTTTGGATAACCTGCGGTGCAGTAAATATTAATATTTTATTTTCATTAATTCAAACAACATGAGACAATGTGAATAACGCCTAATCATTCATATCTGTTACGTAACAGAAAAAAGTGACAGATAAAATAACGGATATGAATTAATTGCACGTGTCTAATCTACAAATCTATTTATTTCCACAACAATTCGAAATGTTATACGAATATTTTATAGTTATAACAAATATCACAATACAGCCATTTCCTAGTATGAGTATTATAACAGTAATTACTTACCGCTATTGTAAACGACTCACATCGGATATTTACTTTTAAAAGTCTAATTTTCTTCGACAACAAAATGAGCTGAAAAACTATATTGAACAAAATCCCCGAGCGTTTATTCTTACGTTGTGTAGTGACAGCTAGTGAACTCATGTTGCCAGTATATCAAATTTCTTTATTGCCATGGAAATACTGTTAAAATAGCATAACAGAGAAGAATAACAGATATGATTAAAATCAGGAGACTCATTAATAAATTAAATTTGGAGAAGACTAAATAGTATTTTATATTTTTTTTAGTAAAGTGTTGAAAGTTTAAACAATATTCTCTGAATATAGTTTTTTTAAACTTTTGTGTAATGGTTAATAATTAAATTATTTTTTTAAGTTTACCGTCAAAGACGTGGACATTGAATACTTGTATAAAACGGAACCTACGCAATGACTGGTTTAATTTTTTTTAATGAATTGTTTAGCTATACCAAATGTTTCGTTGTTTTTTATTAAGCTCAAATAAAAATTTAATCTGTTTGTTTATAAAATTCTAGTCAGTTGTATATCGTTATGAAAATAATTGGGTAGGACATTAAGACAATAGTAAATATACAATTATTTTGAATATGACCCATATACAATCTTCTCAATGTAATTAATCAACTTTCTCTTAATCTGACGCGCTCGAGTTTTTCTATGGATCGATTTTTTTTTACCAATCAGACGGGTTCCCCTCAACACACCCCACCATATGGAGGGTTCATACTTGGTAGAGGTACTTTAAAGGATGCAAGGATTCTCCCTATATAATATTCTGACACGCTCGAGTCACTTCAAAAATCCCTTCCTGGGCTCCCCTACTATAAACAGCTTTCAAGAGCTGTGTCAATATTATTGTTAGGTATGTATTGTACCTATGTTGTGTATTATTACTGTTAATGCCAACATAATAACTGTTCCTATGTTAATTAATGTAATTGGTGTTGCACCGTTTTAATGAACTATAAATAAATTATATTCATTAACAATGATGACACTGCAAAAAAAAAAGGAAAAGTGTTACAACCGAATTTTGCTAATGTACAGATGCCAGCACATCAAGCTACCCGAAACTGTCAAATTTTCCTGATCAACCTTGAACCTTATACTTAAGCGATAAAGTTGAAAATCTATTAAAGAAATCTGACAGATTGTAGTAGCTTGATGTGCTGGCGTCTGTACAAAAGTCTACAATAGTTGTAAATGTTTCAACAAGTAAATTAAATATTTGATTAAATAATTAACAATAACATTTATTTACGACTAAAAGTAGGAGAAATGCTAGCCTACAAAACTAATTAATTCTGACTACATTAATGAATGGACAAAATGTACTATGCATTAATTAGTGAAAGGAATTTTAGTTTAGTTTATGCATTGTACAACTAGGATTTAATTCGGATTTAGGAGATTAGAGCGTCAGATCTAGTTTACGACTTATTCAGCTTGAAGTCTTATTTAAGACTCATCATCTGCCTGCCTTTTCGCAACTACGTTGGGGTCGGCTTCCAGTCTAACTAGATGCAGCTGAATACCAGTATTTTACATGGAGCGACTGCCTATCTGACCTCCACAACCTAGTTACTGGGTAATACGATACCGTACGGGCTTCTGACTACCCGTAACGATTGTCAAAGATCTACGAATGACAACCGGGACCAACGGCTTAACATGCTCTCCGAGGCACGGAGGGGTCTCTGTATGTAAAGATGGTCACCCATCCAAAGACCAACCGCGGCAAGTGTATCTTAACCTGATTGATCGACTTGTGCGGCTGTCTTTATTTAGCCACGGGACCCTCAGAACTCTTATTAAGACTGTAACACATAAATTAACCTCACGCCTGTAATCCCCGAAAAGTTTGAGTGATGTGTGCCTATATTTTATCCATATTCCAACAGTTATCTTTAAGTCCCATATAATAAGGGATGAGCATATTCCCATCAACTGGGCACAAATCCAGACTCCGGATTGTTATTGAGAAATTCCTGATGGAAAACCCAATAACACTGCCCGACCTAGGAATCAACCCAGGTCCTACCTGTCCTATATTAAGAAACAGTCATTCAATTTATAATAATAATAATAATAATAATAATAATAATAATAAAATCTTTATTTCAGACTAAGTCCATAGATATTGCGATAGATATTGCGATATTGTGCATTGATACATGCGAGAGTCATAAAATTTGCACACGAATAAATTCTGTCAGGATATTTGAGTCCTGTTTCTCAGCAATGACCTGTAGGATGCTGTTAGTGCTACTCCGGACTCTGCTCAGTAACAATGCGAGCCGCTTACGCACAATGGCATGGAAGCCGTCTACCCTAGCCTCCGCAAACATACCAGAGGCACTACAAAAACGGGGCAACCCTAACAACATCCTAAATCCATTGTTGTATTGGACACGTAGGGCATTGATCGTCCTCTGCGTATACCTGAACCACAGGCTGCACGAGTAGAAGGTCTGACAGTAGGCTCTAAATAGTGTCACCTTAACTTGTTCACTACAACGCGCAAACCTGCGGGCCAGCATATTGCTCCTGACCGCCAATGCCCTACGTTCCCTTTCTATATCAGCTTGGTCATCAAGGCCCTCAGTAACGTAGTGTCCGAGGTATTTGAATTGATGTACCCGCTTCAGTTCACTACCATTCAGCTTTATCGCAGGAACATATGACGGACACTTACCGGCGGCCTTGAAAACCATGTACTCACTTTTCTTACAGTTATACACTAATCCATGCTTTTGGCTGTATGTTTCACAGATAGCTAGCAACTGTCTCATTGCGTTTACAGTTGGGGTCAGCAGCACCATGTCATCAGCATAACTAAAGTTGTTCATACATACATCGTCAACCCAGCATCCTACTCGAGTGCTGCTGAGCCCAACTATAAGCTCATTCACGTACAAGTTGAAGAGCTTGGGAGAACTCAAACCACCTTGTCTCACCCCGCACTCCAACCTGTACGCGTCGGAGAAGCTGTTCGCCCACCTTACAGAGTTTATCTGGTTTTGATACCAGAAATGAAAAATCCGTTGCACCTGTGTAGGCACGCCTGTCCTCTTAAGTTTTTCCCATAATACGTCATAAGACACTAGGTCAAATGCTTTGGATAGGTCAAGGAAGCATGCATACACAGGTGTATTCCTTTCCGTATAGTATTGTACAGTGTGCTTGAGACTCAAAATTGCGCTTTCAGTAGAAAGTCCAGCGCGAAAACCGAACTGAGCATCATGAATATTAAGGTGTTTATCTAGTTCTGAGTCAAGCACACTGTCCAAAACCTTAGCCACGATTGTTGCTAAGGAGATTGGTCGGTAGTTGTTCTTATCGGACAAATCGCCAGTTTTATTTTTAACAATCGGTACAACAACCGTTTTCATAAGGTCAACAGGCAGGTACGAGTGATTCAAGCATAAAGTGAAGAACATCGCGAGCACACGTGGCAGATGGACGCCAGCGTATTTCAAATGCTCGATACTGAGTCCATCATGACCTGGTGACTTACCCCTAGACATCTTCATAACAATTTGACGTATTTGTTTGGCTGAAACATTATACAAGTCACCAGTCATGGTAGACCCAGGATCACCAGATGACGGACCTAGTGGTGATTTCACAGCAAAGTGTTCTCTAAATAGTTCAGCTATATCCCCGTTATCACTCGCACCGTCCACGCTCACAGGGAGACCAGACTTATGATTAAGATCATTCGTTGCTTTCCAAAAGTCACTAAAATTCTTTGAGGCTCGACATTCTGAAATTATATCCATTTTTAATTGTTCCTTATTATTTTGACACCATTTTAGTCTATCTTTAAATACTTTACGACTTTCGCACATTTCCTCATATATTGTTCCAAATTGTGGTCTATCCTGAGAAACCCAGAGTAAGAACTTATTCCTGGCCTCCCTGTGTGCTTCACATACGTGTTTGTTCCAGCCTGTCACTTGTCTCTTCTTCCTCTGTGTGCGAGACCTGGTTTCAGACGTGTTAACAGCAGCGTCTGTTAGCGACGTTATTATGTCCTTATACATATTGTCTAAGTAATATCTATGTTTCTCACAATTACATACATTATAACTACATTGCCTTAATTCAACCGGAAAATCTATTAACTTAAGTTTACTATTGCACATATTTGTATAATTCTTTATCTGCTCCTTAGTTCTATAGCCCCAAACAGCTGCATTTTTACTAATATTACTACGCTAATTTATGGACATTAGATGTTATGTTTATCGGAGACAATCCGTTTAGCACACATCAGCACATCTAGGTACCGATTGGGGATAGTGGTATCATTTTGCGGTACCAACTTCATCCGCTTTGCTAGCTCTTGGAAGTGGTAAATTATATTCATTATTTTTCTTAATTTCTACTTTGCTACGTGTGGACGTTTGTTTGCCTCTCTTGATTTTTTTTTTGTATTATTTACTTTAATTTTCTGACGGACAAGTTGACGATTTCTGCTATTTATCGGTCCCTCTCTTACTATCTTGCGGGATTGTCCATTTACTGCGGCGGCCATATTTGGTCCTGGTGCTGTGTCTCGCTCGTCGTTCGTCGTCAGATCTCTGCTGCTCGTAAAAATTGTGAGTACATAAACACACAAACGGAGAATCATTTGGTGGGATTCGAACTTGCGACACCCAGCGCAAGCGCTCTCGACGGGCGCGCGGCTCGTACCACCGAACCAACTCGACACGAGTGCGGCGCGGCGAAATACGCTTTTAGTAGCTTGACGCTTAGTGACATCACATTGGTCGCCCTGTACTACGATACATAGCGATAATCGGAACGACACTTTGATGATTGAATTATTTTTATAAGAAATTATTTTTTATTTTTTTTTGCTGTTGATTTGGTTCCTGTTTTTTCTGAAGCCCCTCAAGACTTGAAGTATTAATAAAAAAGATGTTTCACTCGCCTAACAAAACGAGCTCTAGCCCCGATTTAAGGACACCAACGTCTGAGACCGATCCGGGAGTTACATGCAGAAAACGTAAACAACCAGAATGCGTGTTTAATGACAATTTAAACGCACTGGCTTCTGAGCTAAGATCGACCTTGAAGTCTTTTCGCAGCAATGTAGACGCCAGCCTGGCAGCTATCAACTCCAACATTACTGGTATGAAATGCGACTTAGAACTTCTCACCACGCACACCACAGAAATACGTAATGACATCAATGTTCTGCGTGCTGAACAGGAAGCTTTTAAGCGGCAGATGGTAGCTCTAGATGGTCGGAACAAGGACTTGACTCAACGCATCGACTCAATAGAAGGTTCGCTTCAGTTTACCTCCAATCAATGCGATGATGTCATGAAGAAGATCTCCACACTGGAAGGCTGTTTCACCTCTGCGGAACGTACTGATAGTCTGGTCGCTGAGCTTGAGGCTAAAATAGACACATTGGAACAGCAAGCCAGAGCCTGTAATATTGAAGTGTGTAATGTCCCGGAGAGGCGGGGGGAGAATCTGATCACACTTATTGCAACAATTGGTGAAAAAATTAAGTTTCCGATTACCCAAAACGATATTATTTCTATACATCGAGTGCCCCAGAAAACTTTGAATAAAAATAGACCCAAAAATATTGTTGTCAGGTTCTCCTCGGTGCCTTTTCGTGATAATGTACTGAGTGCCTACCGCTTGGCTAAGGGATTGAAATCCGACCAGATCGGCATAGCAGGTACTCCACATACAATATACGTGAACGAGCATCTAACATTGAAGAAAAACCTGTTCTTTCGCGAATGTCGCCTTGAGGCTAATAAACATAAGTTTAAGCATTGTTGGGTTAAGCACTCTACGATTCTTGTACGCAGGACTGACATATCAACAATATTTGCTATCCGAAACAATGATGATTTTCACAAATTTAAAATCACCGATGATACAGCTGCAAACCACAATGTTTAGCATATTATACAGTGTTATCACTGCAACTAATTATATTATACACCTTATTATAACAAAAATCGACTACATAAAATTTCCTTTTTTATATAATCTAAGTTCATGCGAGTTCAAAACGTTTTACTTTCTATACTGTTTTTGTTCCCGTCATCTGTTACTTACACCAAGTTTAGTGGCAGCATCTTTAAGTATCTTTGCAAATTCTATATCTTTTAGCAATCTCGTCAAAACTTATCTCCCGGTTAATGGCTGATACAATTACTATTTACTATCAGAATTGTAGGGGCATACGTGGCAAACTTCAGACAATTTATATGAATATCTTAAGTAACTCATACGACATTGTTGTATTAACGGAAACGTGGCTCATACCGGATATAGCAGATTGTGAGGTTATAGATGAGCGCTATAGCGTCTTTCGTCGCGACCGAGATCGCGTGGCCACTGGTAAACGCGAGGGTGGAGGAGTTCTTGTTGCCATCTTGCGTAAACTTCAACCCATATATTTGAACAGTATGCTAGGTAACTCTTTGCACACCCACATAGAATATCTACTTATACAACTACCCAGCCGTGACCGTGCAAAACGACACTTTATCAGTGCGGTGTATATACCACCGAACACACCAGACGACATTTATTCTACATATTTAGACATGCTTTCGGCAATCTTAAGTAGCCCCATGACACATTGTTTTTACATAATCGGTGATTTTAATTTACCCACCTTGGACTGGTCTTCCTGTGACAGTGGTGCATGCGATCAGCCCCGTGAGTCACGGTCTTTCAGTTGCAGGTATCTAGAAAATTTCATTGCCGAATTTAACGCTACGCAATATCATAATTTTACAAATGCTAACAACCGAACATTGGATTTACTAATCTCCAATGAACACTGTCATGTTTATCACCCGACCGATTACTTAGTACCCGTGGACCTACATCACCCTCCTTACTGTGCTGTGACTTCTCCTTATTTGAAATATTCATCTATGAAACGCTGCCCAGTCATCAAATTTAACTATAATAAGTGCAATTACGATCTTATAAATGCAGATCTATCGGACACTGACTGGAACAGCCTGCTTAAGAATTTACCAGCACAGGAGTCTGTAAACACATTCTATAATAGCTTGTTTGGTATCATTAGAAAGCACGTTCCCCAAAAATCATACAGAACTTCTAAATTCCCCATTTGGTTCACTCGGCCCCTTATAAGGTTATTCAAAAATAAGAGCAACGCCTGGACCAAATGGAAAGTGTACAATAATATATCTGACTATGAGCAATTTTCCCTTTTTCGTCGCAGATTCAACAAAGAATGTTACCTATGTTACTCAAACTATATAAAAACTGTAGAAGAAAATGTAAACAAGAATCTCAAACACTTCTGGGGCTATGTGGCTAGTAAACGGCATAACTCAGGAATTCCATCCCATGTTAAATATAATAATACTTCCAGTAGTGATCCACGTGGTATTTGTAAACTTTTCTCTAACTATTTTCAATCAGTGTATGAGCCATCAACACTTGATATCAATAAATGGCAACCGCCTTCTAGCTTTCATGATAATAGTGATATTATCAGCAGTATTTATATCGAGTCTTCTAAAGTTTATAAGGAGCTAAAGTCGTTAGATCCTTCAAAAGGACCTGGACCTGATGGCATTCCTCCCTCGTTTTTCAAAAATGTTGCCAATCACTTATGTGAACCTCTACAGCTGCTGTTCAATAAATGTATCAGCGAAGGCGTTTTTCCCGATGTATGGAAAATAGCCCACTTAACCCCCGTCTTTAAAAAGGGATCAAAGGATGATGTAGAGAACTACCGTCCGATCTCGATTCTGTCTACTTTGTCGAAGCTTTTTGAGAGACTGGTTTATAACGAAATATATCCCACTTTACACAAGGCTTTAATTAAAGAACAGCACGGATTTGTCCAACAAAGATCTACTTATACAAATCTGATTATTTTTGTAGGCTATGTTTTTGAAAATATGGACAATCGTTTACAAACTGACGCAGTATATACAGACTTTCAAAAAGCTTTCGACAGGGTGGACCATGAATTACTTTTACGCAAAATTGCCTTCAACGGTATACGCGGAAATCTATTGAGATGGTTCACTTCTTACATAACAAGCCGTACTCAAAAGGTTGTTATTAACGGATTCCAATCGGAGTCGATTTCCGTCACATCCGGGGTTCCTCAGGGCTCGATTTTGGGGCCTTTATTATTTATATTATTTATAAATGATATTAGCACTTGTTTTAAGCATTCGAACTTTTTACTTTACGCGGATGACTTAAAAGTCTACAAAACTATAAAAAGTACTGATGACTGTTTGATGCTTCAAAGTGACTTGGACCGACTGTCTAGCTACTGCACCATTAATAAACTCTCGTTGAGCTTATCCAAATGTAATTCGATTACATTCACTAAAAACAAAAAGCAGCTCACTTATAGCTATCACTTGCTAAATACACAATTAAAAAGATTATACTCATTGCGTGACCTCGGTGTGGTACTAGACTCTAAACTTCACTTTAATATCCATGTAGACAACATTACCAACAAAGCCCTTAAAATGTACGGTTTTGTTATGCGTAACAGCAAAGATTTCAAGCGTCCATCAACCTACAGATACTTATATATATCGCTAGTTAGGCCTTGTCTGGAGTTTGCTACTATCGTATGGAATCCCTATTACGTAAAATATATTGACTTGATTGAGACTGTACAACGTAAATTCCTAAGAGCTTTGCATTACAGATGCTATCACAGCCACGGTTCGTATGATATGTTGCTCAAGAATTACAAATTGTTAACCCTAGAATCCAGAAGACTGCTTCTCGGAACAATGTTTCTACATGGTATCGTGCATAACAAATATGACTGTTCTGACTTAATCAATAAACTTTGTTACATCGTTCCGAGGACAGTAGTGCGTAGACAAGCGCGTCCATACCGCTTACTATCTCTGAATATCAAGCACATCTGTAACTCCAATGCTGGCTTTCGCGCTCCTCTGCGTCAACTTGTGGATTCCTACAACTCTAGATTCGAAAACATTGATATTTTTAATCTAACAGGGCATCAATTTAGGAAATCTGTAGTCGATTCTATCTTAGCTTTATAAATTATTAAGTGGTGTATTTTTTTTACTTATTTTTTCCTTTTTCTATCCCATAAATCTCGTTGTTATAAAGCACTCATTCAATCAGGAATAATTTAATCTTTCACTCGATTCACTCGTGTATTGTTTTTGTTTTTATCTCGCGTAGCATTAACAATGAATTAGTAATAAGTGGATAATGTTGCTAGTAGTATGATAAGTATTTTGTTTAATTAGTAAGATAGTATGTATAACATTTAATTGTACTCCTGTTTTTTATCCCGAAATAAAATAAAATAAAATTTTATATATTTATTTTTATTAAGTAATGCACAATTTACACAAACATAAGTAACAAGCTTGGCTTAAAACTACTGCGTACATTACCCTGTTAGGGCGCAGCAAATAACTTAAAACTAATAACATTGCAGTGAGTATCTTAAGTATTAAATTAGGATCTTTAAAGAGAGAATAAAAAATAATATTAATTAAACTTATAACTAGCTTTATACATAACAAGAAAATATATTATAATTAACACATACGTATACATTTGAGCTCTAATTTAACTTTTCATCTTCTATAAAAGAGTAACATATCTAAGAGTACCATAGTAACATTTTTCTAGGAGCAATGACTTTGTTCCTATCGAATATATCGAGACACTTGGCAATCTCATAATACGAGTAATCCGTTTGACTTCAACAAGATATATTTGTGTTGTTATTGTTATCAGCAGCTAAGGAATTTACATAATGTGCATCAGATCTAGGGATTATTGGCAAAATCCATGTGACATCATAGCCCGCAGATAAATGCGAAATTCTTAACATTGCTTCTCAAACGTTACTACATTGAACAGTCAATCGTAATTTGACTGACAGATATTGGCACTTGGAAGTTATTGGCAGACGGGAGGCTGCTGCTGCCTTGATCTTTATATTTACCAAACCCGATATTACGAAGAGAAAATCACCCTGATTCCCGTCGACTTTTGCGAACATAACACGGAGAAGCAGATTTTTTTTTTCAGAGTTTCTGGCCTGGTCCCATTGTAAAAAGTTAAGTTAAGTTCCCTTCAAAATGGTTGAGTTAAATGGTGCTGATCCATACTTCATGTTCGTGAACGGGCGCCGCCAGTAAGGACTGGTCATCTCTCAGCCACCACGCCTTATTTTTCTATTAATTTAAGTATTTTCATTTCTGAATTGGTTTTTTATTTTTATCTTTTTTATTACGGACGCTTTTAACGTGCACGTCTTTCTACATCGTTCTCACATGTATAATTTCAACTTGAATGATGTAACCAATATTTTGTAATAATTTTTATGATTTAAAAGAGTGTCCGTGGAGTTTCTTGCCCGTTCTTCTCCACAGGTACCTACTACGCTTTGGAATGGGCAACTAGCTTCATCTTTCTGACTGACCGACCCCTTGAAAATTCAAAAGTGCCTGTAATTGGTTTACTTGAAATAAATGCTTTGATTTTGAGTTTGAAAAATTGTTGATAATGATGAGTATAATGACCTCTTTCAAGTATTCAGTAATTTCAAGTAGACCTTCTACATATCTACGTTATGGACACACCTTATGACGGAATACCTATATATACGCACTGACTTCAATAGGTAGTTAGATCTCAAAAGTTTTGCTTTCAAGTAACCAAAATCATCAATATTGAAAAGCAATAAAAATATGATTTCCCAGTAATTTAAATATAAGAATAATAACATTTTCGGGAAGCTGATTTGCTAATTCTGGAAAGAGCGAAATTGTATAATTTATACGTCGCCAGCGCCCGCCGGCTAGTTGGAATAACATAATTTAGTTTCACATATTAAGTTACTACTCGTATGGGTTAATATTGAGACCACCTACAAATTATACGAGTTTAATTATTTTGTAATAGTTGCATGGCGATTTCACGATTCATAATAATAGAGTAGGTAAGTACTGAGCTATAAATATATAGATTCATGAAGAGTAACGAAAACCAATTTATTCTTATACTTACTAGCAGCTCGCGTGCTTCACACGGTTTTCACGACTTGAGAAATCATCAAGATTTCTTTATCACACTTTTATGAATGTTACTATTAATGTAATATATTTATAAACCTTCCGAAATAAACTCTCTAAATAGTGGTGAAAACCGCATCAAAATCTGTTGCATAGTTTAGATTTAGAATAACAAAGCCGTCATACAGACAGATACGAAAATTGACTTTAACTGCCGCACTCAGAGACTTCACTTAAAATTAATCAATCATTAACTTTTATTAACCAGCATATCTTGGCACAAATGTCAACATTTTTTTTTTAATCTGACATTATAGCGTTTGGTAGGCTATTGGGGTGGTCTGAAACACTGCATGTCTGGTTCATAAATTGTTTATTACGTAAAATAGTCACTGTACATGAAACCAGGCTAATGCTAGCCGAACAATACCGTCACACACTAAAGCAAACGCTAGCGCGGGGAATAACGTGGCACCGCGCAGCGCGTCTCGTAGAGTACTGCCCTAAAATGCGCGCGCAACCGCGCGTGAGTATCACTGCCGCGCACTCTATTGGCGGCAGAGAAAACAACTACCAGGGTTGCCAATGGCCTCACGCTATACACTCCCCCTCGAGTCGTGAGAACGCCCTCGCTCACGAACTCGCACAACATACAATTTAACAAACAGGACAAACGTGCTTCCGTGGACGTCCTCTGTGTCTTTTCGGTACCACGGGACGAGGAGGCGAGTCACCACGGGAATGAAAACGCGTGAGCTCGGATACATGAAACTTGCCTAGAAAACTCTCCGGGTTATCTAATTCTGCGAGGCAGTAAGCTGTAGGACTGACCCTTTTTGCAATAACATAAGGACCATCCCTTTTCGGAATGAACTTGGCAGATATATTCTTAGCTGCATTACTAAGGACATGAGACTTTAAGAGCACCTGATCTCCAATCTCGAAAACTTCGGCAGGCTTCTTGGCCTTATCCGCACATTCCTTGCGTCGGTCCTGCTGAGTTTCAACTCTTTCTCTAACCGAAACAAGACGATTAATAAAACCTTCCAAATAGGGTGTAATTTGAGGAACAAAATTATCCTTGTTAAGAATCGACCTAATGTCGTGCTGCACGTCGAGTGGCGAACGAAGCTCCCTAGCAAACATGAGGTAAGCTGGAGACGAACCAGTAGTTTGACACACCGACGAGTTCATGGTAAACCTTATTGCGGGGAGGTGCTGTGGCCATGACGAGTGGTTGGTATCAACTAGACGTGACAACTGAAACTTCAAATCCCTATTTTTACGTTCAGCTGGATTGGCTGACGGATGGTATAAAGGTAACAACTCTTGACCTATACCTAAAATAAACATACACTGCTGCATAACAGCTGAAACAAACTGCACGCCATTGTCCGATACAATGCGTCGAGGAAAACCGTAACGCAGAAAATAATCTTCAATTAACGTACGGGCGCATACTTCCGAGGTTGCCTCCTTTAAAGCGTACAACTCGGTCCAACGGGTCGCTGTGTCCTCTACCAACAATATCCATTTCTCATTGTTGTCCCCTTTAGGGAGTGGGCCGAACAGATCTATGGCCAGCACTTCTCCCCTTTGGTTCAAAACAGGAGTCTGTAAGAGTCCCGACGGCTTCGTGTTTGAGGACTTATACCGTTGACAGGTGGTGCAGGTCTTGACGTAGTCTGTGATGACCCTACGCATACCTGGGAAATAAAACCCCTGAGCGACCCTACTGTACGTTCTATCGACTCCATGATGACCGCCTATGTCGGAGTCGTGACATTCCTTTAAAATTTCTGAGCGGAGGGAAACCGGAACTACCAGCTGCGGCTCTTCACTATCCACATCAGGATTATACTTGTATAAAACGCCTTGCTGCAAGAAATAGCCTCTTTCTGACCAACGCTTAACTCCTATAGACTCAGCATCAGACGTATCTTCCAGATCACTAATAATTTTCTTTAGTTCCAGGTCATCGAGCTGCGCACGCCGTAGATCAGCTGGACTTCTAGCAGGTAAGTCTACGACGACAGAACAAATTCCACACTGACTTTTATCTTCTTCTTTACAGGGCGGACGGCTGAGTGTATCTGCGATCACATTGGCTTTTCCAGGCGTATACTGAAACTGAATGTTAAAACATTGTAGTTTAAGAGCCCATCGAACAAGCCTACCCGATGGCGACTTCAGAGTAAGGAGCCACTTTAACGGCTGATGGTCGCTACCTATAATGACCTCATGACCTTCGATGTATCCTCTGAAACGTTCGACAGCCCACACAACAGCCAACGCCTCTCGCTCTGTAGTACTGTAATTCCTCTCAGCTGGAATAAGCAGACGGCTAGCATACTCTATTGGGCGTTCGTCTTTACCCTCGCCCTGCAACAACACAGCACCTATGGCGTAGCTGCTAGCATCCGTTCTTAACACAAATGGCTTACTGTAGTCAGCTTGAACAAGAATCGGTGCCGAAGACAACCGCGTCTTCAACTCTTCAAAGGCACGAACCTGGTCTGATCCCCAAGACCATGGCTGATTCTTCTTCAGTAAGCGTGTCAGCGGCTCAGCGACAGCAGAGAAACTGGGAATAAATTTTCTAAACCACGAGCACGTCTGTAAAAAGGTCCTAAGATGACGCAGCGATGAGGGTGCCTTCATGTCCAGGACTGCACGGACTTTATCTTCGTCAGCTGAAACACCATCCTGTGTTATCACATGACCGAGATATTTTACCTTGTCCCGTGCAAAGACACACTTTTCTCTATTCGCGCGTAACTTGAACAATCGTAACCTCTTGAATACTGCGCGCAGATCTGAGACATGCTTCTCGAAGCTACCATCTGAAATCAATAAAAGGTCATCTTGGTACGCTAACAGGGTCACGTCTTTCAGTGAGGCACCTGCACGAAGCCTGTCTATGAGCCGCTGGAACGTTGACGGGGCGATTTTCAAACCAAACGGCATGCGTTTGAAACGAAACGAACCAAACGGCGTCAGGAAAGCTGTTTTGTCCCTATCCTGTTCACGGACGGAAACTTGCCAAAACCCACTGCGCATATCAAGGGTACTCATGAAACAATGCTTTTTTGTAGACTGAACAAGCTCGTCTATCAATGGCATCGGATAGACGTCGGTTTTCGTAACCGCATTGAGCTTTCTATAATCAACACAAAAACGTACCTTACCACTAGCTTTCGGCACTAGGAGCGCGGGAGATCCCCAAGCGGACTCACACTCCTCGACTATATCGTCAGCCAACATTTTGTCGAGCTCTGCCCGCATAACCTCTTTCTTAGCAGGCGTCAACCTATAAGGCGGGACAGCAATGGGGAGGTTATCACCGGTATCAATAATATGCTCAGCATACGGAGTCGCGTCTCCCCCTGGCTCAAAGATATCCTCATATTCCACGAGGAGGTTGGCAAGAACCTGACGTTGTTCGGAAGTAAGCGAAGTCGCCTCATCGTCCCGGAGCACCTCTAAAGCGGCACACGAAGATACAGGTGACAAAACCTTTTCAAACTGTATTTCGAATTTTTGCTTACTATTTTCCGCAAAGTACCATTTACTTTCACCGAAATTAAACACAAGGTTAAATAAGGTAAGAAAATTTATACCTAACAAGCTTTCATTATTATTAGTTTCAGGAAAAATCAAAAACTTTACGACTCTAGTTTTATGGTGTAGTGTCACCTTTACCTCCGTGGTAAGTACATTCATCTCCCTACTAACACCATCCGCCAACCTAACATTTTGCGTTGACGGCACTAACGGGTGTCCTAACCTGAGTAGGAGAGCGTAGAGCGTGTGACCGGCAATACAGCTAGTAGCTGCAGAATCCACGAGCGCCGTACCACAATTTCCCAGAATGTTTATAATTAACACGGGGCGACGAAAAGGTAAATTACAACTATAACCATCATCTAAACTAGATACACAAGTATTATTAACACACGAAACACTTTTATCAACATTAAAGTTACATAAATCTCCTACGGCACATGTAGGGTTAACTTGAACGAACAAACTAGTGTTATTAAAATGCGAAACATTTTCATTATCATTATTACAATTAAATAAATCACCCCCGGCACGCGCAGGGTTAACTTTCAACGATACACAAGACTCATCGTAAACATCACAATCATTTACAACATGATCAATACAGTAATTTAAATCACCCACGGCACGCGCAGGGTTAACTTTCAACGATACACAAGACTTATCATAAACATCACAATCATTTACAACATGATCAAAACAGTAACTTAAACCACCCGCGACACGCGCAGGGTTACCTTGTACAAACATTCGCGTTGGCGGGTTAACTCGCTGCGACGCGGGGACGACTGCGGCGGCCGAGCGAGCCGAGGGCCTCGTTTGCGCGGCAGCGCGGGCAGCGCTGGGCGAAGCGGCGGCGGCGGCGGGTTCGCGCGTTTTATAACAACCGTTGCTGCGAGCCAGGGCTCCGCTATGCGACGTGCTGCGAGCCAGGGCTCCGCTGTGTGACGTGTTGTCAACTGAATAAAACGCTTGCTGACCCGAACAGTTTTTACACTTGGATTTAATAACGTTCGCGGCCCCACAGCCGTAACACTTTATTTCACTTTTTGGCTTTAGGTTACTGTCAACACTGTTATCACTGTTATCACTATTACGCTTTAGTTTCTCACACGTATCCTTTACGTGGCCTGAACGTTTGCAGTATGCACAGAACTGCTTCTTGTCCTTGACAACGGCGGCGGTGGCTGTCTCGGCGGACTCAGCGGCGGCAGCAGCGCCGGCGGCCTGTACATTCCGCAGCGACGACGACACCACGCGCGTACTCGTCTGCGTACGTGATCTCACGAGAGACGAGCTACTAGCCTGACCGGGACTAGCCTCCTTCAGGGAATCCTCCACGTTACGGCACTTGTGCAGTAATTCTTCGAAACTGTTGACATTTTCTCTGCATACACGCTTCCTAATGCGTTGGCTGAGTAGCCCATACGCCATATCCAGTTGCACCTTTTCCGATAGGTCGTCCTTTGGGAACTTTGCCAACAGTGCACGTACCTTGGCGATGAACAAGTCGGTATGCTCCTCTCCTTGAGTCAACGAAAACAGTTTAACGTAAAGTCGGTGTGGCGGGTCACGGTCGCCGAAGGCACTCTTTATTCGCTCTAGGGCTTCCAACCACGACTCGGTGGACCGCTTTACACCTTGCCACCATACTGCAGCAGGCCCCTCCAACAACATCGAAAAACCACGTAGTGCGTTTTCGTCAGAAGCGGCGACGCAATCTTTATAGGTAACTACGGCATCTATAAAGTTTTCCAAAGATTCGTCCGCGCGTCCGCCATAACGCGTCGTGCACTTCGCAAAGTTTCCATTCGCGCCAAATGCAAAGCCCGATGCTTGGACCTCAGAAGCGTTGCTATGCGGCGTTGACGATCGCACCTCGCGTAATAATTGCTGGCAGAATTCTTGTTGGGTTTGCTGCATGGAATTGAGCAGACTTGCGAGCGTCTCTTGAGACATTGTAACGTTGGTGGCGGCGGCGGCGGGCGAGTAGCCATCATTGTTCGACTTCGAGTGATCTTCAGACCGTGTTCGCGGCATTTTTGATACGATAGGACACACGCTACTCGTATAATACCGAAGAAACACAACACAGGGTTCGATATAAGTCCCAGATAGTCACTTGTAGTGTTCGTTGCAACACACGACAAACTTTTCACTACGAGTTTTATACCTACACACGTTGGGCAGCCACTTATAGCGTTTGGTAGGCTATTGGGGTGGTCTGAAACACTGCATGTCTGGTTCATAAATTGTTTATTACGTAAAATAGTCACTGTACATGAAACCAGGCTAATGCTAGCCGAACAATACCGTCACACACTAAAGCAAACGCTAGCGCGGGGAATAACGTGGCACCGCGCAGCGCGTCTCGTAGAGTACTGCCCTAAAATGCGCGCGCAACCGCGCGTGAGTATCACTGCCGCGCACTCTATTGGCGGCAGAGAAAACAACTACCAGGGTTGCCAATGGCCTCACGCTATAACATATTTTTGTTGACTGACTGCGTTCTAATTTATACTTGTCAATTAAAGTGAATGATTGATTAATGTTGAGTAATGACTCTGAGTACAGGGGTTAGGTACAATATGTACAGAAGTTACATAGACAGAACATCAAGAAAATAAATTGGTCACTACTGATATAACTTTTTGTTACCGTGGCGTGCAACACCCAATGATGTATAAAACTAAATACGTCATTGGCAACACCAAGGAGTTTGTTTCACCTAAGTTATCTTCATCTTATAGACAACGTTAAACTGCCAAGTCTAATTTCAACAAAGAAGTTTCCGTTAGGCTAGTTGTTTTGCCATCATCTACTTAAAACATCTGTGAAGATTGGAACCTTATGAATTATGTCATCTGTACAATTCGGGAAGAGTTATTAATAAATAAAGAATGAACAGAATTAATTAAAATATGGGGATCATTCCTTAACTTGAATAAAAGACGTCGGAAATAATTACTTACAAAAGCTTGAATTATTCATTTAATTCTAAGTATTTCTTGCGAAGTAGCAGGAATTTGATAGGATCGTAGCACATTTCGAGTAGTATAGCTACAGTATCTGCCTACTCCCTCGACTTGACTTGTCATATTGTGTTTTCGTACAGTTGGAAGTAATTCATCAAAAGTTATGCCTCCTTTGCACTTTCTGGTATTCTATGGTACTACGTTACAGGGATTCCAATATGAAAGACGGCATATATTTTATGATGAGTAGTTTTATACCTTTATATTCGCCGGCTTTGCACATACCTACACACAAAATCACGCCTGTATTTGCCAAACGTTTAATTTTTATTTAATTATGTCCACCAGTGTTTCATAAACGTCACATTGAACGAAAATAAAGACATAAAATACGTTTATTTGCGGCAAACATGACGCATAAAAAGAACACAAACACAAATAAATAACAAGTTTGAGGAAAACATGCGTCATATCCACGTAAAACGGCCATAGCTCAGCATAATGCTTATGACCCTATACGAGACAGAGCCCCAGTGCCAGTTTTTTATTGACAACAGTAACTGTGCTCATAACGTATAGTTCGCTTGTTAGTGTTGTCACCTCAAATAAATACTCACGCATGGTAACACAGTTTTGTGGTAACAGAAAGTCACATGAAATATGAGACATGAAACGTGATGTGTTACATGAGAGCTGACTTTGGGTTGAGGACGTCTGACGTCAGCAGTTCCGTGCCTGTCTGATACAACCGACAACGCAACGCAACGACAACGCTTCGCATTTCACTCGATTTCTGAATTGAGAATTTGAAGTTGAAATCTTGTCAAACTCGACTCGACTCTAATACTTATTGCTTTTGGTGATTTCTTTAACGTAGCCTGCGAAATTATTTTTGACGTTTTTTTGCGTAAAAAATTTAGAATTTCAAAGTAATCACCTTAAGTACCTAATGCTAAAGTGGAGTTCTACCAGAGTGGCACAATCGTTTTTAAGAACGTTCATAATCTGATTTCAGTCGCAACCTGTCAAAAATACCTCTAATTTCCTTACACTTTTGACAAGTTTTTGACATTGATTGTCGCTGAGATGAGATTGCGGGTAGATTCTGAACGTTTTTATTTTGGGTTTTGGCCTTCAGTTCTCAACTTCAAATTCAGAAACCCGGTATACGTCACTGACGATAGAAACTTGGGAATATACGCTCAATTGCTCACGGTAAATAGAGACTTTTTCGAATCTGTAGGATACTTCTGAATTCTGATTAGATCTCTTGGGAGCTGAAGTTTCTATTTGATCGAAATTGCTACTGAATTGCCTCCAACTTTCATGTTGCTGTTAGACACCAAATTAATTTTTTATCTATATCCTTATTAAACAGTTGAGGTAAATGTTGTTAAATATTGAAAATAATATTATAAAATAATGAAATATTAATCACCATAATATTAGTTTATGCTGAAAAGCTACTCATATTGCGTAGCATATATTATCGAATGAGCTTGAAATTACGAAACGTATCTCTAATTTCATCGATAGTATGCCCCAACAATCTCATATTTATGGTTTCACGATTGCTTTGGCTCTACTATTTCCACTTTATTATAGCTCTTACCCTCTGGTGAACTGCAAAGTTATACATATACATATTAGTTACATCGACACACAACGACCAAGAATGTTCCAAGGATTTATAAACATGTGAAGAAAAGTTTAAAGGGTGCTAAGAGCTACGACATCAACATGTTGTAGACTCCGCGATGACGTGTCGTAGCAACTACTGTGTAGTGTTTATTGCATGTCTTTGGTAAACAACCTCGGTACGAAAATCGCGAGGTTTTAAAAATGTACGAATAAACACTAATCTTTTTATAATCCAGATTTCAGTAAGCTATATTGCTAACCAAGAAAAATAATTAATACATTTTTGTTTTCGAATGAAATGTCATTGTTATGTCAACGTTGTCTATGTCAACGTTGGACCATTAAAATGGACTGCTTACGTCGACATTATTTTATAAAGGCAGTTTAGAACTCAATTTTGTTCTGAAAGCTGCGACCAATGTCTTTTCAATTTTAACTCCGAACACAAAATCAAAGATGTCGACGACAGCGATTTCATTTTATTTTCAAGCAGTAAACTTCCTTTACGGGATGCGAGAATTTCAGTATTTTTATAGCAATTTTAAAGATGGTTTTTAAACTACACTTGTGATAACGAAAGATATAAACTATTCATCGGTGATATTTCAGCCTAACTGAGATAGGTAGGTTAGATTTTTGGAATTTAAAAAGTTTTAGTTGGGAGAATTATTGTCCCTTCTACGTACACATTTGCGTTGACATTCCATGTGCGTGTGTCAAGAAGCTTATAGATAAAAGTGGAGGCAACACTCTTACTCCGGTACTCAGAGTCACTACTTAAAATTAATCAATCATTAACTTTAATTGACAAGTATAAAATGGAACGCAGTCAGTTAATAAAAATATGTCAGATTAATAAATATTTTTCTTGACATTTGTGCCAAGATACGCTGGGTAATAAAAGTTAATGATTGATTAATTTTAAGTGAAGTCTCTGAGTGCTGCAGTTAATACTCAAGCGAAGACGACTGTCGTCGGACACTCTCTTTCTGAATTCATACATATGACAGAGAAAACACATATCACTGTCTCGTTCTTATGTGTGTGTTTATAGATTGTTTTTTTATCTGAACTTAAAAGATGTAAACACCGACTTCAAAATGAATTAAGGGGCTCAGACCAAGAAAAAAGTAGGTATAGAATAGATGAAACCTCACGAACAAAAAATTTTGCAATTCAAACGTCACCGACACGCCGATTTGTTTAGTAGGTACGGGAATTATTTATTTTAGTATGTGGATAACAGTGAAGAAGGTGACTTGGATTTGGTTTGATTTATAGAAAATATTGGTACCAATTTCCTAAACATAAATTTTTTAAATCGTTTTGAATACATTGCTTTTAGATGACCTAAGGCTGATTTTTCCAACGCCAAATAACTTTGTAGGAAGAATTTATCTTAAATTCATGGCAGTTATTTTATACAAAAACTGTCAGTCGTCAATTTTATTCCATGAATAAAAATTATCGGTCGATTGAAAAATAAGCCCTGAATCGATTTTATTAGGTCATCCCACTTCCAGTGTCATATTTTTTTATTTTTATTATTTTACAAAAACTGACTACTATACTATATAACCTTGTGACACTAATCAATAATCTCCGCCACTATTAATCACTCGCTCCCAGACTGCTGGCAAATCTTGAACACCATTTAAAGTACCACTTTCATTTAATTCATCAATAATGCTCTTTAGTTTAATATCTAACTCCTTTTTGCTATTGTATCGAGTACCCGACAATTTCCTCTTCACATGGCCAAAACAATTGAAATCACAAGGATTCATATCCGGGGAATATGGCGGCTGAATAATTTCAATCCATCCTTTATCTTCAATTAAATTTGAACTATTTTTGATTTGTGCGGTCTGGCGTTATCATGTAAAATTATAGGAGTCGTTATATGATGTTCGTCTGCCCAAATAGGAATATTTTCTTCTAAAAATGACTTATATTGCTCTCCAGTCATAGTTGTATTTTCATCATAAGTTCTCCAAAAAGCAATGCCTCTGACATCCATAGCTACTATTAGTAGTATTTTTCGTTCATGTAGCTCTGCACGTGGTAAATGTTCAGCTGAAGTGCCCGGTTCCACCCAACATCGTGACTGATGTCTTTGACGAGGAGTATAAAATTCGACCCAAGTTTCATCAAGGCATATGAATCTATTAAGTATATTTTTCTTACGGCGATACCACGATAAATGGCTACGCGCAGTTTCATAACGAAACTCCTTCTGATCCGTGTTCAGAGTGTGGGGCACCCACACTGCACTTTTATTGACCAGACATAGATCCTCCGTGAGTACTCTATGTATAGTGGAATGAGGAATGTTAAGTTGAGTGGAGAGATCACTGACACTGACCCTACGTGACTGACGAAGTGCTTCCTTGATTTTGTCCCTTGCTTCTAATCTAGTCGATGATAATGATCGAGGTGCTCGCGGCTCATCTTCAGCTGTGGTTCTTCCTTGTTTGTACATTTCAAGCCATCGCTGTACGGTTCTTTTATTTAAGGCGTTACGACCAACACACTTTACCAGTAAGTCGTGCGCAACTCCTCCAGAGTAGTTGAGTAAAGCACAAAACTTTAGAAATATACGTTGCTCCACTACATTAATAGATTTTTTAAAATCTTCCATTTTAAATCAATGCACGTCTTGACAATACAACACACCAAATTAAACTAACATGATTGTACAAGACAACACATGTATTAACTATTGCATACCATTGCGCAATACATAAATATTGGAAATAAAAAATATGACACTGAAAGTGGAATGACCTAATATTAAATATGTACTCACCGAAATCCATTAAGTATGTAAGTATGTACGAGTATAATCCATCAAATGCAAAGTAGTATCGCGTTCTTGGGTTTTATAAAAAGCACGGTCCAGTAAACATAGTAAAAACAGTATACAACGGGTAACGTTAAATGCGCAAAACCTCAGACACCCCAACTGATTTTTAATTCAATTGACCTATTTCCGAGTGAATAAAAAATAAGTCATTACAAAAATTGTAAAGGTTTTATGTGCTGTTTTAGTTTTACTGGCCATTCTGATCGTTTCTTGCGTCTGCGACGACGCTTTATCGAGGGAGGAGTCGTCACCGGGCCGCTGCGCCGCGCTGACATTGGCTTGCTAGACCTGTTAATAAATAGACACGGCAACGTTTTTAATGAAGATTTTTTGAAAAATGTGACCTATATTAAAAAGTGGTTCAATTAATTCTGCTCGTTATTCTGATCAAACTATTTTCAGGTTTTGCGCATTTAAAGTTACACGTTGTATATCAGGATCAGGAGTTCCAGTAAACATAAGCCGAATCAAAAGAGTAGCAGGGAGAAAAAGTCCAATAAACAAGCCAAAATCATGAGAGATCAATCACTTCACGTAGGTAACGAACGACGCGAACACCAAAAAACCGGCCAAGCGCTAGTCGGATTCGCGCACGAAGGGTTCCGTACCATTATATATAAAAACGGCAAAAAAAGCATGTCTGTTGTATGGGTGCCCCTTAAATATTTATTTTATTCTGTTTTTTAGTACCTATTTGTTGTTATAGCGGCAACAGAAATACATCATCTGTGAAAATTTCAACTGTCTAACTATCACTGTTCATGAGATACAACCTGGTGACAGACGAACGGACGGACAGCAGAGCGGGAGTAATAGGGTTCCTTTTTACCCTTTGGGTACGAAACTCTAAAAATACGAGTGACTAAGGCGAATACATTACACGTTACACGACACGCGGCGGCGGGAGCGCGCGTTGGAGATACTGTCAACTTATACACACACACACACACACAACGCGACAGCGATAGTTTCTTCAAATACCTAATTTTCAAAAGTCTCTCCGACTACTTTTCCTCTTAATCTATGGTCGTATGAACGTCCCCACCCTGTATAATGTTTTTCCTTTATATTAACTACGATACAGTGGATTAGTGGTTGGCTATCTTAGCTATGGTTTCCATCAAAGTCTAATAATCTGTGTTTGGATGGATTTTTAAATAATGTGTGTTGTGTATTATTGATTCAACGTAGAAATGACTGAGTTTTATTGGCATTTGACAATGTATTTTACCAGGCACATAATTATTTTATTGACATTATATAAGACTATGAATTTCGGAGACACGTATTGGCTAAGACCTCGGGCTAAGACTAACCATTATTTATATTTCTTTATTCCTTTTTAATTCTAAGAAAACGATTCACATGCTATACCACAGGCTAAATAGAATTATAAGACCAAATAATGTAACATGGAAACCACCGATTGTATTTACTCTATTTATACGTGAATAAATGAATTTGAATTTGAATTTGAATCAATATAATTGTAAGCACGTAACTCAAAGGATTTGGGAAAGAACAAATCAATAGCAGAACTCCTTTCGTTAACAAAATATCGGTACCTATTGTATTCATTTAGAGCGGATTACTATAGTTAAAGCGAACAGGCACCTGACTCCATTATTCAGTATTGGATAAGGGCTATCCTAAAATAGAACAGATCAAACCCTTCTTGTCTTAGAATACATTTCAGATGGAACTAATTATGAAAGGTAGGGAAACATTCATGAGGTCTGTAATTAAAATAGCAATAAGTCGGTGTACTCTGGACACCGACTTATTGCTAAGGTACTTAAGATTCAATATTGATGACTGACTCATCTTAAGTACCTTTTATCATCACGGGAGAAAAATTATGAAAAAAAAAACTAGACATTTAATCTTCCAAATCAAGTTTTTTTCTATCAAAGAAAATAATAATAAAAATATTCCACAACTTTCACACAACGCCATCTAGTCCCAAATTAAGCAGAGCTTTTGGTATGACTACTAGACAACTGATAAACATACATATTTCTAAATACATACATATTATAGATAAATTACACCCAGACAAAGAACAAAATGATCCTGCTCATCACACAAACATTTGTCCTGGGTGGGAATCGAACCCACGACCTTGCGTATAGTAGTCAGGGCCACTGACCACTACACCAACAGGCTGCCACAATAATATAATCTTCTGAAGTTGTGTGCATCAATTACGCTCTTGTTACGAGTTTTGGTGAATTCAGAATCTGGTGAGTAGAGAGTCTGATAATTTAAGAATCTGGTGAGTGGAGAATCCAGTGTGTTGAGAATCCCCGACCAAGAACGGTGTAAGGAGCAAGGATAGATGGAAACTCAACACATCGCAGCGGGCAGCGGGCGGGTGTTTACAGGAATACAGGCAGAGAGTTTGTAAAGACAGCGTGGCACAATGACAGACGCAATACGAAGTTATGTATGTGACACGCGAGCATAAAACACAAGATAAACAATGATCTTAGCAGATGGCTCGCTATTTAGCTTACAATAGACAGTGAGGCCCTGCAAAACTCAGATGCAGCAGCAATACATACATATTTCCATCTCCCATGCACTGGACAACCTACAGCCACGTGCTCTGACATCGACAACAGCGCAATCAAATACTAGTTTGGGTTGGTGTAGCGGTATCTACAACGCCACATACGAACAACGCGTCGTACTGACGTCACGCAAAATCCTGCATCTCGCAAGCAAAGTTTACCGCGCAACTAGCAACGGCCCGACATGAATCAGCGGGCAGTTGCCCGCCAGACATGACGCCCGTCTGGTCGGAGGATCCTCCCTTTGCTATGGAGGATGAGAGAACGTTACACCCTGTTCCTCATACCTCTATAGTTGGGTAGTTTTTTTATCATTGTTCGGCTCAACCAAAGCACCTGCCATCTAATCTCTTCACCACCCTTGGTTGACTGGTAGAGAATTCCTAAGGCATTAAGTCCGCCTTTGTACCTGTTATGTTTTGTGTGCGAAAAGATTAAATAAATAAATAGGTAGATAGATAATAACAACGGTTATCCAGTGCAGTGCAGAGGGTCTGGTATAGTTACCAAGTTAAAGAGGAACTCACCCTAGGTTTGGCGTACACAGAATCTTGAGGGTCAGGGAATCACTCCAGCTAGCTAAGCAAGCGGATGTTAAAATTGCCGAGTGTTCTTAGGAGATTAGTGTTGTGCCATGATGCTAGTGATGTGACTTACAACTTTCTAACTGTCAAATACTAAGCATTAGTCGACTATTTCCCGTTGAGACCTTCACATCGCTACAAAATCACAGCCGGGATTAATCCTCCTTTCCTAGGCACGGCAGGCTTTCTATATGTAATGGATGGACACATTCTTGGGCTGACCTCGGCAAGCGTTACTTTACCTTGAAGATCGAACCGTGCGGCTGTTATAATTAAGCCAAAAATTCTTAAAAAGTGATACAAGTACTAGTTATTCTGCTGAGAATATTTAAGGAAACTAAGGACACAAGAGACATTTGAAATCTCAGAATATAGTACCACTCAAGTACACAAGCATTACAGGTATATATTTATCGAAGTATATTGATTGAAGCCCATATCATAACAGATTGAACGACAAATACGTTGAAAAAACCGATCTTGAATATCTGACGAAGGAAATTGGCACCACGCTTCGATTTCGATCTACATATTTTTTTTGTCAACAGAAAAACTTTAGCTTCTCAAATAGGACTATATGTTTTGGAAAAAGATCCTGAATTACTCGGTCGGTAAAATATTTTATTTATTTTATTATTTATGTACACACAGTAAAAAACATATGGATATGACTAAGTTATTAATGTTAAGTTATTATTGTTTTAATAAGCTGTAACTTAACTAAATATGAAAGAATTCTGTAAGCAACCCTTTTTTCATATTTTGTAAGAATGTAATACCTATCTATGTCTTGAATTATTCAAAAGTGTCTGAAAAACAGTTGCTTTGAATATTTGAGTTCAATATTCCAAATATTTACCTTTCAATAACTTCTCTCAAGGTCGAAGTCTTACCACAGATGTGCGAGCGACTGAACAAACTCATGTATTTTCTTCTTTCGTGAGGTATAATAATATCTTTCCTTCAGTCGCACCTAGACGATTAAGAGATACAACAATAGTCCAGCTAGATAATAATAATGCCAAGTAACTATCAGGATATCTACACTAATATTATAAAGAGGAAAGATTTGATTGTTTATTTGTATTGACTGGGCTCCGAAACTGCTGGACCGATTTGAAAAAATGTTTTACCATTAAAAGCTGACATTATCCCTGATGAACATAGGCTACTTTTTACTGCGGGAAAATGCTTCATTCCTATGGGAAAACGGGTAATAGGATTTGAACGGCGGGAATTCCGAATTCTACGCAAACGAAGTTGCGGGCGGATGCTAGTCTATGATAAGGTAAGATATACCTACGTACGAAAATACAGATAGCCAACCAGTCTAATGGTTGGCTATCTGTATTTCCTTTCAATTTTCTACATCGAAATGCAATGTAACTTTATTTAGAAAGGTCTTATTTTCACTAATAGGTACGTAAAAACATATCCTTTTACCAAGGGAGGAAAATCAACATCGGTACCACAAATGTACAAAAATAATGTAGAAACTCTGAGCCTATTTTCGGCACACGCTCCCAAGATTATTATCTTATAAACTAATGAACCGACGTGATTTCTTTACGGATTCACGAAAACATATTTTATTCTGGAATCACATAGTTTTGATAACGGAATATAATTTATATGATGAACGCAGTGTGTATGCAGACACAAACAATAATAAATAGACTGAAATACTACATAACTTAATTACAGCCGGTCGATTCTGTTAGAATCTCACCGTGAGAAGTTAGGTGAAGTGAGCTGTCATTCCATCTGATGCTAGAGATTAACACTAATCACAGCAGTACGATTCTGTAACCATCTGGTTACAGAATCACACTGCTGTAACCGTCTCACCGTGAAGATTTAGGTGAAGTGAGCGTAGAATGAGCTGTCAGTGTCATCACAACTGATAGGGGAAACCATACAGTTGTTGGCCTCCTCATAGTAATTGGCATAGTAAATGGAAATGACGTGACTTAGAGTGAGATAAAACTAGAGCCAATAACTAAAATTAAATGACCAATAACTATACCGTTTCCCCTACTAGGGACTGACCAAGCATACATTTACAATCATAATCGAGATTTTATGGATCATTTTATATAATTTCAACCCTAGTATTTTAGTTATCAAAATAGGTAGCAACAGAATCTCAATCAGAATCTCAATGTTGTTTTTTTTTTTCCTAGACTAGTCCTGACGAGTCGGCGTGACCACTACACGCGATTCACGACATTTCGTGTATCGGGTGAAGTGATCATGCCACACAAACTACGTGGGATTAAACGTGGGTTTTGACAACTAAAATACTAGTTTTGAAATTATATAAAATGATCAATAGAATAAGCATAAAAAATATTATTAAAATCTCGATTATGATTGTAAATTTTTGCTTGGTCAATATCTTGTATCAGTGGGATGATACTGACAGCTCACTCCACGCTATGTTTCACGGTGAGATATTTACAGAATCGACCGGCTGTATTTTTGCTTTAAGATATGATAATTTAAGCCATATTGAAGTTTTAATTTACTGGAAGTTTTTATCAAAAGTGGTAAACCAGTTATGTACGAGAATTACGAGTAGATATATAAGCCTACTATGTGTAATTCCGAAACGTAATATATCTGGGCGCCTTTCATCTGAATTCGTTGAATCGTTCATGTGTAATTGAGTAGTAATAGTTAGACGGGCTGGTGTCCGCAACTCTTACGTACCGACCTTGAGTAACATGAACGAACGTTCACGTTATTAAAGCAAGGATAAATAAAAGTCACGAAAAGTGACGAACAATTTATTATGTCACTTTTATTACATTTATATATTATATTATCAACTCATTTATTACCCATATTCAATAAAAAAATGCTTGGTATTTGAATTTGTAATATTCTACTATTATAATTGACGGCATGGTTGGCGCAGTGGTTAAGCGATTGACTGCTGCGCTGCGTGTCGCGGGTTCGATTCCCGCACGGAACAAATATTTGTATGACCTACAAGTAGTTGTTCCGGGTCTGGTTGTTTGTGTATGTGAGTTTAAATGTTTGTAAACGTACCCACAATACAGGAGAAATTCCTAGTGTGGGGCAACGTTTTATATTAAATAAAAAAAATGATTGACCTTGAATAATATTCTCTGGAAGTCAACTTCTTTCGTAATAGAAAAGCAAGTTTCAGTGAAATTAGTTTGAAAATTGATATCAATTTCCCTAAAAAGTGTCCTTGTTCTGTTAATGATGAATACTATAATGCTTACTTTGTACTTTCCTCATATTTTCTCGTAATAAATAAGCATCATTTTTAATCCTATAACAATTATCTTACCCACATTACGTAAAAAACCCGTGTAACATTATGTTGGAGAACTTCCTTTTTCTTCCGTCCTTCGTTTTAGTTTTACGTGCGAAATAAACAAAAAACATGATTGATATGCTTTGGAAGAAAGTCTTTAGTTAATTCAATAGAGTCAAAGTGAAAGTAATATGATTTAAAACTCAACTTGAGTCTGTTGGCCTAGTTTTAAATCTACCGATCTAAAGTAAAAATCTCAGAGTGCAAACATAGATGAAGTGAGTTGTCATTACAATCACTGTGAAGTGAGGTGTCATTCCACCTGATGCTAGTGAGGTGAAATGACAGCGCTCCGACCTTAATCTTTGAAAAGCAACAATAATATTCTTACTTTAATTTCATGATCTTCACCGTTTTATTGAATCTCACCCACACAGAAAGTGACAGTGGATATTCTTTTTACAAATAATAAAAGCATATTTGTAAAAAGGATTGCCGTAATATTAAGTTGTCTCATAAGTTCTTGCCATATTTTATTTTTCTCGAATTTTCTCGTATTTAAACTAAAGTTTATAGTGAGGGTTTATAAATAGGCGCGGACGCAACGCAATAATTAGTCTTTAGTGAAAATCGATCAGCGTCAACTGCGAGCTATTATGCTATATGAGCATCGACTTAAAGTCTCTTCAACAGAAACGGCTAAAAAGATTAACACTGCATTTGGACCGGGTACTACTAGCGATCGGACTGTTCGTTTCTGGTACAAGCGTTTTGACACCGGTGATATAAGCTGCGAAGATCAACCTCGCCCAGGCCGACCCAGCAGCTTCGATGAAGATGCTTTGCGTCACGAACTTGAGCTACATCCAGACTATAGTACGCGCGATTTAGAGATGGCGCTTGGACAATCCCACGCGACTATACATCGTTACCTCAAATCGATGGGATATCGCAGTGATGTCACGTTGGACACCTCATGCGTTAACGGACCATGACCGGGCCGTTCGTGTGGCCATTTGTCAAAGTTTGTTACTTCGTCCGCACAGACGAGACTTTCTCAAGGACATTTTTACATGTGACGAGAGCTGGATACATTATGAAACTAACACGCGTCATGCCTATTGGATTCCTCGCAGGGAAAACCCACCAGCCCAGCCTAAACACAATGAACACGGTCGTAAGATTATGTTGTCTGCTTTCTGGGATTGGCAAGGAATAATTTTCTGGGAACTCCTCGAATCTCACCAGACTATTAACGCCAATCTGTATACGCAGCAGCTTCGCAAACTAGCAGAGATGTTAAAAATTAAGCGGCCAAAACGACTTGGAGTCCAACTTTTGCATGACAACGCACGACCTCATTGCGCCAAGTTAACACATAAACAGCTGGAGGAGCTAGGATGACTGACTGTTCCACATCCACCGTATAGCCCGGATCTTAAATTTCATTTACTAGGAAAAAAAATCGAAAATTCTTGAAGTATTAAAATTGAACTTGAAAATTTTTTCGAGTCCCAGCTTGCCTCATTTTGGGAGAAGGCTATTCAAATTTTGCCCAGTAGATGTCTGACTGTTGTTGTTAACGAGGGAGACTATATAATTGATTAAATGTATTTTTATTAATAAAAAAATATTAATAATTATCTGTCTTTTAACTGGCAATAATTTATGAGACAATCCTAATACAAATATAATACATATAAAACAAAGCACTATATTGTAACACAATATCATCTAGAACGTCATAAATCTAACGGTATTTTCTTGAAAACCTCGTCAAAAAAGCTCGTCAGTTTTAATACGTTTCATATTTCATGAGAAGGGTCTTTAAAGACAATTTTTCCAGTTTCATTCGTTGAATAATTGTTGTGCTTACATAACGTGCGGTTATAAAATGATACTTCCATGTCACAGACCCCAAAAAGAAGATTTATCTAATGGGTTTTAAAATGTTATGTCTTTTAAAACGTTTTGATGCAGAGTAGAAAAGAATGGACTCTATGTCTGTACTTTCTTCTGTTTTTAAAAGTATTGAACTGACAGAAAGCCGGTAATAAAATTTCTACCATGTCTTCCATGTCTGTTTCGGCCGTCGAGAGAATGCGTTTTTGACACCTGTCAGTTTCATACAAACGAATACGTGTTTTGCGAAGTTAATCTATATTAGCTACTAGAATTATCGCACTGGCTGGACACGATGGTCAGCATTCCTAATCACAGATAACCGTCATTCGTAAAACACTTCGTTTAGCGGCATTTACATGTCCTCCAGCACTCAACGGTTTTATTTCCACTAAATAAAAATAATAGTTGAAAATAAAAGATACCTCAATTGAATTCAAATTGTTTTTTTTTTTGTCAGTGCCCTTGTTACATGCACAAACCACCCAAAGCATTTATTTGTGACCTTCCTAATGTGACCCGTAAGTGACTTGGCAGTCTGGAAAGTGACAGCTAAGTGACTTGCGTGTGAAAAGATAAGAAAATATTGAACACGTATTAGGCTCATTTATTTAATTTTTTCTCACAAAAAAGGTGCAAAGGCGGACCTAATGCCTTAGGCATTCTCTACCAGTCAACCAAGGGTGGTGAACAGATTAGATGGCAGGTGTTTTGGTTGAGCCGAACTATGTTAAAAAAAACTGTATTATAATTATTGAATTATAAATAAAAAACGTACACAAATACGTATTTTTATGTTGCTTAAAAACGTTGCCCCAAACTAGGAATTTCTCCTGTATTGCGGATGCGTTTACAAACATTTAAAACTCACATACACATCACATACATACATACTATTTACTATGATATTAAAATGTATACAAATTCAAGGGAGAGTGGTGTTGAGATGACTTATTTACACGAGGAAAGTTTCTCGCCTTCTTTTGATCCCCTTTTGGGATAAAAGAGTTAACCCTTGTAAATAATGTGTCCGATGAACTCGTGTCGGAAGCCAAGAATCGCCTAACCTTTGAAAATTGGAAGCATGTCCAATGAAAATCAAAAATGAATTTCGAGTTTTTCAAAAAAACCCTTGCGAGTCTAAGTAAAAAGTCTTACGTTTCTTACAGTCTTAAAAAAAAACTCTAAAAACTGTAATTTAGCCTGGAATAATCAATTTCAATAAAAAATCAAGTCCGTAGCCGTCTGCTATCAATGTGATTTGTTCCCTCAGACAGGTCCCCAGAAACACCTAGAGACTATTCTAGTATTCCAGCCTATTTTTAACTTAAAAGGAAACTAGATCAATCTTGTAGAGAGGTCTAGAATGAAAATGGACATTAGCGATTTTTTTTTCATTTGTTTCAGTGCTACCTACGTCTCAGTGCTGACGATATCAGCGTTCTCTCTAGAGAGATACCTGGCTATATGTCATCCACTCCATCTCTACACTATGGCCGGACTAACCAGAGCCTCAAGGATAATTCTTATACTTTGGATCATATCCATAGTTTGTGCCTCGCCATTTGCTGTGTACAGTGAAATTAGCTAGTTACTGGGATTATTTAGGAAGCAAAAAACATCATCATATCCACATTGAATACGGGCTTCAATTGCCGTGACGATGAACGGACAGTGGAAGGAAAATGCCATAATTTGACAGATGATTAGGTACACTCAGGAAAATGTATTGATCATCAAATTGATACTACGTCAATGTGCGGTGTTATAGCTACTTCATACAACTGTCATAAAATGACAGCTATGATTTGAATATACATACAATTCAAATTGGTAGTCGATTTGATAAACAATAAATTTCCCTGACTTTACCTGATAATCTAATTTTTATTTAAATATAATAAGTTTGCTTTAAAATGACATGGGATTACTTAAGTGAGCTTCGATGCGAACTTTACTTCGGTGACAGAAATAGCTTCAACGATTCTATTATTTGTTTGAAGACACGCGAAGGGTGGGTAAGCGCTAAATATTTTCTGCGAATAAATAAGTGCTGATTTCACTTATCCGACTGGGGTGCAGGGTAAACCCGTTTCTTTATTTACATAAGTACTGTTTTCGGTCGGTGTCCGATTTAGTTAAAATTCCCCGGACCCTTGTCTCGATGTAAGCGTAAAGTGCCAGATTTCATTAACAAGCCGTATTTTTTCGGGTAAACCAGATGTTACTTTTTTCCGTAACGTTTCCATAATCCACATGTTTTTTGTGCTTTAACATCGGCCATACTTTATATTTAAGTGGTTCTATTGTGTACCTTTTGCATTATGAAATCTCGATATACGAATCCTTGTGTATTTTATTCTTTCGTTCACTAACCGAATTTGTTATTCAGGATTAAACAAATAGATTCGAATTTATCGAAAGGTAACAAAGAATTAATACTTACTAAGATATCCTTCGGTCAAAGACTACACGCTTTTATACAAATGTTCATAAGCAATAAAATACTGCAGGAATAGTATTTTACTATTATAAAGCCGAGTTAAGGTTGCTAGACCTACAGGCTTGTTGTCCTCTCATGCTGCTCAGCTGTAATATAGCACATGGCAAAAATAAAAAAAATTGCTGAACCTAGACAGAATCTAACAATAGACAAGTCACTAAATAATAACACATTTCCTCCATCTCCTTCACGTAAGCAAACTTCTTATCTGACCCCAGTCGTGAACTAAAACGGTTGTCATGGTTCAATTTCTTTGGAAAATATTACCGGAATACGTTAGATAGTACCAGTTAACAAGTAACTGCCGGTCGATTCTGTAACCATCTCACCGTGAAAGCTTGGGAGAAGTGAGCGTGGAGTGAGCTGTCATTCGCGGGATTAACACTATTAAGTGCTCACTTCACTTATGATATAACAGTGAGATTTATGCAGAATCGACCGGCTGTTCCAGACTATCGCGATCTCATAAGGACACTCGTATACGCTGACAGCGAATCTATACCATAATCTATCTGATCTACGTCAACAACCAATCAGAGCCATCATAGTCATTCATCGGGATGTCAGAGCTACAGAGAATCCTGTTGCTTTGAAAGTATATTTCGTCCAAAGGTCACGGGAAAGGTCACACATGGCCAAGTTTATCTTCGTTTAGAAACACCGACTACAAAAGAATGAGTGTACTTTAGAGATAGGATATTATACTAATAAGTGTATGGGTATAATATCTTTAAAGTTTAACACGTTGCATTCTAGCCTTGGGCGAAATTTACGAGAAGCACTTTCGGTAATACATTTACAAACTTAATTCAACTCTCGTTAGTACTTACAGCGAATATATTCCTCGCTTAATATTCCAGTCTTAGTAATTAAAATCTATCCTTGAAAATGTGTTAAACACATTAAAATTAGGCTCGTTTTTGTAGATAAATGAATAGAGACGTTAGTTTTTTTGCATATTTTATGGTAGACGCTAATATTTCAGGCTGAGTTGACGTTGAATATTCAATAATAATAATAATAATAAAATTGTTTATTCACCAACAAAAGCTAAAGATATACATAAAACAAAACAAATGTTGCAAAATCTGTACAATAACTTATATAACCCTGCCTCTTAAACTAGGTGTGTAATGTAATGTAATGTAATATAAATATATTACATTTAAATTAAACATAAGTGTAGGTATGAAATAAAAATCGATGTCCTGTCAAGTCGTAAAAGCTGTGCGAAAGAGGGGTGGGCTAGTAATTTATAAACAGTGCAGGGTTAAGTAGAGAATTTAAAGTCAATAGCCTCAGAAAATCTGGAATTCAAAGAGGATAATCTTTGGAATGTTTGCGATGAACAGTAATCAAATGTTCGTCTCATAAAGGGGCTAAACATAGCCTTTTCCCAATTATGTCGGGGTCGGCTTCCAGTCTAACCGGATGCGCTGAATATCAGTATTTTACATGGAGCGACTGCCTACCTGACCTCCACAACCCACTAACTGGGTAGCATGATACGCCGTGGCAAGACTGTTGTCAGACTTACAGACTTCTGAGTCTGATTACCCGTTACGAAAATGTGGGTAAACAAACACTTATTTATAGCCTGGTTCACAAACTACACTTGCTCCTTTATGGCAATTTATCTCAAGATCCATTAACATTTTCATAGTAGCGTACAAGAGTATTCTTTACAACAACGTTTATCATTATAATGGAGCCATAACATTTAATATGAAACACTATGTAAAAATAAGTCACCATCACAACGCTCGTCTATCAAATTGCCTACAAAAAAGAAATTATTCAGCAAATTGTATTTCCACGATAAATATTGGACCGAATATATTATATTAGTCTGAAATCTTCGTCTTTAATCGAGCAAATGTGAAGGCAATTCCGGCGACCAAATTCCAATTTCTTATATCGATGAACATAATTGAATTATTTTAGTATATGACCTTGGATAGCTACAGCTTTGAGCAGTTTCACAGTCACGGGGACCGAGTGCGCGTCTCCTTTTTAACCCTACAGGGCATAGTGTCCCACATATGGGACATACCGAAAAGCGTGTTATATTTTAAAAATGGATCCAAGTCGCGTGATCTAAGTGTTGACGAGATTAACTATTATGTTTTTGAGTTTCGAATTTAGTACCAGATATTTTGGATAGATCTAAATAAACATTTATGTTTATTCATTTATGTTTTCTTCAAATCGGTAGGTACTTTGAATACGATTAACCAGCGGCGTATAATAATCGCAAAAAAATGATAAAATATAATTTTTCAGTGTCGAAATAATTAGTAGAGGTAAGTTCATGTTCATATTTGTCATTTTACGTGTAATCTTGTAATTTCATTTATACTATTTAACACGGATACACATTATAATGTATGATGTGCCATACATAAAAACATACTTTTCTATTGAATTATGATTTTTCTAAATATTTTTTCGAGAAATGGCTTCATATTTGCAGGCTAATATATATGTTTTAAGCCGATATGAAAAATCATGCTCTGTAGGGTTAAAGAATTTTCTCGCCGGCTGATCGAGACTTCACGTGACCAGAAGGCTGGGTCGTTCTTTGGCCAAAGAATTAGCATTGCCATTCAACGTAGCAATGTTTCCAGTCTTCTGGGCACGTTTCCCGATGACAGCGATGCGGACGAGTACTTCGATGCCTAAATATCCATTTGTTTTTGCATTTATTTATATAGTTAGTTAGTCTTTTAATTTAGTACCTACCTAGTGTAAATAGTTAGTTAAGAGATTATGAAAATAAATAATTAAATTAAGAAAAGGAAATGTTTATAATTTTAGGATATTATGTAACATTTCCTTGTTTTTGTGTTGTTGCAAGTACATGAACCTTTGACTTTGTTTTATTGTTGTTAAGAACGGTTTCCGTTACATAAGGTAAATGTCGACATGAGAAAAGTTTCGAATAATTTAAAGACTGTCTAGCCAACATATTGAAATATGAAAATAACTGTTATAATATTCAATATAATATGCAATCATCTACATGACTGGTGTCTCTCAGGGTAACATCACAGTTCCCGTTCTGTTATGTATAAATAAACTTATGAACGTACAATCTTGAAATTTATAAGTGTATAGTATTGTAAGTTATCATGACTTTGCGTATGAAAGTCGTTATTCTGCAAAACCTTGAGTTCTTTCTGTGGTAGTGTCTGTAGATAACAAATAAACAAAAATACACAATGTCTATTTGATCGATTCGCTACTGAAACGACATCTGCAAGCACACATGCAATGTTTGCTGCTTCTTCTTTTATTGAAGGGTACATGACTTACATCTTGTAAGAAAAAGCCTAAATAAACATCATGAGACTTCTTGTACACGGCACGGTTCCTTTACGCTACGGCGAAATAGCCGCGCCGTAGAAAAAACGTCTGTCAACAAGCTTCCATTGATCCATACCACGCTGACGAACCGTGCCGTGTACATGGCGTATAAGCCGTAGTATTTCACGGCAAGGCAAAACGTGTGTGTAACTGTGTACAAAGAGCCTTAGGATGTGTGATACAGAAGATTCCTTTCCTGTTCTCAATTGAATTTGGTTTCTAAATCAAAATGAGAATCAGCACTTTTCGAAAGTCAAACTTACAAAAGACGGTCCCCCAAAACGCCCGCCCTTCACCACTTCCTAGTGTTTTCGCTCCCCAGCCAGCAGCATAGCTTTCTGTTCAATTAAAAAATTACATAGTTGCTGGATAGTAGTTTGATTGTTACAGTGGCTGGGCAATAGGTTTCTGTAATACGGGTATAAGTCACCGTGTTCAAACATTTTACATGTGTTTTTAAAACATAACCCAGCCTTGCGATTCTGTAACCATCTCACCGTGAAAACTTAGGTAAAGTGAGCGTGGAGTGAGTCGTCAATAGTGTCAATCCCTAGCATCAGCATGACTCAAAGCTCACTCTGGGCTGACTTCACCTTAGTTATCACGGTGTGATTTTTCCAGAATCGACCGGCAGATGTCGATAACGAAGTAGGTAATAGTCCTATTGACTCTTACCGATGCCATTATTTAAATCATCACCAGCTCATAGCTGGTTCACTGCTGACTATAGGCTTGTCACTTTTACCCACCAGTCAAGTACCAGCTACCATTGCGAAGATCGTCGATAATTGTAATATTAGTAACTAGCTGCATCCCGCGCTTTCACCCTCATACCTCTCGGACCCATAATAATATCGGGATAAAAAGTATCCTATGTCCTAATCGATGGCATGGTCTACCTATGTGCCAAATTTCATCCAAATCCATTACGCTGTTTTAGCGTGAAAGCAACAAACAAACATACAACAAATCAAATCTTTTTCTTTTATTATATTAGTTTACTCATAGATGTTATAATTTCAGATGAACTCTATATTTGTGAATCTTAATGAAATCTCTTCCCTTTCCTCCCTCCCCTAAAAAGCCTTTTGTCCCTTATCCCTTTATCCTTAGTTACATTATTCCTTTTGAAAGTCAAATCAAAACGAAAATTAAACAAAATGATTTCAACACAAATTTTCCGGTGTTTTGATAATATCTGTTCAAATACTTTTGTTACCGCCCTGAGAAGTAATATTATTATGATTGAAAAAATAGGCTACGCAAGCATCAATAATGTTGGCAAATGCTTATTAGTAAGCTTTTGCTATTTTTGTTAAAATATCTACGTTTTTAAACTTTTATAGACTTCACACTCACCTCTATTTCCACCAGACAGCATGAATCTGCCTAACCATTTCCCAACTATGTTGGCGTCGGCTTCCAGTCTAACCGCATGCACCTGAATACTAGAATTTTACACGGGGTGACTGCCTATCTGCCTTCCACAACCCAGTTACTGGGTAACACAGACTTTCGGTCTTCTGATGACTAGTAAGGACTGTCATTGATCCAAGGATGACTGCTGGGACCAACGGCTTAACATGCTTTCCGAACCACGGATGGGTTTCGGTATGTAAAGATGGTCACCCGTCCTCGTACCGACCGCGGTAAGCGTAGCATAACCTGATCGTTCGACCCATCCGGCTATTATTGCTGTGCCAGACGAATGAGTCACGGCATATGGTAAACCAGTAAACCTACTTTGCATTTCACTTCGCAGGCTATCAAGTACAGTGTCATCTAACATATGATTACACTGGATGACCCACTAATGATCCGACAGTCGTTGTGCCGAAAAGTTGACAGTGGCTCAAGCATCTGAAAAAGAGAGAACATCCGAACACGGTACGTGGTCATATTATTGGGTGTACCGGAAAGTTGTGTCGGTTTTTGTAAATAAAAGTCGTGGTTAGTTCTTAAAGCTATTATTTATATTTTAATCAATTACATATTGTCCCTGATTTTCTACTACACGTTCAGATACACACTCGAGTCCAAAAACACTACACAAATTTCTACAGGCTGTAGCAGCGTTATTTCCCTTCTGGAACTCATAAAGTATTAGGTCATCCCACTTCCAGTGTCATATTTTTTTATTATTATTATTTTACAAAAACTGACTACTATACTATATAACCTTGTGACACTAATCAATAATCTCCACCACTATTAATCACTCGCTCCCAGACTGCTGGCAAATCTTGAACACCATTTAAAGTACCACTTTCATTTAATTCATCAATAATGCTCTTTAGTTTAATATCTAACTCCTTTTTGCTATTGTATCGAGTACCCGACAATTTCCTCTTCACATGGCCAAAACAATTGAAATCACAAGGATTCATATCCGGGGAATATGGCGGCTGAATAATTTCAATCCATCCTTTATCTTCAATTAAATTATGAACTATTTTTGATTTGTTCGGTCTGGCGTTATCATGTAAAATTATAGGACTCGTTATATGATGTTCGTCTGCCCAAATAGGAATATTTTCTTCTAAAACTGGCTTATATCGCTCTCCAGTCATAGTTGTATTGTCATCATAAGTTCTCCAAAAAGCAATGCCTCTGATATCCATAGCTACTATTAGTAGTATTTTTCGTTCATGTAGCTCTGCACGTGGTAAATGTTCAGCTGAAGTGCCCGGTTCCACCCAACATCGTGACTGATGTCTTTGACGAGGAGTATAAAATTCGACCCAAGTTTCATCAAGGCATATGAATCTATTAAGTATATTTTTCTTACGGCGATACCACGATAAATGGCTACGCGCAGTTTCATAAAGAAACTCCTTCTGATCCGTGTTCAGAGTGTGGGGCACCCACACTGCACTTTTATTGACCAGACATAAATCCTCCGTGAGTACTCTATGTATAGTGGAATGAGGAATGTTAAGTTGAGTGGAGAGATCACTGACACTGACCCTACGTGACTGACGAAGTGCTTCCTTGATTTTGTCCCTTGCTTCTAATCTAGTCGATGATAATGATCGAGGTGCTCGCGGCTCAACTTCAGCTGTGGTTCTTCCTTGTTTGTACATTTCAAGCCATCGCTGTACGGTTCTTTTATTTAAGGCGTTACGACCAACACACTTTACCGGTAAGTCGTGCGCAACTCCTCCAGAGTAGTTGAGTAAAGCACAACACTTTAGAAATATACGTTGCTCCACTACATTAATAGATTTTTTTAAATCTTCCATTTTAAATCAATGCACGTCTTGACAATACAACACACCAAATTAAACTAACATGATTGTACAAGACAACACATGTATTAACTATTGCATACCATCGCGCAATACATAAATATTGGAAATAAAAAATATGACACTGGAAGTGGGATGACCTAATATACAATGCCTCAAATGAACTTGATCGTTGGCACTCATTTTGACACTGCGGCTACTCAGAAGTGAATGACAAATTATTGCGCAATACGTGTATTTATAGTGCGTAACCCAGAAATTATGACGCAATATTATTCAATACTTTTAACGTATTGGTATAGAGAAAAATTCGAAAAATTTCTATGTACTACCAAAACCGACAGAACTTTCCGGTACACCCAATAGTTTTATTGCTGTCTTTACCTACCAGCGGGGTAGTTGCGTAACACACTAACAGTAGGGATGGCTTCCACTTTGATAGTACAGCAACATTTATTCCGTTATTTACGATGTTGAAAAAGGCAATTTTTTAGAACACATGTAGCAGGTTACCAATATCCCTCAAAATTATTCAGATTGTGATTCAAAATGTGGTACGCAATAAGGGTGTTGGAAAACAGTTAGGTAACTCATCAAGCCAGTGTGTTCTGTTAGTTTTGTTATACAAAAAATATATAAAAAAACAGTTTTTGAACGGCCAATAATACAATGTCTATTGAGACTGCTTTTTGACGTCCACGTGAGAAATCGGACACTAGGGCATTACATTTTGATCATCCATAATAATGTATGATATTAAAAGTAGTAGCAGTCAAAGAAAAAATAATCTTATAAAAAAATCATATCACTTTCCTAAGAAATCCATTTTTTAAAATAAATTATTATTAACTTAATGAAGAATATACTAAGTGCAAAAGTTAAAATGAAAAATATATAAGTAGTTAATAAGAAAATAAAAACGATTTTATCCTTAAATCACTAAAAAATAAAAAAAAATAATTGACTACTTTTTTAGTGCATGACAAAAGCGTGTTTTTAGTGTTTTTATACTACATTTTTTTAATCAAATAGCTTTTATATCATTATACGGTTATTAATTAGTAGAAAAGCTTATCTCCTTTTCCTTAAAAGTTAAGGCACTGTCCCACCTACCTTTACCCACTCACAATCGTTTTACTTAGAAAGCGACTTTTAATTCCAATTTAATTACTGCTCGGAACGCCCTAACAAAGTTACCTCTCTTAGATTGAGAGGTTGTGAAAACAATTTAAGAAATACCGTTATTTACGTTAGGGTTCAAATCGTCATTTGTTTTGTATTCGTTTCGTAAAATGTTCACTCAGATTTTGATGTTTATTGTTCATTCAGTAGGTATTTAAGTCTATTTCCACTGGCGCAAAGGTTTAATTTAATAGTATCGTAGATCGTTCTGTATTGTTGGTTTGTTTTAGAGAAATTCAATTCTGGGAACATCTGTCTGAAAGCAATTCAATGTAGGTATTTGTTCTAGTGACAAATCAAAAAAAAATTGAAAAGCTTGAAGTGGATGACTCGTAGTTTGTCATTTTTTAGTATGTTTTTTTACCTTTAAATATAGTTTTACCAAGTCAGTCGGTTTTGCTTGATTTTTCAAAAGTTTATAATGTATCCATATTAAACCTTGAATTGTTTATACTATCAAAATTGTAGTCCACTTGTTAAACAAAATATCCCGTTATCAGCCAAAGGATACAAAATATTATTTACAATTTGTATCCTTTTAGAGTAGAAGGAAAATTCTAATCCTTCCCCCCTTACTAATAAACGTATTCTATCAGATAAATAGTTACACACCGATTTTTCTCTTTCAGTCGTCAGTAATTTGACTTCCGAAAGAAGAAGACAAAGCATTGTGTAACTATACAGACGCTATACAACGTTTATTAGTAAGGGGGTTAAAGGATACTAATATTTATTTACAATCAGTTACAGAACATTTGGTTTACCTCAAGCTCGTTCACTCGTAACTAACTAACTACGGGCAAACATCAATCACGCAATCACGTAAGTAGGCCAACAATTACCGAAGGCCACAAGTTAAACATCATAAACAATGCTACATCATTATCAATCAAACTAGTTGGTTTTCTTTCATCTTAAACTTCCGACGGATTGTAGAATGTAACTAGCACCTTATCAAAAAAGCATATTACAAGATTAAAGACTACGTTGAAGACAAGGTGGTTTGGCAAAAATTCCTTCTGCACATGTGGCTTACGTGGCACCTCATTAACGGCATAACTACGTAAATTTCTATCAACGGCTCGAAAATTACAATGTTTATTTTTCATTTATTTTTTACATACTTCTTTGACATAATCTTTTTATTTTTTGATATTATATACATAAAATTCTATAATAATTTCAACTCTTTATTAGTGGTTGTAATGGCAATCATATCACTTGGTTTTAATAGGTTTTTATATTTTATTTATCCTTTTGATAGATTCTTTTATATTTTGTAAATATGAGGACTTTGTAGGCGTTGTAGACTTTAGATCTGCAGACCATTTTTTATTTCATTATGTACCTGGTACTTGTTGACAGGCTTACGCTGCTCTCCCATACCTCTCTACTTTTAAAACTTTGTAAAAGCCAATTATTTTTAAAAGAGTAACTGTGGAATTTCTCGCCGGCTCTTCTCAATAGTAAACGACCAATTGAAACCGTGCACCTAGTTTTTGACGTTTCATTGTGCCCATGTAGGTTTATGTGAAATAAAATATATTGATTTTGATTTTGAGCAACGTATTTTCAGCTCAAAGCGGCCATAGGAGGCAAAGCGGCCACGCTTCATTTTTCGGTTATTTGAAATGATAGCGTAACGTTGCCATTCTGTACGCATAACCAAACCTCCCGTCCCGCGCCAGTCACTCATTCATTAGCGGTGAGAACGAATGCGTGGCTCTAGTGACGACAAATGTTTTTTTGTGTGTTTTGTTAAAATAATACAAGATAAGTTCAACCTGTTTTGGTCAAAACTGTTTATATTTAAATGCTTTCATTACATGTTTAATGTTACTTATCTATTTGGCCTTTTTTGTGTGGTATTTGCTTCGAAATATAGTAAATAATGTGAGTGAAATTAATTTTTTAAACAAAATGGCTGAAAAAAGCAAAGCGGTACGGGCAAAGCGGCCAACTGACCGCTTTGCCCATACTTTCATATTTATTGTGGCTGCATAGATAATGCTTACCTAATTATTTTGTTTAGATGGTCAATAACTACAAAAGAAAAACAGCCCATGCATCATGGGACGAAGCTACGATGGCCCGAGCAATTAAAGGGGTAAAAGAAAAGCGCGAGTCAATTAAATCCATCGCAATAAAACATGGTATCCCTCGCACAACCCTGAGAAGACACTTAAACACTCGATCTGCCATAAAAAAACTTGGCAGATTTACTACAGTGTTTACACCACAGCAGGAAGAATTAAGATTTAGAGGAATAATTTGGATAAAAAACTTTAAGACTGTTGAAAGGCTAAGTAAGAGAAATAATTGTTGATTAATAACAATTTTAAATGATAATAAAGACTAAACCTGATGTTTAAAGTTCCTAAATTAAATTACTTTATGACTGACTGTGATTAAAACAGGTAAACTGTTGTTGTTTTTTTTTTACATGTTAATTATATATGTTGATTTTTGATTTTGCATTTTTATTTTGTCAAACACGATATATTCCAACAAAAAAACAATTCATTTCTTGAAAACTTTTGGGGTGGCCACGTTGCCCTTACCCCCATGGCCGCTTTGGGCGGCCACTCGGGCAAAGCGGTTTTATGACAAGTTTTCGTAATCTGCAAATCATATGTCTATTTTTAAATTTGCGCAAATTTGAATTGGCCATTACAAAAATTCTATTAATTATCTACTTGCTAGTATAAAATTCTCTTCAAAAATCATTCGTTTGATAGTTTTTTTTTTCAACTCAAAGTTAAGGTGGCCGCTTTGAGCTGACTTCCCCTAACTATGTCTAGCTTCGAAAGATACATTACTTCTTCTAATTGCTAAAAGCTAATATTTGGACATCAACAAAAAAGAGTCATCATCACATATCTAGCCTTTTCCGGCTGAATATCAGTATTTTTCATGGAGTCACTGTTTGGGATGAATATCCAAACGGAACTCGGTCGCGTCATCGTAAGCCAATCACAGCACAGCTAAATGACGCGATAGCTTGTTGTGATTGGCCCGTTTGTTCCCGTCCCTTTTTTCCTCGATCGCTGTACATATTAATTAAGAATACATTCGCTAACGACTATTTATCACAGCAACTTGTTTTATTTCCTCTCACAAATATTCATAAAAAGGGCAAAAAGTAGCAGCTAAACAAGCAGTTCGATCATACCACAACATATTTGGACCTTCAGAGCCATATCTCGAGGATTTGATGCATAAAAACCAAATCGTCGAGCGCAAGCGACCTTTGGACTGCCACGCTGCTACGACCACGCAGGCACAACAAGACGAGCGAAATTACACTTAGAAGCGCAGATTCAGCAGCATATTCACACAAGGGCCTTCAATCTTACCGATGTGAAAGGACTATCGAAGATTTGGAAGAACAAGCGGACAACGGGTGCGTTTATCAAGTTCCAGTTTTCAAGACCTGTTGAGTTCATAAGTGTAATACCGTTTTGTGATCTGATTCCAGTGAGGGGTTGCCCATTGCGCAGAGCGACAGACCGGCTGATCGTGTCACACACAGCACCAGCCGTTTTTCACACGCAGTCACTTTGCACGTGAGTACTCCACTTTTCACGGGCCACCGAGATGCCATTAATGGCTGATGATGGGAAGGGTCCTATCAAAATACGTGATAGGTCCCCCTATAGAACTATTAGTGATGAAAAAACTGAGCAAATCATGCGCGATTTGGTTAGGAAACGTGGTATCGTTAAGGGCAGGTTAACTAAACTTGCTAATTATTTAAATACTATCAGTGTTACAACCATATCCAGTGAGTTAAAAATAGATTTAAAATTACGTGTAAAGGGTGCTGAGATTTTATTTAGTGAATTTAATGAAATACAATCAAAACTTGAAGAACTAGTTTCCGATAGTGATATAGATGATCAGTTAGATCAGCGCCAACAGTTCGAAGACGGCTACTACAATACTATTGCCCGAGCTGAATCCATTCTTAGCGTCAGTGAAGAGGTCACTGATTGTTCCAAACCGTGTCAGCATGTAAACAGGCCAGTGTCCGTTAAATTACCAACCATCATGTTACCTACGTTTGACGGCATGTATGAACACTGGCTCGAATATAGGGACACGTTTATATCTTTGGTGCACAATTCGACTGAGATTAGCAACATTCAAAAATTCCATTATCTAAAATCTTCGCTCAAAGGAAGTGCCGAATCAGTTGTAAACGCGTTAGAGATTTCTGCAGCTAACTACTCTGTGGCATGGGAATTACTCCTAAATAGGTACGATAACGATAGGTTATTAGTGAATAGTCACCTTAAAGCATTGTTTTCAATACAACCATTGAAAGAGTCACCTTCACTTATTAGAAAACTTACAGATACAATTATAAACAATTTACGCGCTTTAAAAACCCTTGACGAGCCAACAGATACATGGGATACGCTTATAATATATATAGTTGTTTCTAAGCTAGATAGAACCACGGAACGAGAGTGGGAACAACACAGAGGTTTATTGTTGGCAAACACCCCTCCTAGAACTAAATTGAAGGTTGACAGTTTGATTAATTTCCTCAAAAGTAAGGCTGATTTGTTGGAAACATTAGCATTATCACACACAAAAGATCACCATAAGACAGAAACAAAAAATGTCAGAGGTAATGGAACACACTGCAATGTTTCCTCAAGTAACCCACCGTCAACAGGGGGCCGTAAAGCGCGTAGATTGTGCGTGGTATGCAAAGGTAAACACCCAATTTACGCTTGCACACAATTCATTAATATGAACTTACAAAGCAAATTAAATATTGTCAAAGATAATAACTTGTGTGAGAATTGCTTGCGCTCCGGACACACTTTAGACGGTTGCTTGTGGGGACCTTGTAAACAATGTAACATGAAACATAATTCACTTATTCATCCTAATGATTCCAGCCAATCTAGCTGTACCATAACGAGTACGACGACTGCGGCGGCAGTGGCTAGCGCACCATGCGTGCCCCCACCGCGCGTCTCTGAGACAGTAAATGATCCCAATAACGGAAAACAATTCATTCAAGTTAGCAATGTTCACACTGATACACACACACATACGCAATGCATAGATGTGCAACCGGTTCTCTTATCTACTGCGTTAGTTGAGATTCCTGATAAACATAATAATTATCATGTCGCATGTGTATTACTCGACAGCGGTAGCCAGAGCTGCTTTGTTACACATTCGTTTTGCGAATTGTTAGATATTCCGCTAATACAGTCCACTCATGAAATACGGGGAGTAGGTAATTTGGTATCGCACTGTACACAAACGTGTGATCTAGAAATTAAATCACGTATTAATTCCTACTCAATCCACATTAAATGTTTCGTTCTATCTGAAATAACGGCCACATTGCCTGCTATGCAGGCACAAAGCACACAGTTTAGGATTCCTGAACACCTGCAGCTGGCAAATTCGCGATTTTTAGGGCCGCAAAAGATAGATGTTTTAATAGGCGCGGATCGATTTTGGGACTTGCTTATCGATGGCAAGATGCGTTTACCGAACGGTCCGTTCTTACAGAACACGAAGTTAGGTTGGATAATATCGGGTCCTATTAATAATACACATCATAATAATGGACATGTCCAATGTAACTTCACTCAATCCATGGACAATCAGCTACGTCAGTTCTGGGAGTTGGAGGAGTTACCCAAGCTTCGGAATACACACACAGACGAAGAGAAGGCCTGTGAACAGTCTTTCATCGCAACCACTACGCGCAATAAAGATGGACGATTTTGTGTTCACATTCCTCTTAAAGAGTCGCCCGATGCTTTGGGTGAATCATTTCCCCAGGCGAAGCAACGTTTTTTGTCATTAGAAAATAGGTTATTACGCGCACCTATTAGCTATAAGAAATTATACACTGATTTTATACACGAATATATCAACTTGGGTCACATGACTCGGGTTGAGTCTTATACGAGTCCTTACTATTTTATGCCGCATCACGGCGTTTTTCGAGAACACAGCACGACTACGAAGCTTCGTGTGGTATTCGACGCCAGTGCTGCGACTAGTAACGGCAAATCTCTCAACGATATCCAGCTTGTAGGACCTCCTATTCAGGGAGACTTGCTGGGTATTTTGCTACGGTTCAGACAATTTAAGTTCACAGCAATTGCGGATTGCGAGAAGATGTACCGTCAAGTCCTTGTTGATTCCTCTCAACGTGGCTTGCAACTTATCATGTGGCGTGATGATCCATCAAAAAGGCTCGATTTCTATCAGCTGAATACCGTAACATACGGCACAGCGTCGGCGCCTTTTCTCAGTGTTAGGTGTCTTAAGCAATTAGGAGCTGAGTGTACGGACCCCGAGGTAAAAAGGGTCATAACTGACGATTTTTACGTGGATGACCTTATAACCTCGTATGACGATAAGGTCAAATTACTTGACATATGCAAACGTACATCAGACATTCTTAAGTCCGGCTGCTTTCCACTCCGCAAATGGACATTTAACTTTGAACTCGACGGTGCATCAGCTCCAACGACGTCACAGTCAGATCACAGTATGTTCCGTGACTTAAATTTAGGTGATAACCGTCAATGTAGAACATTAGGTATAGGTTGGTGTAGCATCGCGGACGAGTTCAACTTCCATACGCAACTTCAAAATGCCAACAATCCTATTACTAAACGCATAATTCTGTCAACTGTTTCTCAGATATATGATCCATTGGGATTGTTAAGCCCTTCTGTTATTATCGGCAAGGTATTATTGCAAAAACTTTGGTTATTAAAATTAGATTGGGATGATCCGCTTCCCACTGATGTCGTGCGAACATGGAACCGGTTTGTTGACAATCTTTCTTATCTTCGCACTATCAAAGTTCCACGACACGTATTTCAATGTGATTCTACTCGGACCGAATTGCACATTTTTACAGACGCTTCACAAACTGCATATGGCGCGTGCGCTTATGTACGTAGTGTAGGTATTAGTGAGGTGACAGTGAAATTGCTTATTTCTAAGGGTAAAGTAGCTCCATTGAAACCCGTTAGTATCCCGCGTTTGGAACTGTGCGGTGCGTTGCTAGGTGCTAGGCTGTTTGAAAGAATTAACCGTTCACTTACTCGTAACTTTGATGACGTCACATTCTGGACCGACTCGACTATCGTGTTAGGTTGGTTACGCATGGCACCTAATTTGCTTAAAACTTTTGTGCAAAACCGAGTCGCTGAAATACACGAACTTACGAGTACGTTTTCTTGGCGACATGTAAGTGGAAAAGATAACCCTGCTGACCTGGTTACGCGTGGTGTGGGTCTTGAAGACTTATCTTCATCCACATTATGGTGGGAAGGCCCTAACTTTATGCACGGCTTTGACTTTGATAGCAATTTAAATCTGCAATTAATTCCAAATGTTAATGATATCTCGCCTAAAGAGTTACCTGAACTCAAAACAAATATTATAAACTCGTTATTAACAAAAAATACTACACTCGAAACATTTTTTCCTTTCAATAGGTTTTCGAATTTTAATCGCATGAGTCATGTTGCTGCATATGTACTACGATTTACTCACAACAGCTGTGCGCGCAACAAAACAGATCAGCTGACAGGTACGATTACTGTTATTGAGTTAAGACATGCCATTAGTACACTTGCACGGTTATCACAAATGGAATCATTTCCAGTTGAGTATAGTTTACTAAAAAATGGAAAAGATGTCAAGTCAAGTGTTAGCCTTGCGAGTTTGAATTTGTTTCTAGATAGTGAAAATATAATTAGAGTGGGAGGTAGGATAAAGAATTCACCTGATTTTAATTATAGTAAAAAACACCCGATTCTTTTGTCTTCTGAACATCACTTTACACTTTTATTGTTTAGGCACGAACATAACCAATCTATGCACTGCGGACTTCAAGCGTTACTATACCGTTTGCGCGAGAATTGGTGGCCACTGTCAGGTAGAAACCTAGCTAAGAAGGTGACGCAACAATGTGTAGTCTGTAAGCGCATTCGAGGTAAAACATTAACCCCACTCATGGGCAACTTGCCCAAAGAACGGGTAACCGCTAGTTTTCCTTTCTTTCGCACAGGTGTAGACTACGCAGGGCCGGTGTTAATACAAAACCGAAAAGGCAGAGGCGCGAAACTAATCAAATCATACATTTGTCTGTTTATATGCTTCACGACGCGCGCGGTCCACTTGGAATTAGTTAGTGACCTCTCTTCTGATGCATACTTACTTGCGCTTAAGCGTTTCATTTCACGGCGCGGGAAGCCGTCAGAAATATTTTCGGACAATGGACGCAATTTTGTAGGCTTAAGTAATGATTTTACTCAGTTTTTATTAAAATGTAGAAAGGATATTATTGACTACGCAAGGAGTCAACAAATTCAATTTTCTTTTATTCCCCCATATTCCCCGCATTTCGGTGGCTTGTGGGAAGCTGGGGTCAAGTCATGTAAGTACCATCTTCGCCGAGTAGTGGGCAACGCTCACTTAGCCTTCGAGGAACTCACAACGGTGTTATGCCAAATCGAGGCGATGTTGAATTCTCGACCAATGACTCCCTTGTCTTCGGATCCTCGAGACTATCTTCCCCTTAGCCCTGGACATTTTTTGATTGGACGACCACTCACTGCACCAGTGTGTGAAGATGACCTGCGAGACCTACCTGTTCATCGACTGACTCGCTACCAGAGAGTGGAACAGATCCGGCAGCAATTCTGGTCACGCTGGGCCAGCGAATACATCTCGGAGCTACAAACTCGAACCAAATGGCGGAAAAATATGGCAGACCTAAAACCTGACACGCTTGTCATTATTAAGGAAATCAACCTTCCGCCGTTGAAATGGCAATTGGGTCGGATCATGAAGACGATGCCTGGCAACGATGGTATCTCACGAGTAGCAGACATCCAGACATCATCAGGCATCGTGAGACGGCCCTATACGAAGATCTGCCCTCTGGTCGAAGATGAGTAAATGCAAAATTATTTATTTATTTATTCAATACTTCAAGCACATAAATGTACAGAGGCGGACTCAATTAAATTGTAAGCTGAAGCTTTCAAGGCCGCGGGCATGTTTGGGATGAATATCCAAACGGAACTCGGTCGCGTCATCGTAAGCCAATCACAGCACAGCTAAATGACGCGATAGCTTGTTGTGATTGGCCCGTTTGTTCCCGTCCCTTTTTTCCTCGATCGCTGTACATATTAATTAAGAATACATTCGCTAACGACTATTTATCACAGCAACTTGTTTTATTTCCTCTCACAAATATTCATAAAAAGGGCAAAAAGTAGCAGCTAAACAAGCAGTTCGATCATACCACAACAGTCACTATCTATGAAACAACGTCGTTAGTTCATTTTTTTTTTTCATTAATTTCGTTCGTCCACAACCCAGTTACTGGGTGACACGATAGGTACCTCCTGGTAAGACTGGTTGTCAAACTTTTGGGCTTCTGACTACCCATAACGACTGTCAAAGATCTACGAATTACAGCCGGGACCAACGGCACGTGCTTTCCGAGGCACCAAGGGATCTCAATATAAAGGTCACCCATCCATGAACCGACCGTAGCAAGCGTAGCTCGACCTTCAATCGACCCCTGCGACTTTTATTATTTACTTTATATTATAAAGTTGTTTTGTAAATCTACAAAAGATTTGCATTTATATGTGTGTGTTTCAAATCAAATCTAACGAACCGGATTTATTATGAGGTTTTTGTTTTTTTCTAAACACTAAGCCAACGATCACAGTTGGTTTAAGTGTATCTATAGCCAATGCTACAAATAAGTGTTTGACCCAAAATATTTTGTGAATACTCACATACGAACGTAACGAACATAATTGGCATCTGTGACAGTGGTTGGCCCAAATCCAGCTTTAAATGAAAATCTGGAAAATGGAAATCTTTGTTATGACTTAAAAGTTTACGATGTAAACAGTTATTTTGTGTTTTTGTATCTTAGATTAAGGGCTGATTTTTCCAACGGCAGATATTTTATCGGAGGAATAATTTTGAATTTTTGACAGTTCTTCCATATAAAATTTGTCAGACGTCAATTTTATTCCACGGATATTCAGAAGCCAGCACAACAAACTACTACAACCTGTCAAATTCCTTTAGTCGATTTTCAACATTATCGCTAAAGTATAAAGTGCAAAGTTGATAGGGAAAATTTGACAGTTTCGGGTAGTTTGATGTGCTGGTGTCTGTACCTATAATACACCCACATTTCACCAGTTATGCTTAAGTCCCATGTAATAGAGGGCGAGCCAAGTGCCATCAACCGAGAAAAAAAATCCTGACTCTGGGCCGCTACTGAGAAACTTCTAATGGAAAACCCAATAAGACTGCCCGACCTGCGAATCGAACGGGGAGTTTGTTGCGCCACTTCTTCTCCCCAGCGAAAGCACTAGGAAGTTATGAAGAGCGGGCGTTTTGGACTGTCTTTTGTCATTTTCACGTTTGAAAAGTGCTGATTCTTAAACTAGTTTGAACAAATGTTTTTTTATTTTTTTTTATTGAACCCAGAACTTACCTGTCCTAATATCAAATAACTGCAGTGCTATTCTGTAAAAATCTCACCGTGAGAACTTAGGTGAAGTGAGCGGGAAGTGAGCTGTCATTAGGGATTAACACTATTGACACTGCTCACTTCAAGCTCACTTCACTTATGATTTCACGTTGAGATTTTTACAGAATCGACCGGCTGTACTCAATATTTATTTTAATAAATTGACAACATTTCAAACCTGACACGACCTTAAAACAAAAATACCATTTCTTTATTTTCGTCTCCTCAGTTCAAATATATTTAATTTTTATTTTTTTATTTCTTCATTTCTGAGAAAAAAAATGGTAATCAAAAAACATGTGATGACGTCACATAAATGGTGGAATGAGGTAGTTACCATTGCACATTCCAATGTCTTCGATGAAAACATTACATGTCAAACAAGACATGTCAAATATGTCAATGTCACCATAAAACAAAAAAAAAATACATAGTGGTAAATAAATATTCAATAGTCACCTACAGCTCCAGCAAGTTTTGGTTTATTCCAATAACACTTAGTTGATGTAGTTGAAGGTTCGTCTGACCGTTTTATGAGCCAAATAGCAAAGCATATAGCATGTTTGCATCCTCCTGCAGAAGCTGCACAGTCATTGCATTCTACTGAGATAATCTTCTCGACAGATTCATGGATTAGGGGGAAGTCCCGTAACGCCGGACGGCACCTAACGCCGGACACTCTTATTATCTCGACAAGTTAGAATGTGAACGATTCAAACACGTGTGAAAAAGGCGCGGGGGGGCATAACGGTACAGAGTCACATGACGCAGTTTGTTAGTGACGCTGAAGGCAACATCGGGAGCGGTCGGTTTTTCTTTTGGCGGAAAAATACAGCGTCATATAAGATCACTTACCCGAGTACGAACAAGTTTTAGTGAATCACGTAAATTACTGTATACAGTGCTCCAGCTGCCATGGGTGGGCTCATGAAGAATGTGCAGTCTTCAGACGACTACATTATGTGATCGATGCCAGATATTTTAAGAACGTCCGGTGCTAGGAGTTCGAACTGAAGTCCGTCCGGTACTAGGTGCCACTTCAAGCAATTGCATTTTTTTACACCAATGTTTAATTTTTGTTTTTGAATAAGATTATGCAGAAGTTGCATTTTTCTTAATTTGTGTTCATTCTACAGTTAGTCAACTTAACTAATTAATAAATAAAATTACATTTTTTGAAACAGTTTTTATTACGAAAAAATACGGGTGCCTTAGATTTCTATATACTTTTATATAACGTAATAATACATGCAGGTTAAAAATATGAAATGTTGTCAATTGTATAGCACACGTCAGCACATTTAGGTCGGTATCGATTGAGGGTAGTTGTAACGCTTTGCGAGACTTGATATCGTAATCCGCTTTGCTACCGTTTAAAATCCGTTCTTCGTGGTAACAGTAAAATATATCCTTTATTGTATCCCCCCGAGACACTTGGCAATCTCATATTACGGGTAATCTTATACTTTATGAATAAGATTAGTGTGATGACAGCCGATGCGGTACAGGCGACAGCACATCAAGCTACCCTAAACTGTCAAATTTTCCCAATCAACTTTCAACCTTATACTTTGGCGATAATGTTGAAATTATATAGGTAATAATTAGTAGTTTGATGTCCTAAATTATATAATTACATAATATTAAAGAAATTTGATAGATTTTAGTAGCTTGATGTGCTGGCGTCTGTATATAGTCTGACTGATTATATTTCAGAAGAACTCGGCAAAGGAAACCAAACCCTGGGAGTCTTTCTCGATTTAGCCAAGGCCTTCCACACGGTGTCTGTTTCTGTTCTTCTGAACAAATTATAGACATCATAGGAATGAGGGGAACGCCGTTGAAAATTTTTACTGACTATTTACAGGTAAGTTCGTTTAATCATTAATTATACTACTGCCCTTCAATGATATTGAATAAAAACACATCAACAGAGAGAAAAGCAATAAGAATATGGCTTCCCAGTATTTTAACTTACGTAATAATTTTTTTTTGGGAAACTGATTTACGAATTCTCGAAAGAGCGAAGTTGTAGAATTTATATGACGCCAGCGCCGCCGGCTGGTTGGAATTCCACATAAATTAGTATGAGTTAATATTGAGACCGTCCACAAATCACGCGAGTATTCTATTATGTAATAGCTGTGTAGCATGCTAACGTCACGTTTCGTTTGTAATTCATATCTAATAATAGAGTAAGCAGCAGTGGTGGCCCAATTGTAAAGGCCGCGACTTACGAGTTGTAGGTCGTAGGTTCGAACCCAGCCAAGCGCTTTACTTTTTGTAAATAATTTCATCACCACTGCTCTCAAAAAGGTAGAGGAAGACATCGTGAGGAAACCGGTATGTCCTAGAACCAAAATTTCTAAGACATGTGACATCCACCAACCCGCACTGAGCCCGCATGCTTATAAATACTTATCAAGGTTCATAAAATATGATGAAAACCTATTTACACGTATTTATTTATTTATTTGGGACAAACAAACAGTAACACATTATATCTGCGCAAATAATATAAACAAAGATATTATATAAATGTGAAACTCACACCGTTATCCACAGCATATCAATATCACTACATAGTATAAAACAAAGTCGCTTCTCTGTCTGTCTGTCCCTATATATGCTTAGATCTTTAAAACTGCGCAGCGGATTTTGATGCGGTTTTTTTAATAGATAGAGTGATTCAAGAGGAAGGTTTATATATATAATACATGCATAATATAGTAGAGAAACACTGATAATTTTAGAGGTTTCTAATGTAATGTCATAAATAAACACATTTTTTTGCGCTTACATTGTAAACGCTGGCTGAACCCGTCGAGATAGATCAAAATAATGTACTACAGTATTGTACACCTTTAAAAGGTCTACAAAAAAGTCCGCGATGGTGTATGTATATCTCTTAGGGATAACCCACAATAACCATTTTTTATCCTATACTTCTTACGAGAAATAATGGCTCTAAAATTATCAGTGTTTCTCCATTGCACCCGTGCGAAGCCGGGGCGGGTCGCTAGTATGTTATAAAGCATCAAGTAAAGGAACCGTGTGCCTATGGCCTTACTAATTTAACTTTTGGCTACTGTAACGTAGCTTGCAACAGCAAGGAGTTTTCAGATCTTCAACGTTATATACAAAGTAAAATGCCTCATGTCCAATTTCAAGAACACGGTTTTGGTCAATTCTTTGAACCCGGCTGTCATTCTTAGATCTTTGACAGTAGTTACCGGTAGCCAGAAGCCCAAAAAGTTTGACAACCAGTCTTAGTCGGTAAAATGCTACATCCATTTAGACTGGAAGCCGATCCCAACACAGTTGGCAAAATTCTAGGCAGATTGATTGTAGAGAGACACAATTAATCTACAAGAAAGATTATATTCTCTCAGTAAGTAAAATGAGATATATTACAACTATCAAAAACAGCGTCTGTCAGTCAAAGATGAATGATTCCTCTGTGTCTTCAGTGACAACACAACCGTCAAATGTAATAAAACCTTTATTCAATTCATTGGAAATAAGACGATTCTGGATTTTTTTTAAAGAAAATAAAGGTGTTGATTTAGGAAAAATAATTTCTGTATTACAGACGCCAGCACATCATGCTACCTGACACTGTCTAACTTTCCTGATCAACTTTGAACCTTATGATTTAGCGATAAAGTTGAAAATCTATTAAAGATATTTGAAAGATTGTAGTAGCTTGATGTGCTGGCGTCTGTACCTTTATATGCTAATTTGACAATTATTAATAGTAACTGTGTATTTAACTCTTTCTGTCTGTTAACTTTTCTCGCCTTGACGACTGAAAGGATTTCAATGAAAGGCGTCTCAGAGTACAGCCGTGCGATTCTGTAACCATCTCACCGTGAAAACTTGGGTGAAGTGAGCGTGGAGTGAGCTGTCATTAGGGATGTATGGGGGGTGTAGGGTTGTGTGGAGTATTTATTTATAGTATTTTTAAGTTATATTATTATAGTATAGTATTTGTGATAATTTTGTATGTATTAGTTTATAAGTATGTTTGTAGTATTATGTATTGTTTTTTCTATGGGCCTTAGTTGCCTGAAATAAAGGAATAAATAAATAAATAAATAAACCCTATTGACACTGCTCACTTCAAGCTCACTTCACTTATGATTTCACGGTGAGATTTTTACAGAATCGACCGACTGGACCTTTTATCGCTATAATGCGGTGGAAAACTTCAGTCCACTACGCAGGCGATGAAGCCACAGACATAAGCTAGTAGCTATTATATTAATTTCCACACCACCTGGTCGCTAACGTCAAATTATATGTCATGCAAACATAACCCAAAGCAAGACATTTAAGGCCTAGGCTCTAGCCGGGCATTAATATTGTAGAATTTCATTATGACCCGCTGTTCATTAATATGATTTGAATTTGGAACGTGAACTGAGAAAATCGTATGGCAATATTAAAAAGAAAAAACTTTTTGTCTACCAAAGAGGTTCACTTCATAGGCTTTAGTCACCGTCGACGAACAAAATGATCGGTTTTTGTGGCGCGTATAGCCCCGCGTTAGAATGTTGGATATGGACTGACATTATTTATTGTGTTTTTGATGAAATGCATGAGATTGGATTGAAAATAAGCTAAGAAAACCCCTGTTGGGTTTTCTTAGCTTAGCAGTAGCTATGTTATTTTAGTTTAATCTCAGATTTGATGCCACCAACTGCATCAGATTGCTTGAAAAGTGAGCTAGTTTTGAATGTTAGTTGCAGTCGGGTTTTGATTTTGTCATTTAATTTAAATTTATCGTATGGACAATATGTGCTCAGAAACTGTCTCGCGTTCCGTATCGTTGTGTCGTGTACCTACAGTGTGTGATTCGCTAGTGTGAATAAGGGTGCGTTTCCACAGAAGCGGAGCTGGGCGAAGCGGAGCAGAGACGTGCAGGAATCGACTAATCACAATGGTTGAAATCCTCATCGCGTCACTCGTCTCGTCTGTGATTGGACGATTCCTACACGTCTCCGCTCCGCTCCGCCCAGCTCCGCTTCTGTGGAAACGCACCCTAACTTGTTCGTAAATTATAATCGGATTTGAACTGCAAACGGTTTTTCTATTGCGCAATAACCAACACTACCCATAGTACGCCCACAGCAACATGGCTAATGATAACGCCAGACAGACGTACCTCCGTCATTTAGATTCTAACAACACTAAACTTATTTACAGATTTTTTTACATAAATATTACGAAAAGTCTGACAGCTTCTTACCTACTATCTGTATACCCTGAATGATAAAAGACCCATATCGTTTTACCTGCTTTGAGTTGAAAATTACCCAAACATGAAAGAAAATTAAAACTTGATTTCCAAGTATTGAATGGGTGGTCTATTTTGTGCCTGTCTTTTGTAAGACACACACTTTTCGGGTCGACATGACTCGGAACACCTGTGTGGCAAAATCGAAAACAGTATTTTTATCTCAAGAAACGAGGCGTGCTTTAATTTTTTGTAAATAAGTCTTGAATCACCCTCTGAATATATCATAACACACACACACACACACACACGTACACGCACACACACAGCTCCTGCGTTTACACACAAGTAAAACGCGCGGTCCTTTGTGAGATAAAAAATACTGTTTGACTTATATACAATGTTATGTATGTAGATATATGTTCGGAATAAAGGCGCTCAGCAAAGCTTGAATTGTGATACTGCGCGGATAAATGCCAAATGGAGCATGCCGATTGGCACGAGCCGAATGATAGCAGAATATGTGCAGTAATTCCGGGTCGAAATACTCGAATGTGCTGACCCGAACAAGTGTAGCACCCCTAACTTTCAAACATCATTTAATTATTATAATTTCAGATCAATTTAAATAAATGAGTTAAGGTTTTAAGTTTAATTTTATAGTTAAAACTCTAAGTATCTAACCTCCAAACTTAAATGATTATTACCCACAGATTAATAACATCTGTTATATTAAATACTTATTTTTTACTTGCTTCTGCCCGCGACTTTGACCGCGTAAATTTCCTTGTAGGTACGACCCACCTCGTCGTATCGGATCGCCCGCCCGCGCTATTACTTCGTTTTCGCGTCGCATTTTTGTTACTCTTTTTTCCTCGGCTTCTAAGAGTCCTAGAGAGACGTTAAATAGCCTTCCTCAAAAATTGTGCTATCAAAAGCAAAAAGAGTTTTTCAAATCCGACTAGTAGTTCCAGAGATTAGCGCGTTAACAAACAAACAAGCAAACGAAATCTTCAGTTTTATTATTAGTATACAGACTTAAGATTAAAATATAACAGAGGCGTATAAGTTTTAAATCTCTTAGGCTTTAACAAAAACACTTTCCTGTGACTAGTTTTATCGTCAATATTTAACTTCGTTTACTCGTATTACAAAGTTCTTTAAGTTTTAATTAAATTTTGGTACCTAAACGTCATTCTGAATTATTTAACGCCCCCAGTCAATACACACATCACAGTACTTAAGTATCTGAATGAACCAATAAATCATAATTGTTATTAAATAACCAACCAGCTCAATAATCCCGTTCAATTAATACTCTCGTCATCGTTGAATAAGAAAAATAGCACCAATCATGATACTTTTACAAAACCATTCAGTTATTAATAGACTTCGTTTGAGAAATTTCCATACAATTGGAAGACTTGAAAAGGTGAAGAATCCTTTCATTTTCGAGATCCTTCAATAAAGTCACTTTCCGTGTCTGCCTGTTTGACCGCGTTGTTTTTCTAACTTACGCAAAAGATTTTGATGCGGTTTTCACTATGATTTGGAGAATGTATTCCGGAAGGTTGTATGTATAATGCATTCATAATAACCTTCCATTAAAAAAAAAATCTAAATATTTTGCCAAGTCAGTCAGTCAGCCAGTCTCAACTTGATCAATAACCCGTGGAATGTGAGCACAGTTATTAAGGGTATAACTGACTGGATCGTTTATTTTTGGCAAAAGTCCTTAATCACTGCCTTTGTCTACCTACTAGATGGGCTTCGACAACATTATTGTCGTAGATGTAGCTTCAAAATTGGACTGTTCAATGATAATTTTTTTTTCGGGATTAATGTTTTGTGGGCCTTGCACGAATTCGCGGCGTAAACGTACCGCGTAAACGTACCGTAAGTTCGAACGATTTAAAAATTATAAGTACCGACTCTTTTCGCATACAATCTTTTTTAGATTTACTTTAACCTTATCTATGGGTTATATCATAACTAGGTAATAGGCTTTTAGGTGCACACAATCGTAAACTGATCACGTCCACAAACTAGAGAATGTTATTATTAGCAAGTAAAACCTTAGCTGTCAGAAGTAATAAATCTAAATCCAAGGTCTTAAAGCACTTATATAACTCAGACATTCGTAGAAAACGATCAGAAATGTGTGCGTAAAATAAATTAGGAAGAATTTTATTTTATTTGGCGGTTTAGATCTGATCCTAGATTTTCTTTACACTTGAACGCTCGCAAAAAGAAATTCGTAGACTAATCTCATACCAGGATTACATAAAATAATAAAGAGAAATAATTAGGTTCCTTTAATAAAAATCGGCCAAGTGTGTGTCCACGCAAAATGAAGGGTTCCCTAGTTGGAATGAATTTATCCCAAGAACAAACTTAACATTGTAGTTGAAAATCATGTTCTGCCATACATTGCAACTGCAAATGTAAGTTGGTCGACTATTACTCGTAAAGTAAAGCCTACTTAGCTGTGATAGTTTTCCTTTTAAATTCAATATATACTACTACCGTGAATTTTTTCACATATCCAAAAATAACCATTGAATATGCAATGTTTTTGAAAGACCTATGCAGCAACGATAACCCACACCATGGGGTAGACGAGAAAAAGAAAACATACGTATAGAGGAGGTACCCTAAATTTTTTTTTTCATGATTTTATTTTATCGCTTTTTCGGCGTGATTAATTAGAGCTTTCTAGTACTAAGAGTCTCTGAGCTAAGCTGCGGACGGACTGACGGACGGGCAGACGGACATGGCGAAACTATAAGGGCTCCTTGTTGACTACAGAACCATAAAAAGGGACTCAATTTTTCTATTTAGATTTGGACGTTACTTATTCCCTTCTCCAAAAAGAAAATTTCGCTAATCTTGTTTTTATAACAGAATTCCTGAAATCCTCTTGAAAGGTTATATATTACTAGCAGCGCCCCGCGGTTTCACCCGCATAAGTGTCGTAAAACGTATTCTATGTATTATTCTGATGTATAAGCTATATTTCTGTAAAGTTTCATCAAAACCCGTTCAGTAGCGTTTTTCGTGATAGAGTAACAAGCATCCTTCCATCCATCCTCACAAACTTTTGCGTTTATAATATTAATAGAATTCACAAAAAGAAGTACACAGAACTAAAGTAAATAGATAAGTACGTAAGTATCGTCTCATAGATTATGAGTTTTTTTACCCATATATGATTTATAGATGATGTAAAAGGAAGAAGAGATATCTACTATTTTAGCCAGTGTGAAAGCTAACAAAAAATTAAGTAGAAAACTTTACCGTGTTGTGACAAACCATGTTTAAATTTCATTTTAAGAAAAGGCTAGGTGAGGTAAGGCAAACTTACTTGTTTTGGTACTGAAAATGGACAGCCTAGGCAGCATTTACTTTTAGTCTGAAAAACTGATGTTTAAAAGACTTTTTGTTATAATAAGAGTGTTTAGCACTCTTATTATGTAACAAACAGTCTTTTAAACAACAGTTTTTTGTTAGGGACCAGCTTAAAACTATCTTTAACTTAGTTAGCCTTAGATAGGATAAGATAGCCCGAAACGCCGCGTTTAGCTTTACGCTTTAGACTCTGGGTTATTGACCTCAGACAGTCTAAACTTCTAAACAGTAATTAATATTTATTAGTTATTTAATATAATTCGATGTCCACCACGCACAGGATGGATGGGAAGCAGCACAATAAGTAATTTTTTGCTCCGTTGGTGTAATTGCTATATGGCGTTCCAGTAGGAGGATAAATAAATAAATAAATAAAATAAATAAATATTTCAGTTTATTTATTATTGTTTGTGTCAGTACACATATCGCAGATGGGTTGTAGAATCCGCTGTTTTACAAAACAGCTCAGTTATGTTAAACAACTGAACAACGTTCAGCTGGATTGTCATTGCGCTACGTTTTACAAAACTGTTACCGACGACGTTTAGACGTAATGCAGAATGGCTTATTTATCTACAGTCGCAATGAGCGTCTTTCATAGAACTCTGATAACTTTCAATGAATATTGTCCTTAAAATCACTGTCTTCACTTGAGTTAAGGTAAATTTTACTCGTTTTATTTATTTCTGTTTTGGACGCTATTATTGTTGTTGCGACACACAGAGCCACAAGCGATTTTTGAAACTAAAATTAACAATCTGACGTTTCATTTCACGCTGTTTTACAAAACCGCTAATTGTTAACCCGCTGCATTGATAAATGCAAGACTTTTATGCAATTCTGAGTGTCCAAGTTCAGTAATTATGGAAAACCGCTGAACGTTGTTTTACATAACAGAGCTGTTTTGTAAAACCACTAGCAGTTTTGTATAACAGCGGATTTCCAGAATAAAATATGTTTTCGTGAATCCGTAGAGAAATCATGTCGGTTCATTAAGTTTATTTATAAAAGAAAAATCTTGGGAGCGTGTGCCGAAAACAGGCACAGAGTTCCTACATTATTATTGTACATTTGTGGTACCGATGTTGATTTTCCTACCTTGGTAGAAAGATCGCGTATAGGGATTGCGTACCTGTTAGTGAAAATAAAAAAATAAGAGTTTCTTAAATAGATACATAGCATTCCATTGTAGAAAATTGGAAGGTCTGCTGATTGGCTTCTGTATTTTCGTACGTAGATACATATTACCTTATCACAGATATCCTAATAGTTACTTGGCGTTATTATTATTAGGTCATCCCACTTCCAGTGTCATATTTTTTATTTCCAATATTTATGTATTGCGCAATGGTATGCAATAGTTAATACATGTGTTGTCTTGTACAATCACGTTAGTTTAATTTGGTGTGTTGTATTGTCAAGACGTGCATTGATTTAAAATGGAAGATTTAAAAAAATCTATTAATGTAGTGGAACAACGTATATTTCTAAATTTTTGTGCTTTACATAAAATATTCCTATTTGGGCAGACGAACATCATATAACGAGTCCTATAATTTTACATGATAACGCCAGACCGCACAAATCAAAAATAGTTCAGAATTTAATTGAAGATAAAGGATGGATTGAAATTATTCAGCCGCCATATTCCCCGGATATGAATCCTTGTGATTTCAATTGTTTTGGCCATGTGAAGAGGAAATTGTCGGGTACTCGATACAATAGCAAAAAGGAGTTAGATATTAAACTAAAGAGCATTATTGATGAAATAAATGAAAGTGGTACTTTAAATGGTGTTCAAGATTTGCCAGCAGTCTAGGAGCGAGTGATTAATAGTGGTGGAGATTATTGATTAGTGTCACAAGGTTATATAGTATAGTAGTCAGTTTTTGTAAAATAATAATAATAAAAAAATATGAGACTGGAAGTGGGATGACCTAATATCTATCACTTTGGATATGGTTTTATCTTCAAATATTACTCATTATTGGTTGGTTATTTTTTTAGTCCCGCCTATTTAGATAGATAGGTGCGACTGGAGCAAAAAAAATGCCTCACGAAAGAAGAATAAACATGAGTCGACCGCCCGTCGGTGGTAACACTCATTGAGGATCTTAGCTTAAGAGGCCAGCTAATACTGGTTCTGGTACCTCAAACGTGCGGCCCACTGAACCTTGAATGTATAACAGATGTTTCATAAAATGGGTATTATAATATTATTTTACGCTTACAAAATATGAAAACATTGCTGATGCTTGTTTGCAAAATTCTTGCTTAGTCAAATGCGTGTTAAGTAAAGCATGAAATATTTTACCGAGTTATTCGATTTTGTAAATCAGAAGTTTTCCAAGTCATCTTATTGAAAAACTAAGAATTTTTTTTAGATCAGAATCTGGTGAGCGTGGTCCCAATTGCCTTCTTCAGATATTCGAGATCGGTTTTCATAATATTACTATTTTGTAAGGTTTTAAAATAAAATAGAAAAACAGAAACTTAGTCAGATATCAATTTTGTTGTTTTTTCTTTTTTTTTCTAGATTAAAACCCCACAAAATAGTAATGTTTTGACAATTAAAATTATAATTAGCTTTGAAATTAGATATGCATAAAAAATATTATTATAATCTCGATTATGATTGTAAATGTATTCTTGGTCAATCCCTAGTATCAGGCGGGATGACACTGACAGCTCACTCCACGCTCACTTCATCTAAGTTTTCACGGTGAGATGGTTACAGAATCGCACTACTGGGTTTAATTCCCAGGTCGGCCAATGTGTGTTTTTTGTAAATATTGACGATCAATACTGCCTTTTATGTGCCTATTTGAAATAAATTGGGCCAGCGCAGACGACGGACATTTGTCCGCGGACTTTTTCGTCCGCCAAAATAGAGCGCTTACAACTGCATCAAGTAACGCACACGAGGCGGACTTTTTGTCCGTGGTATTTTTAGTCCCTCGTGTGCGTTACTTGATGCAGTTGTAAGCGCTCTATTTTGGCGGACGAAAAAGTCCGCGGACAAATGTCCGCGGTCTGCGCTGGCTCATTATGTGATTTTGAACTTCACTTTCTATTATTGGGTTTTCCGTTTGGAATTTCACAGGAGCGGCTCGGAGTTTGGGATTGTGCACAGTTGATGCCAGTAGTCTAACCCCCTATTACATGAGACTCTAACATAGCTGAAGAAATGTGGGTGTACTAAAAAGGCACACCTCTCACCCCTAGGGGGCCACATGCGTGATGATATGCTTTATTCAACCACTTCTGGGCCACCTCACCGCCATATTTTACATATTTGAATATTATTATTTTTTTTTTAACGTTCCCCCACACTAGGAATTTCTCCTGTATTGTGGGTGCGTTTACAAACATTTAAACGCACTCACATACACAAACAGCCAGACCCGGTGCAACTACTTGTAGGTCATACAAATATTTGTTCCGTGTGGGAATCGAACCCGCGATACGCAGCGCAGCAGTCAATCACTTAACCACTGCGCCAACCGTGCCGTCAAATTATGTTCTATTCGACCCGATTTAGCTTTAAAAGTATTCTTAATATCATGATTTCCAATATGAGGGCACCCTCGTCACAGATACCGTCATTTACATACGGTTTGTAAAGTGAACTTGATCCTAAGCAAACTTGAACGTAATTTAAATAGTTCACAATACAGAACTATAAACTTCCCCTTAAACCTTTAACCCTGATGTGATCCCTTAATTCACGTCCTACACTTAACCATCGTGGGTAATAAGTTAATGAGTGGGTTCGATGGTTTTATTTAAGGAATGCATTCAAGGTTTTTAACATACCTTTTTATTGGGAAATAATAAAGCTTACGAAAAACAAATTAACTTCTAACGATCTGTTGTTGACTGTAATACTAACTAAGGTGTGTTAAAATGAATTATTAGGTCATCCCACTTCCAGTGTCATATTTTTTATTTCCAAAATTTATGTATTAAATAAAAAAAAAAAAATAATAAAAAAAAAAAAAAAAAAAAAACAAAAATCTTTTATTAACAGACTACATGGCCCACATTGTGTTAGTAAAAATCTCTAAAAGCTATGTTAGTATGTAATTAAAAAGAGGAAATAAAATAATAATAAAATAAATTATGTTCCAGCCATAGATGAATTCATCAAGCCCCATGTGAAACATGTAGCTTGATAAATCTACCCATGGTAGGTCCATCCAACCTTTCAGCAAACACCCTTAAGATGCCGTTGTTGCTTCCTCCCACTCTGCGTATCATCGACGCCACCTTCTTACGCATTATAGCAAAATAGTCGTCGGTGTGGGCATCGGCGAACATACCTGACGCACTACAATAGGGTGGAAGCCTCAACAACACCCTAAAGGTATTATTATATTGTATTCGCAGGGCATTATCTGCTTTTTGGGTATGATTAGCCCAAAGGCTGCAGGTGTAAAATGTTTGGCAATAAGCCTTGAACAATGTGATTTTAACTCGTACTGAGCAACCAGCAAACCTTCGAGCAACCATATTTCCCCTCACAGCCAATGCCCTGCGCTCCCTTTCCATGTCTGTGTCGTCTTTGAGGTCTTCAGTAACAATGTGGCCCAGATATTTAAACTGGGTTACTCTCTGCAAAAGTGAGCCACACAGTGTTACCGGGGGGATATATGATGGGCTTTTATTTCTACCTCTAAACACCAGTAGCTCACTTTTCTTAGGGTTGTACTTTAGCCCGTACTGCTTAGCATACCCCTCACAAATCGAGAGCAACTTTCTCATTCCACAGATGGATGGGCTCAGCAACACCATATCGTCTGCGTATTGCGCAATGGTATGCAATAGTTAATACATGTGTTGTCTTGTACAATCATGTTAGTTTAATTTGGTGTGTTGTATTGTCAAGACGTGCATTGATTTAAAATGGAAGATTTAAAAAAATCTATTAATGTAGTGGAGCAACGTATATTTCTAAAGTTTTGTGCTTTACTCAACTACTCTGGAGGAGTTGCGCACGACTTACTGGTAAAGTGTGTTGGTCGTAACGCCTTAAATAAAAGAACCGTACAGCGATGGCTTGAAATGTACAAACAAGGAAGAACCACAGCTGAAGATGAGCCGCGAGCACCTCGATCATTATCATCGACTAGATTAGAAGCAAGGGACAAAATCAAGGAAGCACTTCGTCAGTCACGTAGGGTCAGTGTCAGTGATCTCTCCACTCAACTTAACATTCCTCATTCCACTATACATAGAGTACTCAAGGAGGATTTATGTCTGGTCAATAAAAGTGCAGTGTGGGTGCCCCACACTCTGACCACGGATCAGAAGGAGTTTCGTTATGAAACTGCGCGTAGCCATTTATCGCGGTATCGCCGTAAGAAAAATATACTTAATAGATTCATATGCCTTGATGAAACTTGGGTCGAATTTTATACTCCTCGTCAAAGACATCAGTCACGATGTTGGGTGGAACCGGGCACTTCAGCTGAACATTTACCACGTGCAGAGCTACATGAACGAAAAATACTACTAATAGTAGCTATGGATGTCAGAGGCATTGCTTTTTGGAGAACTTATGATGAAAATACAACTATGACTGGAGAGCGATATAAGTCATTTTTAACCGACTTCAAAAAAAGGAGGAGGTTATCAATTCGACTGTATTTTTTTTTTTTTTTTTTTTTTTTTTTTTTTTATGTTTGTTACCTCATAATAACCGACTGGGTGAACCGATTTTCATGATTCTTTTTTTATTTGAAAGCTGGTGCTTCCCGTGTGGTCCCATTGTCACCATTTCAATATCTGATGATGGGATCTTGTAGAAATCGGGGGAACTCTTCAATAAATAACAGCAGATTAACCGCGATTGTTGCTATAGCATATCTAAGCATTGTTAAACCATCACACAACATAATATCACGCCTGTACTCACTACAAAGGTTATAATTTTTTTTTATTATAATAATAATTAATACCAGTAAAACAACCGCGATTGCTGCTATCGCATATGTATGCATTGTTTACGCAATCGCACAACATAACATCACGTCTGTACCCTATAAACGCAGATGCAGCTTCCTGTCACTGATATTTACATAGCAAGTAGTGTTTATATGAATTTGATTGGGGTAACTAAAAAGTGAAAAATAAAAATTTTATATAAAAAAAAACAACCGACTTCCAAAAAAACACTACAAAGTCAAAAATAATTTTAATTTCGGAAGTCGGTGTCAAAAAACCAAAATGCAGAACCAACGACACCGACTTCCAAAATTAAAATTATTTTTGACTTTGTAGTGTTTTTTTGGAAGTCGGTTGTTTTTTAGAAGAAAATATTCCTATTTGGGCAGACGAACATCATATAACGAGTCCTATAATTTTACATGATAACGCCAGACCGCACAAATCAAAAATAGTTCAGAATTTAATTGAAGATAAAGGATGGATTGAAATTATTCAGCCGCCATATTCCCCGGATATGAATCCTTGTGATTTCAATTGTTTTGGCCATGTGAAGAGGAAATTGTCGGGTACTCGATACAATAGCAAAAAGGAGTTAGATATTAAACTAAAGAGCATTATTGATGAATTAAATTAATGAAAGTGGTACTTTAAATGGTGTTCAAGATTTGCCAGCAGTCTGGGAGCGAGTGATTAATAGTGGTGGAGATTATTGATTAGTGTCACAAGGTTATATAGTATAGTAGTCAGTTTTTGTAAAATAATAATAATAAAAAAATATGACACTGGAAGTGGGATGACCTAATACATACCGAAAAATTAACCAACAAAAAATTGTACTTAACTCTTTATGGAGCTCTGTCCATATATTGGACACCATACATTTTGAATATTCGCAGCTAAACTAAACGTTAGACAAATGCAGCAGTAAAGCTCTTGGAAAAAAGCGCAAAATAGAGTGTGTCAAATGCAAACTACAATTATGCATTGCACCATGTTTTGCACAATTTCATGCATGAGAAGTGGCAGTATCCAAAATGTGGACACCATATTTTTTTTTAAGTACTCAAAAAAAAAGGTACCTATCACAAAAAAAATTCAATAAATATTAGTTTTAATATCCTAGTGTATTAGTTTTAATATCCTATCCTTAATATACAAGCCAGAATCTTCTGCCCTATAAATAATAAATAATCTGTACTTTCAAATAATAAACAATTTCCAAAAAAATACCAAACTTTCGAAAAAAATACTGTTTCCAAAAACATGTGTTCTACTAAAATAATCGTTTTTTAAGCTCTATAGAAACGAGCTTAATTTCTACTATTGGTTATTGAATAACTTGTTAACCCTTTCAGCGCCAGAATATTTTGATATGTTTATGCTGTATGCCGTCATACATATAAGCAGCTACGAGATAAATCGTACTTGGCATAGTAGAAATAAATCCATTCGACATGTTATTATCCACTTGTTAGGCCAAAAGTATATCGACTATTCTGAAAGACCAGGGCAGTCCAAAGAGGTCAATCAAAGTGGTCAAGTATTGCTTCAACATTATTTGGAATATATACCACCTACAGAAAAGAAAAGCAAGCCAACTAAACCTTGTGTTGTGTGTACCAAAAATAAGACTCGCAAAGAAACAAGGTATTTTTGCCCATTGTGTCCAAAAACTCCGGCTTTATGTGTAGTTAATTGTTTCAAAGCTTATCACAACTAAATATTATATTTCTACTGTTGAAAAGACAGAATTATGTCTTCTTTTGTTTGTTTATACTACTACTCAGTACCTTATGTTTGTCATTTTATAACTTTTTCCCAAAGTGTGAAGTTTGAAATTATCATGCGTTTTCATTGCTAATGCCAAACGTTCAAAATCCGACCTTACCTGTAGTGCCAATAAATATTTTTTTGTGTAAAAGGACCTACAAAATCTACGAATATATACGTAGTCGGCACCATGCCGAAATCCCGCACTACGAGTTATCTCGTAGCTGGCACGCAAAGGGTTAACTCTCAATTTTAATGAAAATAACTACCTACCTACCGGTTGGCCCACGTGGGTGCTTTGTGCGTACTTCGGGTGACATCGGTTGCGTTCGGGTGCAGAGCGATAGGCGACATAGGACGCAAGAGCGAGCGAAGGGGACCCCGAGATTAGGTTTGGTTAGGTTACTTTAAACCCTTTATACAGAAATAGGAGCTCCATCTACATAGGATCCAAGAGCGAGCGAATGAGAATACAAATACCTTAGTATATCATATTAATTGATTAGAGTGGCAGATATAATATTGATATTGATTACAAGCACATTTTAATATTTCTTAGAACAGACTATCTATGGAATCAGATTTTTTTTTTCGTGTTCTCAGAGTTGGTTCCATAGTGAAAGTTGTTCATATTCATGAGTAGAACATTCTGTAAAAATTTGGAGACAGTAAAAAAATCATGCTTAGGTACATATTATACATGTGTAAGGTTAATTCTAAATTAATAATAATAATAATAATAATAATAATATTTATTTTCTCACCACAATATTACAAAATACATATTAGATGGTATCAGAGTCAGACAGCATTTTAATATTGTGGGAGACTGGTGCCTCAACTAGGCTCTAAGCCTGTATTTCAGGACACCAGGTCTCCGCCCTTTTACAATAATATACAATATTTTTTTTTGTTGTTATTTACTTGTACACTGACAACCAAAGGATATCAAAACAACATTATAAAAAGAGTGTGGCTCGAGTGGACATTTTAAACTTTAATATAAAAAATTAAAAAATAGGTGAATCACGATGAAAATAACTAACTGTACTTTTCGGTAAAACGCAATTTAAGCTGGTGGAAAAATATTACGTCAGCAAATGCTGTATTGATTTTTCGGAATGTTCAGTATTTCTCGGTCGTTTCTTTATTTGTATTCACATATACATAAGCTCTCGGAAAACTAGAAAGCATTAAATTTCATAATTTGAACATCCTCATTTTTTTTTCGGAGCTTAATGACTACCCCTTTTTAACTACCCATGAATAACACTAATACGTACCTACAATGACCAATCCTTTGTCATACTGATTTTGGTAGATTTTAAGAAGATTAAAACCGTAATTTTCCACTGAAATATAGTCGTAGTCGTACTGGACTTCAGAAGGTATTTATAGTAAAAAACGTAATTTAGAACGTTAAATATCCAGTTTCTCATTTTTCTTCTCCCATGTCGTCACATGGTACTTAACATGAGTCAGTCATCAAGGTTGAAAGCAGGACAGTCGAGAGTGAGCCGAATTATTGATTACCTTTCATAATTAGTTCCATCTGAAATGTATTCTATGACAGGAAGTGTTTGATCTGTTCAATTTCAGGATAGCCCTTATCCAATACTGAATAACGGAGTCAGGTGCCTGTTCGCTTTTATTATTAGTAATCCGCTTTAAAGTAATACAATAAGAACCGGTATTTTGGAGATCTACTATTGGCTTGTCCTTTTCCAAATCCTTTGAAGGTTACGTGCTTACAATTATAATGATTATTAGACTTTGATTAAAACCTTGGCTAAGATAGCGAACCACTATATCGTAGTCAATATAATGAAAATATATACAACGTGTAACTAAAATTAAATGCGCAAAACCTGAAAACATAATATGTTTGATCAGAATAACGAGCAGAATTAATTGAACCACTTTTTAATATAGGTTACATTTTTCAAAAAATCTTCATTAAAAACGTTGCCGTGTCTATTTATTAATAGGTCAAGCAAGCCAATGTCAGCGCGGCGCAGCGGCCCGGTGACGACTCCTCCCTCGATAAAGCGTCGTCGCAGACGCAAGAAACGATCAGAATGGCCAGTAAAGTGTCTGAGGTTTTGCGCATTTAACGTTACACGTTGTACGAGTATATATATATACATTAATGACAGCTGCACAGGTTGATTGATCAGGTTAAGCAACGCTTGCCGCGGTTGTTCTGTGGATGGGTGACCATCTTTACATACCGAGACCCCTCCATGCCTCGAAAAGCTTGTTAAGCCGTTCTTTCCGGCTGTCATTCGTAGATCTTTGACAGAAGCCCCAAAGTCTTACAACCAGTCTTACCTAGGGGTATCGTATTACCCAGTAACTGGGTTGTGGAGGTCAGATAGGCAGTCGCTCCATGTAAATTACTGGTATTCAGCTGCATCCGGTTAGACTGGAAGCCGACCCCAACATAGTTCGGAAAAGGCAGGCAGATGATGATTAAATAGGGTGGGGACGTTCATACGACCATATATTAAACTTCGTATAGCGGGGTTAAAAAAACTTTTTTATAAAAAAAAACAACCGACTTCCAAAAAAACACTACAAACTGAAAAATAACTTTAATTTTGGAAGTCTGTGTCGTTGGTTCCGCATTTTCGTTTTTTGACACCGACTTCCGAAATTAAAGTTATTTTTCCGTTTGTAGTGCTTTTTTGGAAGTCGGTTGTTTTTTTTATAAAAAGTTTTTATTTTTCACTTTTTAGTTATACCTACCCCAAAAAAAATCATATAACACTACTTGCTATGTAAATTTCAGTGACAGGAAGCTGCAGCTGCGTTTATAGGGTATAGACGTGATGTTATGTGGTGCGATTGCGTAAACAATGCATACATATGCGATAGCAGCAATCGCGGTTGTTTTACTGGTATTTATTTAGGAGTTCCATAAATATCCTATTAGTCACTATAGTTAGTCGGCTGATTCGCAAAATCGGTAGTCATCCATCATTATTCATCTTAATTTCTTTGTTTAATGCACTCACACACACACACACAAACATGGAATGTCAACATAAATATGTACGTAGAAGGGACAATAATTCTCCCAACTAAAACTTCAAATTCCGAAACTCTAACCAACCTTAGTTAGGTTATAATATGACCGTTGAATAGTTTGTCTTTCTTCATCGCAAGTGTAGTTTGAAAACCATCTTTAAAATTGCTATAAAAATACTGAAATTCTCGCATTCCGTAAAGGAAGCTTACTGCTTGAAAATATTATACAATCGCTGTGGCTACACTGCCTTTTATAGAACAATATCGACGTAAATATGTAGTCCATTTCAATAGTCCAACGCTGACATAGCAATGAGATTTCGTTCGAAAACAAAAAAGTGTCAAAATTTTTTCTGGGTTACAAATGTAGCTTACCGAATTCTTGATTCAGCAAAAAATGTGTATTTACTCGTACATTTTGATCAGAACTTTTTTTTAATGTGTTTTTGATGTAAAAACTCGGGATTTTCATACTATGATTGTTTACTGAAAACATGCAATCACAAATACACAGTAGTTGCTACAATACGTCATAGCGGAGGCTACAACGTGCTACGATATCGTAGCACATGACTAAACACGCTACGGGATAAACTTTTCTACACATGTTTATAATTTCTTGGAAGACTCTTGGTCGCTGTGTGTCGATGTCGATATAATATATCGACATCGACACTGCAAATGTATACATATTATGTATACATTTGCAGTTTACCAGAGGGAAATAACTCTAATAAAGTAGAAATAGCAAAGCAATTGTAAAACAACAAATATGAATTAATTGTTGGTGCATACCATCGATTATACCATAGATACGTTTCGTAATTACAAGCTGATTCGATAATATACTGCATGAAATGAAATTCATTTGGTATCTAACAGCAATATAAAAATTGGAGGCAATTCAGTAGCAATTTCAATCAAATAGAAACTTCAACTCCCAAGAGATCTAATCAGAAGTATCCTGCAGATAAGAAAAAGCCTCCAGATACTATGAGCAATTGATCAAATCTTCACAAGTTTCTATCGTCAATACACAACGGGTTTCTGAATTGAGAATTCGAAGTTGAGAACTGGCGAAACTCTATTTCAGCATTGCTTACTGTTAGGGAGCACAACAAGCCACTTACCCTGTATGTAGTACCTAGCCTATGTACCCGATAAGATTATAAAAGAACTGATTTGTGTTGTAATAATAGAATAGATCGCCTCCTAAAGGATTTATGTTTGTTATTAAATACCGCTTCACGGTGACGTAATTTGTAAATAATATTGCATCATCTTTCGTATTGAAACGGACAGGTTCGTACCTGTCCTCCGCTCATTGGCTAAATAATATTGCATCATCTTTCGTATTGAAACGGACAGGTTCGTACCTGCCGCCCTGGGCGTGCCCTGGGCGCTCGACAAGCAGCGACCTGATCCCTAGAAGAAATCGTAGAAAAATGGGCGAGTATAAATATACCCCACTCTGGAATTATGAGTCAGTCGTAAAATATCACCGGTCGAGTAAGACCACACGAAAGCTACCTATGCTCGACTCCCGGGTCTACTCGCGGTAATTAGCATTAGAATCCAGTCTTAACGTGTATTGTATTAGTCTCATAAGTTATTGTGTAAAAACTCCTTTGCGTATGTTACGCTATTGTCTTTTCTTGTGTTATGTGTGTCCGTCGTACTAATTAATTGATTACAAGTGCATTTTACCTATGAAATTCACTTGTCTCATTTCACTGATCATCACACCTTATCCACCCTTGCGCCTATATATCGAATAATTTGGTCCTTCGCTGCCGGATTGGTGGTGATTAGTGATGAGTGAACATAGTGCGATAATCACGAGAAGCAAACTGCGTAAGTTGGAGGTCGAGATGAACAAGCGTCGCGGCCTAGAAGCTGACTCTGGGGTGCCGTCTGAAATGGCACCCGGTTCGCCGTCAATAGCACCCTCAACGTCGACGTTTCCTGCCCCTGTGACCCCACTGGCTGGCCCCGGTCGTGTAACCGACCACCGTGAAATCGCCACGCCAGTGAGGTCGGTGAATGTACAGAGGGTAAGATCCACGACGAGCCACGTCTCCTCGAAGAGCGGTCAGAAGAGTGCCGACTTCCTTCGAAGGAGGGTTGAGTACGAGGCTCAGAAGGAATTGGTGCGCCTGAAGGAGAACCTGATACAGAAGAAGCTGGAAGCAGATCTAGCCGAGATAGACGCCGCAGCCGACGAAGACTTATCAGATGATGAAGGAACAACACGTCGAGTGGAAGACTGGGTTTCAGAGACGACTCCCGCAGTAACTAGTGTAGTGCCCGCGCCCGACATGTCCGACCATCCGCCGCCGCCGCGATTAGAATCTGTGTACGTGAAACCCCGCGATGTACCAGTGTCAGTGCCGCCGATCACATATACACCCGCGCTCCGACAGAAGGGTGCGCCCGCCGCAGTACAGTTTCGTGAACCGACGTACCTCACTACGCCCGTCGCGACGGCGAGCGCCCCGCTAGCGCCGCCTAGGGAAGCGCCGGGTAGAGACGCACCTGAGTGGGAGAACACGTACAACGACGACACGGATAGAAGTAGGTCACGTGACAGGAAAATAGACCAGCTCGCGGACGCTATCTCGAACATGGCGCGACCGCGACCGGTACCGAGGCAAGCATACGAGCTGCCACACTTCAATGGAGACCCAGCGGAATGGCTATCGTATAAGAATATGTACTACGATACGACAGCCCTATACAACTTTAAAACACACGAGAACCTAGCGCGCCTAAAAACCTCACTACAGGGGGAAGCTAAGTTAGCAGTGGAGGACCTATTACGAACATCAACTAGCCCGTCAGAAATCATGAAAACATTAGACGAAGAGTTCGGGCATCCGAACCTAGTGCTTGAGTGTGCCCTAAGAAAAGTGCGTGCGTTACCTAAAGTAACAGAAAGTGGCCGCGAACTTAGGAAGTTCTCCACTACAGTGCGAAATTGTGTATCATTGTTAAGAAGTGTACAGGCAAACGGATACCTAAATAACCCACAACTGGTAAGTGAATTATTACATAAGCTTACACCTATACAACGTGCTCAATACGGAGATTTTGCAATGGGTTTGGCTACCAACCAGGGCATAGATGTGCGAGTGTCGCCGAGCCTAGAAATACTCGCGGAGTTTTTGAGCCACCTAGCCAGAGCCACCTCATATTACTTACAGATGAGTGTAGATGTACCTAACAATGTAAATAATACAGTGAAGCCACGAGGCAACACGTCAGCAAATAGACCACCCAGAAACATACAAAGGGTTCATGTTACATCTACAGAGAGCGAGCAATCTACGAAGCCGTTTATAGATAAATGTACTCTATGTGGGCAGGTACACAACTTAACTAAGTGTGAAAAGTTTAAAGAACTGAAGGTCAATGACCGCTGGGACCATGTGAAACAACATAGATTATGTTTCAAGTGTATCGTGAAGAAACATGGAAAGATCTTTTGCCGCGCAAATAAATGCTCGGCTTGTAATTATCCGCATCATACACTATTACATACTGAAGTAAATAGTGAAAGTGTCACCAATGTAAGTGACTATAATGGAAAAGCGTTGCTAAAGATAATACCAGTATGTGTAACAGTGAACGGCAAAGATAAGGATTGTTATGCCCTGTTGGACGACGGAGCCACAGTGTCGCTATTAGATGAATCGTTAGCGACGGACGTCAAAGGTCAACAAGTGCCGCTAGTGTTACGTAGTGCGCGCGGTCAAGAGATCGTGGATAGAGCGTCGCGGGTGATCGACATAGCGGTGCGCGGGCCGAACGGACAATCCTATGAAGTGAAGTGTCGTACGTTAAAGAAATTGGACTTGCCTACTCAGACAGTGCCAGCTGCATTGATAGCTGAGCACGCCCACCTTCGCCACTTGGGTTGCGAAGAAATGAGAGGTGCCCGGCCGCTGCTGTTGCTGGGGCAGGACAACTGGGAGTTGCTGACCAGCCAGGAGATTCGACGAGGGAAATCAGGTAAGCCAGTTGCCTCGTTAACCAGTCTAGGGTGGGTGGTGCACGGGCCTGTGGGTAGCAGTCACACTGGTGACCAATGTGTTCATTGTGTAGTCGACTTAAGCATTGATTTACATAATATTGTGAAAAAACAGTTCGAGTTAGAGGCTATTGGTATCTCAGAGGTGCCTCGGACGCACCAAGACATTGAAAGAGCGAACAGTACTCTGGATACCACCAGTCGCCAGACAGATAGTGGCGACTGGGAAGTAGGTTTGTTGTGGCGTCGGGACGACCCACAGCTACCCGATAACTATAAACAAGCGCGTCAACGTCTAGCGGGTATCGAGCGCCGCTTACGTAGAGACTCTGTGTACGCCGCTGCCTACACGGCACAGATAGATACGTTGATAGAGGAAGGGTACGCCAGTAAAGTAGAAGGCGCGGTCAATTATGACCCTATATGGTATTTACCCCACTTTGGGGTAATGAACCCTAATAAGTCCGGGAAATTAAGGCTAGTATTTGACGCCGCGGCAACTCGTAATGGAACCGTTTTAAATAAAAATGCCGCTCAGTTTAAAGATATATACCCCGAGGCAGTAGCAGCTATACATAGCAAACATTACGTGGGTGACTACTTGGACAGTACGTGGTCTGTCGAGCCGGCCAGCAAGTTAGTGGAGGAGGTGACCCACATCCACGCCAAGGGCGGGTTTGTCATACGGGGGTGGGTCACCAACTCTCAGGAGCTGCGCGACAGACTGCAAGTAGCCTACCTAGCGGGGACAGATCTGAATGGGAAGAGAGGGGTAGCCATGGTTACCGGTAAGGCTAGAGTTGCGCCACAGAAAGTTGTGTCCGTTCCCCGTTTAGAGATACAAGCCGCTGTCTTAGCATGTCGACTAGCCGACACAGTAGAGAAAGAGATAGGTATTCCGATGAGTACTAAATACCTATGGACAGATAGCGAAACAGTATTAAAGTGGATTAATTCCGACGCTTTAGAATTCCAAAGGTTCGTGTCCCACCGCCTAGCGGAGATAGGTTTCAAGTCACAGCGAGGCGACTGGCACTGGATTTCCTCTGCGATGAACCCGGCTGATAAGGCCACCCGATCGGACTGGCCCAATAACGGTGACGAGTGGCTGTCGGGGCCCTCGTTTCTTTTATGTCCACAGGAGGAGTGGCCGACGGGCGTCGACCTCGACGCGGTGGTTGACACACACATGGAAAGAGTACAACGAGTGCACGCGGCTGGGGTGCCGACCGAACCGCTGCTGCGACATGAGCGGCTGCCGACATGGACGCGCGCGTTGCATGTCGTGGCGCGTGTGCTAATTTTCGCAGAGCGCAGTCGCAGGCAACGCACCTCATCCACCGTGCGCGTAGCCCTGCGCGACCTGGACCACGACAAGGTGCAGAGCGATGCCACGGGCCGTGGCATCGCCTGGCACTTCAACCCCCCGGCATCCCCGCATATGGGCGGGTGCTGGGAGCGACTGGTGCGTTCAGTTAAAAATGCAGTCAAGGCGACGCTTAGAGAGCGTGCTCCGCGCGAGGAGGTCCTCTACACCCTCCTCGTAGAGGCCGAGCTAATCATAAACAGCCGGCCTCTCACCTATATCAGCAGCGACAACGAGCACCCGGTGGTGCTGACGCCCAATCATCTCCTGCTGGGCACTGCCGCAGGAGATGCTCCGTGTACGCGTGGGCACGCCACCGACCTCGACTCCCGCCGCATGTGGCGACGTGTGAACGCGCTGGCCGACCTCTTCTGGAGGCGATGGCTGCGCGAGTACCTACCGACGCTGCAGCAAAGAAATAAGTGGGCAAATAACGTGCCAAACGTGAAAGTGGGGGATGTTGTTTTAATTACCGATCAAGGTAAACCCCGTAACCAGTGGACCCGAGGGGTCATAAAAAGTGTCTATCCCGGTGCGGACTCTATTATACGAGTAGTAGACGTTAGAACAAATCATGGGGTCCTGCGTCGACCCGTTGTCAAGGTTGTTGTACTTCCTACGAACGGAGAAGTAATCGGTTGAACCCTCTTACTGGGGGTGGGATTGTTAGGGAGCACAACAAGCCACTTACCCTGTATGTAGTACCTAGCCTATGTACCCGATAAGATTATAAAAGAACTGATTTGTGTTGTAATAATAGAATAGATCGCCTCCTAAAGGATTTATGTTTGTTATTAAATACCGCTTCACGGTGACGTAATTTGTAAATAATATTGCATCATCTTTCGTATTGAAACGGACAGGTTCGTACCTGTCCTCCGCTCATTGGCTAAATAATATTGCATCATCTTTCGTATTGAAACGGACAGGTTCGTACCTGCCGCCCTGGGCGTGCCCTGGGCGCTCGACAAGCAGCGACCTGATCCCTAGAAGAAATCGTAGAAAAATGGGCGAGTATAAATATACCCCACTCTGGAATTATGAGTCAGTCGTAAAATATCACCGGTCGAGTAAGACCACGCGAAAGCTACCTATGCGCGACTCCCGGGTCTACTCGCGGTAATTAGCATTAGAATCCAGTCTTAACGTGTATTGTATTAGTCTCATAAGTTATTGTGAAAAACTCCTTTGCGTATGTTACGCTATTGTCTTTTCTTGTGTTTATGTGTGTCCGTCGTACTAATCGATTGATTACAAGTGCATTTTACCTATGAAATTCACTTGTCTCATTTCACTGATCACCACACCTTATCCACCCTTGCGCCTATATAACGAATACTTACATAAGGTGATTCCTTTGGAATTCTTAATTTCTTACGCAAAAAACGTCAAAAACAATTTCGCGGGCTACATTGAAGAAATACCTAAACTAATCAATGTTAGAGTCGATCGAGTTTGACAAGATTTCAACATCAAATTCTCAATTCAGAAACCGAGTGTAATGCGCTCAGCATTACACTCGGTTTCTGAATTGAGAATTTGTCGGTATGTCGTATGTCGGTCTGTCAGTCAGACAGGCACGGACCTGCTGATGTCAGATGTCTTCAACCCAAACTCAATGAGCTCTCATGTCCTGCTCGCACATCACATTTCATGTCTCATGTTTGATGTGACTTTGTGTGACCACTAAACTATGTTACCATGTGAGAGTATTTATTTGAGGTGGCAACACTAACAAGTGAAGTAGACGATATGAGCAAAGTTACTGTTGTCAGTGTAAAGTTTATGAAAGCCTGGTGGACGCTACTGTAGGCGGAGCTTTGATGACCTTGATTACACGTAAAAAAACAATTAAACATTTTTGTAGTGTTGGCTACAGAATGACGAATGAAATGCATGCCAAAAACCTTTTGGACAGGTAAAATTAAACTAAAACTGGAAGGTTTTTCACCCGGTTTGTTTTAGAAGCAGCTCGCCTCCTGTTCCCTGCGTGGGGCTTTACATAACTGGTGAAATGTGGTTTTACTTATGTTTACACCTCTACCGAAACATTTGGCGAAAACAGGCGTGATTTTGTGTATAGTATAAAGACATATGGTAAAAATAAACAGGAAATGATTTATTCTTTTCTTTTACTGGGGCAGATTTTTCCCTTACTTATCAAAATGGATTCCCAAAATCATCGCTCCGGGCTTTTATACATGTCTGGCTGGCGGCTACTTCACCCCCCTTTGGCTCGGAATTTGGTAGGGCAGGGCTCACGTAATGGGGAAATGACGGAGCGGCTAGCCGTGGTGGGCTTGACACTTGGCTTAACGGCTGGCTAGCGAAATCTAGCGTTACAGTAGGTATGTGCAAAACCGGCAAATGTAAAGATATGAAACTAAACTAGACGCCGTCTTTCATATTGGAATCTCTGTAACGTCGTACCATGGAATACCAGAAAGTGCAGTGCCTTTTGATGGATTACTTACTTCCTAATTATACGAAAACATTTACAGTATGACAAGTCAAGTCACATCTTTTCTCGAGGGAGTAGGCAGATACTGTAGCTGCTATACTACTCGAAATGTGCTACGATCCTATCAAATTCCTGGTACTTCGCTTTTATTTATAAAATCTGAAATAATAAGACATAATTTAATGGCTAACCCAAGCCTGAGTAATTATTTCCGACGCCTTTTATTAATATTACGGACTGGTCCCTAGATTTTAATTAATTCTGTTCATTCTTTAATTAATCATCACTCTTCCCGAATTGTACCGATGACATAATTTGTAAGGTTCCAGTCTTCACAGATATTTTTAATGGATGAATTCAAAACTACTGGCCTACCGGAAAAAATAGGTTCGTAGAAATTTGACATGAGGCATTTTAACTTTGTCTTTATGTTGAAGATAACGCATATGAAACTCCTTGGTGATGCAGGCTATGATCCAGTAACAAAGAAATAACTCAGTAGTTATTCATTTCTTTTCTCGACGTTTCTGCTGTGTACGAGTATATCGTCTATACGTACCTAATGCAAACTGAAGCAGTAGTACGTAGTTTTCGTCTCTCTCTGTGACGTCATCGTTGTTCTTCTAAGCTACACAACAGATTTTTATGCGGTTTTCACGACTATTTAGAGAGTTTGTATGATACATTAATATTAAACATTCATAAGTGAGTAATAAAGAAATCTTGGATTTGTCATTTCGCGAAAACAGTGCAAAGAATGCGAGTCGCTAGTTCTAAGTATATTAAATTGATTTTCCTTAACATTTATAGCTCATTACTTACTTTATTATTGTGAATCGTGACGTGGCATGCCATGCAACTATATTATATAATATTATACTCGTAAATATTGTGGGCGGTTTCAACATTAACTCCAAACTTCTGTGGAATTCCAACCAGCAGGCGCGACGCTGGTGCGCTGGTATAAATCGTACAAATTCGCTCTTTCGGGAATTCGCAAATCAGTTTTTCTGATTTTTTTTTATGTTTAGTTAAAACTGGGAAGCCATATTTTTATTGCTTTTTGTTCGGTTGATGTGTTTCTAATTAATATTATTGACGAACGAAGGTTTATTTGAATGAATTTGGATACTTGAACGTAATTCTTTGAGGTGTAAATATTGGAGACAGTCCACATGTATAGGTATTAACGTCATAAGGTGTATCCATATCATAGCCATATAAGGTGTAATTAAAATGACTCAATACTTGAAGAGAGTATTTTTTACAACCAGACCGAGCCAAAAATCTTGAAGAAAAATGTGCTTTTCCTTATTATATTAATCTATGTTCGCAAAAGTCGACTTCCGTTCAGATGCCTGTCCTCATCCGATCCGGTATTGATGATATCGGAGATGATTTTTCTCCCGGACCGGGGTATTTTTGTCTTCATAATATCGGGTTTGGTATAATAACAATAGAGATAAAGGCAGCAGCAGCCTCCCGTCTGCCAATAACTTCCGAGTGCCAATATCTGTCAGTCACGTTACGGTTGACTGTTCAATGTAACAACTTTTGGGAAGCAATGTTAAGAATTTCGCATTTATCTGCGGGCTAATATGATGACAGATGGGTTTTACCAATAATTTTAGATCTGATGCACATTCTGTGAATTCTTTAGCTGCTAATAACAACACAAAAATATCGTGTTACCTCAAACGGATAGTCTTCTTAGAAAAATATAAGATTGCCCGTTTTATGAGATTGCCAAGTGTCTCGATATATTTGATGGAATACAATAAAGAATATATTTTAGTGTTACACGTAAAATGGATTCCAAGAGATAGCAAAGCGCATTAAGTTGGTACCGCAAAATGATACCACTATACTCAATCGACACCTAGATGTGCTGACGTGTGATAAACTGTTTCCGATTTATATAACTTCTAACGTCCCTATATTTAATTACTGTTGCTTAACATTAGGACAGATATTTCCTGGGTTTGATTCTCAAGTCGAGCAAAGTGTAATTGGGTTTTTCCATCGAGAATTTCTGAATAGTAGCCCAGAGCCTGGATTTGCGCCCAGTTAATGGCAATTGGCTCGCCAGTTGAAATGATTAGGCGAAATGTTGATGTACAGACGCCAGCACATCAAGCTACTACAATCTGTCAAATTTGTTTAATAGCAATTCAACTTTATCGCTTATGCATAAGGTTCAAAGTTGATTGGGAAAATTTTACAGTTTTGGGTAGCTTGATGTGCTGGCGTCTGCACCTATTATAGGTACACATCTGCCTAACCCTTTGGAGATTACAGGCGTTATTTTATTTGATGTTATGTGCTATTAAATCTTACATTAAAACACGAACCGATGAATGAAGCATTCATAACAAAGATTTCCATTTTCCTGATGGAAGAGACTGGATTTGTGCCAATCACCGTCACAGATGCCAATTACGGAATATAAATAGGAAGTATTCACAAAAGATTTTGGCCAAACCCTTATAGCTCTTGTCTACAGGCAATGCCAACAATCACAGTTAGTTGAAGTGGTTAGAAAAAAAAAAAACTTTTAAAATAAAAAATATTAGTACCTTTTCTCGTTATGAATCCAGTTCGTAAGATAAGATATGGTGAAACACACACATACATGAATTTTATTTATAGATTTACCTACTATTTTTTATTACTACCCAAATATTTACTATGACTACTATGAGTAATTAGAAGAAGATATAAATGTGTATTTCCAAGCTAGCCATATAGCTATAGCTACGTTGCTAGCATTTACTGTGATTTGTTTTAATTTTATTTTACTACAATCTAATTGTTTTTAAATTCAATTTCCTGATTTTATTCGAATTTTGTTTTAGATTTAATAAGATTATTTAAATTGTAATATTCTAATTTCATTTTTAATTCTATTTTTATTGCATAATTAAATGTTTAATGTAATAAACTTGATTTTAAGTAAGATAATTATGTCACCTATTGCTGCATAAAACTTGCCCAATTGTAACCAAAATGGAAGCAGTCACTGGCTCCTAAAATACAGGTACTCTCACCTAGCTCTGGAGCCAGGGTCTCAATTTTTTCTGTAAACTGTTTTTATGGCAATAAAGAAATTTATTATTATTATTATATTATTATTTACAATCTGTCGGAAGTTTAAGATGAAACAAAACCAACCAGATTGATTGATAATAATGTAGCATGGCTTTATAACCTTTGGTAATATTGTTGACGACCTACTCACGTAATTGATGTCTGCCCGTATTTAGCTAGTTACGCATGCAAATAGAACAAGCCTGAGGTAAACAATATGTTCAGTAAGTGATCCTTTGAGAAGGTAATTGTAATACACACAAAATATTGTATCCTTTGGAAGATAACGGGCTTCTTATTTTGTTCAAAAACTGGATTAAAGAGATTTTTCTAAAGTGTATGCTCATCGTGAAAAAAATTATCAATTGTACTTACCGTTTAATTCTGAAGGTGTTATAAGAAATAAATTGGTAATTAAGTACTGTACAGCCGTGTGTACAGCCTGTATTCTGTAAAAATCTCGCCGTGAAAACTTCGGTAAAGTGAGCTTGAAGTCAGAAGTCATTCTACTTGATGCTAGGGATTGACACTATTTACAGCTCACTTCAATTGCTGGCTGGTTTGCCCAGTTGACTTTGACAACCAACCTCCGTGATTATTTTATGAGTTTTCTTTTATGGATTCGTTTTTTATTACCTTCAATAATTACAATTCACAAGCTAACCCCTATACTACTACATATATACTATATATATATATATAAATATATATTATTTACAAGTATACACCTAATAATAAAATAAAGAAAAAGGCAGGAGCTCATTGGGCATGAAAAAATTCGTCCGCATCGCTGCCCAAAGGGCTGGCGTTGGATGTCAATGCTGATTATTTGGGTTAAAACCCTCTGGTGACGTGAAGAGTCAACCAATCGCTTGGCGATGTCCCGAAATATTCAATAAGCACTCGGACCCCAAGGCCCTAGTGTTTCTAACTATGAGTTGATGAGATGTATAATGAAATAAATAGAGTAGATACAAAAACACTTACAATGTAATAAGGTGTTGCAACAATAATTTCACGACAGGAACATTGTCTGAAAAAAATGTACTGAAACAATACAAACACATAAAACCGTTTTGAGCCGTAACGTAAATAGCCGTGCCTATTTCTTAAATTGTTTTCCAACCTTTCAATCTGAGAGTGAAATCTTTTGAGGACATTCCGAGAGGCAATTCAATCGGAATTAAAATAATGTAGCTTTTAACGTGAAGCGATTGTGAGTGGGTAAAGGCAGGTGGGATAGTGCCTTAACTGTTAAGGAAAAGGTGATGAACCTTTCTACAGAATTGATCATTCATCATCATCATCATTTGCAAAATAAAACAAACAGAATCATGCAAGCCACATTTTCATAAGCTAAAAATATTAACGTTGCCGTCACTCTATATTTATGAAGCCTGTATTTTTATCAAACACTGCATGAATTTATATAGATTTGTAGAAAGTAAACGGCGCTCAAAAAAGTTGCAGGTGTTGTTAGCAACAAAGACACAATTTTATAGCAACAGCTTTTATGCAATGGCTCAAAAACTATACAACGTGTAACGTTAAACCTCAGACACCCCAATTGATTTTTAATTTAATTGACCTATTTCAGAGGGAAATAAGTCATTAAAAAAATTGTAAAGGTTTTATGTGCTGTTTTAGTTTTACTGGCCATTCTGATCGTTTCTTGCGTCTGCGACGACGCTTTACCGAGGAAAGAGTCGTCACCGGGCCGCTGCGCCGCGCTGACATTGGCTTGGCTGACCTATTAATAAATAAACACGGCAACGTTTTAAATGAAGATTTTTTGAAAAATGTGACCTACATTAAAAAGTGGTTTAATTAATTCTGCTCGTTATTCTGATCAAACTATTTTCAGGTAAAATTTTTATTATTGTTGAACCTTTCATATTTTGTATGCCTTTTGGCGGGGCGCAGCTTGGATCTTATATATACAGGATTATTTTTTAAGGAGTGCGCAAAAAAATTGTGGAGGTTCAGTATTAGTAATAGAAACACATTTCCATTATTTTTTCAAAACTTTTTTAAATTTTTTTATCCGTCATTTTATCAGCAAAATATGGACACTGTCTATTCGTAATGTAAACAATAAGCGCGCGCGCACGTTGGTGCACGTGCCGTAAGTAGTGGGTTTTACCCCGATGCAAAAGATGGTAGATGTATTAGGGGTAGGGGGGTAGTGGCGCGCTGTGCCGTGCCGTGCGCCTGAGTCCCGACGCGACAGTCTGCTCGTCGCATGCGCTACCGTGACCTCGCGTCTAATCGCTTTCCCTCGCAACCCCCGTGCCGCGCGTGTGTCTTACTCGTAACTTACCGGTCACGATGTCAGAATTTAGCAACCGCGAGTTTTATGAGATGGTGCTAGTGTATTTATTAAGTGATGAAAGCTTACGAGCAGCTCGCAGAATGTATGCGACGGAGAGCGTACCTCGAATGCGAGCCCATGGTATCTTTAACCCCGTGGTCCGACCGTCAGTTCAAAATACAGTGATTAGTGACATGTAGGGTAAGCAATTATTTTTAATTATCAATTTTAGCGAATAGGTTACTTTTGATTGAACATTATTGTAAATACAGTGTAAACTCCATGATTTAACGAAAAACTCCCTAAAGCGTCGAAATCATTCGTCTTTGGTTGGTTTAGCTTGTTTTCCATACAATGATACACTCCATATAGCATTAGACCCACTCTCGTCGTTATCAATCAAGTAATAAAAAGTACCTTTTAAGTTGCCAAAATTAGTGAGAACCGTGCAGCTGTGTACGTTCTTTTGTCGCTTTATTTAGCCCGTAATAAACTCGACTGTCGGCATCATGCAAACCAAACTTTCTAAGAAATTCATTCTTTTGTTTACAAATTGGAAGATTATTTTTTTATGTACAGACGCCACACTTTTATGCACATCAAGCTATTACAATCTGTCAGATTTCTTTAATAGCTTTTCAACTTTATCGCTAAAGCATAAGGTTCAAAGTTGATTGGGAAAATCTGACAGTTTCGGGTAGCTTGATGTGCTGGCGTCTGTACAAAGTACTAGCTTGAAAGAATTTTTTTTCTTTTCATAATTCTGGTTTTTCTTCTTTCCATTTAAAGAGTTTACACTGTACTTAGTGATTCCAATTTTTTTAAATACCTAAAGCCCTAATGCAGAAGTATGCATGTAATGTCAATAATTTTAATTTTATTAAGTTTTTAAAAGTGTCATAATTTTATTGCTTTATGTTCTGCATTTTGATGGTTTAAGCCCATGAAAGTATGAAGGAAAAATTGGAATTACTCTTCAAAACTTCACATCACGGCCTAATCTTAAAAAAGTCTAGTTCGAACCTGATAAATTCAGCGATCTGCCGGTCGATTCTGTAAAAATCTCACCGTGAAATCATAAGTGAAGTCAGCACTTAATAGTGTTAATCCCTAGCGAATGACAGCTCACTCCACGCTCACTTCACCCAAGCTTTCACGGTGAGATGGTTACAGAATCGCACGGCTGTACAGTACGTTTCAAATAAGAATAGGATCGACTTAGCGCGATGTTGTGACGTCATAGCTGTCAAATCGAATAAATTGGGTAGGGTGAGCAAAACAAGATATTTTTTAAACAACATTTATTTACGAATCATGAACGAAGATTTTTTAATCACAATTTAGGTATTCAATTCCGATCATATCTGCATCACTGTTTGAGTGGTCATCGTCGTTGTCATCACTATTATTATCATCACTGCTGCTTTCCCCTATAAAATAAAACATGGATTAATGTAGGTATTTAATATTTTATTTCACCAACTGCTATTTAAAATAAAAATAGACATTCTGTTAACTGTATTTATAATAAATCTAAAGTTATCATTGTCTTCAAATATCTCTCGTTGCCAGTATTCATTTTCTATTCTTTTGACGTGGCTAATTTTTGTTCCAATCGTCGCACGTAATTGAAGCAATTGCTTCTATGTCAGACTCTCAATTTCACTTTCGAGTTGCCTAACGTAGTTATGACTAACTTTTCGATGTTTTTTTCACTTTGATTTAACTAAGACTCGGTTAAACAAAAAAAAAAAGAATGTTATTGATACGCAATCAAGTTTTCTTTGCAAACCGTACTTTTCAATCAACATTTGACAGATAGAGGTCATTGACATTCCTATTCTTATTTGAATCGCATTGTACCTACATTGTAACCCACGGAAATACCTACTATGTGTGAGCGAAAAACGAACGAGCGCACAGCTGATAAGTAGGTACTTATGCGCGCGCGTTTCACTGCGTCACGCGCCGGCGAGTAGCCATAAAGTCAATTTGAAAATAGACATCTTTCGTTATTCATAACTTAATTTTTTTGTACTAAGACATATCAAAATAAAAAATAGATGTTTAATAAAACTCATCTAAGTTTATTTTGTCAAAGTTTGCGCACTGCATAAAAAATATTCCTGTATTATAACACCTTCTGTATGTACCCTGTGTTCACGAAATAAATTAATTTGAATTTGAATTTAATATAATGACCTAAAGGCTACCTTTACGATTAGGCTATTAAGTGGAAATTCTTTAGGAAAGGCTATAAAGTGGCTATAATAAAGTAAAATCTCGTCAAAGGAAGCTCCAAGAATCGAGTAATTGAATTCTTCCCAAAAAGAGCCGAAATTGACATTTCGTAGGAAAGTAGATAATATTAATTTCATAGAATTTGTTCATTTTGATTTGACTCCGCTAGGACGCAAATCAAAATAACCAAATTCTAAAAAAATAAAAATAAATCTTATTTATGAGATTTCTGTACGAAATAGGTATTATCAAATTTGCCCATATACAGACTTATAGACAGGCCAGTGAGTAATGGAATTGTTATAAATGTATAAAACCTTTTTCTCTCTTTTCGGTTATTATTTATAAGGATAACATTATAACACTAATAAAAGAAAAAAGTAGAAAGAGTGACTTTTTTTTTTAAAGTTTAGTTCACATTCCTTTTGCCTTAGTTTTAAAATTTCTTGAAACTGACATAAGTTCGGACACATGTCTTATTTGTTAAGCCTAATTCAAGGTTAAGAAATTAAACAGCGGATGCATTTTACAGTGTATTTTATAGACAATTTACATTTATATCAAAATTAGTATCTTCTTGGCACAGGCAGCTGAAGGAACACGGGTGGGTTGTAGTCAGTAGGTGGTGGTGGTGGGTCGTGGAGGTTATAACGATTCTTAAAGTATGACAGAAATGTATTAGAGAATCTTAAGTGACTTAGGTATTTTACTTTTAATTCAATTGATCTTTACAAGTTTAACTTTCCTTATGAATGTTATTCGAACTTGTCGTTTGAAACCTAACAAACGTCTCTAAACTTTAGACACTGAAAACAGCAGTACACAAGTTTGGTAGTACTGCAAACGTCTTAAATATCATTAGAAATTGCGAAAAATCAACTTTGCTCTTTACAATAATTATGTTGAAAGACAGAAATAGAAGAGGATCACAACCTCGATGGCGTCAGCTGACATCCAAGAACTGCTTCATAAAAGTTTTTCAACTTCAATTAAACCTGATTGCACACGAAATGTACAAAATATTTTTTGACCGATAAAGATTTTAGAAGTACTTACGGTTATATATGAATAAAATGGTAACCAAAAATGTCAAACATTACAGGGGAAACAGTCTTCAAATAAGACGTCACAGTTGACACTGATAAAAAGACTTAAAGGCCAGTTTTTACTTAGTAAAAATACAGTACCTAAGAGTTAAAAGTTTAGGCTGAATAAGTCCTAAAATTAGACCTTACGCTCTAATTTCCTAAATCCGACTTAAATCCTAGTTTTACAATTAATTAACTGAAGTTCCTTTCACTAGCCTAAACATAATTTTGTCCATTCTTAACTGTCGACAGAATAATTATTTTTGTAGGCTACCATCATTTCTCCTAATTTTAGTCTCGAATTAGTGTTATTTTATAATTATTTAATCAAATATTGAATGTACTTGTTGAAACATTTACAACAATTGCAGGCTTCACCCTTTTACTATTTGTACCAAACTATTATAAGTAAAGTCCTACTGACCGTATTTCGGCCACGGCGGCCAATCTCAACGGAGACTAGCCTTCGGCACGGGAGATATTATAATAGTGCACAAGCGTGCGCGCAGCCACACTAAACCAAACCAACCCCCCCCCCCCCCCCCCCATTTATTATAAAACAACAGCAAAAGGGTTAAATGGCAAACAAGGGACTTGTATCACATAACAACCGTCATTAAAACATTTGTCAATGTCATCATTGTTAAGGAATATTATTTATTTATAGTTCATTAAAACAGTACAACACTAATTACATTAATTAACATAGAAACAAGTACTATGTTGGCAATAACAATAATAATACACACAACATACAATACAATCCCATACATAACAATAATCCTGACACTGACAGCTCGTGAACGCAGTTCAGCCGTGCGATTCTGTAACCATCTCACCGTGAAAGCTTGGGTGAAATGAGCGTGGAGTGAGCTGTCATTCGCTAGGGATTAACACTATTAAGTGCTCACTTCACTTACGATTTCACGGTGAGATTTTTACAGAATCGACCGGCAGGTGTGCTGATCACATTTAGTTTCATTGGTGAAATTCGCGCTAAGTGTAGATTTGCAAAAAATATATTTTTTGCACGTAGTACAGACGCCAGCACATCAAGCTACCCGACACTGTCAAATTTTCCCGATCAACTTTGAAACTAATGCGTTGAAAATCTATTAAATAACTTTGACAGATTGTAGTAGCTTGATAAGCTGACGTCTGTACATTAACTTTTTCAGGCACGCAGAGATAGAGCTGTATCTAAAACATTGTAAGCTGTAATTAATTTTCCACGAACAAAGTTCTCAAAGGTTCATGTTAATTAAATTTTAATGAAGTACAACTTACTAGAAGTTGTAATTAACAAAATAAATAAAAAAATAATCTGAAAAGTTTATAAATAACAGAAGTTAGAAGACATATCTTACTTAATTAAAATCCAACTGACTACTTCGTTGATAATCTTAATTAGTTTAGAAGGAAGAGCTTTTCATGGTTCTTAAAATAGCTTTCCAATAGAAACTGTATAATACATATTAATTAACCATTTATTAATTTAGTTTCTTAGAAATACTTATTTATTTATCTAACCTTACCTTAACCTACTGAAAATAGAAATAATTTATTTACAGAGCTATAGTTAGTTTTGTTTTATATATACATTTATGTTATCTTGTTAACCTTGACACCTCAAAGGCTAGCGCAGATTATGGCGGGCCGAAACCGTAACGCAATGCATTGCAATAATTCTACTAAATCATTTACTACCATTCGGCCGCTGTTATGTGGTGCGACGCATCTCACCTGTAATCAGCGATGGTACATACACAATGTTCCTAAGTGATGTGAAATGCAATGCAATGGCTAGAAAAATATGGAAGAAACAGACATGTTGGGCTGACCCCAAATAAATTAAGATAAGGACAAGAGGCCCGTCCTAATGTGCGCGAGCCTATCCATCGCACTGGACTGGATACACTCGATGACATGAGCTGACTGACATAATTATTGCGTTGGCGCGCGGCCCAACGCCACTCCTAGTGTGCTTTGGTGCAATTTAGCAAAGCAGTGCGCTACTACTCCCTGGCGCAGCTTTAATGTGCGCTTAACTTAAAAATACGTTCACGTTTTCGAAAAACATTTGAAAGCCGGTTCCTCGCAATCCTTATCTTCGACGTCACCGACAGAATACGGGGTTGGATCCTTCACGAAATCAACTTTACCAATGAATGATATTCTCGAGTCTCGCTTGATGCTGTTCGTGTTGACGCTTGGTAGAGTAGTCACATCCCTACAGATTGTGTGATCCAAATTGATGATGCGGGAATCTCGGCGGCCACGGACCTTTCTGCAGAGGAGCGTCTCTTGGAACGCGATGCGGTATCTGAAACAAATAAATGTTCTTAACCGATTTTTGAGTTAATTGTGTGGCTATCGGGACTTTTCCCAAATAAATTGGGGTTAGAGGATGATAAAAAAAAGTATATTTTGTTTCGTTTATTTGCGGTAAACATGACACAAAGAAAGAACACAAACACAAAAAAGAACAAGTTAGGGGAAATATGCGTCACATCCACACAAAACGGTCATCGCTCAGCTGCTACGACCCTATGCGAGACAGAGCCCCAGCGCTAATGATGATCTGGCCATCCATACTAATATGATAAATGCTGAATCATCTTTTGATATTCAACTGCGAAAATACGTGCCATTGAAGGACTGTCTCTTTAATAACATGTAGCTAAGTACATACATTATAAAAATTTTTTCAAGCAACCATTTCGTTTGTATAACTTTATTTCTGATGCTATGAGAAAAACTGTCCGCTAAGGGTTTTTATTCATTTTTTATTTCAAAATTAAATGTGAGGTTCATTATTTTTGTAAATGTAAACATTTTACAAGGAATATTCGCTTAGCCCATTTTTATTAGGATATCCATTCCCTTCCTTATAATTTTAACAGCCATTATTAAGTGAAAGGCGGTTAAAGATTAAGATAAATAATAATAGTGACTCAACACTGTCCAGGTGGTCCAATAGAGGCTTAGCTCAGGGGGATCCCCTGTCACCTTTGATTTTTAATTTAATAACTTTTCGTATATGCCAGTTGCCACTGAATGTAGTCTTGTCGCAATATGCAGACGATTTTGTACTGTATATTAGAGACAAGGACATCCATAAATGTGAAAGATATATGCAAACAGCTCTTAATTCCATAATTACGCTGTTGGGTGAACTGGGTTTGGAATTATCGCCTAATAAATCAAATTATTGTGTTTTTAGTAGGGGTCGCAGAAGAATATTACCCACATTAAAAATAAATGGATGTAATTTGGGTTACTCGGAATGCGTCAAATACTTGGGTATGTGGTTAGATAAAAGTCTACGTTGGGGAAAACACATAAATGAAGTAATTGAAAAATGCTCAAAACTTTTAAATATACTTAAATTGCTTGCCGGAAGTTCCTTTGGAGTTCATACAATTCACATGCGCAGACTGTATATCTCTTTAATCAGAAGTCGAATAGATTACGGGTGTTTTATTTATGATTGTAGTGCGAAAACCCATACTCTAAAGTTAGATAAATTACAAAACCAGGCCCTTAGGATAATCGGATGTTTTATTAAAAGTTCACCGATTCACGTAATGGAAAGTGAGCTGAATATAATACCGTTAGTTTTGAGAAGGCAATTCTTGGCATATAAATATAGTTTGAAATCAATTTCGTGGGCCAATAATGTAACAGCTAATTATATTTCAGACCTTAGTGCTCTTTGTAATGTAAGGTATTGGGAGAATAAGAAAAAACCTTTACTTGTGAAAACTTACAGGGATGTTTGTCAATTGAATATTATTTCGGTTCGTATTCTTAGTATGTTTAATTTAGATATATGGGTAACAGGAATTAATACCCGAAAAATTATTTGTGTAAATATAGAAAGTATTCATTGTGCAAAAACTTCTTATGACCCAAATATATTAGTAAACAATGTCATCGCCGAATTAGACAAGAGCTTTAATGGCTGGCACAGAATATTTACAGATGGGTCTAAAAGTGATCTGGGTCTAGGTGCTGGTTTCTATGACAATGCCTTACATTATGAAGCAGGATTTAAAATCGATTGTGATGTTTCAATAATGACGCTGGAACTCATTGCAATTTATCAGGCCTTATCTTATGTGATGAATCAAAACTTGAATAAAGTTGTTATTTTTTCAGATAGTAAGAGTGCCTTGCAACATGTGGCTCGATGCGCCTCTGGTCGCAGAGGTGCAACGATAGCCTATGATATCCTCAAAGCTATTATTATTCTCAATAATAAGGGTATAGATTTGAAGTTGCAGTGGGTTCCAGCACACATTGGTCTGAGGGGGAACGAGGAGGCTGACCGTATAGCTAAATTGGCGGCAGTGGAGGGTAGAGAAATTGACTTCTTACCGGATCATTGGGAGTTAGTCCCTAGATTTAAAGCGGTATGTTTTGACGATTGGAAACAAGCATTTGAATCTAAATCTATAGATAAAGGTGTATGGTATAAAACAATACAGGGTGAGCTTCCTCGTGCCCCTTGGTTTGAAGGCATTAAACTGAGTAGGAATTATATAAAAATAGCTTTTAGACTAAGATCCGGACATTATCCATCAGCAAAGTTTGCCTTTTTAATGAAAAAATCAGATTCTCCTAATTGTATATTTTGTAATAAAATTGAAGATGTTCAGCATTTGCTGATGGAATGTGTCCGGAATAAAGATGAACGCGACTCGCTGCTGAACGAATTTAATTTAAATAGGCTAGATGTAGGTCTCATTCAGAGTATTTTGGCAAGCCCTAAATCGGAGGTAGCAAAAAAGTTATGCAGTCTGGTGTTGGTCGTGCAGCAGCGAGCAGCAACCCTTTAATTTATATTGAAAGTTCCTTTTAAGTTCCTTTTGTTTTGTTTATTATATTACTAAGTGATTTTATTTTGTTATAAGGTATGATGGGGTTGACATATCCTTAATGGACAAAAACCCCTAATTGTTAAAAAAAAATAAAGATTAAAAAAAAAAAAAAAAAAACAGCCATTATTTTTTAGGGAACAGCTTATTATTTTTGTTGGACGTAATTAAAAAAAGCAATGAAAATGCATCCCTTAAAGAGGTCAAAAAAGAGATGATTTTTTTTCCTCTTTATTTATTATTAGGGACTTTTATACAATTGTACATGCCAGTCCCATCGGACCGAGATGATTTTATATGGAAGTTTGTCAGTTTTGCAGATGGGAGTTCCCATCGGGCATAGGGCTTGTATAAAATAATAGTTTTGCGGTTGGCTACAATCCAGTACCTGTATCTACGTTTTGAATGGTGATTGTGTATTTCAATATTTGCTCAGTATACTATTGTGTACTGAGTGAACCAGCTATCATGGATGATAAATTATATCCAGCTATGTATAAGTTAGAATATGTTAAATTGTATAATAATACTTAAGTACAATGTAGAATATGTTGTAGTAGGTACAATTAAATAAAAACATTTTGCTTCACAATATGGTTTGCTACAAAACTAACTCATTATTTAAAGATCTACTCTAAGGGCCCGATAAAAATAAACAGTAAACTTAATTGAATTTTATACATCTTTGTAATACTGTTATTACTGTTTTTCTTAACGTTAACCCTTAAATGCATGATTTATTTCATCGAATTGCCAAAAAAATGCTATTGTATAGGTATTTATCTATAGAATTAAAAAGAATATATATTATAATGACATAAAATTATTAATATTCATAGAGTATATATATTGTTTTGACAAAAAGAGGTGCGTTCAGAAGCTCACAGCTATCACATTCTTAAAAAAATTAAATGACGTAGTTTGTTGCCATATGGCAACATTATGCATTTAAGGGTTAATGCGTCAACATGTGCCTTCGAAGAACACAGCTAAGGATCAGTTTCAAAAATAGAACAATCAAATTCAAATTCGAACAGGACAGTCACAGGAGTCCTCTAAAGAAAATGTCTAAAAGCTAACAAAAAAAAATGCAAAGAAAAATGAGCCTATAACTAGATAATCTTTTTAACTTTGTCCTAGCATTTTCAACGGGTCAAAGTTGCGGGGGACATTAATATTATAGAATGTATCTGTTGATAAAATTATTACAACGAGATTTTTTTTCTCCTGAGCTTTTCTTTATACAAAAAATATCTCAGAGCCTTCCTGTTATGTTTAGTTTTATTATCTACTTTATAAAGAAATGATGAAGATTTTATATACCTACATATATAAGCCGTATATCAGGACGATAGCAGACCATATATATATATTATATGTACCTATCTACTAGCGTCTACCTATCACCACTCGTGGAGGCCATTTTAAAACACAATATACCTTTCTTATCCGCGAAGTCCTGGTACATCCCCTCATCGAATTTACTGTTATTTTTATTTATTTTTTTTTTCTACGAATAGCCTGGATCTTTTAGAGACCACTTATTAGATCGAGAATATACCTGTCGAAATATGAGTTTTGCCTTTCCCCAAAAACGTGATGTTGTTATAGCTCAAATATTCACAGAACTTTCTTTGACAGCAACGTTTAAATACGCTACAGAAGGCAACAAGCATTAAACAGGTACCTGCCCAACGTATCAGGGATGTTTGCGGTGTCAAGTCCTCACAGGAATTCGAGGGTTTAAGAGACTTCAAAGGGATTCTCAAACCTCTACAATTGAAGCGACTCAAACACATGTGTCAGTGTAGCTTTATGTTTTTCAAATACATACAAGTTTTCGATCGTGGCCCTTTTAAAGGTAACCTAGACATTTGAACGGCTACCTGATTTCTTTTGAGAAAAAAGGTAGGAATTACCTTGAGACATCTTTTTTATATTTTGATGACATTCAAACGTCTCTTTTTAGATTGGAAGGTCAAGCAAAACGTGTGTGGGCAGTCAAATGTTAAATATTTAATAATCCACAGGTCTCTGCATATAAACCTCCCTAATTATGAAAGTTGATTAAAGATAAGGAATGATTAGCGTCTACATAAATATTATAGTTAAGTAGTGTCGAGGTAAGTAAGCAAGCTTAACTTTTCGAAGGAAAACAGGCAGTGATGTTGTATCATGTTATAAGTAATGATCTGCATCTGCTTAACCATACATTTTGACATTTAAACTTCTCTTAACTTCTATCAAAGCCAAAACCCGCTCTAGATATTCTCTCATTTCTTTTGCTTCGTTAAATGGCATCAAGTTTATACAAACGTTAAATATGTACCAACATGCCTTTGATTTTCCCGGTTTTCATTTTAATCCCCCTTTCCATTAATGCAATTAACTAAGCCTGTCTCAGTCTACTGATGTGGCTTCTTATAAATTTATTACTACAGTGAACTTCTGTCAAAGCGGATCCAGAGAGCCCCGACTGCACCTGCAAAGTCAGTATTGACCAGATGGAGCCCTGCTTACTCTCACTTACACACATTCAACAAGGTCCGCAAATCACTGGACATCAAAAACTTGCTAACCGCTCGCCTAAAAAGTGTACAAAAAAAATGGCTTCTGGAACTTACATACATATTTTTCGACAAGAAGACTCGATACCTTAACAAAACTTATGTGACAACTTAGTATTAACTTTTGTTTTAATAAAACAAGCTAGCTTTAGAATATTAACGTTGTCGATAGGTTATCTCAAGAAAAGTATACGCTTCGAGAATCATCGTCAATCTTCGGAAATACGAACGCGCGATGATGTGCTCTAATATAGAGCTGTTACGACCATGGAAGTATTTGCCTGCTGAGTATTTTGTATTAATGATATGGTACAAAATTAAAGATTAACAACTCTGTGCAATTCCTAAAAACTTGTCAATTTTTTTGAGTGATAGATGAATCTGCAACCGTAGTAGGTTACCCGACGGAGCGTAAACTTTATATACGCGCAATGATATGTGCTCTACAATGAAGCACGGCAGTACAAAACTTAAAAGCTTTGCCTCTGTGGCAGTTACTCTGTGGCATGACGTTCGTGCTAATTCCGAAACACGAAGTCTGTAAAAACAATTGTGAAAAAAAAGCATATAGTAAAGAAACGTATTTCTTGTATATTTCTATCCAATAAAGACTATACTCGTAATATAACGGGCAAGTTTTCATACTTTAATTATCCTTTTGACACCACCCTAATATTAAACTTTTAGAAAGCTAAAGACTGTTGTTTTTGTTATTATGTTAATCTAAACCGGTTGAGGGTAAAGTAAACCAATTTGTTTTGTTAATAAAACAACTACCATTAATCCTTAAAATAAGGACAGCTTCGGAAAAAAACTGAACAAAATTATTCTCTTGAAAAATATTAGGCATGAACTCTGTTCAATCAATTTCTTGTGTTAATATTTACGTTGGGTTTTATCATGAAAATGTTTGCAAACCATCTTTTTAATGTATCTAAAAGAAAGCAAATGAGTGAGATGGTTACAGAATCGCACTGCAGGTGGGATGACGTGAGCGTGGAGTGAGTCGTCAATAGTGTCAATCCCTAGCATCAGCATGACTCACAGCTCACTCTAAGCTCACTTCATCTTAATTATCACGCTGAGATTTATCCACAATCGACCGGCTGTTATATTTATATAATGTCAATATTAAAAACTAATAGACAAGTTCAAACAACTTCTTTAGGTTCTGTTTCTTCGAAATATGTTGAAATATTTTTAGCTTTAGAAAATATATCTTGATTAGAGGAGACTGGAACTTAGAAAACATTGATACATTGAAGTTTCTGTGACCGTTGATTGCACCGCGATCGAAACGAACGGATATAAACTTAGTGATGTTATAGTGACTTCGAAAATGTTTTATTAGTCACATAGGTACTAGCATTTATTTTACAATTTAAATAGTTTTAGTTAACTTACATAACTTTTATAATATTTATGTCTGTAATTTATATGGTATACATAATAAAGAGTATTCTATTATATTCTAATATTTAACCCAACTAACTACTGAAAAGACTAACTAACTAACTATATAAATAGTGTAAGTTGTTAATCTATAATTTGGTAATCAGAGTAATACAAAATAGGCAAGTACTTCCATGGTTGTAACAGCTCTATATTCGACCTCATCATCGCGCATTCTTATTTCCGAACATAGACGATGGTACCCGAAGCGCAGACTTTTCCTTGAAGATATATATCATCATCATCTGATTAGCCTTTTCCCAACTATGTTGGGGTCGGCTTCCAGTCTAACCGGATGCAGCTGAATACCAGTATTTTACATGGAGCGACTGTCTATCTGACCACCTCAACCCAGTTACTGGGTGGGTAAAACGATACCCTTTGTAAAACTGGTTGTCAGACTTTCAGGCTTCTAACGACCCGTAACGACTGTCAAAGGTCCACGAATGACAGTCGGGGCTAACAGCTTAACGTGCTTTCCGAGGCACGTAGGGATACCGGCAACCGCCGCCGATTGACCCGTGCGGCTGCTATTACTTAGCCATAAACCCCTCCTTGGAGATCTGTATGTTTGTGTTAAATAATATTTAAGTAAGCAATGCAGCTAGATCTTCTACATTACTAACTAAATGAATTCAGTAATGTAGCTAAGTATGTTCTGTGTTACGTGTTATGAAGTAAAAGTATATATTTTTTAATTTTCATGTTTTATCCACCTGTATGTACAGACGCCAGCACATCAAGCTACTACAATCTGTCAGATTTCTTTAATTGATTTTCAACTTTAGCGCTAAAGCATAAGGTTCAAAGTTGATTGGGAAAATCTGACTGTTTCGGGTAGCTTGATGTGCTGGCGTCTGTACAATGGTATATGATGTAGTATAACGTTGAAATAGACTCCACGAATGGTGATACTTTAAAGTAGGTACATTCGGCGCATCCCGGGCTGTCAGCCCCGCTAACATGAGCTATTCACATACTCGTTTAGATCGTGCCGATACGAATATAGTAGTGGTAGTAAGACGGGCTGGTGTCCGCAACTCCACGTCTAAACGCGCATTTTGCGTACGGGTGGGAAATCGATCATTCGACCCAGCTCTTCAAGGAAGGCCAGTGACGCCTTGGTGTTACTGACCAATCTCACGGAGGGTACCTGGTTTCCGATGTACTTTGTCCTGTTTGTGTGGTAATAGGAGAGAAGATGAGGACTACTCTAGACTAGGCTTAATTTATGTTAAAAGCTTGCTTTTAACTTAACCATATTATTTTGATAATCTTGAAAATACATCAAAGTGTATCTAAGTCTACGTCTTCGTCTATTAACAAAATAATTTGTGTTAGTGTAGACGAAGATCGTTCAAACATTGAAGCTTAGAATACTATAGAGAGGGTAAAGTAACTGTCACTGTTCAAGTTTATTGCTCAGAAAGCTCTATGCTTAAGCAAAATTCGACCTAATTATAATCATCTTCATCTGCCTAGCCTTTTCCCAACTATGTTGGGGTCGGCTTCCAGTCTAACCGGATGCAGCTGAATACCAGTATTTTACATTAAGGGACTGCCAATCTGACCTCCACAACCTAGTTACTGGGTAATACGATACCCCTAGGTAAGACTGGTTGTCAGACTTTCGGGCTTCTGACTACCCGTAACGACTGTCAAAGATCTACGAATGACAGCCGGGACCAACGGCTTAACGTGCTTTCCGAGGCACGGAGTGGTCTCGGTATGTAAAGATGGTCACCCATCCACAGACCAACCGCGGCAAGCGTAGCTTAACCTGATCGATCGACATGTGCGGCTGTTATTATTTAGCCACGGGCCTCTCAGAATGTCTGAAAAGTTAGCAATGTTGTACTCTCAGACCAATGGGATTCTGAACCGCACTAGGTTCAGAATCCCATTGGTCTGAGAGTACAACATTTTTGTGTTCAATCTACTGTAAAGGGCCAGGACACGTGATTGGCATTTAAGGAAAGCATGTGGAAATTTTACGGTCACCTACACAATTAATCACGTAACTTGAACTGTAGAATGTACTTGCCTTCATTGAATTGGATACCACACACGCATCCTAAATTAAAAATACCTTTGCAAAGGGAACCAAGTAGTTAGGTATCTTCGGAAGTAGGCAGTTCATTGGCCCTTGGCAAATAGACATCTGTTAGTACAAGTCACACAAAGTTATAATAACAAGTTTGTATCCTAAACAATCAAAGTTACATACAGATATTATTATTATCCATGTTCAATATCGCAAGCGCAAAGTAAGTAGGTACTCTAAGCTACACAATGTAAACCTGATTTGAATTCTAGTTAAATTAATATTTAAGCTTCGCGCTGCTAAAAGGAGCTTATATCTCGTTAAACTTTGTACTTAAGCTGTGGTGCTAATGTATGTATGAAATAGTTTAAATTAAATTGGTAGTCATTTTGCGAAACAATTATTTTACTTACTAAACAAGGATCGTTGTGTGCCGTAGTAGTGCCGGATTCTCTTTCAACAACTCTCATTGAAATTACCGTCCATAAAGTAAAAAGTGGTTTTCCCCATCATATAACAAGTATTGAAACATAAAAAAAAAACAAAAAAAAATGATTAGGCTTTTAGTACCTACTCCAAATAATGTCAAATTAATATCTTTTGATTGTACCGCACAAATTAAAAAAAAACCCACTTCGATGGGTTCAGGACAAAACACGAAAAAGCAATCAAGAAAATTAATTACTGAAAAAATGAATCAACAAACAACGATAAAAGCGTCGGAAACTGGAAGAAAATTGAATCAATATTTTAATGGCCCATCTTGTTCCTAATCAGAGTTGGGCGTAATCAACTACTTTTGTAATCGGATTAATAATCTGATTGAAAGTAATCATGAATACATCAATCATGATTACTTTTAATCTTGATTACTTTCAATCATGACTACATTTGTAATCATTAGTTTTGATTACAATAGTCAGTAATCTTAATTACATGGGTAGATTTGATTAATTTCTTAAGCATATTTTTAATAAATGCGGTTCTATATTCAATCAGTATGTATCTTGTATATGTCTGCGTTTTTCTAAAAACTTCTGATCCAATTTGGATGTCATGGACGTTTTGTACTCTTTCGTTATTTAAATCCTTAAGTAAATTCGAAAAAGAATTTCTGCGTGCTCAATTGCATTTCGAAGATACGGCACGCGGGGTGCGGGAGTAGGGTGGGGTACGGGGTACGGCCGGTAAGCCAATCGTCCGCCGCCTGCGCCGCGCTTCTTGCCATAGCGCAAGCAGTCAGTCTGTATAATAGTGCGCAAGGATATAAACGTAAATTGATTCACGAGTCTAAACCGTGACGTATTGGCCTATGTGTTTTGGTGTTTAAACATTATTATTGTAAAATCAGTATTTATTGTAAAATGGCCTCAAGTTCTTTTTCGTCTTTATCTACTAATTCAGAATCTGAAACCGTGCACCATGAACAACTTGAGACATTACCATGCATTCTTGATGGAAATTTTTTTACGTATTCAGAATCGGAGTCTACAAGCAAAAAGAAAGTGGCAATTTGTACATTATGTCGGCCAAAACTAGTTAAAATTAGTGGTTTTAATAATACTACATCAAATTTTGTAACTCATCTCAAACGAAGACACGGGGAAGAAACACACAACGAGTATCAGAGTTACTTGAAAACTATGAAAAAAATAAACGGTCTACTAGAACATCCAACCAACTGCAACCAGATATTAGAGATGGTAGTACTAGTGATGTACATACCAAATACAACGCTCAAAGGCAGATGCCATTATTTCTCATTTTTTAGCGGACCAGGATCGGGATGTATCGATGCTAAATCGATACCCTGAAATTAAACGTGTTTTTAAAAAATATAACACACCTCTTCCGTCATCGGGTCCTGTCGAAAGACTTTTCTCATATGCGACCATGACCAATTTACCTAAATCACACAGACTTTCGGATGAGATGTTTGAAAAGAGGGTGCTTTTAAAATCTAATTTAAGCCACACATGGCACACATAAAAATAATTCTTGATTGTTTTCTTAAGTATAATAATTATTAAAAAATTTAATTCATGAGACTGATCAAAAAATAAAGATGATTTACAATGTTAATGATTTTATTTTTCGAATTCCTAAATGTAGTTAGTATGCATCAATCAAAAAAGTAATCAAAATAACGATTACAAACTAATAATCATTAATCACCGATATGATTACTTTCTTGATTAATTTCCGTAATCTGTAATCTTGATTGATGATTACAAAATGTAATCGTAATCCTTAATCATTAATCTGATTACAATTTGCCCAACTCTGTTCCTAATATTGAAAACATACTCTATAATTGTTTACAGAAGAGCTGGTCTCGGCAAAAGATTATTTTTTCTTTGCAACAATTTCGCGACACCCAGTTTTTCAATCTGTCTAAAAGGTAGTCTTGAATTAGGTCGTCGCAATAACTGAACTTAGTACTTCTTAAATATGCTAAAGCTCAGGAATTACTGGCCTCTGATATGGCCGAAAACTGTAAGTTATATAGCCTTTAAAGATCTCGAAAGCCTACAAACAATTGGTTTCCCTCTCGTGGTTATACTTGTTAAATGTTAGAAATATTCCTGAGAATTAATTGTATTATAATCTCCTTTATGTAATGGTGAAACTCTGGAGCTGTTGGCTTTCAGTTCTAGAGGCTATCAGAGACAGTTATTTAAAGTTAGTCATCTTATTAAATACCTTATCATTCGTTTGAATTATTTAATTGAGAAAGATGTTTGAATGTTAAGATGTCGTTGTGATTAGGTACGTAACTTTTGATTCAAGTGACTAAAACGGATGATACAAAATAAATATAAAATAATAAAGAAAAGAAGAATAAATAAATAGATAAAGGTTAAATTTATCGTAAGTTAGCAAGCAAATAACTGAGGGACAGGAATTCTGGATCGTTACTCAATTAAAGGTACCTTCAAAAGATCCAGAATCCAGCTGAAAACTTTATAGATAGATAAGTTTACAGGTAGATTGAATGTTCGATTACAAAGAACTAACCTGCAACCTCGTCAGCGTAAAAAGTTGTCAGCATCTAATAGTAGACTAAATTAAAGGTACCTTTAATTTAGTCCAATTAAAGGTACCTTTAATTTAGTCTACTGTCAATGTCTACGTCGCTGACGAAGTTGCGGGTTAGTTCATTCTAATCGAACATTCAATCTACCACTCTTCTCATTTAAAAGAAAAGAAAGACAGATAGGTTTATTTGTCAAAGAAAAACGTGCATACAAGGAGATAACGAAGTTAGATAAGTATTTGCAAACGAAGTAGGTATTGTACGTTGCAGCGTATATTCAAACAAACTACAATATTTCCTCTTTTCGGTTTATTGTTGAGTCATTGTCGACTTACATGAATCCTTCTAAGAGTCGTATTATTGACAGTCGAGAACTAAAAACACATCACAGAAAATATCTTTTGGCTCGAATAAGAATAACATATTTTTTTTCACGATATCGACATAATCGTGGTTTGTCGATATCATTATGTAAGTTTTAAGAGAATCGATTATCATTCACTGAAGCCTTTACCTATTGTGAGAAACTGGGGCAAATACGATAACAAAAAGAAAAATGATTTTCTTCGAACATCACATAATAAATTTCGAGTCTGGAAATGTACATAAGCCTTGTTTAATAGACTTAGTTTAACGTAGACAGGATTAATTGATCATAAGATAAGATAAAATTGGTTGTAAAGTCCTTTCATATGAGATCTATTCTCTCCATTCTTCGTCTTTATTGAATATTCCCTGTGAAGTGTTACGTTACACTAAACTGCATAGCAGCTTGTCGGCAGTTGTTCTCGTCGAACAATAGACTACAATTTTCGAATTTTAAAAATTAAATGTTCTTGTATTAATAATATAATTATGCTAAGTAAATAAACATATACCTACAATTCAGATAAAAAAATCTCACATTTTATAAAGAGGTATTTTCACCAACGTGAGGTTTATGTGATATTCTCATATTTTCAGCGAAATATGCAAACTTCTGAACGTCAAAATAAAAAATATGATACTAAAAGTAATAAAATAACTTTTCTTTCCGACATGTTAGTCGACGATATTACAAATGAAATAAATAAAAGCCAAATTCTCTCATGTTCGTGATGACTTAGAGGTCCTATAAAACGTTTAAAAGCGTTCCAATATGTAATAACAATAAAGAACTTGCGAGCGCCAGTAAATTAGCAAGGAAAAAAATCTATCCACGAAAATAATCATACTGTATCTTTGGGATACATGATAAATTCTACCTTAGACTACACAGTTGTGCTACTAACTAACAGTTGTGCTCATTATACATACATAGTTGAATTCATAATGCGGCCGACGCAACGCATTGGCAACGCGGTGTCGTCATCGCAGCGCTCGTGTAGCAGTCACTGCGTCGAAATCACTGCGTCGAAATCACTGCGCTGTGACGACGCAACGGACCCCCGTGTGACGACGCCCGTGTGGCATCGCCCTAAAGCATTATGTTTATTATTCATGAGGGGAATTCTAAACATTTTCTGACCCATCACGAATTCAACTATGTATAATGAACACAACTATACAGAGGGGGGTACTAAGTAATAAGTATTCACTCATGGCTAAAAGCATCTAGGCATTACGTTTCATAAGGAGGTCAAAAGGCACCACATCACTCATTGCTGAAACCTTGGTCCCTCGGCTCATTTTCAACGCCTTCTTGTGTCGAGACAAGCGACGTTCTACATTTTAATGGTCTTGTTGATGTAATTTATAAGTAGGACATGTTGACTTTGTTATAATTTAGATAGCTCTAGGGATTCGAAGAATCAAAGTGTGTTTTCAAGTCTAGAGCTAAAATGTTTTAGTAGCAAATATTCTGGCTTTCTGATAGATTATCGTTAGGCCATTAATAGTTGTAAAAGGCCAAGCAAGACTGATGACCGGATTAAATAAGGGTTTCAACTTTTAAAGCCATCTAAGAGACTTTGCCGCCGGCGGCTACTTTTCTTCACATGTTGCGCGTGTGCGAAGTATTCAAGTCTAATTAGCATTACATATTGCGTCGTAATGTCATTACCACAAAATTACTATCAGTTATCTTCTGTACATGCGTTTACATGTCAGCCCATTGTATCAGACTCGGTCAGACCAAACTACAAATGTGACAGCGATAGACTGTTTTTAGGTTCCGTACCTCAAAAGGTAAACACGGAACCCTTATGGATCACTTCGTTGTCCGTCCATCTGTCAGGATACCCACAGGAACGCTTGGAAGTATCAAGTTGTAATCAAAATACATAGGTCTACAGTCCCTTAGAGCTCTAAAAAAAGAAAGCTTCTAAATCAGCGCAGTACAAAAATACGACCATATTTTGATACTCGCAAATGGTCCCGTTGACCTAGAATCATGAAATTTGGCAAGAAGCAAAGTCTCACAGCACAAGTATTCATTCATTTATTACGTAAGACGATTTAGGGGAGGGGGTCGACCATATATCATTTTTTCTTACAAGGGAGTGGGTCTTGATAGTTACAAGATCACAAAAATGCGCAAAGTTAAGATTATACTTTGAAAAAGCGCTGTTTGTATATTGCAATCAGATCTGGAAAACACTCGTCGTCTACCGCAAAAACAAACATTACACTAAATATTTTTTAATCGTTTGTTTGAAGTTTTATTACAGAAAACATATTATTTTTGCGATTCCATTTGCAGTTGGAGAGTTGACCGTGACGTATACGATGTATGGGAGAACATGTTTTTCAACTACAGAGTTAAGTTTGTACTTGGGATAAATTTAGGAGCATCGGAACAAAAACCGATAAATCACATTCAACATTTTTGTGAGAAATTGAAAAAATGTTGCGTTGCCTATGGCTTTCTAATTTAGATTAAAACGGAATTCGCCAGTTTATTGGCTTTAGTATCACTGTTCGGACACCCACATTCCACGTATGTGTGCGCGCTACCTGTCATGATATTTTACAAAAAAAAAAATGGATTTATCTGTTTCTGATTGAACGTATTTTATTTATCGGTATTTGTTCAAACCCTTTTGGATTTATAGGTATTTGATAAAACGTGTCTGATTACGTAAGCGTAAAAAATAAGGCCAAGTTAGTGTGTAACTATCAAATTAAACAACTTATTGTTATTCAAACATGAGGTATGTTCATAAGGAAGTAGAAATTTCTGGTTCAAGACATGTCGCAGTTGTCATGTTGTTCAACATCACCAGAAATTTCTACTTCCGGTTCAGTGGAGTTTTCACATAATTTTTTTTTGTACCACAAAAAAGTTTCATCATCCTCCCAGTTATTACCAAATTTTTTAACCATAAGAGACTTGCAATGAATGTTGGATTTGTCGGTATTTAGCAGACTTAAAACATTTATCTATGAAAGATGCTAAGGATTTATCGGTATCTGTTCCAGTCGTCAAGTCGTTTCATACGATAGAACGTATTTATCCGTTTTTGTTCCGATCAGTGCTTTTTGCAAAGGATTTTGAAGCACATTCAGACGTTTTTGATCAGGTTTCAATAACTAGGGATGTAGCTGAGTAGGCAAATAGCCAAACGCAATCATAATAAAGAAGAAAATGTCATATATCGGTTTTTGTTCCGACGCTCCTCAATTCATCCCAACTACGTAACCCCTCATAATGCGTGGTCCGGCACGCACTTTCCGGTTTATTTTTATTTTTCATAGACAGGCCTGGCCATTAAAAAGGTTTTAGTTTGATGTTAACTTGACACGCCTAGCATCTTGCCACGTACCACGTACGTAACCTTATCAAGTTGGTCGAAGACAAATTGCGGTAGGCTGGCGAGGGAATTAGCGCAACCTAGGAGGGACATTATTCTGACTTATAGAGATTACGACAAGATAACTTGATTGATTGACGCCAGTTTTTGGTGTAGAGATAGGCTAGACTAGCTGCCTTCAGACCTAGATTTACTATCGTCTAGGCATGTTTTTATTGCTGACGTGTTCAACTATCTAATCTATTTCTGAGGTATTCTTTACCGGACTCAATCTATTAAACAGTGCTATTTATTATTTCGATATCTTGACACTATTTCTATATATTTTCTATCAACGAGAAATAACTTCGCTAGAACAGATTTTGTTGTTAAATCGATAGTTAATGAGAGTTTATCTGAGGACCTCAAAAACCGGGCATTAGTTAATTACTAATGTCCGCCTGACAGTGTCTTTAGTAATCTAAAGACACTGTCAGTTTAATCAGTTAAAAAAATTAAAAGTAACTTATTCTTATAGTCAAACTTCCATTTAAAAGCGTTTATTATCTAATAACTTTCCCTTATTTGTGTAATTTTAACAAAAAATCAAGCGACGTGAATGTATATAAAAATAGCACGCTACTGGGAAAAGGAATTAATCTGTAAACATAATACAAATATATGCGCACGTGTACCTTTTAAAAGGGTAACAAATTCAAATAAAAGTAAAGGTTTAAATAACACATAATTGCGTCAATTACATGGCTTGAAGTATGATAGCACAGTAATAACAAGCTATGTACAGACGCCAACACATCAAGCTACCCGAAACTGTTAAATTCTCCCAATCAACTCTGAACCTAATGCTTTAGCAATAAAGTTGAAAATCTATTAAAGAAATTTGACAGATTGTAGTAGTTTGATGTGCTGGCGTCTGTACAAACCGTTCTCAAACCACGGTCAATCCTTTTATCCATGTTTAATTACATAGCATAATATTATGTTGGTGTGCTTACTGCACACGTCTGTTTCCCCTGCATGGAAATACTAGCGTGAAGTTATGAAATTACAGACCTCGTCTGTCGCTTAGCATTAGGTATTTTGTCAGTGATATCGGCCAGTAATTTTGAATGACCTTCAGATTGTATGGAAGATTAAATAGTAATATTAAGGCGTAGTCGTTGCTACGCTTGCCGCAGTTGGTCCGTGGATGGGTGACCATCTTCAAATACCAAGACCCCTCCGTGCCTCAGAAAGCACGTTAAGCCGTTGGTCCCGGCTCTCATTCGTGCATCTTTGACAGTCGTTACGGGTCGTCACTAGCCCGAAAGTCTGACAACCAGTCTTTCCAAGGGGTATCGTATTACCCAGTAACTGGGTTGTGGAGGTTAGATTGGCAGTCGCACCATGTAAAATACTGGTATTCAGCTGCATCCGGTTAGACTGGAAGCCGACCCCAACATAGTTGGGAAAAGGCTAGGCAGATGATGAGTCGTTGCCTCTACAATTTGAAAATAATTTTCATAGGGCAATACAAAGGCATAAAAAAGCGATATACTTTTATTTTACAGCCAACATAAGTGGAACGCAGGCAATAAACATGATTTAAAAATAGACACTCCCAAATCAGCAATATCACTACTCATACGCACAAATAGGTTAAAAAGCAGCGTTGCTTACAACCTAAACCCTTGGTTGGCCGTAGGTAGTTTTGCAAAACATACCCTACATCACAGACAATACAATATTACCCCACAACAATATTATGTGTTTAGGTTAAGTCTGACAACCAGTCTTACCAAGGGGCTCGCGTCATCCAGGAACTGGGTTGTGGAGGTCGTCAGTTCGGCAGTCGCTCCATGTATTCAACCGTTACTAGCAGGATTAGCGTTGAAAAAAGCAGGGAAAATTCCCGTTTCTTTCCAATTCCGCTGTTTTTTTCAATGTTTCATTCGAAAGTTTCAAGAAAATTTGCCAGTATATGTATATTTCATGTTTTTTTTTTTTCAATAAAATCGAAAAATATGAAAGAAACGTATTCTAGCTGTCAGTTGTATAACTAGTTTTATCAATTTACGTGCTAGTTCCGAATGAAACATTGAAAAAAAAAACAACGGAATTGGAAAGAAACGGGAATTTTCTCTGCTTTTTTCAACGCTAAGCAGGATAGACTTGAAGTCCACCCCAACATGGTTGGGGAAACACTGGCCAGGTGATGATCAAAATAATGGAGCTATTATGAAGTAAGTATTTACTTATGCATAAGCGGATTTTAAGCTTTAAAATCCGCTTATGCATGCTGTTGTAGACATTTATGCATGCTAAATGTCTACAACGTTAGGAACCGCATAATCCTAAATCAATTCAAGTTACCTAATACACCATTTGAAATACGATTACACATTTATATAAACTTTTTTTTATAGTCCGTTCGACCGATTTTTAAATTCTATTGCGTTGGTGGCATGACAAATGGCAGCTGCAGCAAACAGTTGGTTTTGTAACCACATATTTTTGCTTTTAATGCCATCCTTATGCCTACGGTATAGAAGTCAAAATCGGTTACCGGGGGGTCGGGTCGGTACCTAATTGATACTGATGTTGGTGATCCGCTGGTCACCAACATCAGTATCCATTAGATAACATCCCGTCAAGTTCAGGTAGAGCTTCTCATCATCTCCCTAGCCTTTTCCCAACTATGTTGCGGTCGGCTTCCAGTCTAACCGGATGCAGCTGAATACCAGTATTTTACATGAAGCGACTGCCTATCTGACCTCCACAACACAGTTTATTTTTATTTTGTTTTATTTGTTAGGGACAAAAAACAGTTACATACCAAGCTTATCTAGGGATTCTTAAATTAGCACAATACTTAGAAATACATTTATACACAATCTATTCCATATTTATGTTACTACACATGCACATGTTCCACAACATTATCCAATAATAATTCTCAAAAAAAAAAAAAAGTTAAAAGAAAACAGACAAATAGTGTGCATCGTAAAAGACTAGTAAGAAGAAGAAAGAAAAATAATAATAATAATAATAAATCCCTGGACATTTCACACAGCACCATTTGTCCCAAGCTAAGCAACCTAATGCTTGTGTTATGGTAACAAGATGGCTGATAAACTACTTATATACATTTTTTTTTTTTTTTTTTTTTTTTTTTTTTTTTTTTTTTTTTTTTTTTTTTTTTTTGTAAATACATACATATTATAGATAGAAAAACACCCAGACTCGGAACAAATACATGTAGGTCATACAAATATTTGTTCCGTGCGGGAATCGAACCCGCGACACGCAGCGCAGCAGTCAATCGCTTAACCACTGCGTCAACCGTGCCGTCGAAAAAATAAATACATACTTAAGAATTTAGTAACTCTATTCTATTCTAGCCTTGAAACGATAAGTTATTATTATTTATCAGTTACTGGGTAACCAGTTACTGGTTGACCAACCGCGGCAAGCGTAGCTTAACCTGATCGATCGACCCGTGCGGCTGTTATTACTTAGCTACAAGCCCCTCAGGCAGAGCTTCTAAGACTTAAAATTACCTAAAGGATTGTAATTAGCATACAGTAATGTATAATGAATAATACATTCAGCGAGTATCAGTTCGCTCTAACTGATATTTGGTAACATGAATTAAACATTATGGGGTTTATTCATAAACATTGGTTAAAGTTAAGTAATGATTAGAGACTGTTTATTCATACATTTTTCACGTTTAAGCGTCTCTTAACTTTTAGCAACGTTTATGAATAAACCCCTAAATACCAGACTATAAAGTCAAAAATGTTATTGAATCCGAACATAGCTCTTCTTTATTTTGTGTTTCCAATACATAAAAGATAATATACCGAGTTGTCTATATACACTTCATTTATCATCGGGCGAAAAGCTCTTATCAATAACGTTTTCTACGGAACTACTCTGTGTTAACTTTCTGTTAATACTTCATATGAAACAAAGAGTAGGTTAACGTTTCCCGCAAACCATTTTAACTTTTCATTATAAACTATTTTAAACGTATCCATACCGCACGTTATTCTATACTAATAAGTAATAAATAAAAACTTTATTGCTCAAAAGATTACAGAGATTTTACATTGGCCCCATACTAGGCAAGCCTGTATCTTGGGCACCAATATGGAGGCTTTACCATTAAACATCTATTTTAAAAACATGTTCTGTAATAAAAGTAAAATATGTTTGCTTCAAATTACAAAAAAAAAATCTGCTGCTAACTGTTATAACTTACGACAAAAATTCCGACTATGCTCTGGTTAATAAACGGGAACCCACTCGTGAAACAAATGTTATTAATTTTAATAGACACAGTTCACTGTAACTAGGATACGCGTTACATTTCAGTGGCTACTTTTAGTACCTACCTACGGTTAGAATATTTAATAAGTTTGTTACGTCAAGCTCTTGGCCCTATTTACTTCAGCATACACACAGTAATATCAAGGCTATATTTCTTCCCCAAGGAAAACACTCGTATTTCGTTAATAACGATACTACGGCCTATTATAGTGATGAATGGACTACGATACTAGCCAATTATAGGGAATGGGAGCGCTTCCTATTACAAGACATGGGACTTTAAAATAACTCACGAAATACGAGTTTACTATAGGTAGACTTTTGACTAATCCTTCGAGATAGACCTGATGTTACGTAGTTACAATATGGAACTCCAAATATATTTGTTGACAACTGCCAAATGCTTATTTCAGAGTTGGTTATTCGATTATCAATTTTATTTAAAAATTCAGAAAGTAGGTACATATGAATTGAAAAAGCCACATTATTAGATTTGAACCAATAATCTCATGAGGTTGTGAGTTTAAATCTGGGCAAATATGTCTACTCGAACATAACGACATATTTCGATATTGGAAAAAATGTTTGTTCTCGTTAATAGTTCCAAATATAGCAATGCCCATAATATATGTTGTACATAACTTAGAGAGGCAACACATCATGATATTTATTTCTAAAAATCTCGAGATAATTGTTAATTTAAAAAAAAATAATTTCATATTTTCTAAACATGATACACCAACGAAATTTTCGCAGAAAACTCCCTTATCATAATCTACAACATATATTTACATCCAAATTTTTACGTGGGTGAAAGGGTTATTTCTCTTTTTTTAATAATTCGAACAGAATAGCATTCACATCAAAATATTGCTTTTTTTTTCAATCTATAAAATTCATAACTGCTATCATATTTTCTTTCTTGAATAGATGACTTAATTGTTCGGTAGGAAGGGGAATTTTGCCAAGTAACGGCCGTAGGATAAATAATAAATTAATGAATACGAGAAAAAAAAACCCTTCCAACCACATAAAAATTTGGATCCAAATATATGTTGTTATGATAAGGGTGTTTTTCAGTGAAAATTTCGTTGGTGTATCAGGTTTAGAAAACGTGAAATTAATTTTTCAAAAATTAAAAAAATAAAATTTTAACAATTATCCAGAGATTTTTTTCTTCAAAAATTTTTTTTCAATTTTCTCGAAAACAATGCATATTTTGAAGTAATATTTTACAGGTAAGTTACACTCAGTAAGACCAACATACACAAAGATTGGCAGTTGAAATTTGCGCTGGGGCCGCTACTCCATGCTTACCCCGCCACGCCATGCTCTTTGTGCGCCTAATAATATCCTGATAACATTTAAGAGGCTACTAGCTTTTTAACCTAGATATTTTATTTAAATTAATTTATTGTAATTTACAAATAACTTTTAGGTACTTTATATCATGAGTGTACGAGTACACATTTTAAAACTGACTTTTTACTAAATAGATGTTCTGCTATTATACAGACCATCGGATAGTTGGATGTTTTGCTACATGGACATTTTGCTAATTAGACGTTTCGCACTGTTGGATATTTAGCTACTTACACCTTCTGATCAGAAAGGAATTTTCTTTGCCTTTGTGGCTACAAAAATACATTTTCCTTGTAGCAAAAGGTCGCTGCTGGGCAATGACCCCAATAGAGTAATTACACCATCAATATGTGGGTATCAAATGAATGGGAAGCCACTTGTACCAATAGTCCCTCTCTGTGAGGCAAGAAAAACCTTCCTCACAAATAACCAGAGCAAAGGAGGCGAATTGATTGCTTATTTTTCCACTTCTGTAAAACTAGGAAAGATGAATGCTGTCACTCAAAAACTAAATCATTATGAGTATTTTTTGGAACAATGGACTTTATCCTTATACAGATAGCACTTGTTGAACGGTTCGAGCACGCGGAGTACTACCACAATGCCTATTTCACAAACCAAGCAGCATTGTTGAGTATAAGGGCAGAATACTGAACTTATTAGTTTCAGTCAAGTATTCGTTTTTCTTTTTTTATCATATCAAACTTGTTGGTGTTATATTTTAGGAATCTCCTTAAAATACATAATCATGCATTACTGACAATGCATGAGTTATGTATTTTTGGGGGTCTTGAAAAAATATACTGGCGTCTAAAATCCGCCATTTTAATTTTATAAAAACAAAACCTAGCCTATGACCATCGCGCGTCCAAGACAAGTCGATAGACACCTCATGTAATAAAATTCATCCAACCGTTATAAATAATCCCACATAAAAATACATATACATACCCGTGAGAAACATAACCCTGTCTTTGTTGTCCCGCAGTTGCTTGGAAAGAAACATAAAATTCAAACTGACTCTCACCTGCCACTCATAACATTGTACAGTATGGGGTTGACAGTCGCGGACACGTAGTACAGCGCTCCAGCGACGTTGAACAGGTGTTCATTGATGACGTGGAACTGCGGCAGACTGTAGCCGTAGATGAAGAACAAGCGCTGCACGTGGAAGGGAGCCCAGCAGACGAAGAATGCTATCACTACTGCAGCTGTGGACAAAATCATGAAATTGAAGTTCATCAATATTATGAGAAAGTTTTTCAGAATTCGCGAACTTAAAGGAAGAAACTTTTATTTTGCTTAATATTTCGTACCTCGGGGTAAGTTATGGTGGTTTAGCCAAGCTATTAGGGTGTCTCATAAATTATTGCCAGTTAAAAAACCAATTATTATTAATATTTTTTTATTAATAAAAAATACATTTAATCAATTATCTAGTCTCCCTCGTTATCAACAACAGTCAGCCATCTACTGGGCAAAATTTGAATACCCTTCTCCCAAAATGAGGCAGGCTGGGACTCGAAAAAATTTTCAAGTTCAATTTTACTACTTCCAGAATTTTCGGATTTATTTCCTAGTAAATGAAATTTAAGAGCTCGAAATAAATGAAAGTCTGAAGGCGCAAGATCTGGGCTATACGGTGGATGTGGAACAGTCAGCCATCCTAGCTCCTCCAGCTGTTTATATGTTAACTTGGCGCAATGAGGTCGTGCGTTGTCATGCAAACGTTGGACTCCATGTCGTTTTGGCCGCTTAATTTTTAACATCTCTGCTAGTTTGCGAAGCTGCTGCGTATACAGATTAGCGTTAATAGTCTGATGAGATTCGAGGAGTTCCCAGAAAATCATTCCTTGCTAATCCCAGAAAACAGACAACATAATCTTACGACCGTGTTCATTAAGTTTAGGCTGGGCTGGTGGGTTTTCCCCGCGAGGAATCCAATAGGCATGACGCGTGTTAGTTTCATAATTTATCCAGCTCTCGTCACATGTAATAATGTCCTTGAGAAAGTCTCGTCTGTGCGGACGAAGTAACAAACTTTGACAAATGGCCACACAAACGGCCCGGTCATGATCCGTTAACGCATGAGGTGTCCAACGTGACATCACTTTGCGATATCCCATCGATTTGAGATAACGATCTATAGTCGCGTGGGATTGTCCAAGCGCCTTCTCTAAATCGCGCGTACTATAGTCTGGATGTAGCTCAAGTTCGTGACGCAAAGCATCTTCATCGAAGCTGCTGGATCGGCCTGGGCGAGGTTGATCTTCGCAGCTTATATCACCGGTGTCAAAACGCTTGTACCAGAAACGAACAGTCCGATCGCTAGTAGTACCCGGTCGAAATGCAGTGTTGATCTTTTTAGCCATTTCTGTTGAAGAGACTTTAAGTCGATGCTCATATTATAGCATAATAGCTCGCAGTTGATGCTGATCCATTTTCACTAAAGACTAATTATTGCGTTGCGTCCGCGCCTATTTATACCCTCACCATAAAAGATACTCATCCTTACTAGAAAGATCTAGAACTTTCTTGAATTCGCTTTAGTTTAAATACGAGAAAATTCGAGAAAAATAAAATATGGCAAGAACTTATGAGACAACTTAATAGAATTCTAGGCAAAACTAAAGATGTTTTTGCACTTGGAAATGGCTACTTAGTATAACTAAGTTGTTAGGTACTCAAACCTGTTGAATAGTAAGCTTTTTAAGAGGCATAGTTGTGACATCACCGCACCGCTCCGCCAAAATAAAAATCCAGGCATCGCTACGTTGCTACGCCGTAGCAGCCGTGTAGATTTTTTTTTATTATGACTCATATTTTTCCAAACGTATTTAAATGTACTATTGGATGCAAACAAAACAAAAATATGTCTATCAAATTAATGACTTAATAATATGTACTAAGCATACTGTAAACAAGAACAGTTATTGAGAAATGTCTCAATGAAATCCACATATCCATATATATATTCTCCATAGTTGTAGCAGGTAAACATCATAGGTTGACGACCTCACGAGTTTTTTCATTAAACATCGTCTTAAAACACCTAGGACATAATGACCCGAGTAAAACATTACACAGTTTACCAGCCATAAAGGATTCATTACACGCAACGCTCAAACACTGCCTACAATTAATGAGATTAATTAATGCAAGACGAAAACTTGTTACAAAATCTTCTTCCAGAGGATTTTGTATAGGAGATGGGTATTTCAGACTACAAATGAAGTCAGGCGTACTTTGAGGAATTCGTTTCGAAATAAATTGCTAATCTAGTTCAAATAAGTAGTTTTATTTTTATTGTTCATAAGTATCTGTTTCCGTTTTAATCGTGGTCTGGAAGTTTGGGTGGGTTATGAGGCCTACACTAATGTCCTGTTCTTGGTATTGTTCGTCGAGTCGTTGAGCTCCTTAAGTTCTGAGTCGAGCTGCACGGTTACTGACGAATGGGTGCATGACTGCACAGATCCACTCAATCTGTGTGGTTCTTCCCTCAAAAGACCACTTCAGACACCAATCTACATGGTCCTCAAAGATTATGTCCGGATTTTTTATATACACATTGACATTGATGAATTTTATATATACGAGTACAATGACATGGATATTTACTTTGTAAAGTATTTTTTATTTTTTTATTATTACTATTGTGAATGTGAGGACTATGTGGGTCATTTTTTTTTCTGTTTTCCTTCTTAGTTAGTTTTAATCATGATCTGGCAGTTTGAGTAACTTATGCGACCTACCCAAATGTCCTTTCATTGGTATTGTTCGTCGAATCGTGAGGCTCCTCAAGCTCTGAGTTGAGCTGCACGATTTTCGACAAATGCGTGCATTGATTGGACAGGTCCGCTCAATCTGTGTGGTTCTTTACTCAAAAGACCATTTCAGACACCAATCTACATGGTCTTCACATGATCTGACCAAGATTATGTCTGGACTTTAAAAGAGACTGTGACCTCTGAGTTTGTTTCGGCCTTTCTTCTCAGAGTAGTCAGATAGGAAACGCCGACCTCATCTAGTTTTAAAAAAATGTGATTGACATGTAAAAGTGTTTGTACAAACCTACTTACAGAAAATAAATCATTTATCATTTATCATTATCATTTATCTAGTCACGAAATCTATTAGTTATTTAATGATCTGCTTATGACACTAACCTATGACCTGCTTCTGAACCAATAACGCATACTGTATGAACTCATAAAACATGACATTTAATTATGAATGAGGCAAGGAAACCCTTCCTCACAAATAACCAGAGCAAAAGAGGCGAATTGCTCGCTTATTTTTCCACTTCTGTAAAACTAGGAAAGATGAATGTTGTCACTCAAAAACTACATCATTATGAGTATTTTTTGGAACAATGGACTTCATCCTTATACAGCACTTGTTGAACGGTTCGAGCACGCGGAGTACTACCACAATGCCTATTTCACAAACCAAGCAGCATTGCTGAGTATAAGGGCAGAATACTGAACTTATTAGTTTCAGTCAGGTATTCGTTTTTTTTTTTTTTATCATTTCAAACTTGTTGGTGTTATATTTTAGGAATCTCCTTAAAATACATGATCATGCATTACTGACAATGCATGAGTTAGGTATTTTTTTTTTTGGGGACTTGAAAAAATATATTGACGTCTAAAATCCGCCATTTTGATTTTATAATTTCCTTCCAAAGCTGTGATTTTGGAAGCTGTAATTTTCTTCTAATTATACAAAAGTTATTCAGGCGTATCGTTAGACATCCAACCTTGTTGTTCCTTTTTAAATAACGCCTAACTGTCTCAGACAGACAAACTAATAACCATATAATGGTAATCTGCGTGGACTTTGTGGAGAAAGAAAACACTTTATTACCCACAATATTACAATACAAAGAGGGAAAACGAATGGGGAAATGGTATTAGGATATGTTAAAGAAAATCTTTGCTTTGACAGCTGATCCCTTGACACAATTATGGGGACATCAGTGTTATATAAACTGGGTTAATAAGGAAATGTCAGCCAACTGTCAACCAGCTGATACCAAGATTCCGAAAAAGAGAGGATTCTCTACACAAGTCTCTCGGGAAAATATTATTTACATTAGGAGGGTAAAGGAGAAACCCGACACGATAGTTTATTTCATTTGTAACTTCCACTATACCCCGAATATTGCAAACTTATACGTATTGCAAGTCACTTGTACAGTAAACAAAACAGTTTGATTTACAGGAAAAAACTTTATACTACGCTGGTAATGTGCTTATTATTATTACGTGCGAGTTTTTTTATTGTTTCTGCGTCGAAAGTGGCAATCAAGCAAAGCAAGCCTTACGGTAAGTGGTCATCGCCGCCTATGAACACCTGCAATCCCGGACACATCGAAAGTGGCGGGTTTTCAAACTATGACACAGATATTCAAGCAATGCCAAAGATTTACGAAGTTTGCTCTAGCTCGAAATTGTTTAGTATTTGTAGATGTACAATTATCTGTGTACAGTGAACATTATTCAGGAGGAATTGTCATGTTGAAATATTATTCTGTTACTATGACGTGAACTGATCGTATTATGTTGGTGAACATATTTTGAGAACAAGCATTAGTGTTATGAGCGAGCTTTGTAACATCCAGCTTAAAGTAGGTACGTATAGAGAATATTCTCATCACGCAATGTTTCTTACATGTTCACAACACAAACATCTTGATTTACAAAGTTTTTTTTTTTTTCATGATGACTTTACAGTTAGTTGGTGTCTAGGTAGATTGTAGAATATCGATTGTTGTTCAAAATACATTTTAGTCATACAAGATCGGAAAAGGGCTATATATTAAGAGGGTTCATCCGTTAGAGGCACGCTGGAGTCAAAATTGATGATTTCCGACGGACAATAAAACCATAATGTGTTTAATTTATAGTTATAAAAAGTTGACAATGTCAAAAAAGAGAATAATATTTTACATTATAAACATGATTCTTACTACCACTGCCATTTCCACATAAAACTAATTTGTTTAGAGCTTACTCTTTAACAATAAAACGATAATATACAGCCGGTAGAGCCGAATGCGTGTGAATGATTGCACACGATTTCATTTTCTTTCGCGCTATAAAAGTGATATAATGATGCCTATATTTTACTTACAACAAGAAAGAAAAGATCCCGAATGTTTTTGTAATTTTCATATTTGTTCGGAAAACGTTGTGAACCCGTGATGAAATCTTTTACGCAATGGTTTTATGGTCATAGCTCCATTATAGGGTCTTTTACCGGAAGCTCTATTTGACATGGAAAATATTCGAGGTCAACTTAGTTCTTTTTTCACAAAAACGTGAGAACCAAGTTATGGATCAATTTGACTAAATTACATATGTCGTCGACTAGAACATTGCCTCTCTAGATGTAACATCGTGGCCTTTTCGTTTGAGGTCGGCGATTTGGGCCACCAATTTGCTTGAAGTAGGCTGGATTGGTACACACAGCGTCAGTATGTCCTAACCCCTCAAGTTTTAAAATGTTACACCGCTACAACATTGAATTCGTTACAAACCTTTGTAGTAAAATAAGATCAAAGTTTTGTTAAATAATAGGAATAATAAATATTGTAAAATTATTATTAAAGTATTTTCTTGATTTTTTGATTCTTTATAAATATTACTAAAACAAAATAGAAAACTACTTCATATTAAAAAAATATATAATGCATGAACTCCCACGCATCAAACACAGCAGGCTGCTTGACGCCGGAATCTGGTGGGAGGGTGGTTGCAAACCAGGCGGGCGTCAGCCCTACCACCGCAAGGGAATAATTGGCCAGTCAAATAAGATGTTGGGTGTGACTGTCCAGGTTACGCCGAGCGCTCGGTTCAGTTGAGTAACTGGCGGAACAAACTGCGCTACACGAGGAGGCTTCTTCATGCATCCAAAAAAAATAAGGCTTCATAAATTTCTAGATAAACTCAATTATTTCAAAATTCAAAGTGTCTTGGCGTGTCGTGTTGTGACGACTAAACTACGAGTATCAAACGTTTTAGTAGTAATAGAGCACTTTGTGAATGATCGAAGTCAGAGTCAAAGAAAGTATTTAATTTAAACCATTTATAAAAACTTTTCAACTTTGAGTGAGTTAGCCAGTTAGTCAGGAAGTTAAAGCTAGTTGCCCGAATTCAGAAAGAAAACAAAGGGACTTAATATTATCGCAGCACAACCAACACATCAGCCATCTTTGGTCCGTCTGTACCCTAAGCGGTTTTTTGAATTAATCAGGCGTAACATATGAATCCTTTTATCGTTAATTCAACGAGCTTTCCTTTGGGATCCAGTTAAGAATTTATCAGTTTATTACTTTAAATTGAGTAATAAATTCGAAATTGCTTGATTGGATTACCTAGATTATTATTGCTTGTTGTAATAATCCGGTTCGCTGGTTTTAATTTTGGTCATGCGATAAAACTAATCGAAGAGTTAGTAATAAGAGGATTGGTTTTAATTAAGTTGTTTAGAATGTAGCTCTCCATTAGATGTTTTGATTAATTCTGCCAATGGAATTATTATTTCGTTCCTCTGATAAATACAGTGTAATGAAACACAAATTGTAGACAATCAAGTTAATTCGAGGGGGAATTCCCGTATTTTTAGGAACGTTTGCATTCAAATCTCAGTCGCAATCTATCACAAATACAATCAATTTTTGATAAGTTTTTGACATTGATTGTCGCTGAGATGAGACCGCGACTTGAATTTGAACGTTTTTTAAGTACGAGAATTGGCCTTCTGGTCAATATACGTATAGATACATCTTTTTGAGACTGACTGTACCTAATTGTGTATTCGTGTTCATTAAATTATTCTTTAAGTTTACTACAAGAAAGCTGACATAATCTCATCAACCTCGACCGTTATGAGCTTCAGAGGATTTGCATATTGCATGTATAAATAATGCCTCTTTAGCTTACGCCAAGAACACTGTGCGTAGGTGGCTTTAATTTACGAGTTATTATATATTTAGACTGAATTGTATATAAATAATTTATAGGTTCTTCTCCCTGACTAATCTGTTCCCGATTATAGGCAGTATAAATTATATAGCTGCTCCGCCTATAAAGCCACCTGCTTTAAAAATGCCTGATTTTAAAAACAGGTGCGGAGCAGCTATTTTAATCTGAAATTATATTACTAGATCGCCGGGCCAAAATTCAAATATTTAACACCATTTCAGCCTCCACAAGTCTTGCAGGCTTGACTTCATGTGTGCTTTTATCATTTCTAACGTGATGATATTATCGAGGACGTCCACGTCACGGCATTACGATAACACAAGTAGGGCTTCCAACACCGTATTGGCTAACACCGGGATTCCGGATTTTTTACTCTATGAATATTAATATTATTGTATAATTATTATATATTTATTATCTAAATTCTATAGATAAATACCTATACAATAGCATTTTTTGCAATACGATAAAATAAGTCATGCATTTAAGGGTTAAATCATTTTTCAATACCGGTATTGAAATCACCCATACCGGAATCCCGGTATTGGTGTTTTTATTTTATTTTCAGTAGAAACTACAGTGACACAATTTCGTTCTATTGCACATTCTATTTCTTTGTCAATGTTCTGCTCTTTTTGTCATGTATTTAATAACTATTTTAATCTTACATTTAATAATTAACTTTAATAATGTAGAGGGGCCCGTGGCTAAATAATAACAGCCGCACTTGTCGATCGATCAGGTTAAGCTACGCTTGCCGCGGTTGGTCTGTGGATGGGTGACCATCTTTACATACCGAGACCCCTCCGTGCCTCGGAAAGTACGTTAAGCCGTTGGTCCCGGCAGTCATTCGTAAATCTTTGACAGTCGTTACTGGTAGTCAGAAGCCCAAAAGTCTGACAACCAGTCTTACCTAGGGGTATCGCATTACCCAGTAACTGGGTTGTGGAGGTCAGATAGGCAGTCGCTCCATGTAAAATACTGGTATTCAGCTGCACCCGGAGAAGACACTGGCTCCTGTAACACAAGTATTGTTACCTAGCGGAGGAGTCAGAGCTTCACTTTGTTTGTACACATTTTTTATGCCAATAAATTATTAATTTCCAACCATTTTTTTATCTGGGTAAATTTTAAAAACTGCGTATTTTAATTATCTTGTGGTTTATTTAGACAGTTAGTTACATTTTACTACTACTTGCTCAGGTAAAGAATGGCATTAAAAAAATTGTGGTCTTTGTATTTAGCTTTCAGTCAAGGCAAGAGGTACATAAAACAATAGAAATACTATCCTGAGATTCCTGAGATGACAAGAATGGTGGTGAAATTGCAGGGAGGGCTCCCACGCGGATCCCGGGATCCCGATATTGGAAATTTTCTATGCGGTATGCACTGGTATTGAAAAAATCCGGTATTCGAAAGCCCTAAACACAAGTGACAGGGAAGTAAACTGAGACCGAAAACGCTTGAAGACGGTTTTAATTTTCCGTCCACGATAACCTTATAACGTGCACGTAATTCCATATATTTTATGAATGAGTACGTGGACGTCCATGATAGTATCGTGACTTTAGAAATAAAAAGCGTACATTAGGTAAATCTTATTTGTTGATTTTTAGCGAGAAGATGTATCTCCGTCAAATTATCTGAATGGAGCCATTTCACACAAATTCTATAAAATAATCATATCAAATATATCCAATATTTTAACCGGTGGGTACGTGCTATCCATTTAATGCAAAAAGGTACCTACTTACTATTTTCATTAGGGTAACTTATTCATAATATTTTTTCTTTAAATATTTTAAAATGCATTTGCATACAAAAAACTTTTACATAGAATGACATTTCTAGTATAGAATTATCCAAACCCCAACAATTAACACAGCTGATTGAAGTTGAGATAGATATACAAAAACAACATTGACAATTTTTGAATGGGACACGACAATAGATTCCGACTCACACAAATATCAGCTGTGTGATGCAAATGGGAATTTACACAACACTATAAATTGGCAATTGTCGAAAGCTCGCGCCAACAATCGACAGATTGTTTCTGTGTGTTTAAATAGCACTGTAGGTATGTTGGGAATGTGAATAAACAAGAATATTGGATGAGTTGGTCTGTTTGTTATTGAGCTGGAAATAATTTTATAACATAAAGTGGCCTGTAACTAAGTATTTCATCAAAATATGTACACTAGCTACATATTTTGACTTGAGCTTCTACTAGTCAATGAAAATACCTACCTTTGTATATCGAAAATGTTCTTGTCACTGTGAATGTCGTTATGATCAAGAGTAAAGGCTTAGCTTCTGGGCCCTCAATGTGACTTTTCCAATTTATATGCACTTTCTTAGTTTATCTTGGACATTACTGACAGCAGTAAAGGAAAAATATTGCGAGAAAACCTGGACTTATCGTTAATATAAATCTGAAATCGCCAACCTTTATTGTGCAAGCGTGGTGATCACTGTTTGTACCTTTTCTGTATGAGAAGATAAATATGCCTTGCAGTGGAACAATAACTGGCTGGTATTATTATTGTCACTATACGTCATATAGTCGTATATGCATTCAAGTCCAAGACAGAGTTTTCTAAACTTAATTAAAACTTTCTTAAAGTTCCTTTTTCCAATTATTACAAGCCAATTTTAAAGCTATAAAATAGGCAGTTATTAATCTATGTAAGCCATCGATGAAGTATGCCAACACGCAACTACACTCAGTACGTAACTACTGCTAGTACTTTTCAAACTTCTGTGCTGAATGTAATACTGTCGACACGGTTCAAATGAATCGCCTGAAGTTTCTCACCGTTGAAACTTTGCAGTATATTGCAAATGCCGACTAGAACTTGATCCTCTTGTTGAAACGTACAGCACGATTTTATAATGGAGCTACGAGTAGGGTAGTAAGCGATCTGCCTATCTGAAAGGTCTATCTATGTATATTATAGGTATATATAATACTATACCAGCTGTATCCACTGCAGGGGTCTCTTCTCATATGGAGAAGGAATGTCCAAGTATTTACCATAATTGCCTGTTGATGATGCTGATGTCGACTGACTACCTTGTTGGTCTAGTGGCCGCAAGGATTACTGCCTAGCATGAAGCCCTCGGTTCGATTCCCGGGTCGGGCAAAGTGTTATTGGGTTTTTCCATCTGGAATTTCTCAGGAGAAGCCCGGAGTCTAGATTTGTGCCTGGTTGGTGGTATTGAGTTCACCCCCATGGACCTTAAACAAATCTAGCGAAATGTGTGTGTATTATAGGCACACCTTTGCCGAACCCTTCGGGGATTACAGCCAGATTAAGTTATGTTATTTTTACCATAATTAAAACAATAATACTCATGGGTATTAAGCCAAGTTCAAACCTCGTGCTCAAGTAGTGGGTAACCCCTGAGCTCTGGGCCACACGTTACAACATCTTTATGTCCTGTTTTATTCAAACAAAGAAAATAATGTATAGTCGCCAATAAATACATAGGCCGATACCCTAATCAATCTAAAAACGAAAAACCAAAAGCTTTCGATTTTTTATTTGAAAAGTTACAACAAAGGGAATAATTAGAATCCATCTTTGTTAATATTTTCCAAATGATCTATCAATTACAAGTATTACTTGGTTCATTCATTTTGCAGATAACAAATCAATTTATTTCGCTTACTGTTAAATCATCAAAAAAATTAAAATAAATATTTTGATCTATAAAGAATGTTTGTTTTGTAATAGCCAATAATATAATTATGATATTTGACAGGTAAGTAATTATTCTTAATTGATTCATAAAAGAAATATTACAAAAGACTAACAAGCTAAAATATTTCAGTAATTGGTGGCACGAAGTTTCAGTAAAGAAGCCAACGCAAATCTCAAAGGAAACCTATTTCCAAACTTATTCACGTAATTACAGTTTGGTCATGATTGCGACAAAAGAAAGACTTACAAAAATATTCATGACCCCTTAGGTAATAAGTAATACGGGCGGGTGTCCGCAACTCCACTTCAATGCGCGTATTATTTAAATATGAATCTATGAAATCTACTGGGTTTTGGCCACAGCTTTAGCCGAGCGGTTGTCGGAAATTGTCCCACGGGGAATTACTGCCGGGTACTGCCGATACTGCCAGAAGGAAAAATATCCTGAGCCCAAAGCCAGTATATCCGTGTGCCAGATTCAAATCCGTTCATCCATTAAGGCGTGAGAAATGGTAACAGTAGACAGACTTACCTTCACATTTATAACATAAGTACCTACCTACGGATGTACTCGTATTAGGAAAGACTTCCAGGTATAGACGACGAATAAGGTAACAATATTGGAAGCCCTTGCAAAGTACAGTTTGATCACGATTGCGACAAAAAAGTACGTAAATAGACATTGAAGTCCTTAAACGTACCCATTTAAATTCAATGGGCCTTTCCTCGTTTACAGTCACATAAATTTCTTTATTTTAGCACAAAAGTTAGGGCTCATTTTGCTATGAACGATAAAACCAAATAACAATAGTTTTTGTGTGAATTTCAATTATTTTACAAGTAAATAGTTAATCGTACACAGTAATCATGTTTGGTGGTTAATGGTCCTTCTCAAGAAGAGGTTTTACGAAATGCGATACGCTACGACCCAACGCGGCTGTAATGTGTGCTTAGCTTTACACGGCAGATAGTAGCAAATATGTTACGTGTCAAATAACGTTCCTAATAAATGGAAACAGAAAGGGAACAAATAATTATGTCTAAAGATACCTCGTGGATACTTTTTCATTTTAGGTACCCTCATATCTCCTAGGCAGGCACCTAACAGAGTGGATACAACATCTGTGTCTAGACTAGTTTATTCTTCATTACAACGACGTAAAGATCCAGAGAGACAGCTCATCAGCTCAAATTACATAGGTAATGTAATTTTGAGCTTTTGAGCTGTCTGTAAAATAGGAAGGTCCAATGCCTTACAGAAACACATACATATTTTGATCTTACACATTATACAACATCTGTGTCTAGACTAGTTTATGCTACTTTACAACGATGTAAAGATCCACACAGACGGCTCACGAGCTCAAAACTACATAGGTAATGTAATTTTGAGCTGTTGAGCTGTCTGTAAAATAGGAAGGTCCAAGGGCTCCCAGAAACACACATTATGATCTTAAAATAATGGCGGCTTTTATTTTATTACTTAGTAGAAGATAGTATAAAATCTACGTCCAACGTACAGGCTTCTTGCTGTAGACTACCTACCTACTGTACCTAACTGAAGAGGATTTCAACATAATGGCTCTGCTTGCCCCAACACAGACGAACAGTTTATTTATTGAAATAATTGAAAATAGTAGAAGTACTAGTAGGGGCCTAGTAGGCGCCCGTGGCTAAATAATAACAGTCGCACAGGTCGATCGATTAGGTTAAGCTACGCTTGCCGCGGTTGGTCTGTGGATGGGTGACCATCTATACATACCGAGACCCCTCCGTGCCTCGGAAAGCACGTTAAGCCCCCGACTGTCATTCTTGGATATTTGACAGTCGTCACGGGCAGTCGTGTTACCCAGTAATTGGGTTGTGGAGATCAGATAGGCAGTCGATCCATGTAAAATACTGTTATTCAGCTGCATCCGGTTAGACTGGAAGCTGACCCCAACATAGTTGGGAAAAGGCTAGGCAGGTGATGAGTACTTACCTCTGCCTCTATAAAAGTAGAGACAGAGGTAGGCACATCTACTATTTTTTTTACCATAGAACAATACTGTTTATTTCAAAGTTGAGATTGGCATAAAAGTCATGTCTCGCATAAAATCAATACGCAAAGAAAAGCATTCTACAGTCCTTTTCCAGATCCACTTGTATAAACTTACCTAGCATTCTTATGATAGCTTTCCTAGATTTTGCCTGTCGTGTCTCGCCATGCACGTGACCATTTAGCAGACCGATCTTCGTTTTTTCCATGACACGAGTCGATCTGTGAACAAGAAGGTTATTAAGTTTTCTATTTCAGTTTAACTTTATACATCGATCATTCATGGATTTATTTCGATTATAAAACAGGACCGTATACTACCTATTTACTGTCATCGCAGGGCCTGTTTCACATATGGTTTCACATGATAGATACCATACATCAGAATAACATAAAATTGAACAGGATTTGTTTAAAACGTATAAAATTATCGGCAAGATATGTTACCCCGACATTTTTCTGAAGCGATTAAACCGATCGTAAGCACATTAACCATAAGAAAACGTTGATTATACTAAAATTCAGGATAGTGACCGAATTTTCGTGATATTTTTTATCATCCTCAGGAAACAAGACTGTTCCGAATGAACTTTGAGGCTTTAACCTAGCTCTTCGAAACATGAAATTACTATCAATTGGTCTAGAAAATTATCACGAAAAATTCGGAACGAATAACGGGTTAAGACCTTTTTTGTAACAAAGTTGTGACCGTATCCACCTTTTAAGTACTTCAGTAGGTATGGTCAATAACCCACTTAACGTTAACTGTCTCGTACAAACGCTCGTTAGAGCGAGACAACCCATTTATGAAGAGACTTATGTAAACCTTCATATATGCAAACAAACTAACATTTATTAAGTTTCTACTAATAGAAATAAACTAAGTTATACTTTGAATAGTCTTTTTGTATTTGTAAAACAAACTCAGTGCTCTTTTCCTGAACAGCCAGCCCCGTTAACAATCTTACGGAGTAACTATGCTAATGAATATTTTCAGCTGGATATGAGTTTTTCTCATATATCTCGTGGTAGCATGATACAAACAATATATGTGCTAACATATATTTATTTTTGTGCCCGAGTTTCTGTGACAGTAAAATATTTTATTTCTCTTTTTCCATCTACATGAAAATAAAGTAAGTGGACAATGAAATGTTTACCAAATGCTTCAAAAACATTTTATTTCAATTACCAAGATAATATTTATATAATTTAATAAGATAACAGTCTTAACAATTATAAATAATGATATGTACAAGTATGTGTATAAAAAAGGAGGGAACACAATCAACGAGCATCAAAAAAAATCGCCCAATTTACCTAATGAAATACCAACTTATATTGTCTCTATTTTCAAATCACAGCTGATATTTTTTGCCAGTCGTCTGAAATGGCTGTAACAAGGCAAATTGACGTAGTGTGTCAATTTGATAAACAATTATTACCTGTACTTAATCAATCAAGAATATTGCAGTTTAATTTATTAATCAAAATGCATGCTAACGATTTCTAAGTGAGATCATTCAACCGCAATGTAAGTCTATTACAAAATGCCAATTAGTATCAGACTTAATTAATTGGAAAATCACTTGAAATCCCCCGACACACGATTAAGAAGACATCGACCTCTCCACAAACATGATATTTGCAGAATGTCTCAAGAGAGTTTTGTTAACCACTTGATTTAACTTAACACGGGTCTACCTTAACTGCTTATACTCGTATTATAATTAGTATACACCCTACTTAACTACTTAAGACTTGAGAGTTACTGCAAATTGCGAATTATACAATTGAAAAGGTCATTGGGAAATTGGTTAGGACAACTTAAGTTTATATTAACTAAGCAATCAAGGCTTCCAAAAGAGCTAGACTATTATTGATACACCAAAAATTTTATATAAAAAAAAACAACCGACTTCCAAAAAAACACTACAAAGTGAAAAATAATTTTAATTTTAGAAGTCGGTGTCGTTGGTTCCGCATTTTGGTTTTTTGACACCGACTTCCGAAATTAAAATTATTTTTCACTTTGTAGTGTTTTTTTGGAAGTCGGTTGTTTTTTTTTATATAAAATTTTTTATTTTTCACTTTTTAGTTATATCTACCCCAATCAAATTCATATAAACACTACTTGCTATGTAAATATCAGTGACAGGAAGCTGCATCTGCGTTTATAGGGTACAGACGTGATGTTATGTTGTGCGATTGCGTAAACAGTGCATACATACGCGATAGCAGCAATCGCGGTTGTTTTACTGGTATTAATTATCATTATAATAAAAAAAAATTATAACCTTTGTAGTGAGTACAGGCGTGATATTATGTTGTGTGATGGTGAAAACAATGGTTAGATATGCTATAGCAACAATCGCCGTTAATCTGCTGTTATTTATTGAAGAGTTCCCCCGATTTCTACAAGATCCCATCATCAGATATTGAAATGGTGACAATGGGACCACACGGGAAGCTCCAGCTTTCAAATAAAAAAAGAATCATGAAAATCGGTTCACCCAGTCGGTTATTATGAGGTAACAAACATAAAAAAAAAAAATAAAAAAAAAAAATACAGAAGAATTGATAACCTCCTCCTTTTTTTGAAGTCGGTTAAAAAGCTAAAAGGGTAGATTTCATTGTGAACGTTTATGTAAGTCTATATTTATAGAAAATGGCCAGTGAACCCGCTACCACAATGCGTGAAAAATATCAAAATAGCAGCCACCCGGCTGCTATTTTGATATTTTTCACGCTGGCGAAGTAAGAAGAAGGTAAAATATCGTAACTTTTAGTTCCTTATGAACAATAAGGTAACAATTCTACGAAGCTGCAAAAGTCCCACCTATTATTATACATAGGTACTTTCGTACTTTTTACAATGAAGTTCATCAATCATAACTTTATTTTTATTTCAGAATTTTTGAAAATTATTGAAACATATTGTTAGTATACTTTTTATAACAGTTGAATAAAATATAAATTAAAAGTTATTTTCTGATTTTTAGTTCGATTTGCTATTAAAGCGTGTTTTTTAGTTTTTTTGAACTATATTTATTTATTTTTATTTGTTTTTTGAACAATTTTTTTTTATCAAAATATTGTACTGTCGTCGGTCGTTGATAAGTCTACAACGTTTAAAGTAAATCTGATTGCTTAAAATGGGGTAATATCGATCCCAAACGAGTCAGTTACATACAAGCAAACAAGCATACATCCTCGATCCACCTCTTACCCACTCTGTGCCAATTGCATTTCCCTCATGGGTGGTACAGCATCCTCAATATCATACGAACCCAATCGTACTCTGTTACAAATCTTATACAGTGTATGTTCTTGGTATGTTGCTACGGCGAGTAGGCTGGGGCATCAAAGGTTCCAAATTCTTATAAATCACTTCGAAAAGCTCCTTATTTATTCGGTATTATTTCCTAAATTCATCGTCAGTCATTGCAAACTCGCAGTCTGCATAACACGCAATTCGTCTCAAATTCCGCTTTGTTACATATCTAACTTATGAGCATTGTCCAAAATATCACATATAAGTTTTAAACGTGCCATTATTCACAATAAAAATTGCACAAATCAGCCACAATAACAAACTCGATCCCGAAAAAGGTAACCTTTTTGGAATCGTTCAATTTTGACATAAACAGGATTTCAAACTCGATATACCAACGTCAAAATCTCGTCAAGAGTACCGAAAAAGTGCATTCGTTCGAGTAAAGTTGATTTCATTTAGAACAAAAAAACTCCACCTAATACGATTCCAATCGTGCGCTAGTGTAGCATTCAAGAGTGCCAAATGACAAGATTTCGATCCCAATTTCCAATTCCGATTGAGATCGAGTGTCGAGAGTAAGCCTACAGGTGAAACTAATAAAAGCGTGTTACAAATGGGTCGTTCATTTATTACGTAAGATCATTTTTACCACTTTCTGACCCCTCTCTACGTAAGACAAATAAGACTTGGATGAACGACCTCTCCACCCTTTTAACCTTACGTAAGATCAGTATCTACTAAAATTGGAAAGAAAAGATAGAAAATGTATAAAAATATATAATTATTACTTACTTTCTATAATATTTGCTTACATTTATGATCTTACGTAAGAAAAATCTAAACACATCTACAATAGACACATCCCACCTCTATGTAAGAAAAAATAAGAGTTGTTCGAACCCCATCATAATAAATGAACAGCACCAAAGCTGTCCTTGTTAGGCCAATTTCGGAATTAGGTGGAGTGCGGTGTCAATCTCACCAACAAAAAAATTTTATATAAAAAAAACAACCGACTTCCAAAAAAACACTACAAAGTGAAAAATAATTTTAATTTTGGAAGTCGGTGTCGTTGGTTCCGCATTTTGGTTTTTTGACACCGACTTCCGAAATTAAAATTATTTTTCACTTTGTAGTGTTTTTTTGGAAGTCGGTTGTTTTTTTTATATAATTTTTTTTATTTTTCACTTTTTAGTTATATCTACCCCAATCAAATTCATATAAACACTACTTGCTATGTAAATATCAGTGACAGGAAGCTGCATCTGCGTTTATAGGGTACAGACGTGATGTTATGTTGTGCGATTGCGTAAACAATGCATACATATGCTATAGCAACAATCGCGGTTAATCTGCTGTTATTTATTGAAGAGTTCCCCAGATTTCTACAAGATCCCATCATCAGATATTGAAATGGTGACAATGGGACCACACGGGAAGCACCAGCTTTCAAATAAAAAAAGAATCATGAAAATCGGATCACCCAGTCGGTTATTATGAGGTAACAAACATAAAATAAAAAATAAAAAAAAATACAGTCGAATTGATAACCTCCTCCTTTTTTTGAAGTCGGTTAACAACCTTAGCATTCACGCCTTACATAATTAACGGAACTTCCCTAATGGAGTCCCTTAAAAGTTATGCTTTTGAAATCCAAGTCAGTCGACCTTGAAGAATCTGAAATGCAGCACTGTAGGAATCATTAAAAACGGCAAATTGAATTCGTGTCGCCACTCAACCGCCAATAGAAGTTGTTTCTGTGCTTTTAAATGGAAGTCCAATATTTTATTTTCAAACTAGTTTCTGCCCGCTAGCCCGCGTGGATGTCGGAAGTTATTCCACGGGAACATGCTACTGAGCAAAAAGTTGCCTATATGCTACTTCATAACATCAGCTATCTGTCAATGAAAGACTCGTCAAAATCAGTCCAGCCGTTTCGGAGATTAGCCGGAACAAACTAACAGACAAACGGACAGACAGACAGACGGTTTTGTTTTAAGTATCGTACGAGGTCTGCCTTTTAAGTCGAGTCGTTTGCAACCCTCCCGCAATTAGTAAAAAAAACATATGGCTTTTTCATCTTTTTTAATTTAGGATTCGAAAACAAAAGAATGTGTTTTGATCGGTCGAATAGTTTTATTGTATCGTCTATTCAAAGGTGACAAGTCGGTTGTAAAAATGGAAATATGAAAGGAAAATATGCGTGCGATAATTTTCTACAACTTTCAAAGGGGATTAACGCGACTTCAGTGCTTTGGGAAGATCACTTCTGTGTTTAGTGATGCAGCACCATGTCTTAGGACTGTAGAACGCTGGTATTTAGAATTTCAACGTGGGCACTCTAGCTTCAGTGACAAGCCATGTGAAGGTTGTCCAAAAACCGCTATGACGCAAGAGAATATCGACGCTGTGCGGCAGCTAATCGTCGAAGATCGTCATGTGACATACCGTGAAATAGAGGCAGCCCTGGGCATTTCAGGGACTACTATCCAAAAAATCCTGCATGAAGAACTCGGCGTAAGAAAGTTGATCTCTCGTTGGATACCACATTTGCTTAGCGATGACCAAAAAGCAGCCCGTGATAGATGGTGTCGCAAAACTCTGCAGCGATTCAACCGAGGAGAGTCAAAACACGTTTATGATATGGTTAGTGGTGACGGGTCTTGGATATATGGTTAAGATCCAGATTCCAAGCAGCAGTCAACTGTCTGGGTCTTCCAAGATGAGCCAAAACCCACCAAAGTTATACGCTCACGGAGCACTTAAAAAAAAAAAGGTTGCCTCGTTTGTGGCAACGGGTGGTCACATCGCCACTATTGTGCTAGAAGATCACAAGACGGTTAACGCTGACTGGTATACCACTGTTTGTTTACCACAAGTCATCACAGAGTTTCGAAAAAACAACTCCAGACGTCGTATGATACTGCACTATGACAATGCAAGTTCGCACACCGCCCGCGATACAAAGATGTTTTTGAGCACCCAAAATGTCGAAATTTTAGATCACCCGCCTTACAGTCCTGACTTGAGCCCTAACGATTTTTTTACTATCCCCAAAATTAAGCAAAGTCTTCGTGGTCCACGTTTCAGCTCACCCAAAGAAGCTGTTGACGCACACAAGTCGGCCATTTTGACTACCCCCACTTCGGAGTGGAATAAATGTTTTAAAAACTGGTTCGAACTCATGCAAAAGTGAATTAAATATCGCGGAGAATTCTTTGAAAAACAATAAATGGTAATAATCTATTAGATCGTCTATACTTATTTCAAACGACACAACTTAAAACGCAGCCCTCGGATATACTTTCATATAAATTTTTAAATTTTAGTAAAAAAGCTATTATTTTGATACTACCAACAGACTCTTCAATTTTATTTATTTGTATGTATATGTATGGATATTAACACATTGAACGCCATGGTAGTCACCGGTGAGCGACAGCAATTATTTTAGTTAATTCTTTGAATAGTAATAAGAAATAATTATTTAGAGTGGGGTTTTTGACTATTTTGAACCGTATGAGCCAATAAAATATAACGTGTAAAATTTGCCGAAATCGCGAATCAGCGTCAGCCCATATGGAAAGTTCAGTGGTGGCCAGTGGTGGTCACCGGTGACCACCACGGCGTTCAATGTGTTAACAATCAATCAATCAATCAATCAACTCAGCCTATCGCAGTCCACTGCTGGACATAGGCCTCTCCCAGACTGCGCCACAACACCCTGCCCTCCGCCTTCCGCATCCAGTCTACCCCAGCCACCTTCTTTAGGTCGTCCGTCCATCTAGCTGGGGGGCGTCCCACACTACGCTTGCCGATACGCGGTCTCCACGCGGTGTTAACAATACCGGCCTGTTTTCAGGGGTCTATGTCTACTGTAGTTTAACTGAGAACTTCAAGAAACCTTTTTGCTTTTAAGTTTTCATGCAAGTTAGTACCTACGTTCCTTCGATAGTAAAGTTACTGCTGCCCATAAATTCCATTTGCTGTTTTGAGGGACTACTACATGTGACTTTACTCTTTCTTTTCTTTTAGCAGTATGTCTGCGTTTAATGTGCCATTGCTTTGGAACGAAATATCTTCATGAAAACTATCTTCAAGCTTACAGCATGTTTTATTGGTGTCTATCTTAAAGTTCAGCAAATGTAAAATTTCGAAGTAAATTCGTCACCGCCGAAATTCCGCCTTAATTCATCACAAGCATAAATACGCAACACATGAAATACAGGGTGGCTTTTGGGATGGAGCTTTTTGATCTGTATTTATAGTTAGACAGAAAAAAGTACAGGCAGCAAGAAAATGTGTATTTTTCGCAAAATCCAAAAGCGATTATCCCTTGAAATATACATTTAAACTTTGAGAAAAAAGCTATTTCATAATATAATAGTATGGTTTCGAAAGTGCTATGATCGTAACCCTGCCCCTCCCTCTCACCGAGAGGAGGCCGGTGTCCCAGCAGTGGGAATATTAATAAGGCTGATTATGCTAACCTTGCGTAAATATAAGGTAGGTTTTTACCTATGATCGTGACTGAATAACAATTATTTACTTACATTGAGAACAAAAACAAGGAAATGTTCATGACAATATAACTTTCCGCATCTGTGAAGTCACAGAAATGTTATTTCCAAAAATCTAAAGTCATTTTTTTCATGTGATGTGAAATCAAGATTTCTAAAGTACCTATACACAAAACTAAAGTTTAAGTAAAGTAAATTTAAGTTTTTATATTCTCAAACAGTTCTGGGAATGTTATATCGTTAATTTTATTTACAGCAGCTTCAAACGATAAGTAAATGAGGTTTGATAAATCTGTATTTCCATGGTTAGTACCGTTAGTCAGACTACACAAATATAAAGCTAAGTGGAAAAAAAAACAATATTTGTTTGATAACTCTGTGTTATGGATAAAAAAATGGTTTTAAAATGCAAATTATAACCGAGGTCGGAGGATTTTATGCATGACTATTAATTGTAACAGACTGTGTTCAGCACTGGACGGTTGCGATATAATGAGAGATTTTTTTCATGCAAATGAAATGCTATCACACTAGTATTAGGTCCTTAACTATTAAATTGCCGTTTTACATAGAAAAAATATTTTTTTTTTTACGAAAATATTGTATTTCGTTTATCGAAGTATTGGTCATTAGTGAAGATGTACCTTTGCCATTTCAAAGGAAGTTCACTGATAGCTCTGCTATAAAAATCCTGGCGACGGGAATCGATAAACTCTTTCGAGGCGTTTTTCACCGCCTTGTTGGTTTTAAGCTTTTTCCCGTGTAAAAATGTATCCAATTTCCGAATAAAAATGGAAATTAGTTAGAGCAAAGGTCTGGTGAGTATGATGGGTGACGGAGACTTTCCATTCGTAAGTCATATAGTTTTGAGACGACCGGTTGTACTGTGCTTCGACGCGATTTTACTGTTGTTGTTCAGCGAGTTCATACAGTACCCACTTCCCGAGCTTTTTTGTCTTTCCAATGTGAAGGAAGTGAATCGCAGACTTGCCGCCAACATCGGCGATACTTGTCTTGGAGCGTATTGTGGTGTTGTGAATTTAGTCGGCGAGTTTAATTTTTCAGATACTACGCTCCATCGCTCTTTGGCAAACCTTGAGTATATAAAATTAATTTGAGCTTCTAAATAGAATGAAAGATATCGATCTTCACAATAGCCAGTACCAAAAATCGGCAATTTCATAGGTAAGGACCCAATATTTTTGTACAACCAGACGCAGGCCAAAACAGGTTCAGATTTATTTATTTATTTAATACTTTAAGCACACAAATGTACACAGGCGGCTTTAATGCCATAGGCAGTCTACATATTTTATTCCAACCGGTTCCACTTCTACTTTTGTTATAAACTTGTTATGTACTGAATCATTAATAAGCCTACGCTATAGGCTTGTTTACCTGAAAAAAGCTAAAAATCCAAAACAGACATCTTGAGAACACACACTAGAGGAACACACTGGTAGCAACCAAATCCTATACGTTGCCAGCTGTATACCAGTCCAATCACATCTAATATTAATTAACTCCCAAATAACATACTCGAGTTCAAATTTATTTATTTATTTATTTCGTAAAACATATTGGTTTCTCTATTGGTCCGAAATTTGCCCAAATAAAAGATCAGACAATTCTAAAATCTTGTTGGAGTGTTGGACACTAACAGATTATGTGTATTGCCGGTCGATTCGGGAAAAATCTCACCGTGATAACTAAGGTGAAGTGAGCTGTGAGTCATGCTGAAGCTAGTAATTGACACTATGGACGACTCACTCCACGCTCACTTCACCCAAGTTTTCACGCTGAGATGGTTACAGAATCGCACGGCAATAGTAGCGGAACTCATTGTCCAACTAATGTTCACTGAGGCGGGAACGCTACAAGCACCCTCTGCACTACGTAATGGAAAACTTATGCTTAGTTCTCTGAATATATATATAAGTGTGTGATGAAATAGTGTTTCAATATGTTCATTAATTCGTTTTCGGTATGATTAATTATCGTTCTACGTATCATTAGATGAATTATTTCTTTCGCAAAGGATAGGGCCGCTGCTATCCAAACCCAGGCTGATTGAGAAATTGTTTAGATAACAAGTAATGGCCGTCGTGTTGTTTTCTTTTCTAACTTTGGCAAAAATAAGAAAACAGTGTAAAGAAAGCTATAAACAAATGTTACCCATCCAATAAGATTGTATCACAAGCTGCATAGGAAAAGGTACTTAAAGGGTTTATCGTGGTTAAGGAAGCATAACAAAATCTTAAGCTACTTAACCGTAATTCAAACCAATCCTACTGGAGTGTGCATAGTGTACTCACTATGCACACTAAATCACTTGAATATCTAACAAACTACCCCAGACACATGATTGACGTGTAAATTATTAGGATAGCCTAGCCAGGGGTTTTGTAGGCCTATCCCTGTCATTTTCAGATATTTAGAAAGGGATTTATTATCAAAATCAAAAGTCATTTATTTAAACTAGGCTGAGAATCAGCACTTTTCGAACGTCAAAATTACGTCTCCCAAAACGCCCGCCATTCACCACTTCCTAGTGCTTTCGCTGTGAAGAAGAAGTGGCGCAACAAACTCCCCAGCAGCACAGCTGTCTGTTCAGTTAGAAAATACTTGATTGAATACAATACAAGGTGTCCAAAGTAATTATTTTAACATTACAAGACACAGAACACTAAATTAAATTATTTGCCACATATCAGATAGTCACGCCAATATACCAATAAATACAATAAAATGATGAAATTATGAGTTAGGGACCAAGGTATCTAAGTTAAAAATATTAATAAAAGAAAATACTAACAATGTGTACCTTATATGATAGCCCATTCTCGCGTATAAGCAGAGAATAAGTATAGCAGGCACGAAGAAGAAGAATATGCTGCTCAGTTCTAGAAGTGGAGACGGTGCCATAAGCGCGCAGAACGCAGAGTCCAACGATATGTTACCGGAATCTGAAAAAAGAAACTTCAATAAAATAAACCGATTTTGGTAGATCTTAAAAGTAGAAGTAAGGAAGGAGTAAAAGTAGATGAGTGGATAGCGCTATTGTAGATTAGATAATTGATGTTTAGTCAACAGATCAGTGTACAAGTAGATATGAGTAACAACAGCAAAGTTTGAATCCATGTTGTGCGTTGTGCTTCTCGTCTGCCCACAAAAAAAATTGTAGACCAGAGACTAGTAGGATAGTTGTACTCGTAAAAACAAGACTTGAAGACAGATAATGAAAGGGAAGGAAAGGGAAAAGGAAGAGAAAGGGACCACACTTTATGGGTCGTAGTTTTTAGTATATTTGCTTACAAATTCCCAGATTCGTTCTACAATTGTTTTAAGTCTACTCCTAAATCCTAGGATTTTCATTTCGCGAATTCCCAGTGTGGTCCCTCAGTTCACACATACATAAATTACTGTGTACAGGGATGGTTAGAAAAACGAACCTATAAGTTCCTAAGTACCTATCTCACCAAGTAATCGATGCCACACAATAATAAACGAATTATATGCATGCATTGAGGAGGAGGTTTCCTTTAGTTTTCAGAAAACGTCGGTTCAAAACAGTTCAAGAATACAGAGATGGGTCTTTAAAGACTTCCAAAGTTAGGCAACTCGAGACGAACTTGCTGATGCAGTCACATCTGAGAAAAGAAAGGTATATACTCGGTAACAGCTTGGGACGATATCCTTTGGGTCGTTGGTAAAACTAATGGAATAATAACAAACCCAACTCAAATGGGTTCTGCTTGAATGGAATCAGCTTCGCCGTTTATATCAGGTCCTTGAATCAGTTCTCTCACAAGAACATTCTTTAATATTTTGTTGAATATTTCAATTACATATACAGTGATATCGGTAGAAATTGTGCTTTTATATCATTTTCTTGAAACGACATCCTTTTTCGTATCCTAACTTGCAAAGAAACGTCGGTAAATAGTCATGCTTAAGCAAGGGCACATAGGTACAACTTAGTGCTTGTTTAAATAAACAAGTAAAAAACAAGATTTTCTGAACTCATAATTTCAGGTAACTACAGGTGATTACAGGGTCAACGGTGGCCAAAGGTATAGTTACTTGAAATTATGAGTTTAGACAATCTATTTAGTTTGTTTTATCGTCATTAGGCAAGGTACGCATCACGTATGTTAAGTTTCGCCAGCGAATTTATTTGGTTGGCACAAAAGTAATGAGACACTACAAAACTCTATACATTTCCTTTTTCAAGTTAATTATTTTCGATAACATTCTAGAATGTTGTAGAACATTCTAGGTACTTGTGATGTGGGGGTATATAAAGCCAGCTCGCGATCGGTTTAGTCAGTTTGAAGAAAAATGGACGAGCGACAAGTTCGAACACTATACTTATAAGATTACTTGTTAGGCGTGCACAGTCCGCGGGCTGCGGCTGACAATAGCAACACTGTATTGGGCGCTAGAAGTACAAGCCATGCGAAAGTGCCCCGATGGTTTGAATTTTTTAAGCCAGGAGACAGGAGCCTTGAAAGTCAGCCACGCTCAGGACAAGCACCCGCAGTAAATGATGACGATTTAGGTACACCGCGAACTGCAGTCGAACCCGGATGCTACCACTCGTGAATTAGAGGAAGCACTAAACTGCAGTCACCACGCCGCCGTGGAATACCATCTTCATGAGCTTGGGTACCGAAAAGTTTTGGCTCGGTGGGTACCGCACATCCTTACAGACGCCAGTCATGCAGTCCATGTCGCTATCTGTCAATCACTTTTGCTACGACCTCGACGTAAAGAGTTTTTTTTTTATCTGGTTACTGGAGATGAATCATGGATTCATTACGAGAACGATACACGTCGTGCTTTTTGGCTGCCTTGAGAAGAAACGCCACCAACTCAACCGAAGCTGAGTCAAGAGAACCGCTTAAAAGTTCTGCTTTGCCGTTTCTGGGACGCGCAAGGCATGCTGTTTTATGAACTATTAGACAGTGAAACTATAAACGCTGACAAATCTTCAACCCAGTTCACCAAACTATCTTCTGCTATCAAGAAAAAACGATGAAGACGAGTCAATGTAGTTTTACTACACTATAACGCTCGACCTCTCGTCGCATCTGCCGTTCACCAACAGTTGGAGAACTTGGTCGGGGAGACGATACCCCACCCACCTTATTCCCCAGACCTCGCCCCATCAGACTATCATTTGTTTAGAGCCCTTAATGAACATTTGCGGGGTAAACAATTTAATGATTTCTCTGATGTAGAGGCGGAGTTGAACAAATTTTTCGAGGCGTAGCCATCATAGTTCTGGGCAAAAGCCATCCAAACTTTGTTGGATTGTTGGCAAGAAGTCTTAGATGCTAATGGTGATTACATCATGGATTAAGCTTTTTGTATTATAATAATAATAAAAAATATAAAACGTAAACCAAGTGTCTCATTACTTTTGTGCCAATCTAATAATTTGACCCAGTTTAAACTGCCTTAGCCCATCGCCATGGAATGAGGAATGGGAATGCCCAAATGCGCTGGACGCTTGCTGCTTGTTTGCTTGTTATAATGCGATTATAGGTACATCAACGCGCCCTCCCACCACGCATCACCTACGGCCCTACTCCATGCTATACCGTAGTTACACGGTGTTATGGCATTGCGATTGTTCATAAGTGTGATAAATTTAACTTCGAGCACATGTATGTATTATAGATAGGATCCTTATTTTATAAAGTGATTTTCAACTTTATAAGACCATCAAAGAATAGCCTCACGAGTCTTGGGTAAATCTAATAAGACACAAACTGCAACCCCACTGACAACGCCGCGGTAATCCATTCCTGTCATGTCATACCTCATACTTGCAGGAACATTATAAACAGCTGCGTCAGGATATTACGTAATACTTACCCTTGTTTTAGTACATTGGTGTTTACCTCGGGACGACGTCGTTTTGCCTTTATTACTCTAATTCATATTCAGGATGTAAAGTAAAATAAAAATAAAATGCTGTAGGCTTTTTGTTACGCAGCGCACGTTTTAACAGTTGACCGTCAAGGGTCTGTTTCAACTTTTGTACAAAAAACTATTTTATCAACTTTGGCTCCCTATTTATTTATTACGAAAGTAGAGGCTCCTTTTACCTAAATTGATATTTACACAGAGTGTCCCTCACTCAAACTCGTTAAAATGAAATTGTAAACTATATCCTAGACAGCCAACTATCTATTGTGTTGTTTCACATCCAAGAGGGATGATCGGGTAAGGGGTGGTAAGGGAATGGTATTCTATTAAGTTAATATACAGTATGGAAGCCACATATACGAGTACCTATGCAATAAATTATACCACACTAGCAGCGCCCCACGGTTTCACCCGCGTAAGTGTCGATCCCGTGGGAATATCGGGATAAAAAGTATTATATGTGTTAATCCTGGTTATAAACTATCTGTGTGTCAAATTTTATCCAAATTGGTCCAGCCGTTTGTGTGTGAAGAAGTAACACGCACGCACAATGGTCCACTTGAAGGACTAAGTGCGGAAACCAAACTAATAACATAGAAGATAGATAGGTATAGATAGATACTTTTAGATACTGTTATCCGTCAGTCAGGATGACACCTTAAAATTCTCCGTTTTTTCAATTTTTATGTATTTATTTTGAAAAATTCATTGTGTTACAAAATTCGCAGAGAATGTGCGCAATTTGGAAGAAGTGATGGGACAATGGAGAAATGTCTTGACAATGCGTGAGCGTGCGCGATCCATCGCAGCCCGCGCCCGCTCGATGTCCACCGCGTACAGGATTGATGGAAAGCAGCACATGAAGTAATTTTTTGCTCCGTTGGTGTAATTTCTGAATGGCGTTCCAGTGTGAGTATAAATAAAGTAATTAATAAATAAATAGAAGTAACAAACATGCAAACACACTCACAAACTTTCGCCTTTATAATATTAGTGTGATACTGTGATACTTGTTATCGCCTTTTCTGATGATGTACAAAAAATAAACGAAATCGGTCGCGAAAAAAAATCTGCTGTGTGTGTGTGTGTGCCTATATTTTGACGAGTTATGGGAATATAAATGTAGGGAACAGCTGATTATGTTTCGCGATCGATTTCGTTCATTTTTTGTACATCGTCAGAAAAGGCGATAAAAATTATGTGCTATAAATTATTGCATATTATGTATTATGTGGTTTCCATATTGTATTACCAGACATCAAAATACAGTAGCTCGATGATTGATACGAGTAGGGTTCCAAATAAAAAGTCCTGACAAAAAGCGGAACATTAGAGAAAAGTCCGAACATTTTTACGTTTAAATCTTGCTTTTTTCAATATTAATTTGAGTTTTTTATGTTCTAAAAGAAATCCCCCTAAGTAGACGAACAGTGACCAAAATATGACTGGGTAGAAGAATAGGAAAGTCGACAGAATACAGTAAAAACCTAGACCAGCCATGCGATTCTGTAACCATCTCACCGTGAAAACTTGGGTGAAGTGAGCGTGGAGTGAGTTGTCAATAGTGTCAATCTCTAGCATCAGCATGACTCACAGCTCACTCTAAGCTCACTTCACCTTAGTTATCACGGTGAGATTTTTCCAGAATCGACCGGCAGCTAAATAAAAGAATCTACATTAAGTGATATTAACGTCTCTCCGTAAGCAATTGTAGGTCAAGTATTGCGCCTCCTCTTACAAATAAACTCTCATGGACTGCAGTTGACTATAGTGCGGGTGTAACAACATACTGTGTTTTGTGCAAATCGCTTTATTTGTAGGATTGCCCTTCAGAAAAGTCAACAAAGAAAGCTTGCGTTGTTTTACAGTGGTGAATGTATGGCAATGGTATCATTTTAAATACTATGTACGTCATATAATTGACTCCACCCATTCCATTTGAATCTATATCTATACTCTAAATACGAATAATAAAGTCTAAGAGTGCGTTTGTTTTTTTGCATGTTTGTGTTTGAACGCGCTAATCTTTGAAAGTACCAGTCGGGTTATTTTGGATTCGATAGGCCAATTCTAGAGAATGTTTATAGGTTATTTCACAACACGCTACGACACTTAGGAGCCGAGCAAAAGGAAAAAAGCCTGAAAGAACGGTAAGCGAAAACGAAGTGATAGGGTGGGTAGGAGATGGGATGCGACGGGGTGGCGTTCGGGGGCCGACATTTCACGCAGACGAAATCGCGGGCAGAAGCTAGTAAATAATAAAGATAAACATAATCATTTCTTTAATCTCCATATTAAAATGTCTGTGGAACTAAACGCTTTTTATAATGCAAAATATTCATCTAGCTATGGGTATTTTGCATAATTATATACAAAAACATAACAGCTGAACACTGGAGGCTATAATACAACGTTGCCCAAGTTTCAACTAATTTGTATAGTATAGTAGCTTATTCCCGTTCTGTAGAGAAAACGAGGATTAGTCTAATCTGGATATCGCAGGCTTCAACCAGAGACTAGAATTAGGGCCCAGGGGCTATAAAGTGTTTATATTAGACGATAACATATTCAATTAAATTCATAATATAACAAATTAGTCGCATCAGAAATTTAACCCTTACCAAACAAGGTCTCTGGGGTAGTAAATAATTCTGATATTATGATTTTATTTAAAACCTGCATTGCTTCAATTGAAATATTAATAATGTCAATGCATAGCATCAGGGGGAATGACAGATTGGTCAGTGTATGTAAAATATAAAAAAAATATTTATTTTGTTCTTGCTATGTAAACTTTAAACTGATCATCATCTGCCTAGCCTTTTCCCAACTATGTTGGGGTCGGCTTCCAGTCAAACCGGATGCAGCTGAATACCAGTATTTTACATGGAGCGACTGCCTATCTGACCTCCACAACCCAGTTACTGGGTAATACGATACCCCTAGGTATCCAGGTAAACTTTAAACTGATCAATTTGTGTAAAACAGCATAACAAAATATGGTGAGAAAAAGTTAAAGGGACCAGCCGTGTGATTCTGTAACCATCTCACCATGAAAACTTGGGTGAAGTGAGCGTGGAGTGAGCTGTCATTAGGGATTAACACTATTGACACTGTTCACTTCAAGCTCACTTCACTTACGATTTCACGGTGACATTTTTACAGAATCGACCGGCAGATGTATGGACGTGGTAGAATCAAAAGGAATATGTAAGGATCGAAGCACGTGGTGTTCTATAGTTTCTGCCTACCTCCAAGCGCCAAGGCATCCGTTTATGTATGTTCACAATTGTTGCTGTTTCTAAGATGTGGATAACGTAGTTAGTTGCACACTGACGCAGTCTCGTACCAATTATTTGTTAACCATTTATATTGTGTAATTGTTTGTTTCCCCTAATAAATAAAATAAAAAAAATAAAACCTATCTAATCAGCCGGAAAACATTCCCAACTGAACAATTACGATTGGGAAAGACAGAACTCTTAATAGTCTCAATAGACCACCTGTTTGCTTAGTAAATTGTTTATTAAGATTAACATAACTTTCATACTGGCCAAAGCAATAAGAATTTTAATATTATTTACCTTACAAACTGAATTCTGGGCCGAGTCCATTTAGATAGCACGCTAGGAAGAAGAAGCTAAGCAAACTTCCTAAAAATTATCAAATGAAGCCCAGGTACTTGAGGTACTGCAAAATAATCATAGTCCCCGCTTGGTATTAAAGTGTTGTTCAAAGGCACTGCTTGACAACGTAAACAATTCCTTAATCTGAGAACTGCTCAAAATGTATTGTTATTGTATGATTGATATTGCTTTTAAATGCCCACGATTCTCATCATTTTGTAACTCGTAATTCTATTTCGAAAACTTTTGGGCGATTTTGTTCCCGAGTTGGGTGTAACACAATAAATGGTGTCTCGAAGAATTTCGTTACTCGCTTTTATAAGAGGCTTTATTGTGGATGGCTGTCAGCCGCTGTTAACCCTATAAACGATATTGTCATTCAAATTCAAACTGTTGTCGGATGGACACTTCTACGGATACAATTATTATTGGTCGTGTTGCGAGGAGGAAAAAATAAAATTATAAAAATTTACTTCACACTTCATAGAACTGAAAAATGGACCTACCAAGGACAATGGATGTCATTAAGTTATAAGAATTAAGACCTTTTCAGCATTAATATCTATAATACTAAAAATAAATTTAAAAGATTTATAAGGGCAAGACATTAAATGAATCAAAAAACGTTTTCCATGAAAATCATTACTTAAGGTACTGTGAATGCGTAGGCCTTGAGGATTGTATCTTGATTGAAGTCAAAACAGTTAACTCACTTTTAAAAACATTTGGTAGGACTTAGACACTTAAAGAAATTCCTTTTATTAAAAGTATATTTAGCGCATAATTAATGTTAGCTGCAGCCCGCATGTTGGTAAACTATAAGCTCACCACAGCTTCCACAATTTGTACCGGTCTCAACGGCAAACCGTCAATGTATGAAACGATGAAAACACTACGCGATAGAGACTGAAGATCGACTAAGGACGAGGGACTAATTTACATGCGATTGCACATAACGTCGACTGTAACCAGTCGTCAGTTGCGGTCTAGAATAACTAGACGTTGAAAAATTTAAACTGAGTTCGTACAATATTTATTTAAATTAGTCTCCTCTTAAGATGTTGTGTTTGAAGATGCTGCTGAGAAATTCCTGATAAAATTACTTTGCACGTCCAGGGGATCGTAGAAAAACAACCTTGTTTGTTCAACAGTAGCAGCCTTAGGTATGGTTTTAGTATGTTATTTTATTGTTTAAGATAGGTATACATATTTAGCCTTCGTAAACACCCTAGAAAAGTGCAACATTTTAACAAATACAAGCCCTTGATTGTTCAAATAAACTCGTTAATTACTGCGATAAACCGCTGGTAACGAAGAGTTAAGTATAAATGTCAATGAATCTAGAAGATTGAACAATTAAAATAATGCGGCTCGAAGCTTTCAATCCGAAGTTTGCCAAAATTTTATACAAAGTTTGGTGGATTGATTGCTTATAAACGTTTGTTTTTGACGTGAACAATTACATAATACAGTGCAATGAACAGTTCTTTTTTCATAAATGTGTTTAAACACCATTAGCGTCTATTCACTTGCACTCTATGAAGGACATTTCTAATAACTTCAAAGATTTGAAAAATTCGTCTGCTCAACAACTAAATAACGCAACGAACGTGTCAGAACTGTTAAAATGAGAGACATCACGTTCAATTGTCATTTTATGTGTGTTCCGCAATTGCCCAGGGGCGTAGGGCAGTAAATTATTATCAAGTTAGCCATAATGGTACAGGGGTTGAACATCCGTTATTTAGCATCCCTTGATAAATTCCCGGAACCTAGAATCATATTTTGTCTGCTGTTAATTAAAACGAGGATTGGAACATTAACATCGTTTTGGGGTCATAATTTTTTAATCTTCATTAACAAGATGCTACCTAGGTATCATCATTTTAAAAAGTAAATACCTTCCCTATGTATACGAAAAAAGAATTTATTTTATTGTTAAAAGAAAGTCGCCTTTCGGGTCTGCCTGTCAGGTGTAACCCCGCTTAGATATTCTAAACATTACATCGAATTGTGATGCGGTTTTCTCTATCATTTAGAACATTTATTCCGGTTTTTTTTTTTATGTGAAACCATTTATCCTTTTCCACCAGAACTAAGCGGGTGTAGCGAAGCGAGCAAAATATGTGACGGTGCGTTGATAAGTAGGGTCTGGTGTAAATGTACAACTATTTCGTCTACTTAGCTTTGATGCAGCTTCTGCATATCGCATACAAAGTTATTTACCGCCCGCATCTTCGCTTCGTCGCGTCGTGTATGGAATAAACCTCGCTTCGTTGAACATTTTTCCACTACTGCTGCGCTGAACGAGTATCTACCTATTGCAAAATGAATCCGAATTTTTCGCGTGCGCTTTGCCTATAGAGCTGGAAAATAAGTAGGTATTTATAAGGTCCTAAGGGTCTCAAATATCGTCTCACTGCTGTAATGATCATTATTTTTACTTCTTATAGATCAGACTACATAGTTCAATAATTTATTATTTGAACATTAATTCATTGTCATTAAGACTTAAGTTCCCAGAATTGTGGCGCTAAAGCAAACACTTAATTAAATTGTGGCTGTCATAAGACCTTCAAAGTAACCAAAATAACGTAAATACTTTGAAGTTAATCAAAACGTATTAATAATTTCACTATGGTTTTCAAAGAAGAGATGGCCCCCTTTTGTTTAGGGGTTTGCTATTGTTAGCATGTTTTGCTGTTGTTGTACCTACTCGTATCTAGGTACCAAGTTACGTCACAACACTCATTTTTGAAATTTGCGGGCTACCTTACTTACCGCCAGCCCGATTCACTTCAATCTTCAGCAATCAGTAGAATTATGATACCTATAAGACGTGGATTTTAGTTGTCTTCGTAAAATACTGCGTCGATTGGGCTTTATGGGATTGCTTTCTGTTAATGCCTGCATTCATCAAGGTTCAACTCAATTCTAGTAAATAAATTGAGGCATCACGAGATTCGATTGCTAAATCAATCCTAGAACGCAATCTAGATGTTGATTTTGCTACAAATCAGAAATTCAAACCAGCATATATATTCACTTAGAACTTATTCAGGCATAATGTTTTCTCGAAATTGTGAAAACTAATTCAAGTTCTTTAGATCTAGAGAAAGTACGGCATGCTTTTTGGATAAGACAATCGCTAAAGAAACGTTTGAGACTCAATTTTACATCTGCGTACTTATATTCTGAAAGAAAAGTATGTCGCACACTCAAATATTCCTCTAAAAACAAAAATAAAGATAGAAGGTAGATCGACAATCATATTGTTCTGCAATTACCGATAAATAATCGCTCCCCAAGACAAAGCCACAGCTATAAAAAAGATGTCTAAAGATAACTTATCTAAAGGATATCTAAGCAGCTGTATTCTCTCAAGGATGAAGGTGCTATTACAATGGATAATGGTAAGATACATTATCAAATATCCAATGATAGTTGTCTGTTGAAAGTTTATACCTCTCTGTGGACATCTACATATAATGAAATAAAGTCACTTTTCGTGTCTGACTGTGTGACCCCGTTGTACTCGTATATACTCCTAAACAACGCAATAGATTTTGATGTGGTTTTCAACATCACTTAGATAATTTATTTCATAATCTTTGTGTGTATAATACATTAATACAAAACATACATACAAGAACTCCGAATAATAAATCTCGATGTCATGTCAAGTCGTAAAAACCATGCGATGCAGCGGGTCGCTAGTTTTTTTTAAAGCACATAATTTCTTCCGGTTGAGTGCTCGTTGAGTGCAGTCTGTACAAGCGATACCTTCTTAAATCTACTTCAGGCGCAACCCGTACAGTCAGCCCCGCTACACCCATTCTGATTTCCTTAAATTATTGTTTACCACGGCCTGAGCATTTATTAATTTAGTTTTAGTTTTCGCCCATACTGCAAAAGAATTTTTATTGTTATCACAAGTAACATAGCTATTTTTTAATTATAAGTGTTTGTACACAAGATTAAGAAGACCTATAATTTATTCAAGTGGTGCAAACAGATTCTTCAGACTACCTTCTATTATAATTAACTAATTCAAATATAGCGTCAGGGTCGCACAAAGTGTTACTAGATTTTTCTTTTAGAACAAACTCTGTAATTGGAATGAAGTCTGATAAATGATGAGAAGTCTCCATGTTATTGAATCTGGGCCTATCTTGCCCAGGTTCAATTACATGGAGACTTCTCATCAATAAAGAATCTTACGGAATTTTACACATTTAAGTAGCTACCTAACATGTTAAACTTCAGAAGACTTCAAGGTGAAAGATGTCGTTTGAGCGAAGATTGGGGCGCTTTTTTTAACAGACTTCAAAAAAGGAGGAGGTTCTCTCGGTTTTTTTTTCATTACTGTACCTCAGAGCTTCCGTTATTTATAGCCGATTGGCAAAATTCTTGTTTTATTTGAAAGTATATATGTACTTTCAGAACCGATGTTCATGAAATTTCTATGGGACCACCATAGAAATTTCATCAAGATCGGTTCTGGAGTATAGTTTTTAAAACAAAATTAGATACGGGTAAAAATTCAAGTAAACGAAAATGCTTCGTTTGCTTTCCTATGACTTTTCAGTGGGGGCTTACTGGAATTGTCATGAGATGGACTTTGTGGCTATAAGTGCCGTATATTTACGTAATTAACCGGCTTCAAAAAGGAGGAGGCTCTCAATTCGACAATTTTTTTTTTTTGTATAATGTTACGCGATATCTCCGGCAATAAAAATTCAATTAAAAAAAAAAATGTTTAATGGATAGGGTATGTATGTCTCAGGGGTGATCGCATGTAAATTGTATTAGCTTCATATGTGTATTTTTTGAGTGAGCTTCGATAATGCACATTTTGCCACTTGGTTTATATTTATGATGTTATAATAACTTCCTGTCACTGATATATACATAGCAAAGTTAAAGTAAAAAAAAAACTACTTCCAAAAAAGACGCTCATTACAAAGTGAAAAATAACTTTAATTGTAAAAGTTGGTGGTTGACTTGTAACGATAATGCGAACCCAACGACACCCACTAGACTTTGTAGTGTCTTTTTTTTTGGAAATCGATTGTTTTTTTTTTTCTAAATTACTTCCAATGACGTTTTTTGAAAAGGTTCACTTTTGCTAACGTCTCTTGCCAACGTTGATAAAAATTAAACAAAATCCCTAAATCCTTTCGTCCAATTGTCGGTTGACGTTTACGAATAAAATTAGGACCAACAAAAACAAGCTATCAGGAAAGAAAATCTTTTATTTCTGACAAATCGTTTTTATAATATACATTTCCTACAAACACACTCGTACAACTTAAAAGCGATTCACTGAGCTCTCATCCATACTCACAACGTGTCTTCAAAACCAATGAAGGCTAACATTTGGACAAAAACTCTTAACGTACTCAAGCCATTATTGCATTAAGTTTCCTTGACACACTTCCTCTACTGGGATATGTCTCGCATGATAAGTGTTACTTTGTGTTATTAGTACGGGTCCGCTGCCTGTCTGTCTAACACAGGGCTTTATTTTTTAACCATAATAGGTAGACTAAAAATTATATATTTAAATGTAATTTGTATATATTTATATGTTATAGTAAATCATATATGTATTTGTCTAGTTTTTATTTTTTTTTTTATTTTATCATTGTCGTCTCAACCAAAGCACCTGCCATCTAATCTCTCCACCACCCTTGGTTGACTGGTAGAGAATGCCTAAGGCATTAAATCCGCCTTTGTACCTTTTGTGCGTAAGTTTAAATAAAATAAATAAATAAAAAGAAAACTCATTGAATTGTGTATCCTGCCCGTCCTCTGTGACCAACTTTGTGCACCGTAGGGTGCACAAAGTTGGTCACTTATTGAACAACAGAAGTCCAAACTCAAGATTTGCAAACAGGCAATGGAGCGCAGCATTATAGGTGTTAAGCGTACAGATCGAGTTAGAAACACAACTACTACGCTATAACAACAAGTGATAAAAATAAAACAAAACTGAACAATTTAACCATATTTTATTTTTCCCCTTTAACTTTATTTTATTTTCATACAAGAAATGTGTTTTACTAAAGTAGGTATTTAAAAAAAAAAATAGTTCAATATTGTAAGGTGTTACGGAACGCTTCGTGTTACCGATGACCGACACCCTACCGACGGCTGACACTTGGTCGCTTTTTGAGCATTTTCGTCTTTATGGCCATTGCGTTTTACTATACGAGTGAAATGTTCACAAACTACTGAAACGATGTTAATGGGCATGTTTATATGAAAAACAAATATTATGCTCCGTGTTGTGAGGTATTTATGTCATACCAGCAGGTTTGTTTAAGTAATCACTCAATCTGAAATGTTTTGCTTTGCGGAAGGGGTCGCGACTAACTAAACCTTGTGTATTTATTAGGTAGGTGTATGTTGGACCTGTGGTGAAAATGAGAAGTACCTAATAAATGGGAGTTTTTCAGAAACAATATTATATCAATGCGAGAGGTCGCCATGGAACACCATTAAAAAACTATTTTATAAAAAAACGGATTTCAAAAAACACTACAAAGTGAAAAATAAGTTTAATGTTCCAACATTAAACTTATTTTTCACTTTGTAGTCGGTGTCGTTGGTTCCGCATTTTCGTTTTTTGACACCGACTTACGAAATTTAAGGTTTTTTTTTTTGTTTTTTTAAGATGTTTTCAGTTTATATGCCGCGCGCTCGCTGCGAACTCGCCTCGCTTTTTACTCGCTTGCAAATCGCCAGTGTGAAAGTCCCTAAAACTCGCTCAAAATAAATAAAATAGAAATAAATATAAACAAATAAACGGTTGAGGCTCTAAAATGTCTTTCTCAGTGCACCTGCAGTATACAAAACTAAGGCCGCGTTAACATCCCAAAAATTGTTAAATTGAGCCTCTAGTACAAAATGTATGAACAAAACGAGGTATTCCACTCAGAGCACTGAAACGACTTCAGCCGTCGGCTGACTGTCCTTTGTTTTTCATACATTTTCACAGTCAGCGGACAGTAGCATAACCTTGATGTGAACGAGGTCTTTACTATCATTCCATATTTTCAATCGTCAGTGCAGTAAACTGTGGCTTAACTGTTTTACAAGAAGCGTATAGATTTTTTCCACCTCCTAAACATTCGTAGAATGAGATTATCAATCAACCAGTTGTGATAATTTAATGTGTGACTTTATGACTGTTCTACTTCGTCTAACACCCCAGATATTCTGTCATATCTTGGCTTAATATGACTCCCTCTGAATTTAAAACTAAAAAATATGATTGACATGTAAAAAAAGTGTTTGCACAAACCTACTTACAGAAAATAAATCATATATCATTTAAGAGGTCGCTTCTGTTTGTAATTAATTAATATTGACTAGAACGATTTCGTTTGTCACCTGACCTTGTCGTTGTAAAGCAATATAATTATTGTTCGTGTCTGGAAATATGTTAAGAGGATCAGAGGGCAAGAAAATTGGGAATTGACAGTGCGGTTTGTAAGACAACGCTGAAAATCCTGTTGCTTAGAGTTTTCGTCACCGAAATATCGTAAAAATGTTCGTAAGTTTTTGGTTAAATTCGTTCTACGAGTAATTAAAGGTACATCCTGTTTGGAATCTACTCTATATCTAATTTATTATTATTATTATTAATATTAATCAAGTACATGATACATAGCAATTTGAACGGTGATCCCCAAACTAGTTATAAATACCTAAGTTTCTTTTCGTAGTTCCCTTATAGTGTCAGATCCATGAGCGTTAGATACCTAAATAAGCTTTAATTCTTTGCTCAAACTACATAAGCTGAAAAGAAAATTCAACACTTAGCTCGAATTCCCTATAAATAAAGTATTCACAAAATATAACGGCTTTCGATTCACACGTAGTTTTAAGGAAACGACGTAAACGGTCAAGGATATCGTTATCTTAGAGCCTGGCTATAATGCCTACATACTTGAAACGTGTATTGGAGCTTATTTTTATATGTGACTAGCTTTCACCCGTAGCTTCGCCCGCATGGAAGTTGGAAATGATCCCACGGAAACGTATTATCGGGATAAAAGTAAGTATCCTATGTATTAATCCAGGTGATACTAAACTATCTGTGTGACAAAGGAGAGGTCAAAAGTGGTATAATATTCCGAAGATTTTTAAACGCTAATGTGATGTACCTTATTAGAAAGCTTATGAGCTACTCGATTATAGTTAAAATGATTTTTTCAGGCGCTTGTTTCTGTAAAAAAGTGAAAAATTATTCTGTACAAAAACAAAACGCACATAGCCTTTATATATTCATTTCTATGAAATATAATGATTTTAATTGTGGCTAAAGTTTCCGTTTCTATTAAATACGTTGAGATTATATTATAATTTTAGCTGCAGCTCCATGAAAATGAGACAAAAAATATTGATTATGCAATACAATATCAAAACGTGTCGAAAAAGGTGAAATCTGTAAATGTCAGAATGACGTTAAAATAAAGTAAAAAAACACCATATCCACTGATACAAGTCCGCGAGGCGGAGTGTTTTTATATGCTGAGAAATACATCAACAAATGTATTAATGTACTTAGTTATAAAGCAGCACAACACTCAAAGCACAACGAAATGAATGGTACTAAAATAATTGAAAATTTATTGAACGCGTCGTATCATCCAAATCGTATTAAAAGCATAATATAGCTCTTTCAAGCCTACTGTACTGCTTTTTCCACGTGCAGTCTGTGGGCTAGATATACGCAAAGATCGTACAGAGCTCTCCGCGTTCAATATAGCAATGCGCTTAGGATACTAGTGAGGCTGCCCCGTTTCTGTAGTTTTCGACCAAAATTAGTATAGTGTCGGTGGCGGTCACTGACTACTGGACAGGTAGCCTATACCTAAACAGCCGGTCGATTCTGTAAAAATCTCACCGTGAAATCATAAGTGAAGTGAGCACTTAATAGTGTTAATCCCTAGCGAATGACAGCTCACTCCACGCTCACTTCACCCAAGCTTTCACGGTGAGATGGTTACAGAATCGCACGGCAGAACTTGAATTAAACCATCCTCCATCAAACATCAGTATGTTGCATGTTGACAGAAACTTTTAAAGAAGACCCTACTCAAAGACAATTGTCACTTTGAGTTAACCTCAACTGTACGATTGTAATAAATGAGGACTATTCCGAAGTTGGGTTGTAAGTAGGTATAACTCGTGAATACCATCGCTCAACGAATTATGACTCATTGAGTAATTACTCTTATTTTTACGTTATCAATTCGAATTTTAACGCGAACTTTCGCCGTTTGATCTTTGGAATTTTTGATAGAAGGCCGACAAAATAGCCGCCTCTACGCATTGTTTGTATTTTAATGAGTGATGTTCATGTTTTTATAGAAAAATGAAAGCAGGAAGGATAGGTTAGAAGTGGGCACGTATACCTAAACACCACAAACACAACTAGAACTGGAACTGAATACCCCACCTAATGTGGGGTATTAGGTTAACATTTGTGGTCAGTTCGTACATCCGCATGTACAAAACAAACAAAACGAGAACGTTTATTATTGTTACACAGAAATTATGAACACAGTAGAGATAACTAGAATTTGTGTTTTGTTAAATAAACAGTGTAGAGCACGTAGGTAGAGAAATTGGTTATCATTACGCCCGAATGAACCGAATGAAATGTTCTCATAAAAGGACATTAAATGTAGCTCAGTTTGTATTTGTATTCATGTTTGTTTCTGGAAATTGAGATAGTATACTTGAGGATACCCTATTTAAATGATAAAAGTTTTGAAGTAGTCGTTGATACAAACGATGACAAATAATTATCTTAAGTCACTGGGAAGACATTAACTTCTAAAAGTGATATGACCTGGAGTTGCAAATAAGGAGGAGGTCCACCATACTTATGGGAAGTGGCAAAAAGACACGCCATATTAGCCACTTCCCATGCTTGCCCAGCTTATGAATGTGTACAATACAAGGGTTATCGCAGTCGCAGGTGTGTCGACGTGTGCCTGTAATCACGCCGCTATATCTTGGGCTCGACACCCATACACTTCAAATCAGAACACAGACATGCAGAGAACGGCAACGATGTGATGAAATTTATGTTTTTGATTATTAAAATGAAAATTATAATTATCATTTTAATAATCAAAAACATGAATTTCATCACATCGTATTATAAACATCATTGTATCATGTAACATTATAATTAATATCATTGTAGATTTAATTTAATAATACTGATGGCTGCTATCGTTAATATTATTCTCCAGACTATATTTCATTTTTAAAAATGAGCTGTTATTTTACGCCTGTTTATAAAAGGACTAAGGGCTCATTTTTCAATCATCTGATTACAATGCGATTCAAATAAGAATAGGAATGTAAATGACCTATCTATCTGTCAAATGTTGATTGAAAAGTACGGTTTGCAAAGAAAACTTACTTGCGTATCAATAACGTTTTTTTTTTTTTTGTTTAACCGAGTCTTAGTTAAATCAAAGTGAAAAAAACATCAAAAAGTTAGTCATAACTACGTTAGGCAACTCAAAAGTGAAATTGAGAGTCTGACATAGAAGTAATTGTTTCAATTACGAGCGACGATTGGAACAAAAATTAGCCACGTCAAAAGAATAGAAAATGAATACTGGCAACGAGAGATATTTGAAGACGATGATAACTTTAGATTTATGTATTATAAATACAGGTAACAGAATGTCTATTTTTATTTTAAATAGCAGTTGGTGAAATAAAATATTAAATACCTACATTAATCCATGTTTTATTTTATAGGGGAAAGCAGCAGTGATGATAATAGTGATGACAACGACGATGACCACTCAAACAGTGATGCAGACATGATCGGAATTGAATACCTAAATTGTAATTAAAAAATCTTCGTTCATGATTCGTGAATAAATGTTGTTTAAAAAATATCTTGTTTTGCTCACCCTACCCAATTTATTCGATTTGACAGCTATGACGTCACAACATGGTGCTAAGTCGATCCTATTCTTATTTGAAACGCATTGTACTTTATTCGAGGAATAATTTCAAAATATTGAGTTCTTTTATGCAAAAACTGTCAAATGTCAATTTTATTCCTCGAATAAAAGTTACCTGGTGATGGAAAAATCAGCCCTAAGTTTGATAAATCACTTTAAAAATAACAGCAGTTTTCTTGTCTTTGCGTTTTATAAGATTGATAAATAGCTCTTGCTATGAAAAAATAGGGCATAAATTAACCCTCGCACTTCCTTGCTTTGCAAAGTGGGGTTCTTTAGATAAATATAGATTTGCCCTAAGAACTTCATCTGCCTCTTTCTAACTTTATTAGACATATATTACTATCGAACAGATACTTAAGTTGTGTGACTAACGAGCTTCTAACTTTCTGGCTCGACTGACATAACTATCAAAATTAGGAACTGGATATAACTTTATTGTATTCATAGTTACACGTGTGTAAGACACGTTTATTCAATGTAGTGAGTAGATGATTATTCATTTGCGTATTACATACAGACACCTAATTCGGGATGCTAACTTTCTGAACAGGAACGGAAATCATAAAACCGTTTCGTGAAATATGTTTTCTGTACAGTTTCTATTTATCAGATTAATAAATAAGTGTATATTTTTTAAGATATTTTAATAAAACACCATGAACTTCATTTGACCTATCTCTGACGTCATCATAATATGTATGAAAAAATTGCCTTTGCCTGCCCGCCATGCCTACAAAAAAAGTCAATGTCAAACGTCAATCTATGAGTGACCTCTTTTAATGTAGGTTTTATTCAGCGTTTTCTTTATTTTCGTTTAGTTTTTATTCGTTTACGATTTCATACTTAAAGTTTATAAATATATTGTTTGTTTATAAATACATACATTTAAATTAACTTCACAACAAAACTACAAATAATTCTTGAAATATTCTGCGTTCAAATAACAAATACAAGTTATTGCTGCTGTTATTTGAACATGATGGGACGAAACACTCTTTGCTTCCCATTATGGAAAAAAAAAAAAAAAATACTCTCGGAATAATTTCGTTTTCGTCAGGACTGACGTTTGTTTGACGTAGACTTTACGTTGACTAAGTTGACTTGACTGTAACATTTTTTGGTGGTATGCAAAGAAACTTATTCCACTACGTCTCTAGTGACGTCACATTTACTTTTGGCGGGTTTTAAATAGATGCAATAAATAAAACGCCAAAATATTGAAATTACTTTCTTAAAATGGTCTATATTTTCAAAATAAATTATTTAAAAAATATGTTTCAGAAACATGCATGGCCAATTCCCATTACACTTTCACTACCAATGATATTATAAGTAAAATGACGAAAACCGCTCTTACTGCTTCCACATTATGGGCGCTTTCAATGTTAAAATTATATAACGAAGTGCATTGGACTATAACTGCATACTAGATTTATTTAATGTGTCTATTAATAGTTTTATAATTATTTCAAAGAACATCGTTTAGTTCAGAAACTGATGTTAAATATTTAAATGTCAATCTATCCCGAATGTGTTACCTATACTAACTCGTTATATTATTTCAATGTGGATAATTAGTAGATTTTTAGATAGTAAACTAAGTCATTAATAACATATCCAGAAACAGAAACACTAGAAGTATCGCTAATAGTAATTATAAATGTAAACTCGGGGGCGATCAATCAGGCTCACCAACATTAAGCTTAGGTAACATAATATTTCGGTAACCAATAATGAAATACTGATAATGCTTGTTCATATAAAAAGCAATCCAGTGACTATTTCATACTACTCAAATAAAATAAAGGAAAAAGTCTAACTTATTATTTGATTAACATAAGAAAAATGCATAAATTAACAATGTTATTACTTATTCTGTAACCAAGTACATAAACTGTATTCCAGTAATAATTACTTTCATTTCAGCAGATATCTATTGTAGTATTGTGCTCTTACTTCTACTTTCCTCACTTGATAACATATTAATTATTCAATAGCAAATGTAGTCAATCAATCACTCACTAATGTTTTATATGTATAGATCGGTATCTCGTCCGGAATTTCAGAATACATTGTTTACAATAGATTTTCATTGCGATATCTCTCATCATTTCTGCATATTGAACGGATATCTCGTTTCTACTTCAGTCAGTCTTTCGTCGGTCATCAGTTCAGTTTATCTACTGCATACATTGAACCATTTCAACTAGAGAAATATTAATTCGATCACAATCGATACAAGTACTCTATTTTACGAGTTTATTCTGAATTCAGCGAAGGTCTGACGCAATTTTGTGTAAAGCGAGAACGTGTGGAAATAGTGAGAAACTAAATCTGCGGCATTTCTTTGCTCCTAGCACTATCTGTGAGCAACTGTTAGGTAATACGAAAGGTTAAGTAGACAGTAGATGGGCACTTGTTTTATGTCTTTTATCAGCCGTGCTGCCGGGGAGTTTGGTGCGCCACTGGGTTCTTTCCAGCGAAAGCACTAGAAAGTGGTGAAGGGCGGGCGTTTTGAGGGACGGTCTTTTGTCATTTTGACGTTCGTAAAGTGCTGATTCTCAGCCTAATTTGAATAAATGATTTGTGATTTTGATTTTGTAAGATATGCCAAGCATGTGCATACAATCCGAAGAATTTTAAAAGAAATTCCTAATCCTTCACAGGTTTGAAAAATTCGCCTGCTCAACAACGTAAATAACGCAATGATCGTTGTGGAAGTGCAAAAATGAAAGGCATTGCCATTTTAAATGTATTACACAATTTATCCTGCCGGTTTTTGAAGTTAAAACTTAAAACTTCTTTAGGCGCACTATGCACTCTTTCCGAAAAATGAACGAAACTGAGCCGTCACGCTGAATCGTGTATACTCGACTCCAGTCGGTCCGTGGCGCTTAACCGCGTGTACTTGACTCCAGTCGTAAGTTTTCACTTCTATCGTGTGGTCATAAGCACACACTCTCTGTTTTTTAAATTTATGGTTGCCGGTGTAATTACAGGCACAAGACACATCACATGTCAACTGTGTCTCCAGGATGGCAACGAATCGGTGATCCCTCTGATATTGCATATGTAAATATGCGGCAGTGACCACTTACCATCATTAGGTCGCCTGCTGTTTGCCACCTTTGAGTGCGTTTATGATAAGTATGTTGATATTGGTAGTACGTCAAACGTATCCATTTGCATTTGAAACGTAGCTAACAAAACAAAATACTTGACAGTTTAGATAAAACTTGTATTGATAACACTACTGATATAAGTACATTTCTATCCAAAGCATTGTAAAACACTGACAATTAAAATAAAACTTTTACGTAGCTGTAGAAAACACAATAAAACGAATTCCAATAAAAATTCTCATCCCAAAATATACACATCAAATGTGTCTAGGGATCAAGTACGTTTTAGAGTATCGCCGCAATTGAGGATTATTATTTTAACTTTTTTGAATCGGTATTGATTCTTTTTAGTTAATTTCACTATTTGAATAAAGAATTTTCCTTCAATTTTGATTAAAAATAGAAAATCAACTGTCCATCAGTATTCCTATAAAATTGTGTAATGGCGTTTTAACAAAACCATTACAATTTCTGCATCGGAACTGAAAAAAATTGCATCGATAGGGAGCGATGACATCATTTGACACGAGAAGAGATGATGACAGCCGTCGGAATGTTGCAAGCTGGTCCAGGATCCAGGCAACGTGACTGTGCCTGTTGCTCTTGCCACTACACAGAGCGTCTTAAGCCACTCTGGACACGCTATCGTATCACGGGCAGCGTGGCCGAGCGACATGGAGGACGACCTCACATCACCACTCGCAGACAGGACCGGTACATCCAAAATACTGCTCGACGGAATCGTACCATGACCGCCATGATGTTGGCTACGAGGCTCCACAGCTCTTCAGGTTTGTTGATAAGCGACCAAACCATCCGTAATCGTTTACGTGAAGTGGGTCTGCGTTCCCGAAGACCGCTGAGAGTTCCACCTATAGCACCCCGCAATCGTAGATCCCGCTTATAATGGGCTCGCGAACACAGATGGTTGGGAGCAAGAATACTGGCTTTGTGTTTGCTTTTCCGATGAATCTCGTTTCGGATACAAGACGTACTTGAGTTTGGAAAACCTCTGGACGTCAAGAAAGTTTGAAATTTTGTCTGGAAGTCCAGTCGTATGGACGGGGAACAATAATGGTTTGGGCCGGTATTTGGATCGGTGGAAAAACCGATCTCATTTGGATCAGGGTCAGAGGATTTTTTCAGACGTAATCATCTATTGGCAAAGCCGGTTGGGTGATTCGTCTCGACTAATGCACGTCCACACACGGCTAGAGTCGTAACATGCACGTCTTGCCGATGCTTACATCAACGTTCTGCCGTGGCCTGCTCAATCGCCAGACATCAAACCAATTGAGCACGCATGGGATATGATAAATGATTTATTTTCTATAAGTAGGTTTGTACAAACACTTTTACATGTCAATCACATTTTTTTTTAACCTAGATGAGGTCGGAGTTTCCTATCTGACTATTCTGAGAAGAAAGGCCGAAACAAACTCAGAGGGGTCACAGTTTCTTTTAAAGTCGAGACTTAATCTTAGTCAGATCATGTGAAGACCATGCAGATCCATGTATGCTCCAAAGAAGAGCTCTGCCAAGTATGGATGCCATGCATACCCCACAACAACTATTTGACTTGTTAGAAAGAACGTTGGCGGCTATTCCTCAAAGTGATTTTGATGAACTGATTTTAAGCATGGCAAATCGCTGTGATTGTGTGATTCGTGTCAATGGTGGAAACACAGATTATCATGTTTACAATACAAAATTTAAAAATAAAAATTTTGCCTTTTTTGTCATTTAATTGACGACATTTACTTGGGTTAATTTCCCACAATTTGCAAAAATTACAACACGTACACTTTTGATGTGTAAATTTAAATTTATTACGTTACAAGGGTTTCAAACTTCAAAGAAAATTTAATAAGGTATATCTAATTACTTTCCATCAATATTGGGTTCCGTACTTACTCAAACACCTAGTCGATTGAACCCGTATTACTCTCTCACAACACAATACCTACATCAATTTAAGTGTAATACCTTTGGAAGACTATTAACCTATTCACTTTGAGGTAGACCTACAGAGTTTGAAGATTTTACGCAGTAGAAAGTTAGGGTTAAATACTGTGAGTACCTAAATAAGTCCGTTTTATTACTCTAATTTATTTGGTACATGTCAACTTTGCTTAAAGTTAACACAAAAGATTAAGTGACGCACATTCATATAGGTATCGTCAATTTGCTTTACGAACTGTGTTCGCCTATACTTTGCCAGTAAAGGCTAAATGGGAAAAGTAAATAATTTAAAACAAGATGGTGTAGTCCCTTTTTAGTTCAGGTTAGACAATTATTAAGAAAAGAGATAATTGCAAGTAGGTACCTACCTCAGTCCCCCAAAGTAGATAACTAACTGGTTATACGTGGGTACATACATCAGAAAAATCTGTATCTTCGAAATACTAAAGTAGGTAAGTAAATGTTTTTCATAACATACAGTTATTAAGCTTCATTTTCGTTGGATCCCAGTTTTAGATCCCAGTTTTTAGGTATTAACGATGGGTGTCATTTGCTATTTCCATTGAATCTCATATTATAACAACATGTGTACTTTACAGAAGAAAAGTGATTTACCTTTATCAAACATTTATTTTTAATGATCTATTTTAATTATCTCGTTTCTTTGCATATTGATTTTCATTATGTAAATGTACAGACGCCAGCACATCAAGCTACCCGAAACTGTCAGATTTTCCCAATCAACTTTGAACCTTATGCTATAGCACTAAAGTAGAAAATCTATTAAAGAAATCTGACAGATTGTAGTAGCTTGATGTGCTGGCGTCTGTACTATCTTTTCTGTCTATAAAATTCAAATCTAATGATGAAGAAATATATAAATATGTAAATATATCTACTAACAAGCGTAACCATTGCATAAAGTGCATAAAATTACACAATAACAAAGAGGACAGCAATATTATTACTGATCAATATAAAATATACCCTGATTTTATTATAAACAATTTTGTTGTTGAAAGTAGTGCATTCAGATTTTTTTAAGCATTTGGGATCCAACGGTTTTTTTTGGGATTCAACTAGAATAAAACGTTTCTCTTGCATTTTTTGAATTTGAGATCCAACGGATATACATAATAATGTTTTGTGGGATCCAACGCCAACATTTTTAAACTGGGATGCAAAACTCGGATCCAACGAAAATAAATGGTCAATAAGACAATACATTTTATAGTATTTCTTGCCTTTTTCGACTATATTGTTATTAGTTCGTTTCGATTACTCCCTATACATACATAATCTTATGTATTAAGTGGGAAGCGCCAGGGTAGCCCGGAAAATACAAATTTTCTTGCGTTTTTTTTGCAATTTGCAGGTCAGTGTCATGGTTGTTCACCATCTGCCTAACGTTTTCCCAACTACGTTGGGGTTGGCTTCCAGTCTAACCGGATACAGCTGAATACCAGTATTTTACATGGAGCGACTGCCTATCTGACTTCCACAACCCAGTCATTGGGAAATACGATACCCCTTGGTAAGACTGGTTGTCAGACTTTCGGGCTACTGACGACTCGTAACGACTGTCAAAGATCCACGAATGACAGCCGGAACCAACGGCTTAACGAGCTTTCCGAGGCACGGAGGGGTCTTGGTATGTGAAGATGGTCACCCATCCACGGACCAACCGCGGCAAGTGTAGCTTTACCTGATCGATCGACCCGTGCGGCTGTTATTACCTAGCCACAAGCCCCTCAGGTCAGTGTTATGGTTGTTGTTGAACAAAATATGATTCATACAACTCTATTGATTGAGATTTCAATGGTAACATGACCAGTCAAACCAATAGGGATTAATTTTTTCACTACAATTGCCTACTGAACTAATCCCTACTGAAATAACTTGGACCATTTTATATTTACTATTATTTTTATTTTTAACCTGTGTTGAGCCACAGTCGCCGTCTGGCGAGACACTGTTCATGTAATCGAGGCTTTATACCTACTTCTATTTATGTACGAACAGTGGTGATACATTAGGTAGACTTGCTGTCGCAATACGTTCTCCGGCAGTCAACCTTTAGTTACCTATACAAGGTGTAACTTAAATAACGCACAACCTCTTAAGGGGTCATTGTACTCATCATTATGAACAACTTTTACTATGGGACCAAACCTGAAATCGCGAAAAAAATCAGCTGCTCCCTACATTTATGTTCGCACAACTCGTCAAAATGTAGGGAACAGCTGATTTTTTTTTTCGCGATTTCAGGTTTGGTCCCATAGTAAAAGTTGTTCATAATGATGAGTACAATGACCCCTTAAGAGGTTGTGCGTTATTTAAGTTACCTACACCTTGTATACAACGTGTCCCAGAAATCAACGTCAAGCCGAAAACGGGCAATAGGCCAAGTCGTGACAGCTATTAGAAAAATATAAAAAAAAATCTTGGTCATGTACTTTTCGAATTATAAGCATTCAAAAATAAATCTCAAAAAGTGACACCCTGTGATGGTTTTTCAAGTCCTGTGACTACATTATTAACATTTCGGTAGTTTTTTTCTCTGTGATGTAACCATGAATAACCCTTCTGTAAATTACAGTTAAAAGTAAAACGTAACTGCCTCAGTTCTAAATTAAATGTTAGATTTGTGCCCAATATTGAATTCAAAATAATGACATCACCCAACTTTAACCGACTGTACTGAAAAAAAAATCTACTACACTATTTTGGCAAGTAACTTTAAAAGATGGCGCGTTTAGTCAGGATTCCAAAATGGTATAACACATACTAATTGCTACTTCTTAATTGAGAAAAAACATTTTTTTTTTTATGAAGCCGTATTTCATAAAAGTTCGATTGAGACGAAGAGTGACGTTATTTTGACTAGTGTGAGCGAGAAAGATTCATTTTAACTAATGTGAGGTGACGCTACTTTGACAAGTGGGAGCGAGATAGATAGTGACGCTACTTTTATCTAACTAAGAGGGAGACGGATTGACACATCATTTCATATGTGTGAGTGAAACAGATAGAGACGCTACTCTGGCTAAACAGGGATGCGTCGGCAAATTGTGCAATACTGCAGTACGTTACGCTCTTTCGTTGACTGCACATCTTTTTGTATTCGTATTGACTTCGTACTTACAACTGTGGCTTTGTTTATTGGACTTGATTTGCATTGTAATTTGGATTTATCTGCACCGTTTCTGACAACCCCGGACTTGTTTTAATCGCAACCCCGTGTTTGTGTAGTGTTTTATCATGCCATCTCGATACACCGCACAGGAATACGCCAACATGCATCTCATTTATGGAGAATGCTTATGCAACGCCAATGCCGCAGCAAGAGTGTATCGTGAGAGATACCCGAATGCTGAGCGTCATCCCGATCATCGAGTATTTATTAATGTGCATCGGTCATTATCAGAGGGTCGATTTCCTAGCCAAATGGTTAGCGAGGGAAGACCCGTTATGCCCTACGAAGCCGAAGTCTTGCAAGCAGTTGAAGGAGACAGAAGTATCTCAGTACGTGGAATTGAACAGAGCATAGGAGTCCCCAAAAGTACTGCACATCGTATTTTAAAAAAGAACGAGTTTCACCCATACCATGTACGACGAGTACAAAGTCTGCTACCCCGAGACTACCCAGAGAGAGTACGATTTTGTCGAACGATGTTGCAGAGGCACCGAGAGGACCCGCGATTCTTTGAAAAAATTCTATGGTCCGATGAATCAACATTTAAAAAGGACGGTTACATGAACCTCCACAATTTGCACGAATGGCACGTGGAAAATCCAAATTTGATGCGGGAAGATAGATCTCAGTACCAGTTTAAAGTAAATATGTGGACGGGAATTTTGAATGGTAAAGTTATTGGTCCAATCGAGCTGCCGGAGAATTTAAATGCCCAGGGTTATTTGAACTTCTTACAGAACCAATTACCAGAATTATTGGAAGAAGTGCCACTGAACATTTACGGCAGCATGTGGTATCAACAAGATGGCTGCCCAGCGCATTATGCTCTCACTGTACGAGAGTTTCTCAATCGAGAATACCCCGATAGGTGGATTGGGCGGGGTGGTACAATTTCGTGGCCTGCCCGTTCACCCGATTTAAACCCCATAGATTTTTTTTACTGGGGTACGATAAAGGATAAAGTGTACTCTAAACCAATTCAAGATTTAGACGAGCTGCGCCAAAGAATTGCAGAAGCCGCTGAATACATCAACTCAAGAAGATACGCCCGTCTTATTACGCGATCATTTTTAAAGAGATGTAGAACTTGCATTGCAGCTGAAGGAAAACAGTTTGAACATTTGTTATAAAACTTCGTAAATCTGATTTAATAAAAATTATAATAAAAGAAATCCAACGACTGAATTTTATTTCAAATGCACCTAAAACCAACAATGTACTTTTTTTCCTCAATTAAGAAGTAGCAATTAGTATGTGTTATACCATTTTGGAATCCTGACTAAACGCGCCATCTTTTAAAGTTACTTGCCAAAATAGTGTAGTAGATTTTTTTTTCAGTACAGTCGGTTAAAGTTGGGTGATGTCATTATTTTGAATTCAATATTGGGCAAAAATCTAACATTTAATTTAAAACTGAGGCAGTTACGTTTTAACTTTTAACTGTAATTTACAGAAGGGTTATTCATGGTTAGATCACAGAGAAAAAAACTACCGAAATGTTAATAATGTAGTCACAGGACTTGAAAAATCATCACAGGGTGTCACTTTTTGAGATTTATTTTTGAATGCTTATAATTCGAAAAGTACATGACCAAGATTTTTTTTTATATTTTTCTAATAGCTGTCATGACTTGGCCTATTGCCCGTTTTCGGCTTGACGTTGATTTCTGGGACACGTTGTATATTTAAACTTAGCCTATAAACAAACTCAGTTGTTTACCTCAGTATGTTCTGTACACATTACTCACAACGGCTTTCCATCTGTTGTTGCAAATAGGAATCCTACTTAATCGTAATAGGTAAATATGTAATAAATCTATGTTGATGGATTGCTGGATGCCTGCCAGCCGCGTGTATTAAATGTAACTAAACACTCCTTTGTTAGCAATGCACTGTGATTTGGTAATATTCACGTTGTAATAAGTGTGGCTGTAATATACTGTATATATAGGCTGTATTGGTTGATTATTAGTAAGGATAGGAAGGTTCCCTTCAGCTATCGCTGCTCAATAATAATCATGAGTGGACTACCAGTATTTCTTTTATGGCCAATCGCAGAACGCGTATTCTGGCTGCAACGCAATACACTGGATTGATGTGAATAGTTGTTGCCATTCAAACCACAATCGAGTTATATATATTTATCGTAATGCTTAAAATCCCAAATATGTAACAGAAGTAATGCTAAAATACAATAGGAAATAATAATTATACATCTAAGTATTTACTCTAGGAACTAAATGCAATAATTAACTATACATATCATATAACTAACAAACAAAAATAAAAGAACACTTAGGCGTCGAAGTTACTACTCCACATCGCTGTCATTTATTTCAATTTGTTTGCGAGAAATTCGACAAAACATTTTCATTTTCTTAGTGCGTAATAACGCTTATCATATTGAGTATTAGTATCCTAGATAACTTCTACTGAGACGTCATAATATACCAACTGACAATTTTTACTGTCTGAACAAAAACAGGTTATAAAAAGTGAACGGAGTAGCCTATGATGAAAATTGACATAGTTAATGAGGTAAAGTTTCTAGGGGTATACATTGACAAATTTTTAAATTGGAAAAGGGAACTGCATGCCATTGATTCGTATATTTCTTCAGCGTGTTATGCCTTACGCAGTCTTAGGGATGAAATAGATATAAAACACCTCAAAATGGTATACTATGCTCTAATAGAATCAAGGTTGAGATATAGTGTTCAGTTTTAGGGGAATAGTTTTAAATATAACTGCCAGAGAGCTTTTGTACTCCAAAAGAGAGCCATAGGAACCATGGTTCGGAAATCACAAATAGAGAGCTGTCGGCCACACTTTATACATTTAAAAATTCTTACTGTACCCAGCCTCTATGTTTTAGTATTGTTGGTGAATTTTAAAAAATACCTGCATATGTATGAAACAGATGAGGAGAGACATTTGAGGGAAAGTACACGCAGGAAAGATTTTAAAAACAATATAATACCCCAACTTAATATTGTTCAACATAGTCCTCAATATCAAGCAGTGCGGATTTTGAACAGGTTGCCATTGGACTTAAAAACTATAATTTACACGAGCTCTTTTAAGTCAAGACTTAAAGCGTTCCTATTGGAGAAATGTCTGTATTCGATAGACGATGACATATCCACGTATTAATTTTTTTTTATTTTGTTTTTCTAAATATTAGTTAATGGGACTGATATTAGTTTGTAGTGCATGAGAGACTGTGTAATGTTAGTAATATTGGCTTGTAATGTTTGTAATATTACTTTTTTTAATGTTTTTGTTATTATTTCCTTTTTTTCAATAAATACATATAAATTACATTTTTAAATAGTACAATATAAATATGAAAGCATTTGAAAGAATATAAAAAATAGTGGCCCATATTATTATTATTACCTATTATTATTATTTCTTTTTTGTAATTTTCTATGATTTTTGTAATAAGAATGTGTTAGTTTTATATTTTTATGATTTCAAACACAATGTGAATTGTTCCTGAATAAATTGAAATTTAAATTGAAATATGGCACAGAAATATCATTTTTATTTTATTCAAAAACCTAAAATTATATTATCCTATCAATAAATACTATTACTTATTTGAATTAAACTTTCATACAAAATAAAAAAAAATATTAAAAAATTAAACAAATGTGGGTAGGCCTCTGGTGTGGGACGCAACCTGTCGATACCCTTGCGCCATCTCATATTCTTAGCACGGCGGGCTGTGCCAGCACAGCCCGCCGTGCTAAGACGCCGCGCTGCTGCGGCTGCTGATATCCTCAAGCGGCGCAAATACTGTAACCTTATGGGTAACAACAGCTTTGAGCCGTTTGGGGCCGAAACGCTCGAGTCATGGGGCCCGAGTGCGCGTCTCTTTTTTAAAGAAATTTCTCGCCGGCTGATCGACACTTCACGTGAACAGAGGGCTGTGTCGTTCTTTGGCCAAAGAGTTAGACTTGCCATCCAACGTGGCAATGCTGCCAGTCTTCAGGGCACGTTTTCGGATGACAGCGATGAGAACGAGTAGTTCTTCGCCTAAATATCCTTTTGTTTTTGTATTTATTTATATAGTTTGTCTTGTAATTTAGTACCTAGTGTAAATAGTTAGTTAAAAGAATATAAAAAACAAATAAATCGACAAATAATATTAAAATTCAACATATAGACCTTACGCTACCCGGAAATTATCAAAGAATTCGAAGCCATCGGCCGGCTTCAATGAAAATGAAAGGATTAAGTGTAAAAAAAGATATTTTTTTAAATTAATTTTCGTGAGAAAAAAATAGATTTCCCTGCCATGTACTTTTCGGCATACCCTGTTTTTGTCCACACGGTAAAAAAAGTCAGCCGGTATAATACGAAGTTAACCGAAATCTCGACTTACAGCCTTTTAGTCCTTATTATGCCTGCGTTGTCATAAAAAAGTGGTGGAAATTGCGCTTTACGCGGCAAAGGCTTTTTGATGTTTATCTTTGTAATAAAGTACGTAGTGTCTTCGTAATGGAATTCTTAAATAATGTTAAACTACAAAAGATGTTTCGTTAATCATCTGCCTAGCCATTTCTCAACTATCACGGTTGGCGCAGTGGTTAAGCGATTGACTGCTGCGCTGCGTGTCGCGGGTTCGATTCCCGCACGGAACAAATATTTGTATGACCTACAAGTAGTTGTTCCGGGTCTGGCTGTTTGTGTATGTGAGTTTAAATGTTTGTTAACGCACCCACAATACAGGAGAAATTCCTACTGTGGGGCAACGTTTTTTATAAAAAATAAAAATAAAAAATAAACTATGTTGGGGTTGGATTCTAATCTATTTTAATTAATAATCTAACGGGATACAGCTGAATTCCAGTATTTTACAAGGAGCGGCTTTTTATCTATCTGACCTCCACAACCCATTTACTGGATAACTCGATACCCCTTGATTACTGGTTAAAAAGATGGTACATTCAAAATGTGTCAATTCAAAACTGTTCAAAAAGTTATATCTTTTTAACACAACAGCTTGTTAAAACTTTAAACCTCTTCTTTACAAAATAAATGAGGTCGGTATAAAACGACTACATTCTTCATTCAAAAATGTATGTACAATATAATATAGGCTTCCCTATTTACACAAAAGGAAAATAAGATAACTTAAATTACAAAGGACCACTAACACAAAAGTCTTGAAATTAGGTTTGGAGAAAACAAACACCTAGGTATTTACCTATACAAAAAATCTACGTAATCGCAAAAACGAATAATAGAAAGCCTACCTTTTCTGGTCTCTTTCAGGCCTTGTATAAATTACTAACTATCCGCCCCTGTTTCACGCGGTTCTTACGACCTGACAAACGGCATTTTTTTTCTTATACTTAAGTTTAATTATATATTATAAAATTCATATAAGTAAACCTTCTGGAATGATTTCGGTCTTCCGGTAGAAACCGCATGAAAAACGGTTGCGTACTTTAGAAGAACAGAGAGGTGACATGGGCAGGTAGGGAAAAAACTTTATTTCATAAAATGTGTATAGATATAGATTCTGAGTAGGATCTTACTTATCTGCAAACTTTCTGAAGATATTTGTTAATTCATCATGCATAAACGGCTAAACAGATTTCGATGATGATTGATACGTAGCACAACTTGTCAAAGTCCTGGAATAACACATTTAATTCTTGTTATCGGGATAAATGAAAAAGGACCCCATAATCTGCCGAAAGCCGTCTTCAACAGTTAGTTGACACTAAATTAACTATATCTTACCAAGAGAACTAGGAGAGGACTAGTTTTGAATTGAAGAGTGATAGACCAAATGTGAACAAAAAGAAAACAACCATTTATCCAAGAACTCATAAATTGAATTATAGAGAAGGAAGCCTGCTTAGATTGAATAATGCTCCACGTTCTAAAGTACCTTCCCTTATTTAGGTAGGTAATTATTATACACAAAAAAAAATATTTTAAAGTTTGAGGGTTTGCTGTATTTTAATTAGATATACTAATTTTATTTTATTTTTTATTTTATTTATTAGGGACATTAAACAGTTACATGCTATAGAAAATAGAAAAAATCCTTAAAAGCTAAAGTTAACAAACATGTAACCCACACCAATATCCACATCTTAACAAAAGAATTACAGACAATTAATAATACAATAAAAGATAAAACACCTACGAGTATTCAGTATTCTGAGTTATCTAATTTTATGTTGAACTTAATCATTCCTAAATACATGATGGCGCAAAAATCTGTGAAATGCGATGAACAAAAATTGTATAGGCACACTTATTCACACAATGTTCTCAAAAATTTACATTGAATATTTAACTTCGACTGAGCCTGAAAAATTAGCGTCTACCGTAATACATAATATATACAAAAAACGAATGTCTCTATGCATTTGGCTATAATAAACGAGCCTAATTTTAATGTAGTTATTTAAAACCTTTTCAAGGATAGATTTATTACAACTATGACACTGGAATATTAAGCTAGGGATATATTCAAATAAATACTAACGAGAGTTGAATTAAGTTGGTAAATGTATTACCGAAAATGCTTCTCGTGAACTTCGCCCAAGGCTAGAATGCAACGTGTTTAACTTTAAAGACTTATTATTACCACTTTATCCCTTTATCCACAGACTTATTATTATAATGTTCTCCCTCGAAAGTACACTCATTATTTTCAAGTTGGTGATTCTGAATGAAGATAAACTTGGACATGTGTGACCTTTCCCATGACCTTGGGACGAACTATACTTTCAAAGCAACAGGATCCACTAAAGGTCTGACAGTCCGTTATACATATGACTATGATGAATCTGATTGGTTTCTGTCGTAGATATAGTATGGTATTGATTAGCTGTCGCTGTTAGCGTATATAACTTATGAGAAAGCGATGGCCTTTGACCGTTACATACATGCTGGTAACATCTAATGTGTTCTCTTGTACCTAACCGCCGGGATGTCAGCTGTTTTAGAACCCAACGGCCTGGCATGCGACGATGAGAAGAGACCAGACGGAATGACCATAAGGCCCTGGAATTTAGGCAGACCTTTGGTGTGGGATGCAACATGTGTCGACACCCTTGCGCCATCCCATCTTCCTAGCACGGTGAGCTGTGCTGGGGCGGCTGCTGCTGGTGCAGAAAACGGCGAAAATATTCTAACCTGATTGGGAGTTATATGTTCGAGCCGTTTGGGGTTCAAACACTAGGGCCATGGGGTCCGAGTGCCCACTTGGTTTTTCGAGATATCGCCAAGCGGTTAGTCTACTCTTCACGTGACCCAGAGGACTTGCCTATTTCTTGGCCAAAGAATTAGCATCGCCATACAACGTGCCAATGCTGCCAGCCTTATGGGCACTGTTCCGCTTGATGGCGTTGCGGACGAATTTTTTGATGCCCTATGATTCTTTTGCTTATTTTTTCATATACATGTACATATTATTATTTAAAATGTTAACTTATATTATGTAAATATTATCTTCATTAAGTAAATAAACATTTGTTAATGTGATTATAATTGTATAAATAAAAATGTTCCTTATTCATTTAAATTATATGTATTCGGGGAATACTTTCCAAAGAAAGTGCAGTGACAGCCGTTTGGGCTAACACCCGGGGTCAGACAATAAGTTTGCATACGCATAAAGGAGATGGAGGAAATGTATTATTATTTAGTGACTTGTCTATTGTTATATTCTGGGTACGTACAGAAAAAAAAAACTAGGTGAGAGGACAACAAGGCTAGTTGTACTTTCACGTAGCTGTAATAAATAAAATGGTAAAAAGACGGCACGTTTGGCGCAGTGGTTAAGCGATTGACTGCTGCGCTTCAAAGACAAAGACAAAGACATTTATTCGTTGGATATGGTAGGTACAAAGTTGGTTGGTATATATGGATAAGTTCAGGACACATCCGCCGCTAATAGCGGCATACGAATATTTACAATGTGAACCTAACGTACACGTGGATATAAAAACCTAACTATTCTACTTATACTCTAATAAACAATACAAAACACTTATAATATGGACATTGTACTCTAATATACTATATAAAATAAAAACACAACAATAATAACATTTCTATTATACAACTAAATAAATCTACCTTATTAAAAAATGTATATATTTATATTATTTACTTGTATTCAAAAAATTCTTTTAGCGTGTAAAAATTATTTTGGAGAAGCCAATTTTTTAGATTTTTTTTTGTAAAAATGAAATGGTAGCTCTCTTATTACCTTTGGAATATGGTTATAAATTTTAATGGACATAAGGTAGCTGTTTCTGTAGTGGAGAGTGCTATTACAAAATTGGTTTTTTAACTTGGTGGGGTCCCTTTTTGCAAACCTATTGTTTTCGGCTACTGTGGAGAAGAAGTGAGAGTTTTTCTTGACAAATATGGCTATTTCTAAAATGTAAGTAGAAGATAGAGTTAGAACCTTTAGCTTTTTAAAAATTGGTCTACAGCTCTCGTATGGAGGCGTCCCAGTTACTGCTCGCAAGCATTTTTTTTGCGCTATGAAGGCTCTTTGTATGTGTGATGAGTTACCCCATAGGAGTAAGCCGTACCTCAACACAGACGCTACGTAGCCGTGATAGGCGTTGAGTGCAGCTTCTTCATTCGCTGTTTTGCGTAGTTCTTTTAGTGCGTATACAAATCTGTTTATTTTTTTACATATGTTGTCAATGTGTATTCCCCAATTACAATTTTCATCTAGTGTTAGACCTAAGAACTTTATAGTATTTTCTTTATTAATTATTTGGTTATTATGATTTAAAATAATTTTTGCGGGGTTTTGTTTGTAGTTTGCAAATTGAATGAATTTTGTTTTAGATAAATTTATTTTTAAGTTGTTTTCGTTTAGCCAATTAATTATAACTTTGATAGTTTCATTTACTTTTTGTTCATGTAATTTTTTGTTATTTTCCGGTATTATTACTGACACGTCATCTGCAAATAGTACGCACTTATGATTTGTTATATTTGGCAAGTCGTTAATATATAAAAGGAAGAGAAGAGGCCCAAGGATGCTTCCTTGGGGCACTCCGGAACCATTGTGTCTAAATAAAGATTTATATACCATTGCAACAAGTTTATCATCAATACGGGATACTTCAACACACTGTTGTCTATGGCTGAGATAACTTTTCAGCCATTCTAACGCTGGACCTCTGATACCGTAGCGCTCACATTTATCTAGGAGTGTATTGTGGTTAACAAGATCAAAAGCCTTGCTCATATCTAGAAAGATTACTGAAACAGAGCGTTTTTTATCTATATTATCTGTTATGGACCTTACTAACGAGAACGCTGCTAGAGTTGTTGACTTACCTTTTTGAAACCCATTTTGTTCTTCATTAATAAGTTTATGTTTATTTATATATTGAACTAGACGATTATGCATTATTCTCTCATAAATTTTTGAGAATATTGAAATGAGAGTGATAGGTCTATAATTATTTTTATCTAGTGTACTCTTGCTTTTATGAAGGGGCTTAACTATCGAAAATTTTAATCTATCAGGAAAGGTTCCCTCGGATAGAGATAAATTAATTGTGTGGCACAGTATTGGAGATATGATTTCAGCACATAATTTGAGTATGTGTGTAGAGATCTCATCATACCCTACCGACTTTTTATTGTTTAGAGATACTATTATACGAAACACTTCGGTGTCAGAACATGGGTTCAAAAATATGCTGGAACTGTTCCTATTGGGATGAGATGAATAGGTATTTCTTGTAGGTTGAGGTTTTATATTAGCAGTATCAATAAAAAAAATATTAAAAGCATTAGCTATTTGACTCGGATTGTTTAAAATACAGCCATAGTGATTTATTGCATTTATTTCATGAAATGTTTTATGAGCGTCTGTTCTATTTTTGATGACATCCCATGTAGCTCTGTTTTTATTTTTAGATTTTAGTATGTAGTTAAGGTTTGAACATTTTTTGAGCGGAGGACGCAGCATTTTAGTATTTTATTATATTTTAAATATCTAGACCGTAGATCATTATTTTTATTTTTTAAGTAATACATTTTTTTAAGCTGTCTTTTATAAGTGCAAGATTTTCTTATACCTTTAGTAATCCATTTGGGTGATGTATTATTAACGTAAACTTTAGTTTTTCTTAGGGGAAAACATAGCTTATAGAATAGTGAGAAGTTTTCATGAAATATATTAAAGCTATCGTTAGCGTCAGTGTTCACGAGAACATCAATCCATGACAAATTCCCAATAGCTTCCACAAATTTTTTGATGTTATCATCTGAGTAATCCCTGTTTACATTATACCAATATTTTAGGGCAGGTTTCCTCTCTTCAACTGGGAATGTTAATGTTTGGCAAGTGTTGTGATCTGATAGGAATACTTCGTGAGTGTTTCCAGTTGAATTTTCTATGTTACTTATAATATTATCTAAGCAAGAAAGCTGACGTGTTGGTTTATTTATATGTAATATTAAGCCATAGTTAGATATAAGATCTTTAAGTTTATTTGTATCGTTGCTTTCTTTTAATGTATCTATATTTAGGTCTCCTGTAACGATAATGCGTTTTTTCCGTTTGAGTAATTTGTGCAATAGTAGGTCTAATTTTTCAAAAAATAGATATGAGTTTGAATTTGGAATTCTGTAGATACAAATAACAATACATTTTAAAGAAGGTATCTCTACTCCACAACATTCAAATATTTTTTCAGTACATAAATCCTTAGGTAATTCTGTGTTCTTAAAATCAAACATTTTATTTATCAGAATACAAACACCTCCACGCTTTTCTCTTTTTCTTGAGAACGAGCATGCAAGATTAAAATTTTTAAAATTAATATTTAATTCATCGCCTGCTCTTACAAACGTCTCAGAGAAACATAGAATATCCACGTTAATATTTTTATCTACTAATTCATTTAAGCAAAGTTGGACAGAGTCAATTTTATTGAGCAAGCCAGCGATATTTTGGTGCAAAAGAGTAGAGGTATAATCATAGTAATTGCAATCAGTATTTTTATTGATCACGAAAAAGATTATTATCTATTTTATAATCTGGTTTTTGCTGTGTATAAGTAGAACTTCGTTCAGTGTTTACTGAGAAGTAAAACGGAATAGTGCCCCTTTTTGGAGGCGGATTTGAGGCAGTTTTAATTACTTCAGGTTCAGTATTAGGACAATGTCTTATAGCTAACTTACCATAGTCATTTCTGTCTATTAAATAGTTAATACGGTTGCTAGTGTCATATAGGAAGGATTTCTTATATTTTGTGACATTTGATAGTGATAGGAAGTTACATTGCTTAAAATTAATACAAATACCTTTTAATAGATTATTGAGTTTCCATTCATTTAAGTATGGGTTGTGTGTAACACTTAAAATTATAATGTTTATAAACTGTAGCTTACTTAGTAACGCAGCCAAATCCATGGTAATTTTTGTTGGATTTTTATCATTCTGTGCAACACTCAGGATAATGTAGTTTTCTGGTGTATCTTCAATATAGTTGTAACAGTTTTTGATAATATCTGGAGTTTGAGCATATGGTTTTACTGTAGAGGATATTTTATAGCGTTCGAATTTTGTATTCAGTCTTGTGCGCACCAGTATGTCTCCTAATCCAGCACATTGTTGACCCCCAAATATGTATATTTTTCGGCATTTGTTGAACTCGGAGCTATTACCTCCATCTATCGTATTTTTTTTAATCGAAATTGACTGATCTTTGGTCGATCGCATGCAGCGGCAACGCCATCTGTTGTTAACTCCTCGCAACTATTACTGGCATTGAATTGACTTTTTTTGTAATTTTTTTTGGTTAGTTTGCATGTGGCGCCATCTATTATCGTGTTGTTGAATACGGGTGTTTTTTGAATTTCACATGTCTTTGGAGGGTTCTGGTTTTCGGATTCCTCTGCGTCGATGATATTGCTTTTTGTTCTTTTCTTATGACGACGACGACGTCCTGGTTCGGGTGTGCTAGTTGAAGAGGAAGAGTATGTTGTCAAACATGAAATTTTCCGCTCCTGTTCTTCAATTTTACCTTCCAAAGATTTTTTATCTAATAATAAATTATCAATTTGTTTTTGAGCATTTTCTAATTTTGCCTTCAAATCAAAAACTGTTTCTTGAAGTTCTACAGTTTCTTGGCAATTCCATGTAGATAAATCGGGCAGACTTTTATGATAGTTGTTTGAGTCTGTTGACAAAAATGACAGGTCATCTATTGAGGATTTATTGGAATTGTTTGTTTTTTGTTTTTTGAGTGCCATTTTCGTTGAATATCGAGTTTCCATTTTTGTTTGTTGTGAGTTTTTATTTTTTTATTAAGAAATTAACAAACAAAATAAATATCGTAGAGTGCGAGGTTCGAAGACACGGCCAATTTAGCTGTAGTTTTAGCCGATATTTTGTTTCCAAACAATTTTCAATATTCCAAAAAGAAAAGCGTGATCCGCGGTGCGAACTCGCTTCTGCTCCGACTAACGTATATAGTGCATACACAATGAGTCACGAATACTGCTGGTTACTTGGTTGAAATAGGTCTTCTATTTATTGTAAAAATATAAAAAGTTCGTTAGGACGCTAGTTTTAAAAACAAATGTGTATGCGCGCGCACTGTTTAAAATTTATCTGCACTGTTTTTTTTTTATTTTGTTTTGTCAATTCACATGAAAGTTCACTTAGTTTTTGTTATTTATATATGCTGTATGTTTCAGAATTTATGTTTAGGACGTACTTTGTTCAATGTTTATTGAAACGTTTTAATATCACTTCGTTTGTTTATATTCACTTAGCATTCAATTGTTTAGGTCGGAAGATATGATAAGGTGGTAAAGATAATTATTGACTACACTTGTGCTAGGTCACTGCTTCTAGTTTATAGCATTTAGCATAACAAATTCATAAAAGTAAGCTTCAAACTATTTTTAATTATTTTTTTTTACGCGGAGTCGAGCTGTACGTGACGGCAGCGCCATCTTCAGTTCTTCGTGTCGCAGGTTCGATTCCCGCACGGAACAAATATTTGTATGAACTTATAAGTAGTTGTTCCGGGTCTGGCTGTTTGTGTACGTGAGTTTTAAATGTTTGTAAACTACACCCACAATACAGGAGAAATTCCTAGTGTGGGGCAACGTTTTATAAAAATAAAAAAATAATAAAAAATAGTAGGTCTCTAGGCAACCTTAACTCGGCTCTCTAAATATTAAAATACTATCCCTGTAGTATTGTATTACTTACAAACATTTGTATAAAAGCCAGTAAGTAGTCTTTGACCGAAGGCTATCTTACTAAGTATTCTACCTTTGTAACCTTTCAATAAATTCGAACGTATGAATTTGATGCTAAATAATAAATTCGGTTAAGGGCTGATTTTTCAATCGACAGATATTTTTTATTCGTGGAATAAAATGGACGTCTGACAGTCTTTGTATGGAAGAATATTTGTCAAAAATTCAAAATGATTCCTCGTTTAAAATTATCTGGCGCTGGAATCAAACCTTAGGGAATGAAAGAATAGAATTACTCAAGGATTCATATTATCGGGATTTTATAACGCAAAAGGTACACAACAGAACCACTTAAATATAATGTGTGAAAAAAATCTGGTTTGGTAATGAAGTCCGACATTTTACGCTTACATCGAGACATGGGTCCGGGGAATAAAAGACTAACTAAATCGGACACCGACCAAAAACAATAATAAAGAAACGGAGGATAAGGACTAGCTGAAATCAGCAGTTATTATTCACAAAAAACATCCAGCTCTTACCACCCTTCGCGTGTCGTCAAACAAGTATTAAAATCGTTGAAGCTATGGCTGCCACCGAAGTAAAGTTTGCATGGAACCTCACTCAAGTGACCACGTATCATATTAAAGCAAACTCATTTCTTTAAATAAAAAGTAGATCATCACGGAATCACTCCTCGACACAACACCGTTCGAGCTTTTAAGTTGTGATCAGGGAAATTAATTGTTTATTAAATAGACTACCAACTTAAATTGTCTGTATATTCAAATTATAACTGCCATTCTTTGACATTGATAGTTATATGAAATGGCTATTTACGAGTATCACCGCACATTGACGTACTGTGGCAATTTGTTGAACAATAAATTTTCCTGACTGTACCTAATCATCTGCCAAATTATGGCATTTTTTTCCACCGTCCGTTCACAGTGACGGCAATCGAAGCCCGTATTCAATGTGGACATGATGATAATTAAAATAAGGTTTTTTGCTTCCTAAATAATAAACTTACTTGGCGGATAATCCCTGTAGCTAATTTCACTGTACACAGCAAATGGCGAGGCACAAACTATGGATATGATCCAAAGTATAAGAATTATCCTTGAGGCTCTGGTTAGTCCGGCCATAGTGTAGAGATGGAGCGGATGACATATAGCCAGGTATCTCTCTAGAGAGAACGCTGATATCGTCAGCACTGAGACGTAGGTAGCACTGAAACAAATGAAAAAAAAAAATGTTAACATCATCATCTGCCTAGCCTTTTCCCAACTATGTTGGGGTCGACTTCCAGTCTAACCGGATTCAGCTGAATACCAGTATATTAAATGGAGCGACTTCCTATCTGACCTCCACAACCCAGTTACTGGGTAATACGATACCCCTAGGTAAAAGGCACGGAGGGGTCTCGGTATGTAAACCATCTTTACATACAGCCCACCCATCCACAGACCAACCCCGGCAAGCGCAGCTTAACCTGATCGATCGACCAGCGCGGCTGTTATTATTTAGCCACGGGCCGCTCAAAAAAAAAAAATATGTTAACGTACGTCCATTTTCACCATAGACCTTTTTACAAAATTGATTTTGGTGTACCTACTTTTAAGATAAAAATAGACTTGAATATTAGAATAGTCTCTGATACAAGTGTTTCCGGGTACGTGTCAGAGGGAAAAAAATACATTGACATGGCTAGGGACTTGATTTTTTACTGAAGTAGAATATTCCAACGTATTCCCGTTTAGTCGACATTTCACAGATTCTACTTTAGACATCATAGTCTACATATGACAGATTCTACATATTATTATGACAGATTCTATATTTGGCAGATTCTACATTTGACAGATTTTGAAAAAAGTGAGACAAGCAAAGAACATTGTGGCATCAAAAATAATACTATTATATAGTAATCATTATATTTATTGATAAGCATAATTCCAGCCTCAATTCGATTATTTTAAAGATTTGTTATATGCTGGAAGAAATATTTGAATTTCTGAAGTTCTTTGTGTATAAAAAATACTAGACATCTATTGAAATAAAGGATGGGAGAAATGTAGTTTTACTCAACCTGTGCTTCTAGAAACGATGAAACGAAGAAGATTTGTAGAATAAAAGTCAAAGCATGAAAATCCCAGACGTCTGAATATTTTCAGAATAACAAAAAAATAGAATCTCTTGTAAAGTCACTGGAGCTTACATTTTAAACAAAACGTACGAGAGCTATGATCAGTATCAGAACCACTATATTCAGATTGTCTATGATCAAAGTACATGTAACATTCAAAATAATATAAAAGAAAGACTATATTATATACTATTGGCCTTTTTATTGTCAGGCATCCATTATAAATGCTCATTTACATGAGGAGACTTTCTTGCCTGTCAAAAGGGGGGAAATTTCCGTGCAAGTCTCGAAGACGAGACGTGCCAGGCGATTATCGCACAAATGTGTTTTGTTCACACTGACGCGAAACAAAATCTCATCTACAAGAATACTGTTATACGAGACTTGTCAGACGATCTTATCCAATTATACTTCGTTGCTTCGTCCTTCGAGATTAAGATAACAATGTAGTAATACGTCTAGGGTATCGCCTTTCATCCACTAAGTTTGAATATTTTTTTTTTTTTTTTTTTTTTTTTTGTCGGTACTTTGTCTTCCTGATAGTTATGCCTGTACCGCCACTCATTCGCGTTTTAGTGCGTCGCCGATCACCACGTTATTTTCTTCGTTTCATTTGAATTGTGCAAAAAGATGCCAAAACGTAGTCACAAAAACGACGACAGTGATTATTTAAGAAAGAAGATTCGAAAACTCGAAAGGAAACTTAATAAACGCGACAGAAGGCCGCGTGTTCGAAGTTGTTCCGAGAGTAGTAGCTCGTCGACGAATATTATTATGTCGCCGGTACTATCGGACCATGAAGGTAAGCTGAAGTGTTATTTTTACAAACGGAAGATATTGTGAATAGTTTTTCGGACTATATCCGTATCATAATCTGACATGATGTCATATTATCTTAAATAGTGTTGTGTACATCTTATGGGGATGTTACCTTCACATAATTTTGGACTCCCAATTCATTGGGTATATACTACTAGTGATTGTGTACATTTGAAAGGAATGTTGCCTTCACTTTAGTTAATGACCTACTTAATAATAATTGCATTTTATATCCGTACGGACTAAAACATAGTGTTGTGGGTAGTTTTAAGGACTATCGCCGCTCTAAAACCACTAGTTGTATACTAGGAACATTGGTAGTTGTGATCATATCCACGTACCTACATAACAAAATGTTATCACTCGATTTCGTAATTCTGAATATCGGTATGGATTATAAACTTGGTGTTGTGGATAGTTTTGAGGACTATCACCGCGCTATTTTCTATCCGATACCTACATTTGGTACATTTTCTATCCCAGCTGAAATGGAAGTTCAAGGTGATGTCGCGTCATCTCCGATTATTGACTCAGATGAGCCACAACCGGGTACGTCCACCTCGACGATACATGATGTTCCTGCTACAGAAGCAGTACAGGCAGGGGAATCGGAACTACCTGTTGAAGTAACGCTTCCTGAGCTGGACGAAGAGATTCTGAATCTCTTGGGCGAAACTCCATCAAAGGATAAAAAATATGGACCAGACATTAGATGCGAGTTATCTGCTCGCTGGGAACACATCGCAACAACAGGCTTGACCAAGGATGCCAGAAAGGAGCTGCTTGATAAGCATCTGGTTCCAAAAAACTGCACAAAGATTGATGCACCCAAGTTAAATCCAGAGATAAAGGCCGCCTTATCGGAGATGCTAATAAAAAAAAAGACAAAGCTTTAGAGAATAAGCAGGTGCAGGTCGCAGCAAGTATATCTTGTATAAGTGAAGCCCTAACCATACTCTTTTCTGCAGGTTATAAAGATCAGTCGGTAATAAAATTACTGATCGAAGCCGGTCGACTGATGTGTGACTCACAACACAGCGAGTCCATGACACGGCGCAGTTTTATATGTTCTACAATCAAGAAAGATATAAAAGATCAACTGTTCAATACAGAAATCGATAAGTTTCTATTTGGCGAACATCTGACCGATACTCTAAAAGCTGCAAAAGCTATATCAAAATCAGGCGCTGAGATTAAAATAAACACACAGGTTCGAAGACCTGCACCAGCGCAGAGACCGAGACAGGCCCCTGTCCAGACTTTAAACCAGACGCCTCCGTTCCCGACAGCGCGGCAAGCGGGAACAGCGAGGAGAACAGCGCCGGCGCCGCGCCCGCGACCGGTGCAGCAGCAGCCGCGACAGCAGCCGCGCTTGCAGCAGCGCCAAGCCCCGCGGCGCTAGACCTGGTACGTTTTGCAGGTCGGTTATCCTACTTTTATGATCAATGGCAATTGATAACTAATGACCTCGTTGTATTATCGTGGATAAGAGGTTACAAGATACCGTTTACTAAACCTGTCTATCAGTTACACGAACCAAGTTTACCTGCATTAACTTCATGTGAGTCCTTTAAATACAAGGTGGCCATCACTGACCTTCTAAACAGTGGTGCTATTTCACATTGTGAACCATGTGAAGGACAGTTTCTTTCTAGTTATTTCCTGATTAAAAAACCCAATGGCAAAAACAGATTTATTTTAAACTTAAAGTCTCTAAACAAGTACATCGTAACAGAACATTTCAAAATTGAAGATCTAAGAACAACATTAAAATTAGTATCAAGAAACAGTTTCATGGCCACCTTTGATTTAAAGGATGCGTATTTTCTAGTACCTATACACCCGACGTATAGAAAGTACCTACGATTTAGGTACGAGGGTCAAATTTACCAATTCAATGTTTTGCCGTTTGGTTTAAACACAGCTCCATTTGTGTTCACAAAGCTATTAAAACCGGTAATTTGTTTACTGAGATCATTAGGTTATCTGTCATCTATCTACTTAGATGACATTTGTATCATTTCTAATAATTATCAAGATTGCTTAGATAATATTTTACAGACAAAACATATTTTAGAGTCCTTAGGATTCATAATTAACATTAAAAAAAGTTGTATGATTCCGAGTAATATTTGCAAATACCTTGGTTTTGTGATAGATACAAAAGAATTTCATGTTAGCCTTCCTAAGGAAAAACGAAATCTAATTAAACAAGAGTTACAATCGTTTCAATTGAAATCTCGTTGTAAAATAAGACAGTTTGCTCGCTTGGTAGGCCTCCTCACTTCGTCCTGCCCCGCGGTTCAGTACGGTTGGCTTTACACCAAGCAGATGGAAAGATGCAAATACCTTGCATTGTGTAAAACGAGTAATTATGATAGCCACATGTCTTTACCACAGTATTTGCAGGACGATTTTTCCTGGTGGTTAAAATCTATTGATACCGCAGTGAATCCTATTAGACGGGACAGCTACTGTCTAGAAATATTTTCAGACGCTAGCAAAAAAGGGTGGGGGGCAGCATGCGGTGCGGAGACCGCCAGTGGCCAGTGGAGTAACACAGAGTCTAACAAACATATTAACTGTCTAGAACTCCTGGCTGCTTTCTTGGGCTTACAAACATTCGCAAAAGGATTAAAAAATTGTCAGGTGTTACTACGCGTTGACAACACAACTGCTATTTCGTATATCAACCGTATGGGTGGAGTAAGATTTCCACATTTAACTGAAATCACAAAATCTTTGTGGCAGTGGTGTGAAGCTCGTGGTATATTTGTATTCGCTTCATACATAAGCTCGGAAGATAACGAAATAGCAGATGCTGAGTCTAGAAAATCTCACCCCGATACCGAATGGGAGATTAAAGATCATGCTTTTGAAAAGATTGTGAGAGCCTTTGGGCAACCAAAAATTGATCTTTTCGCATCAAGGTTGAATAACAAATGTGTTAAGTACGTCTCATGGAATAGAGACCCAGGAGCATGCGCTGTGAATGCTTTTACTTTAAATTGGTCAAATCTTTGTTTCTACGCATTTCCTCCTTTTGCGGTTATATTAAAAGTATTAAGAAAACTTATATACGACCAGGCGGAGGGTATTGTTGTGGTTCCATTTTGGCCCACGCAACCCTGGTTTCCACTTTATCAAAAACTTCTCTGTTCAGAATTAGTTCAGTTTAGACCCTCTGATAAAGTGTTATTGTCTATTTCCAACAGTGTCCCCAAGCTCACGTTGATTGCAGGGAAGTTATCAGGACGGCGTTACGAAACAGAGGAGTACCACCATCATCTTTAGATATTATGATAGCTTCTTTATCTGAAAGGTCAATAAAACAATATGACGTTGCCATTCGACGTTGGGTAAACTTTTGTAAGACTCACAATATCAAAATACATGAGGCGTCAATTCCGATGATTATGTATTTTCTCACTGAGTTATTTCATTCCGGCTTACAATACGGATCTTTAAACAGTCATCGCTCCGCTCTGTCTTTGATCTTAGGATCGAGAGTAGGGTCTGATGATCGCGTTGCTAGGCTATTCAAAGGTTTTTACAGACTTCGTCCTCCAGCCCCAAAATATAATATCACTTGGGACCCGTCAATAGTTTTAGAATTCTTATCAAAATGGTACCCAAATAATAATTTAAGTTTCGAACATTTAACCAAAAAGGCCGTAACTTTGCTCATACTTGTAACTGCACACAGGGTGCAAACCATTAGCAAAATCAAATTAGAAAATATGAACGTCACTGATAATCTTATATTGATCAAGATAAACGATTTGTTAAAAACATCTCGACCTGGTTTATCTCAACCTTGTTTAAATATTCCATTTTACAAAGATCGACCGGAAATATGTCCCGCTGAGGCTCTTATAGAATATATTGATAGGACAAAACATTTGAGAAACAATGCCAATAGCCTTTTTATAAGTATTAAAAAACCACATAAATCAGTAACCACAAATACCATCAGTCGGTGGATAAAAGATATATTATCAATTAGCGGAATTGACACTCCAGTATTTTCTGCCCACTCCACCAGACACGCAGCCACCTCAGCTGCTCATAGAGCTGGTGTCAATATTGACACGATACGAAAAGCAGCTGGGTGGAGTGGTAGCTCCAATGTTTTCGCTAGATATTATCATAGAGACATTCAATGTGAACAAACTGATAAATTTGCCTTATCAATCCTAACCTCTGATCGATGTTAGATTTAATTACTTAAAATTAATAACTTAAATTTATCTACCCCTAATTAAAGAAAAACTACAATTTAATTACTTTATTACTTGTAAGGTTTGATTAATATACATGTACCTAAGTATAAAAATTCAGTGTTTTAATATTTCACCATCTTTCAAAATCTACATTGTTATCTTAATCTCGAAGGACGAAGCAACGAAGTATAATTGGAGATTAAACGAACTTACCTGAAGTGAAGTTCTATCCAAATTATACGAGTTGCTTCGTCCGAAGAGATTAGTTCCCTCCCAACCCTATGAACCCCATACCTAAAGTGAAATATTAAAAAAGGTTCCAGGCTTTCAACTAAATGAGTGGCGGTACAGGCATAACTATCAGGAAGACAAAGTACCGACAAAAAAAAAAAAAAAAAAAAAAATATTCAAACTTAGTGGATGAAAGGCGATACCCTAGACGTATTACTACATTGTTATCTTAATCTCTTCGGACGAAGCAACTCGTATAATTTGGATAGAACTTCACTTCAGGTAAGTTCGTTTAATCTCCAATTTTATATAATAATATAATAGCTTCATATCGACTACCTCATTGAAATCTGGGGTACTGCAGCGAAGACTAATATAGATCCAATTCAACGAGTTCAGAATAGATTAATCAAAATTTTATTTAACTATAAACTTCGGAGACCAGCAGAAAAAATATACGAGGAAACAAAAATAATGAATATAAAACAAACGTATGTATACTACACATGTATTCTAATACGTAAAATATTAAATCAGAAAATCCAATCCAATATAAGACTTGTGACAAAACAACAAACACGAAAGATTAACTTAAGACGTGCTAGTTCCTTAGTTACCCGCCCTCCTAGAACTAACTATGAAAAAAGGAATTTGGAGTTTGAGGGTGTTACAATTTATAATAAGTTACCATCTGTAATAAAAGAAGAACAAAGTTATGCCCAGTTTAAAAAGCTACTAAAAACTCACACAACTAATACTTACAAATGGGTATTTCTCATTTTCAGTAAAATTATCTGTGACAGAGTTTTTTTTCTTTAATAACAATGAACACGTGGACTTGATATATTTATCAAGGTAGTGGTACCATGTCTGGTGAAGACTACATGAAAATATACTAAAGAACAATGGCGAAATTTTAGCTGAGTTAAATTTGAGCGTCTAAACGTGACTTATGTACGAAGGAAGTTCCATTATTTTTCTACGTTTTTTCAAAGTATCACATTAACTAGTCCAGGGCGGATAAAAAAAATATTTTAAATGAAAAGTTAATTGATTTTTTCATTACCGTTTAGTATTGCCATTTTATATTTATTCTGCCAAGTGACAGTAAGTACAGCATTATTGAATTATAATCAGTTTTATTTTGTTATTATAATTAAACGGAGTAAGTGAATTAACAACGCAGTTTATTTTTAAGTGTAAGTGTTCATTGCAGGGAGGTAAAAACACGTGTAAAAAATAAATGAATTACTTTTAATTATTGACCGGCAAAAAGACTAGTATCCCAAATCAAAAAAAATATATAGCTTGGCTATTGACGATTGTTGATTGGTTGCTGTAGGTCGATAGCGATACCATACTCGATCACTGACGCTTGCGTTCTGTTTTGTTTTCGATTGTTTTTCCCGTTTGCTTTCATTTTTACTTGACGCGGACTGCTTATGGACTGTGATATTGCCCTGTGTGACCCTGTGCTTGTTTAAGGACTCTCGAGATTTTCCCTGTGTGACATTGTGCTTTTTCTTTACTGGACACCGATCTTTCCTAATTGTTTGCATTAGTTACTATTGAACTAGTGTTTGAAACCGCTACGATGGAAAGTCGTCGTGGCAGACAGACACGAATCCTGTGTATCAACTGTAATATATGCGTCAATACACTGCGACGATATTATGCCAGTATTGTTGTAATTGTTTAGTTGGTCGGCGCACAGTAGGATGTTGCGCTCATGTAATGACGCTAGCTAGTCTGGTACTTAGGATGGGCCAGACATCAACAAAATATTACCACACCTGCAGAATTTCTTGATGAAATCATTGTTAGAGAGGATGATGAAGAATAAATAGATGTAAAAACAAACTTGTTTTATTGATTCACATCAACTTAACATATTCCTCACACATTCTAGGATTTTATAAATACTTGCTAAGCTGAAACTTAGCAAGTGCTTTTAAAATCCTGGAATGTTAATCCTATGGCTTGCCTCAATATCTAAACAATGCTCACGGTGACTGGCAGCCTTAGACCTGTTTTAACCACCTATTGTATACACATTTTAACGTACCGTGTATTTTATCTTGACGGTAGCGTCAAGTATACTCGGTAAACGACCAATATTCGCTTCAATCACGACTTGTCAAGTGCATTTGATCGTCTCGGGACCCTTAGCCAAGTTACCATAGACATAACCTACAAAAGTTCATGACTGAATATCTATTATTTTCGGCCTTCCCTAACAAAAATTCTTGCACAAACTAATTCAGAAGGTGACGCTGAGTTAAACAAGATATTTTTCATTTAAAGACGTAGGAATTTAATCTCAGCTAAAACAATGTATGGGCGGCTGCCATTGTTCTTTATTGATCACATTATTTAAAATATTAAAAAATAATCGTGAAAATGTATTTTCCGTGGATGTGACTGAAGCAAATTTACAGTTATAATAATTTTTTCCCAGTCTTTAGCATGATATTTCTAAAATATAAGGATATTATCTTAAGCTTTAATAAATACGGACCCATATCAGCTTATAACTTATGATCCAATTGATAAAAAAGAGAACAAAAAAGCTAATTAAAAGATGTGACTTAAATTTTGGTCACTTCCATGGACGAAGGTCACAATAACTTTTTACTGAGAAAAAAAACTGCGTGTATCCAAATTTATGTGAGCATTGATAAGCCGTCACCTGTTATAACCATAGTGAGATGTCAATTTCTTACTGGCTGCAATACGTTTGTCGTGAAAAAACAATAAGATTACCTAATTAAAACTCGTCAAGCATACGTGGTCACTACTGTGGTTGTTTTGCCAAGTAAGTATATAATATTAAATTTACATTTGTATTGCTGTTTTGTAGGTTTGATGGTCAAATTACGATTACCGAAATAGGTTGAAAAGACGAGATTTTTTAGGTAAGTTTTCCGTATTTGAACCAAAAAATGTCCTTTCCATGGATGTCACTTCCATTGATTACGTGGATATTTTTCCTCCATGGAAGTGACCACAGGTCCAGGGATGTGAACTTTAACTTGGGTCGTTCCAATTAGGTATTTTGTTTGTTTAATTACTGCTATATACATACACAAAACACTTTTACATACAAATACATGTTTTACTTTTTTTTTAGATGGCGAGAAATAAAAGACCAAAGACAGCAGAAGGAATTCGTAAATAAAAGAGAGAATGCGAACGACATAAAACCGAAGAACAGGAGAATGTGGTACTTGACAGTGAGACGAAAGGACAGGAAGACGAGGAACTGGATAGTGAGACTGCAGAACAGGAGGAAAAGAAACTAGACAGTGAGATTGAAGAACTGGAGGATAGAGAACTTGATGATGAGACTGAAGAACAGGAAGATAATGAGCTTAATAGTGAGAGTGAAGAACAGGAGGATAAGGAACTATACAGTGAGACTGAAGAACAGGAAGATAAGGAACGCGATAGTAAGCCTGAAAAAAGGAGGATGAGGATCTTTGACAGTGAGAGCGATGATGGCCTCGAAATATTTTAGTTAAGAAATATTTCTAAAGCTATAAAATAACTAGAACGTTTTTTTATTATAATATTAAGATTTTAATTGAGACTGAAATTAGAAAGTGCCACAAGTACAGAGGCCAGCACATCAAGTTACCCCAATCTGTCAAATTTCTTTGATATATTTTCAACTTTACCACAAAGGAATAAGGTTCATATTCGATTGGGAAAATTTGACAGATTGGTACAATGTTTTTGATCTCTTTAGCAGTTACTTTTAAAAATATATAATAATATGTTTCATATTTTATTACATCATATTGTTAAAGTTAAAAATTCAAAGCAAATAAAGCTGATTTTCCAAACATTTGTTTTATTTAATAAATACAATGTATAAATACATCATAATTTTCTTGGATAAAATTAAATTTGTGACTTTTTTTAATTTAAAATATATAGAATGTCACGTCCATGATTTGAAGTCATTTCCATGGTTAAAAAAACTGTTTGGAAAGTCACTTCCCTGGATCCAGTGTCACTACCATGGATGTTCAAAATTTTATTGGATATTTCTAGCAAAACTAAAGAGTTGTAAGCTCGGTACATATTTTTTTATAGTAGATTATGACCTAAATTATTCATATTTACAGCTATTTCACGTAAAATTGATAAAAACATTTTTTATTGTTTTCGTCATCAGAAGTAAAAAATACCCAAATAGGTAGGAAAACAAAAAAGGAAAAAATGGATTAAATATATATATTAACATAAATAAAATATACACATTATATAGATTAACTATATACCTCTAAATCAAAAATATATAAATTAGTAATTACTTAAATTAAACAAAAACAAATAAAAACCAATACTCAAAATGTATGAAGCCAAAATATATAAATAGAAAAATAAACTAAAACCAAAATAGTCTTATAATAATAAACTTGCTAATAACAGACTATGCCATCAATGCCACATCTATACTCCATTTGATATAAGATTAGACATTTAAGTAAACCTTTTTTACAGTCCGTTCAACCGATTTTGACTTCTATACCGGAGGCATAAGGATGGCATTTAAAGCAAAAAAGTGGTTACAATACCAACTGTTTACTGCAGCTGCCATTTGTCATGCCACCAACGCAATATAATTCAAATTCGGTTGAACGGACTGTAAAAAATGTTTATTTAAATGTCTAATCTTATTTCAAATGGAGTATAGTAAAAATCAAATTCATACATCCATGTTTTAACTTACGATCGAGTGTACTTATACAGGTTGAAATTGAAAACATGCGACAAATCGAAATTAGAGATTGTACTCATCATTGTGAACAACTTTTACTATGAGATAAAACCTGAAATCGCGAAAAAAAAATCAGCTGTTCCCTACATTTATGTTCGCATAACTCGTCAAAATGTAGGGAACAGCTGATTTTTTTTTTCGCAATTTCAGGTTTGGTCCCATGGTAAAAGTTGTTCATAATGATGAGTACAATCTCCCATTTCGATTTGTCGCATGTTTTCAATTTCACCCTGTATTATCTGTTTACCCACATTTTTTTATTTTTTATTTCTTTGCTATTTTTGTTTTGTTATTTTATATACGTACAGACGCCAGCACATCAAGCTACCCGAAACTGTCAGATTTTCCCAATCAACTTTGAACCTTATGCTTTGGCGATAAAGTTGAAAATCTATTAAAGAAATCTGACAGATTGTAGTAGCTTGATGTGCTGGCGTCTGTACATCTGTGCGCTCTAATTAATAATCTTAGTTTTAGATATTGTTTCTCAGTAAGTGAATTATGTATGCAATTCTTATGAGAAATAAAGTTGTTCTTAAACCTTTTTTTTTTTTTTTTAAACTCGTAATTCGGTTGTGTCTTTTCGCGGACACACTTCCTATTTTAAAAGGCTAGGCGATTCTTGGTTTCCGACATGAGTTCATCGTACTAACTATTTACAGGGGTTAACGTTTTTATCCCTTTTTGGTAACGCCCCGAAAAGGCGTTATCGAAAAGGCATAAAAAGAAAGTGAAGCTTTCCTCGTATAAATGAGCCTAATACCTATCTATGTGTCATTTTCTTATCGTTTCACGCGCACTTGCCAGACTGCCAACTCACTTGCGGGTCAAATTAGGACGGACACAAATAAATGTTTTGGGTGGACATTCAGTGATAAGTTATTATTTAGAAGAACTCTACCTAGTTACTAGGCTTGTGGGTGTAACAAGGGTATTGGGATAAAAAGATTTGAATTCAACTGACGTATCTTTTATTTTCAACTAGTATTTTCATTTAGTAGCCATGAAAGCGTTTAGTGGTGGAGGACATTTAAATGCTGCTGAAAGAAGTATTTCACAAGTGCAGGTTTCCTTTGATTAATAGGGAATTAAGGAGGTGGTGCTATGGGGTTTTGTAGGCGAAGGAATGCATACTAGCCGTTTGTACCTACAGAAAGCTGGTCATACCAACAATATCTATTTCGCCTTCTTTAATATAATACTTTTAAAAATACCTAGAGGAAAATATAGAATCCCTGCTTTTCTCCTCTTTTATAAGGTCGGTAAAAAAACATTTTACAACCGCATGTTATGCAGAAATACAATTATTCAACAAATGACAACATAGTTTGTATAAATCCTTCTCATGAAATATGAAACGTATTACAACTGACGAGCATTTTATTAGTTTTGCAAGTACATCTTTTTCTTTCTGTTTCATTAAGAAAAGGAGGACAGAAGATAAATATTAGTTTAGTCCTGTCAAATTAGTCGGCGCCGCGGCGTTTGACGTAAATTGACGTATTTTTAGTAGCCAATTATTTAATCACGTCTAAACTTGTCTATGGAGACTTAATTTGACAGGACTAAACTAATATTTATCTTTTTCTTAATGAAATAGAAAGAAAAAGTCCAGTGTCCTTTGCTGTGTGGATGAGATTAAATAAAATGTTGATGATCATATCGAAAATAAAGTAGGAATATTATTGTTCCTTTTCAAAGATTTAGATTTATTAAGTAAAATAAAAAAGGCCTACCTTTTTTATTTTACTTAATAATTTAAAAAATCTAATTCTTAACAGCTGTATTTCCACCTGACTAGGATCAGGTGGAATGACAGCTCACTTCGTTTACGTTTTTACGGTGAGATTTTTACGTAGAATAGTTCGGTAGATTTAAAACTAGGCCAACAGACTCAAGTTGAGTTTTACATAACGTTTCTTTCACTATGTTCCTATTGAATTAACTAAACACTTTCTTCTATAGCATATATCAATCATGTTTTTGTTAATTTTTTCACGTAAAACAAAAACGAAGGAAGGAAGAAAAAGGAAGTTGTCGAACATAATGTTACACGGGTCTTTTTACGTAATTTGGGTGAGATTAATATTTCAGGATCAAGAATGATGATAATTACGAGGAAATATGAGGAAAGTAACAAGCCGGCATTATTACTATTTGTCATTAACAAAATACTTTGGAAATAGCTATCAATGTCCAAAGTAATTTGTAATGATTGTCGTTTCTTGATTGCGACTCGCTTTTCTATTACGAAAGATGTTAACTTCCAGGGAAAAGGTTAATTACAATATCAGAAATTTACAAATTAGATCTCAAAGCGTTTATTTGTTTGAATATGGGTAATATATGAGGTGATATGATACATTTAACAAAAGCGACACAGACAATCCGGATGACACAGATAGTTTGTGAAATAATAGTCTTCGTCACTTTTCGTGACTTTTATTTATCCTTGCTTTGATAACGTGAAAGTTTGTTCATATTGCTCAAAGTTCGTTCGCAAGAGTTGCGGACACCTGTCTGTCGTACTATTACTACTCAATCACGCATGAACGGCTCAACGAATTCGGATGAAAGGCGCCCAGATAAATTATGTTTTGGAATTGCACATAATAGGCTTGTATCAACTTCGTCTATAGTCTCGTTGGTTTACGACTTTTGATAAAAACTTCCCGTTTCCAATTCGTGATTTAACTGATTTAGACAGCACGTTTAGTATACCTACCTACTTTAATTATTTTTATAGTGTGATGATTATTGTGAATGTGAGGACTATGTGGATCATTGTTTTTGTTCCCTTCAGTTAGTTTTAGTCGTAGTCTGGCAGTTTGAGTAATTTATGCGGCCTACCCAAATGCCCTTTCATTGATGTTCGTTGAGTCTTTGGGCTCCTTAAGTTTTGAGTTGCATGATTAGGGGGAAGTCCCCTAGTGGCGGACACCTAAGGTTTTCAGGAAATAAAATAAAAACTGTTTCGAAAAATGTAATTTTATTTGTTAATTAGTTAAGTTGACTAACTGTAGAATGAATACAAATTAACAAAAACGCAACTTCTGCATAATCTTATTCAAAAACAAAAATTAAACATTGGTGTAAAAAAATGCAATTGCTTGAAGTGGCACCTAGTACCGGACGGACTTCAGTTCGAACTCCTAGTACCGGACGCTTTTAAAATATCTGGCATCGATCACATATGTAGTCGTCTGAAGACTCAGGAATGGCTGCACATTCTTCATGAGCCCACCCATGGCAGCTGGAGCACTGTATCCAGTAATTTACGTGATTCACTAAAACTTGTTCGTACTCGGGTGAGAAGGTGTTAGTGAATTTACCGATCTTTGGTTGCAACGTCACTTCTTCTCCACGTTTCAATGCCGATACCTTATCATGTAAGTAGAGTACTTTTTGGGATGTTGTAACGCAATGAAGCTACTCCCAAACTCAGCTCTTTGGACAAAATTTTATCTATCACAGTTTGTAAACTTTTTTGTCCCATTTTCCTTTCTTTTTCTTCTCCTCCATTGCAACTTTTCTCTGTTCTTTTATCCTCTGAAATAACGTACAAAAATTACTACTTACAATAAATCCATTTATTTACGAGAAAAATAATTTTTTTCATTGTCCGACGTTAAGGGACAACTTTTTGTCCGGTACTAGGGGACAGGATAGTACCACAATTACGTAATCTATACGTAATCCGTTTTGAAAATCAACAAATAAAAATATAGACTACGAATAATAATGGAACCGTATCTTAATTAACAAATACCATAAAGACTTAAAACACCAAAATGTAGCTGTAACACTCACCTTGATCTTATATGACGCAGTATTTTTCCGCCAAAAGAAAAACCGACCGCTCCCGATGTTGCCTACAGCGTCACTAACAAACTGCGTCACGTGACTCTGTACCGTTATGCCCCCCCCGCGCCTCTTTCACACGTGTTTGAATCGTTCACATTCTAACTTGTCGAGATAATAAGAGTGTCCGGCGTTAGGTGCCGTCCGGCGTTACGGGACTTCCCCCTACTGACAAATGCGTGCACAGACAGATCCACTCAATATGTGTGGTTCTTTCATCAAAAAACCATTTCAGATACCAATCTACATGGTCTTCACATGATCTGACCAAGATTATGTCTGGACTTTGAAAGAGACTCCTTAGAGACCTCTGAGTTTGTTTCGGCTTTTCTTCTCAGAGTACCTACTCAGATAGGAAACGCCGACCTCGTGTAGTTTTAAAAAAAATTGATTGACTTGTAAAAGTGTTTGTACAATACTACTTACAGAAATAAAATCATTTATGATTTATGATAGCGCTGGCAAATAAAAACAGTACCATAGACTAAAACAAACGTCATACATGTTTACACGAATGAGTGCAATAAATAAATAAGTGACTTTGCATTACATTATAAAATCGTACTAAATTAAGTATTGTTAATTTTAAGGTTTGTTTTTGTTTAGGTGTTAATTTAAAAGTCTAAGAAGGAAACTGGAACATTGTTACAGTTAGTTAGTTTTTTGAAATAAAATTATTGTTACCTAACTAAATTTACAATGTATAGTATTTAAAAAGTGTTATTAATTACAAATCAAATATTGTTCGCGATTATATTTTTACTAAATACAATCTAAATTTTATTGTAAAACAAATGTCAACGGAAGTCGTTGCTGTCTGACGTTGACAGTTGTTTAAACGTATAAATAGGCTTATTCTTGTTGTAAATTGTATTTTGAACTGTGTACATCTCGCTGTAAAATTAAGTTGTGTGAATCATTGTTGGTTGTGAGTGATAAAAATTGTTTACAAGATGTCTGATCGTTATCATTTCAGATCCCCGAACCCTCCTGCTCTTACATTTATACCTACATGAAGAAATTCCTCTAGGGGCTGTTTAGCAATTTGCGAAAAACAAAGACCCAAGAGAAATATAAGATTCTGAAGCGTTCTCGTTTCAGGTTGAGACATGGGTGAGGTGTAAAGACGGTTCGGAACCGCGCCAATATAATTTGTGTGCATTTATTATCTCTGGCGAACGATTTCATTGGAATTTTAGGGCCCACAATCGAGAGATTAGATAGTTACGTGGTTTACTTTCATTTATTTCCGAAATCTTGAAAAAAGAAAATTCCCCGGGTAAAAATGATTTTCGGTGTGAGTTCCTGGTTGGGAGTCCCTGGTTAAAAATACGGGCCGAAAATCGGCCCGTATTTTTTACCAGGGTCGTTCTTTCTCAGGTGATAAATAGCGGTTTTACCTCTAAGGCCTACATTCTGATAAATACCCACATCATTTGTTTATTTACTTGGTCCAAATTAACAGACAGAATCCGTTACTTTATGTGTGTAACGAACGCACTTACTCAGTGAACCGTGACTAGGCTGAGTTGTTTGGTTAACGCAATAACCCCGCTGATATAAGCTAATCATGTATTCTTCCAGCCGGCACGAGAAAAGCGACGCTAAAGTAACAGATGAAAGCTCCCAAATTATCTACTCTAAAAACTCCGTCCCCATATTATACAAAATCAATTCTGATTTTCCCAATGTCAAAAGCCAATACTTATTTGGTATTCATGAGAGGCTTTTGCATATTTTTTGATAATATCAAATATTTACGTATCCTCTGTGGCAATTTGACTTCGATTCATTTAATTAAAAACTTGCCGGTAATGTAATTTTTTTTATAGTACTGTGTGACCTAAGGCCACGCTTAATCCATGCTTTTCTGTCACTTAAGTAGTCCATTTTTACACGGAAAAGCGTGTTTTACCGGCGTTGACACGTGTGAAGTTATGTTATGTATGCAATGTCATATCATAAGAGACCCATCACAATTCACTTTTCATTCCAATGTCGAACTTAAAAGTGATCATTCAGTGTCATCCCGTCATTTCTGATGTTTATTTAATCACTTTGATTTATTAGGTCATCCCACTTCCAGTGTCATATTTTTTTATTATTATTATTTTACAAAAACTGACTACTATACTATATAACCTTGTGACACTAATCAATAATCTCCAACACTATTAATCACTCGCTCCCAGACTGCTGGCAAATCTTGAACACCATTTAAAGTACCACTTCGATTTAATTCATCAATAATGCTCTTTAGTTTAATATCTAAAACTCCTTTTTGCTATTGTATCGAGTACCCGACAATTTCCTCTTCACATGGCCAAAACAATTGAAATCACAAGGATTCATATCCGGGGAATATGGCGGCTGAATAATTTCAATCCATCCTTTATCTTCAATTAAATTCTGAACTATTTTTGATTTGTGCGGTCTGGCGTTATCATGTAAAATTATAGGACTCGTTATATGATGTTCGTCTGCCCAAATAGGAATATTTTCTTCTAAAAATGACTTATATCGCTCTCCAGTCATAGTTGTATTTTCATCATAAGTTCTCCAAAAAGCAATGCCTCTGACATCCATAGCTACTATTAGTAGTATTTTTCGTTCATGTAGCTCTGCACGTGGTAAATGTTCAGCTGAAGTGCCCGGTTCCACCCAACATCGTGACTGATGTCTTTGACGAAGAGTATAAAATTCGACCCAAGTTTCATCAAGGCATATGAATCTATTAAGTATATTTTTCTTACGGCGATACCACGATAAATGGCTACGCGCAGTTTCATAACGAAACTCCTTCTGATCCGTGTTCAGAGTGTGGGGCACCCACACTGCACTTTTATTGACCAGACATAAATCCTCCGTGAGTACTCTATGTATAGTGGAATGAGGAATGTTAAGTTGAGTGGAGAGATCACTGACACTGACCCTACGTGACTGACGAAGTGCTTCCTTGATTTTGTCCCTTGCTTCTAATCTAGTCGATGATAATGATCGAGGTGCTCGCGGCTCATCTTCAGCTGTGGTTCTTCCTTGTTTGTACATTTCAAGCCATCGCTGTACGGTTCTTTTATTTAAGGCGTTACGACCAACACACTTTACCAGTAAGTCGTGCGCAACTCCTCCAGAGTAGTTGAGTAAAGCACAAAACTTTAGAAATATACGTTGCTCCACTACATTAATAGATTTTTTTAAATCTTCCATTTTAAATCAATGCACGTCTTGACAATACAACACACCAAATTAAACTAACATGATTGTACAAGACAACACATGTATTAACTATTGCATACCATTGCGCAATACATAAATATTGGAAATAAAAAATATGACACTGGAAGTGGGATGACCTAATATCAATGAAATTTAATTGATTTCGCTGAACCTTGTCATAGTAGTTTAGTGGTTTATCGACGCAGGCACCTGTCCCACCGCCATCCCACAAGGAAGCGACGAGCTGTCAAACGATTGTAAGTCCCGTGTTACAGGGGCGGATCTACTTAAAGGCTTTTTGGGCTGCAGCCCAGGGCCCCGCGAATACAGAGGGCCCCCAACCGAACTGAAATCAATAGACGATATTGTCAATAATAAAAATTATCTAGAATTAAAAAAAACCGATCGGATTGCTCAAAGGACCTACAGTGCGATGACCAAATAAAAGAATTTGCAGCACAAAAATGCAAAGAAGTTGCTTTATCACTACATAGTATAAAACAAAGTCGCTTCCCGCTGTCTGTCCCTATGTATGCTTAGATCTTTAAAACTACGCAACGGATTTTGATGCGGTTTTTTTTAATAGATAGAGTAATTCAAGAGGAAGGTTTATATGCATAATACATGCATAATATAGTAGAGAAACACTGATCATTTTAGAGGTTTCTAATGTGATGTCGTAAATAAACACATTTTTTTGCGCTTACAATGCAAACGCTGGCTTAACCCTACGAGATAGATCAAAATAATGTACTACAGTATTGTACACCTTAAAAAGGTCTACAAAAAAGTCCGCGATGGCATATGTCTATCTCTTAGGGATAACCCACAATAATCATTTTTTATCCTATACTTTTTAAGAGAAATAATGGCTCTAAAATTATCAGTGTTTCTCTACTATATTATGCATGTATTATATACATATAAACCTTCCTATTGAATCATTCTACCTATTAAAAAAACCGCATCAAAATACGTTGCGTAGTTTTAAAGTTCTAAGCATACATAGAGACAGACAGACAGCGGGAAGCGACTTTGTTTTATACTATGTAGTGATAGTGATCAGCATTGCACCCGTGCGAAGCCGGGGCGGGTCGCTAGTAATTTATATAACATAACCATTTATAACCTGTCAATTTATTTTGCAATAAATAATGTTTTAATAAATAAATAAAATATTTTGTTTTCCTATTTTCTTCCTGTACTTAACATATATTACATTACATGTACCTACATCACTACAGAAAACAGTTTCTTGTCAAAATGGCAATTAATTGAGTAATTAGGTAGGGCCCCTAAGCAGTATTAGCCCAGGGCCCCACAAATTCAAGATCCGCCCCTGCCGTGTTAGTACAAGAGAAGAGATACATATATTTATAGTTGATCGCTGAGCGTTCACTACTGGCAAGTGCTATCAAAGAGAGTACTCGCTCAGCGACGCTGCTGCTTAGCGGTTAGAACATTCGCCGAGAGACTCACGCTTGGTACATACGCATACCAGCGAGTAATCGGTCAAACCGTTTTTAGCTCCTAGCTCTATTCACTTCTTATGAATCGCCCGCAGTGAGACAGGTGCCTAAGGTTTTCGATAGGTCGTGTTTGTTCCATTCGTATTGCACCAGTTGGTGTGAACCTAATCATGCAGCTTACAGTGAGAAGATTTTTTTAAACTTATTTTTTAGAAAGCGATCTTTTTTCTCACTGCCTGGTAAATGCATCATCATAATATATCAAAGTTAATTGACATCATTATAAGGAAACGTTTCTCATCTCAATACTCTATAATATACAGTTTGTACTTGACTTTAGACAATGTAGAAAATTTTCCGATAATTGTGGCTTGTACGTGCTTCGTCTAGGTGTTATTATTAGGTGTTTACCTGAGCTAGATTATATTTACGTAGAAATCTCATCTCATTTCAGGGATGACTTTGCGAAACCTGTCTCGTCACATGAGGAGTATGAACTTGAAGTAAGTTCCGTACACGTTATAATAGCAAAACACATAGTACTAAACTAATAATTAGGTACATAAACTAGAACGTAACATTCACTTAACTTTTTTTTTTTCCCTATTCTCTAACAAGCCACCAGAAAAAAACTTAAGAGACACTATTATCTACATTTCTTTTTTACTTCTCCTTTCGCAGGTCTGCTGGGAGAAATACGCAGTACGTTTGTTCTCAAATTATAATTATGTACTATACTTATGTATTTTACTGAGTGTACATAAATAATAAAATAAAATAAATAATAAGAAAAGTTCATAACTGCGTCTAAGTTGTATAACTAACTAGGCATGTACTGAATACAGTATATCAATATTGTTTTTTTTACTGATTTTGCTCTACCCAATAGTCGAACTTTACAGTATTACTTATACTGTGATCTAGTCAAAAAGTGTTAAAGTACTTACGCTTCAGAAATTAGGGCCCTCAGCTTGCAGAAGACGATACCCAAGCTGTATGGGTACTGGTGCCAATACACCGACAGATCGTTTGGAAGACCTGAAACAAAAAAACGCTAGTTTTATTTAAAAGGAAAGAGACCATTTCATAGAAATATTTTACTTTTTAGTCATTATGTTACAGAATCTGAAAATCCTCGAAGGCAGTGGAAATAGACCTCGTGTTGCCCATGAACTACTAGGGGCGTTCAATAAAAAAGTGAGAATGAGTATGTAACAGGCAACTTTTTTCTATTTATTTTTCACCATAGTCACCTTTTACTGTAATACGCTTGAAATATCTTTTTTCTAAACTTAAAATTCCGTCGATTTAAAACTTCCTCGTGAGCACCAAAAAATTTCTGTACTGCAGCGACTACTGCTTCATTATCTCAAAATTTCTGTCCTCTCAGAAACTCCTTCTACCACGGAAATAGACAGAAATCACTACGGGCAAGTTCTGGTGAATATAGAGAATGCTCAAGAATTTCAAAGCCAGCGTCTTGAATTGCAGCCATCGCAAAGGTGGACTTATGGGCGGCCCGGCGTCGTCTTGATAAAACAAGACGTCTTTGCAAGTTTGCATTTCCGTTTCTCGCGGATTTAGTTGCGCGATATTTTTATTTGTCCTGAATATAAAGAGCCCGTCACAGACACATTTTTCAAGCACTGATACTTAATAACTGGACAACTGGACGTACTTATTTTTGTTTTTCCATTTTGGCCAAAAGTCTACCACCAATCGCAAACAAATGACTTCTATTATTTGAAAACAAAAGATAATCAGTTTATTTTTTTTTTTATGTATAGCAGATATTCCAGCTTTACCAGCCAGTATTTATTTTTTATACCTTCAAAGAGTTTGTATCCCATTCTCATTTTTTTACTGAGCGACCCTCGTATATCTGATCTATCGTACACTAGAGCAACCATGTTTCCAACAAACAACTCAATTAGTCCCTTACCTAACCCTAACAAGCAGTTTTAAGAAAACATTTCAAGGTTCTATTCTTCAATAAGAAAACTTCAAGGTCTAATACTTCAATGTACTTCAGTAACGATAACCTACATGGTCAAACGATGCATTTGCCGACAGAAATTGTTATGGTATATCTAACAAGCTATAATACAATAAGTAGGTGTATGTGTAACGTCATAGCTATTGCAAACAATTTTGTTCGTACGGTTTTAGTACACCATTTGTGTACCGTTTCGGAACGGCTCCTAAAACGTAATAAATACGAAACAAGGGCAGGAAAACTGTATCACACTCTGTTACGCGACGCGAATATATCGTAGCTACATAGATTGGTGTGGGTGGTATGTTGATAATGCCTCGGGGATTTAAAGACTTTAGCCATTCAGCTAGCTACATTCTAGCCCAAATAAACTACCAGTAAAAATTGTTGTCACACTTAAAAAAATCTAAACATGAGGAAGGGCTGAAGCTACGAAGAACAAAAAGGTGTAAGGGACATTTTTTTTTCAAGTGTTCATTTATACAAAAACTTAAAAAAGAGTGTAACGAACAATCTTAACAAATTAGAAAACAACATTTAAGCCCGAAACAACTTAATCCATCTCTTATGAAATTAACCATGTTTCTTTCAAAACAACTCGAGTCAACGCGACGCTAAACGATGTCACGATAACAGATTAAAAACTTTAATGGAAAAGAAATTACGTTGAACAAAAAACAACTTTGATTCAAGCTTCGTAGTGTTTTTTTGGGAAATAAAACAGTTAATAATAAACGAAATACCTGTAGAATATGTAATAAACATAAGAGGTGTATATGGACCGACGACCTTTAGAAGGTGATTGAGACAGACTGGATGCGGAAGACGGAGGACGACGTGTTGTGGCACATCCTGGGAGGGGCCTATGTCGAGCAATGAACTACGATAGGCTGAGTTGATTGAAGAGGTATACAAGGTGTAATTTAAATAACGCACAACCACTTAAGAGGTAATTGTACTCATCATTATGAACAACGTTTACTATGGGACCAAACCCGAAATCGCGAAAAAAAAATCAGCTGTTCCTTACATTTTGACGAGTTATGCGAACATAAATGTAGGGAATAGCAGATTTTTTTTTTCGCGATTTCGGGCATGGTCCTGTAGTAAAAGTTAATCATAATGATGAGTACAATGACCCCTTAAGAGGTTGTGCGTTATTTAAGTTACACCTTGTATATTACACCCACATTAAGGCCACTTCAATTTTAAATCCCATGTAAGTAATAGGGGGCAAACTTACTGCCATAACCGGGGACTCATCCAGACTCCAGTATGAAAAACATTATCATATTGCCCGACCTTGGAATCGAACCCAGTATACTCACCCACGAGACCCACGAGGCCGTCAAAACAAAATACAACGTGTAACGTTAAATGCGCAAAACCTCAGACGCCCCAACTGATTTTTAATTCAATTGACCTATTTCAGAGAGAAAATAAGTCATTAAAAAAAATTGTAAAGGTTTTATGTGCTGTTTAAGTTTTACTGGCCATTCTGATCGTTTCTTTCGTCTGCGACCACGCTTTATCGAGGGTAGAGTCGTCACAGGGCCGCTGCGCCGCGCTGACATTGGCTTGCTTGACCTATTAATAAATAGACACGGCAACATAGAAAAATGTGACCTATATTAAAAAGTGGTTCAATTAATTCTGCTCGTTATTCTGATCAAACTATTTTCCGGTTTTGCGCATTTAACGTTACACGTTGTATATTAAATACGTAGCACCTCTAATTTAATTCAAATTTAAATGTAAAGTCAGTTAAATTTTAATTAGAAGTAGAGGTTTCAGAGGTATTTCTAAAAGCTGTTTCTACCTGCACCTACTGTATGTAAATGGTTTTATCAGAATGATCTGCTAATTGCCACAACATAATTTTAGGCAATTCACAGAAGAGCGATATAAAGTTTAGGATTTAATTATAATTTTAAACAAATATAACAGACTTTAGAGCCTACTTAGTAGAAGGCTAAAAGTCACCCAAAGGGCAAAGGAGAGGGCTATGCTTGGAGTTTCTCTACGTGATCGAATCAGAAATTAAGAGATCCGCAGGAGCACCAAGGTAACAGACATAGCCCGAGGAATTGCCAAACTTAAGTGGCAGTTGGCAGGGCACATTGCTCGCAAAACAGATGGCCGATGGGGCCGAAAGGTTCTAGAGTGGCGACCGCATACCGGAAGACGTAGCGTTGGAAGGCGTCCCACAAGGTGGTCCAACAACCTTGTGAAGGCTGCAGGAACCCGCCCGCTGGATGCGGGAAGCACAGAACCGGTCGGAGCTTGGGGTATATAATATGTCCAGCAATGGAATCTGGCGGTCGATTCTGGAAAAATCGCACCGTGATAACTAAGGTGAAGTGAGCTTAGAGTGAGCTGTGAGTCATGCTGATGCTAGGGATTGACACTATTGACGACTCTCTCCACGCTCACTTCACCCAAGTTTTCACGGTGAGATGGTTACAGAATCGCACGGCTGTTCTTCTTTTGTAAATAGGCACCTACCTATCGTAACGATGGTAAATAATATGTGTGAAAAACAATTTAAGTTAACACTAAGCGGCCATATTTCGATACTAAACAAAATTCGAGATGTACTCGTAATAGAAGAACGCAAAACGTTTATCGCTCCACCGAGATTCGCAATAAAATTAATTCATCCAGAAGGTTTCATTCGATCTAGCGTCGTTTTTATCACCAGCCGTCGCAAGAACGTCATGCGAAATTATATTTACGTCGACTAGATTTAATATAAAGCCATTGGAGTACGTAAATGTATTCGGATTTGTTTAATTGAATTCGGGCGGAATTCTATTTATCATAGCTTCAGAGATAAAACTCGATTTACCAAAAACAAGCCTGAAATAACTTAGCCTGTCCGCCTAAAATCTAGATCCATTACATGAACGAAAAAACCACAAAAAAACAACAACAATTTTGTTTTTGCAAAGTAATATAAAAATATATAAAATATACTTAAGTAATTCTCAGAAAGTAAGAAATGTTAACACGTTCGTTGTCAGGGCGTCGTTAGGCGGGAAATTAATATAGTGCGTTATGACAGTACGTCGAACGACGACTCACTTATTTTTAAGAGTATTGGCAGTTCGTCGTCCAACGATATTTTTTCGAATAAGTATTATAAAGAGCAGCATCCACTGTCATATTGTGAGCAATTTCATATTTCTTACTGTCGTAACACGAGTATTTTGTGGGTAGTTTCATATTGCTATCTCAGTCGCTCGCACACACACGTAAACCGTTCGTGCACGAGTACTACGTCACGGTAATATTATACGACGATATTATTACGATGATATTATAGACGAAATTTTAAGAGCTTGTAGCGAAAATAAACAACAATTACGTTACACAACAACTTAGATGTAAACAAAAGAACAAAGTTTCGTTCTTTACGCCAAACTATAAAGAAAATGTCACACCGATCTCCGACAGCTAAAAATGACCCTTCGGCCTTCGATAGGTACTTCGATAGGTAGATAACTATTTAATTGCTAATAATATACTAAACTTTTGTATTTTTTTTATTGCATAGGTTCCTAGCGTAGATAGTTATCTACCTATTTTCCAAAGAAGAAAAACTGAACCAGTAATTTTGTAGGTACATTTACATGGAGGCCAAGAATGAATTCTGACTAAAAAAAGAATTCACTCTTTCAAAAAAAAAAACAACTTATGTATGCGCCCCACTGTAGGGCAAAGGTCTCCCCCATACTTTTCCAGTTTTCCACATTATAAAACTAAAATACAAACTGGAAGCTTTTAACTAGACCATCAATAATTTGATAGCTTTAAAGTTTAGTCAACTTAAAGGGAATTTCAAATGAACACATTTCAGATTTCCGTTTATCCTAGTTTGAAATCAATTCATTCAACCTAAATCTAAGACCGAACCTGAATGCTAAAATATTGAAGATTAGAGGATAGCTCGAATATTCCTAGAATCAAAACGGGACGGGACTATAAAGTAATAACTTTACTCCTAATTTCGCCCATAAGACGAGCCAATGACCCTATTTTTCCTCGAAGCGTTACAAATTTTTAGCAGACCCACATTTCAACGAAATCGTCACCGTTGTTGTAATCCAAACCCAATGTACTACAAAAAAGTGGACTGGCAAATAAAAGCAGCACACAGGCACAAGCTTATGTGGTCCTTTTTTTTTGCCCGTCGACTTTTTTCGTCAAGACACAAGGCACTATAGAAATCCAATGAAATTTATAGACTCGTGTGACTGGCAGGAACAACGTAAAAAGCAATACATACATATTTCCATCGATCGCGGTCACTCGTGTGTGCTCTGCGTATTGACCGATGACCGATATTACCAATTACCTACTTAGGTTGTACTTACTATGGCGGCACTGTGTGATGGCTTGTGACGTTTGTTTTGTTATACTGCTAAATATTAGGAAACAGATGCCACAGTTTAATAAAGTAAACAGTAATACGTCTAGTGTTCTTTGAAATAATTACCTACAGCCACTCGGTAGATAAACTTCTTATGCAAGTCAAATTACGCTGACTACCTGAATTCTGTTGAGGACAATGTTAAAAAAAACGTAAAATACCTATGGAGCTATGTCAATAATCGTAAGGGTAATGTCGGCATTCCTTCCACTATGTTTTTTAAAAACCGGACATCCAGTGATCCGGAAGAGATATGCAATATGTTCATGGACTACTTCCAATCGGTTTATGAACCCTCAAACCTAAATTTGTACGAATGGCTACCCCCTGAAGAGAGTAGTGACAAATGCACTCATATTACTAGCATTACGTTTAGCGAACATCAGGTCTTGAAGTCATTACAAGCTTTAGATTCCACTAAAGGTCCTGGAGCGGATCAACTACGCCCTTATTTCCTCAAAAAGACTGCTCAGAGTATATACAGACCCCTGCAAATCATATTTAATATGTTTATATCAGAGGGCACCTTCCCTGAACAATTTAAAAGGGCGAATATAACTCCTGTATACAAATCAGGGTCCAAACAAAAGGTCGAAAATTATCGCCCCATATCTATTTTGTCTGCTTTGTCGAAGCTTTTTGAAAGGCTCGTTCATCAGGAAATTCTTAAGATAATTTACAGAATTATAATAGAACAACAACACGGATTTGTTAAAAGTAAATCTACGACTACTAATCTATTAATATTTACCGATTTTCTTTTTAGCAATATGGATCAACAAGTACAAGTAGACGCAGTGTACACAGACTTTCAAAAAGCGTTCGACAAAGTTGACCACAATTTGCTTCTTACCAAAATTGCATTTAACGGCATACGAGGAGATATGCTTCGCTGGTTTGCATCATACGTTAGTAATAGATCACAAAGGGTTGTTATCAAAGGATTCCACTCGGCGACTACTGTCGTAACATCTGGCGTACCCCAGGGCTCAATTTTAGGGCCTCTTTTATTCATTTTGTTCATAAATGATATTGGAAATTGTTTCAGACACTCAAAATTTTTGCTTTATGCTGACGACCTAAAAGTCTTTAAAGCTATAAGAAAACCTGCAGATTGTTGTCTGTTACAAGAAGATTGAAATCGATTCTCTGAATACTGCATTCAAAACAAACTTTACCTTAGTATTTCCAAATGTTTAACGATATCATTCACAAAAAATAAAAACGCTTTAAATCATAATTATAATCTAAACAATGTAAATCTATTGAAAGCTCCATCCGTGCGAGACCTAGGGGTACTGCTAGATAACAAACTTCACCTTGATCAACATAATGATAACATCACCAAAAAGGCTTATCGTATGTACGGGTTCGTTATGAGATCAGCTACTGAATTTAAACACGCAAGCACTTATTCTCATCTGTATAAAGCACTAGTTAGATCTCAACTCGAATATGCAGTGGTAGTGTGGAACCCTTTTTATAATAAATATGTTGAGATGTTAGAAAAAGTGCAGCGCAAATTCCTCAGATCGATGCACTATAGGTGCTCCCACAATTTCCCAACCTATAAAAACCTACTTAATAAATACAATCTAATGAGCCTGAAGTCTAGACGTTTATATCTAGAAATTATGTTTCTCTTCGACGTATGCTATAACAGGTATAACTGCTCTGAGATTACTAATAAAATATGCTACTATGTCCCAAGAACTGTTATTAGACGAGAGGTGCGCGCACGTCCTCTTTTTGCTGTATCCCATTGCCGCACCAATGCTGGTTTGCGGGCGCCTCTACGTCGCTTGTGCAAAAACTATAATGATTTTTGTTCAGAAACTACAGAATTAGATTTATTCTCAGTGTCAGCAAATAGTTTTCGTTCTGCTTTGTTAAAGAAACTTAACCCTTAAATGCATGATTTATTTCATCGAATTGCAAAAAAATGCTATTGTATAGGTATTTATCTAAAGAATTAAAAAGAATATATATTATAATGACATAAAATTATTAATATTCATAGAGTATATACAACGTGTCCCAGAAATCAACGTCAAGCCGAAAACGGGCAATAGGCCAAGTCGTGACAGCTATTAGAAAAATATAAAAAAAAATATTGGTCATGTACTTTTCGAATTATAAGCATTCAAAAATAAATCTCAAAAAGTGACACCCTGTGATGATTTTTCAAGTCCTGTGACTACATTATTAGCATTTCGGTAGTTTTTTTCTCTGTGATGTAACCATGAATAACCCTTCTGTAAATTACAGTTAAAAGTTAAAACGTAACTGCCTCAGTTTTAAATTAAATGTTAGATTTTTGCCCAATATTGAATTCAAAATAATGACATCACCCAACTTTAACCGACTGTACTGAAAAAAAAATCTACTACACTATTTTGGCAAGTAACTTTAAAAGATGGCGCGTTTAGTCAGGATTCCAAAATGGTATAACACATACTAATTGCTACTTCTTAATTGAGGAAAAAAAGTACATTGTTGGTTTTAGGTGCATTTGAAATAAAATTCAGTCGTTGGATTTCTTTTATTATAATTTTTATTAAATCAGATTTACGAAGTTTTATAACAAATGTTCAAACTGTTTTCCTTCAGCTGCAATGCAAGTTCTACATCTCTTTAAAAATGATCGCGTAATAAGACGGGCGTATCTTCTTGAGTTGATGTATTCAGCGGCTTCTGCAATTCTTTGGCGCAGCTCGTCTAAATCTTGAATTGGTTTAGAGTACTTTATCCTTTATCGTACCCCAGTAAAAAAAATCTATGGGGTTTAAATCGGGTGAACGGGCAGGCCACGAAATTGTACCACCCCAATCCACCTATCGGGGTATTCTCGATTGAGAAACTCTCGTACAGTGAGAGCATAATGCGCTGGGCAGCCATCTTGTTGATACCACATGCTGCCGTAAATGTTCAGTGGCACTTCTTCCAATAATTCTGGTAATTGGTTCTGTAAGAAGTTCAAATAACCCTGGGCATTTAAATTCTCCGGCAGCTCGATTGGACCAATAACTTTACCATTCAAAATTCCCGTCCACATATTTACTTTAAACTGGTACTGAGATCTATCTTCCCGCATCAAATTTGGATTTTCCACGTGCCATTCGTGCAAATTGTGGAGGTTCATGTAACCGTCCTTTTTAAATGTTGATTCATCGGACCATAGAATTTTTTCAAAGAATCGCGGGTCCTCTCGGTGCCTCTGCAACATCGTTCGACAAAATCGTACTCTCTCTGGGTAGTCTCGGGGTAGCAGACTTTGTACTCGTCGTACATGGTATGGGTGAAACTCGTTCTTTTTTAAAATACGATGTGCAGTACTTTTGGGGACTCCTATGCTCTGTTCAATTCCACGTACTGAGATACTTCTGTCTTCTTCAACTGCTTGCAAGACTTCGGCTTCGTAGGGCATAACGGGTCTTCCCTCGCTAACCATTTGGCTAGGAAATCGACCCTCTGATAATGACCGATGCACATTAATAAATACTCGATGATCGGGATGACGCTCAGCATTCGGGTATCTCTCACGATACACTCTTGCTGCGGCATAGGCGTTGCATAAGCATTCTCCATAAATGAGATGCATGTTGGCGTATTCCTGTGCGGTGTATCGAGATGGCATGATAAAACACTACACAAACACGGGGTTGCGATTAAAACAAGTCCGGGGTTGTCAGAAACGGTGCAGATAAATCCAAATTACAATGCAAATCAAGTCCAATAAACAAAGCCACAGTTGTAAGTACGAAGTCAATACGAATACAAAAAGATGTGCAGTCAACGAAAGAGCGTAACGTACTGCAGTATTGCACAATTTGCCGACGCATCCCTGTTTAGCCAGAGTAGCGTCTCTATCTGTTTCACTCACACATATGAAATGATGTGTCAATCCGTCTCCCTCTTAGTTAGATAAAAGTAGCGTCACTATCTATCTCGCTCCCACTTGTCAAAGTAGCGTCACCTCACATTAGCTAAAATGAATCTTTCTCGCTCACACTAGTCAAAATAACGTCACTCTTCGTCTCAATCGAACTTTTATGAAATACGGCTTCATAAAAAAAAAATGTTTTTTCTCAATTAAGAAGTAGCAATTAGTATGTGTTATACCATTTTGGAATCCTGACTAAACGCGCCATCTTTTAAAGTTACTTGCCAAAATAGTGTAGTAGATTTTTTTTTTCAGTACAGTCGGTTAAAGTTGGGTGATGTCATTATTTTGAATTCAATATTGGGCAAAAATCTAACATTTAATTTAGAACTGAGGCAGTTACGTTTTACTTTTAACTGTAATTTACAGAAGGGTTATTCATGGTTACATCACAGAGAAAAAAACTACCGAAATGTTAATAATGTACTCACAGGACTTGAAAAACCATCACAGGGTGTCACTTTTTGAGATTTATTTTTGAATGCTTATAATTCGAAAAGTACATGACCAAGACTTTTTTTTATATTTTTCTAATAGCTGTCACGACTTGGCCTATTGCCCGTTTTCGGCTTGACGTTGATTTCTGGGACACGTGGTATATTGTTTTGACAAAAAGAGGTGCGTTCAGAAGCTCACAGCTATCACATTCTTAAAAGAATTAAATGACGTAGTTTGTTGCCATATGGCAACATTATGCATTTAAGGGTTAAGGATTCCGATGTATAGTTATTTGAACAGTCTTGTAGTCTTACTCGTATAGATTGTTCATTAGTAAAGTTATATGAATTGTATATACTGTGGATAACGGTGTGAGTTTCACATTTATATAATATCTTTGTTTATATTATTTGCGCAGATATAATGTGTTACTGTTTGTTTGTCCCAAATAAATAAATAAACAATACTAGGGTTGTACACTGACTGTCCCTTGGGCTGTAACTGTACTTTGTAAGTCCGGAAAATTTAATTATGGGAGAGCATTCTATTTTAATACCTTGTTGAGTACTCAAGTACACCACGATTTCGAAGCGCATCGTTTCGGCCGTTTTGTAATGTCGATGCTGTAAAAATCTCACAGTGAAAACTTGCGTGGAGTGAACTGTCAGTGTCATCCCCCTGATGCTAGGGATTAACCAAGTAAACATTTACAATCATAATCGAGATTTTTATTAATATTTTTATGTAAATTCTATTGATAATTTTATATAATTTCAAAGCTAGAATTTTAGTTCCCAAAACAACCTATACAGCGTGTAACGGAAGGGGGGTATCAACCCTGAAGGCGGTGAATGTGCTCATGAAACTCAACAACTTTCCCCAAAGAACATAGGTCGAAATATGAAAAAAAAATTTGGCCCTCCCATAGTAAATCAATCAGCTGGTAGTTAGTTTTGTAAGGAAGGGCCAAATTTTTTTTTCATATTTCGACCTATGTTCTTTGGGGAAAGTTATAGTTTCATGAGCACATTCACCTCCTTCAGGGTTGATACCCCCCTTCCGTTACACGCTGTATAAGGACTAGTCTAGGAAAAAAAGAAAAAAACAACATTGAGATTCTGACTAACAATAAGTTTCTGTTTTGCTATTTTATTTTAAAACTCCACAATATACACTATTTGCGCTGTAGCATGGTGCGGGTGACAGTTGCCCGTATGACGTTGACATTTGTCAGTACCACGTAGGGATGTGAGGTTATGCAATTCATTTTTATCGCTAACGATACTCGCAGCGTGAATCTAGTTCTCTTTAATATTGTTATGAAAATTAGTGTATTATTCAGTTGTGCAGTGTAACTACTTGTGTGCTACGTGTATAAACTTGTCAATATAAATGTTTTATGGCTACATAATTATCTTTGTACTTATATAAAATAATCAAAATCGGGTTTATGTTTTTTTTTTCGTGACAACATTTTTGCTCTATGGTGCATCGGCGCGGCGGCCATGTTGTTTACCCGTGCGATGCTGTGAGTGCGAGTACGAGTGCAAGCGCGTTATATTGTGACTTAATGTGACACGTATTACGATTTCATTGTTTGTTTTCATTTTTGTTAAATTGTTATTTGTTATAAGTTTGTTGAGTGTGTTGTTATTACCATGCCTAAGCATACAAAAAAAACTGTTTTGGGTAGTCAGGCCAGGGAGCTTGTTGTTCGCCTCCGAGACTACTTTGAAAGAGAACAACAAAATAATGGACCGTTGTTACCATTGAATCATATTGTAGAACGAGTAGCCGAAGCTCTTGATATTGGCCGCAATACTGTTTCGCGTATAACACGTGAGAAAATTGGCCAAGATGGGATGTTTGAAAATAAATTATCGACACCCAACAAAAAGCGGACCAAGGTGAAGCCAATCACAGATTTGGATGATTTTGCTAAGGTTGCTATTAGAAATCATATTTATGATTATTATAGAAGAATGGAGCTACCCACATTGCTCAAGCTTCTAAAATCATTAAAAGAAGCTGACTTGTTCAAAGGAGGTATTACTTCGCTACGGCAAGTTATAAAAGATATTGGCTTTGTTTACAAAAAAGTTAACAAAAGAAAGATTATTATGGATAGGACTGACATTGCCCTAGCAAGATGTAGATTTTTAAGGAAGGCCAAAAACATAAGTGATTGGAGCAAAGTTGTCTTTTTGGATGAAACGTGGCTAAACGCCAACCACACAGTGGGTAAAAGTTGGACCGACGATACGGCACAATCGTGTACCAAAGTGCCGGAAGGCAAAGGCGAACGCCTTATTATTTGTCACGCAGGTACAGCAAGTGGATTCGTCCCTGATTGTTTGCTGGCTTTTAAGTCAAAAAAAACTACGGAGTATCATGAGGAGATGAATTACGAAAAATTTAAAGATTGGTTCATAGGTCTATTAAACAATTTAAAAGAGCCTATGACCATAATAATGGACAACGCACCCTACCATTCGGTGCAAGTTAATAAACCCCCAAACCAATCCAACCGCAAAAGCGAGTTGGTGAAGTGGCTGAGTGAAAACGGAGTTACAGCAGATATAAAAATGTTAAAGACGGAGCTTATTGCCTTAGTCCGACGCCATAAGCCACCAACTCCTACCTATGCTCTGGACGAGATGGCAAAAGAAAAAGGCCACCAGGTCCTTCGACTACCACCCTACCATTGCCAGTATAACGCTATTGAGCTGATTTGGGCCCAAATAAAAGGTATGCTTTTAATTTCAATTCCCATTTTGAAGCTTTATAAAAAAATCAGCTTTCCGATCGTAGCATGTACCTAGTTTAAAAACATTACCAGATACTAGATTAGGCTGATTGATGATTATTTGAATACTTTTTTTTATAAGTTCGTTTATTTTTAGGTTACGCCGCAAGAAATAATACTTCGCCGCCATTTACGGCAAATAAGATGTTGGCCCTATTACAAGAGGCCATCAACAATGTTCAACCTGAAGACTGGTCGAAGGTCGTGAATAAAACAAAAAGGGACATTATGTCTGATTGGGATCGTGACATACATATTGACAACATAATTGAGTCATCGTTAATAATATCCGTCACAGATTCAGATGATGAATTGAGTGACAATTCAGATGTTCCTGACTCTGATATGAGTTTAGACGAATAACATGTATTTTTTTTTAGCAACCTTTTAAGCAACCTTACCCTATAAATGTTCTGTTGTATAATTAGACCTTTTAAAAATAAAAATTGACCTACGCACAATATACGTTTTTTATTATAAAAAATATCGACTATCCATCGTAGCAGTACATCCCATCACTAAATACGTCTATGGCGTTACGTTATACGCATAACACTTTGCTTAATTTTTCATTCAATTTGATTTTATTTCTTGATTAGAACATTCTGGTTGGGTTTAATTTAATTTACTACAGTTATTAATTATTTAATATATTACGAATGTGGTACAACTGAAATACTAAGTCATAAATTGTAAATCGCGGCAACTTTCAAGAGTGAAACGAAATGTTACTGAAACTGTCACCCGCACCATGCTACAGCGCAAATAGTTGTAGTAATGTTTGATTTCATATCATTTTAGACGTCAATAATTATAATTTATATGCTGTCACAGGTGCCATCATACGGTGCCGCCTGGTTTAGTTTGATTCTTAGGTAGGTAGGGTAGGTACCTATTTTGATTATTTAACCCCCGATTTCTGAAAGCCAATTTATTCATTTCTATTACGTGGTCAAGTAAAGAAAGAAACATAGGTGTATTTGTCACAGACGTAAATACAAAAAGATAATTAGCACGAATAATAGAGAAAAATAAATACATAATAGATGAAGAAGAGAAGTAATTTAATTTAATTGAAAATGGTTTATTTTCGCTAAATTATTGCGGCGTGTAATTGGTTTATCACAGGATTACAAGAAAAAAAAAATAGATCTCTGAGTTCTAAGAAGTTTAGATCAAAATAGAAATACAAAATAGCGTACACGCTTTCTTTCAAAGCATAGAGCAGCTTCGTAAATGAAATACAGATTTATCGAACACAAAATCGCTATTCACTAATTAACGACTATAAGGCATATCTTGATAGTAGATATTCGTAACATGGAACCTATGCTTACGCGAAGATGAAACCGATATAATAATATATTTATGTCAAAAATTATCGTCGGTTACTGAACTCTTTATGGGACACAAAACGCCCCCCAGACGTAATAACAATAAAACTTGTATTGTGTCTCGTTCAGTGGCCTTCAACCCATGAAGAATCAAGGTGAAAAAAATACCATAATACAACACACAATTGTATTCTTCGAGGGGTAGACAGAAGCGTATAGTAGTGGCGAGCATATTGCCATCAACACGCACAAATCCAGAAAATAACGACCGATGTTTAGTGTCGAAACCAGCACCCTAATTGCGTAACACACTATTACTCTCAATTTGAATCATTTTGAAGCATATTGCTAATCCATTCCTCCATATGTTTGAAAAATGTGTCTACTCAACAACGTAAATAACGCAATGAATGTTGTTGAACTGTCAAAATGAAACCCATTGCTACTAATAGTGTGTTACGCAATTACCCTGCAGGACCCCAAGCTCAACAGGACAATAAAGGATCTCAATCTATATACATAAAAGAAATTCGGGTTAGCTACAGCATTTATAACTCAAGAACGGCTGGACTTTTTTTTATAATCTTTGATTTGTTGGATTTGTCTCCGCCCCGAATAGCAGACTAACTCTTAAAACGTGGGATAAATTCACGAAAAAAAAAATATATATGAAGATAATTCATACTCCTAGGCAGTACGAAGTTCGCCGAGTCAGCTAGTATTAAATAAATAGATAAAACCGGCTAAGTGTTCCGTAGGGTTCCGTAGTCAGAATGAATTTATCCAAAGAACAAACTTAACATTGTAGTTGAAAATCATGTTCTCCCATACATTGTAACTGAAAATTTAACTTGGTGCAGTATTACTCGTAAACTTGTATAGCCTACTTAGCTGTGATAGTTTTCCTTTTATTAAGTGTATGACTTGATTTTTACATGGAACAAGAGCAGCCGGTCGATTCTGTAAAAATCTCACCGTGAAATCATAAGTGAAGTGAGCAGTGTCAATAGTGTTAATACCTAATGACAGCTCACTCCACGCTCACTTCACCCAAGTTTTCACGGTGAGATGGTTACAGAATCGCACGGCAGGACGATAATGATGACGTCAGAAGCCCAAAATACTGACAACTATTCTTATCAAGGGATATCGTATTACCCAGTAACTGGGTTGTGGAGGTCAGATAGGCAGTCGCTCTATGTAAAATACTGGTATTCAGCTGCATCCGGTTAGGCTGAAAGCCGACCCCAACATAGTTCAGAAAAGGCACTCCACATGCACTCCACCAATTATCAGCTCCTCGGAGAATAAGTTAAAAATATAAGTTTCACTTAATGGTTTTTGTATTGCAAAGTAAAAAAATATACTTGGGATATCTTACTTTAAACAGAGGAAATATTTTATATTCTCGGATTGCTTATACTTAGTGAGGGAAAAGTGCACAGAGATTTGGAGGGAGCATTTTGACGAGAGATCATTATCTAAAGGCATCTGGTATAAGACCATACAGCCTGGCCTTACGCGTTCACCTTGGTTCGCAGAGTCTGGTTTGTCTGGGACAGATGTTGTGACAGCCCTAAGACTTCGGTCTGGGCACATACCGCTAAACAACTTCGCGTTCCTGATGGTAATAAATCCAACTCACCAAATTGTGCTGAGTGTGGCGTGGTGGAGGATGTTTACCATGTGTTGGCCGAATGTGCCCGGAACGAGGTTGAGAGGGTCAACTTAATGCTCGAATATGATGTGAATCTGCGGGAAACGGGCTTGTGTAACTTGATTTTGGCCCGTCCTCTGTCAGATGAGGCTAAGTCAATTTTTAATTTAGTTAAATTAGCCATTAAGCGTAGATAAGTTAACCTTTGTGAGGCCTATGAGGGTGGCATGATCATTTCTGATCAAACCTTCTATAAAATAAATAAAGATTTAAAAAAAAAAAAAATATTTTCTATGTGAATATCAAAAATGACGGCAGCATCGTAATACAAAAAGTCAGTTGGTAGTTATTGGTGTTATTTGGCCATTTTTATTCATTGGAGCGAAGATTGACTGTCAATTTATCATTCTGTTTCTAATGTATTATGAGAATTATAATGAAATCTTAGTTTTTATGCGTTTTATACGGTATTTTTTTTTTAGTTATTTCAATAGGATTTTAAAGATTTCCGGTACATTATTTCAAAATAAGGGGTGCCAACATCTAGATGTATTGTTAAACAGAAATCCAATTTATCGGCACCGATGCTGAAAATTGGATTATTTAGGTGTGGACTAATTTACAGGATTATTATAGAATATTTTTAGTATTTGTTAGTAAGGATTAATATTAAAAAATATGATGTAACATTATTTTCCAAATATCCAACAATGCTGAACCAACATTTGGCCATTTATGAGCATAGTGGTGATAATTGGGTAACTTTTATGCCTATAAGTTGATTTATTAAATCTAATATCAATACCGAATTTGAACGTTTTTTGATCAACTCTAAAGTTGCAGAATTACAGCTCAAATTAAAACAACAACAAACAATCCGAAAACCGTAAATTTGTAGTAATATTACAATATAAATAAAATTAAAAAAAGTCCCGTAATCATCATCTGCCTAGCCTTTTCCCAACTATGTTGGGGTCGGCTTCCAGTCTAACCGGATGCAGCTGAATACCAGTATTTTACATGGAGCGACTGCCTATCTGACCTCCACAACCCAGTTACTGGGTAATACGATACCCCTAGGTAAGACTGGTTGTCAGACTTTCGGGCTTCTGACTACCCGTAACGACTGTCAAAGATCCACAAATGACAGCCGGGACCAACGGCTTAACGTGCTGTCCGAGGCACGGAGGGGTCTCGGTATGTGAAAATGGTCACCCATCCACAGACCAACCGGGGCAAGCGTAGCTTAACCTAATCGATCGACCTGTGCGGCTGTTATTAAAAAAGTCCCGTGATAAACTACATATTTACTTACCTACTTTGTACGGGAACCTCAGTGCGCGAGTCCGACTCGTACTTGACCAGTTTTTTTTTTTTTTTAATATTGTCAGGTACTCTCAAACCTTGTTAATTTATTTTAGTGTACCTGTTATTTAATACATAATTTATACAGAGAACGGAACTTCATTCCAACCGGGGGTACCAAGACACCTCTCGACTTTATTTATAGCCAAAGTACCTGTGGCAGAGAGGAGCAGAGGGGCAATTCTCGTAATTTTAAGAACGTTCACAGTTTGATCTCAGTCTCAATCTGTCAAAAATACCTGTGATTTTCCTACGTTTTTGACAAGTTTTGTGACATTAATTGTCGCTGAGATGAGATTGCTGCTAGATTTTGAACGTTTTTATAATTACGGGAATTGGCCTACATATTTATTTTTATCCTGATCTAATTTCAAGTACCAGAGATGAGATGAAAAATTACTATGTAAAAAACTTTTTAACAAAACAATACCGACTTCCAAAAAAAAAACACTACAAAGTGAAAAATAACTTTAATTTCGGAAGTCGCTACCTTTGGATCTGTATTTTAGTTTTTTGCCACCGACTTCCGAAATTAGTAATTTTTCACTTTGTAGTGTTTTTTGGAAGTCGGTTGTTTTTTTTTTATAAAAAAGTTTTTATTTTTCACTTTTTAGTTATATCTACCCCAAACAAATTCATATGACACTACTTGCTATGTATCTACTAACTATCAGTGACAGGAAGCTGCATCTGCGTTTATGGGGTACAGACGTAATGTTATGTTGTGCGATTGCGTAAACAATGCATACATATGCGACAGAAAAAAAAATAATTTTGCAAATCCGTCCATATATGACGGAGTTATGCCCGAACATACATACAAATAAAAAAATTGAAACATCCGAATTGATAGCCTCCTCCTTTTTGAAGTCGGTTAATTATGTCTCTAGAGTGCTCTCGTAGTAAAATTAGGTAATGCTCGTATTACTTAATTTTACTGTGTAGTTTTAATCTTTGGAGACCCATTATTTACCTATCCTTATCCTTATTTGTATTTTATTCACCTTGGTTATCTTGACTAATTTTTAAATTAGCACATTGTTCTAGTTTATTTATGCTAGTTATCCTGGTGAGTTTGTTCCGATCAGAAAAAAGATTCGCTTGTAAATCCTAGAACTATACGTACTTATTATGAAAGAAGTTTTTTTTTTTCTCTTATGTATCTGAAACGCAAGTCGGTATGATTGCTAAGATACCAGAATAAGATAGCTGAAAAGATTTTATAAAAACTTGGGACCTCACATATTTATATATTTTGTAGTGCTAATTGTATTTTTGTTGTTGTGTATTTTCTGGTGTACAATAAAATATATAATAAATATGGTCTAATGTGTAGGTGCCCGCCCTATTAAAAAGGTACTTCAAACATTTCATGAAAATCTCAATAAGACGCTAAGCAGACTTTTCAACTCTTAGTAACTACTTATCCATTCATTTACATGCCAATTTATACGTAAAGTAATATTTTTGTTTACATAAATTATCTTCTAATAAAAACTTACCAAACATCAGCAGCAACAGATCACTAACAGCCAAACTGAAAAGATAATAGTTGGTCGCAGTATGCAACCCGGGATGCTTCACGATAACTACACAAACGCACGCATTACCGACCACTCCAGTCAGAAATATTACGACTAATATTACACTAATCGGCACGATTTCCTTTAATGGTAAACGTCTGGATCCCATCAACCACCATAGCATTTCTTCCTCACTACAGTCAAAATGAGATAAATTGTTGCAACGATTAAAAAAATCGTCATAAGTCTCGTTTCCTCGAAGGAATAACTTTGATTCCATTTTTAAATTTTTTCACAAAAAGTTTTAAGAGTAAAACTATCGGAGGTAACACAAAAAAAATGTTGTCTATTACTTTCACTAAATATTATTATTATAATCAGTTAAAAATAATTGAAATATATATCATACTCCAAACGGTATTACGAAAAGTTGGTATTATCCGAAACCGCAGAGAACATGACCGATTCATCCAAATTCCCGCGCGCACTGATACAGCTGAAACTGAAACTTCCAGGACTGAGGACTACGGAACATTATTCACCTGTAATGGACATGTGGAGTTTTAGGAAGACATTAATATACAGTGATTGGACAGATAGATAATTATTAAACATTTTTAATTATCTCTATCTTTACAATTATTATATTTTTGATAAATTAATAGCAATCGAAAATTTTTCAGTTTATATGGGAGTTTTAATGAGTTACTTATATTAAATAGATAAAACACATCGTGTTTTTTATTAATTTTGAATTCGTAATCAATTAAACAATTATACTTAGTAAGATTTTCGAAAAGCAAAACCTTTTCGTTTGAAATCTCCCGCTCTATTTTCCCGGTAAAAATGTTTGACGTTTCCATGATAAGAGTATCGCCACCCTGATTTAGTCGATGTTTCTCAATCTCCCTTGTCTATTATGATCTCGGCAAGAATGCAGAGAATATCACGCAATTTATCATCTGTGAAGGTTCCGCCGCGCCCGTAAACTTTCGCACAGATAAAAAACGTCGATTTATATGGATTTTGGTGAATTAAAAGATCAATAATGCTCTATGTACTCGTGTTTCTATCGTAAATAGAGTTACAACTGTAAATGCCTTAGCGGGCGAAAGCTACGAAGCATTTAATATGTCTTCTCAAATCAACGACGAAATTGCGGACATAGCTATGACAAGCACTGAAGCAGATTCTTCACAAACACACGGACACGAAGGTAAATAAACAATTTACAATTATATAATAACAACAAACAATTTCAGTAACTGTACAATTGTTGCCGGTAAAAACAAATTAGTTGTATTTCATTTTAAGCTCAATAAAGATGTCCGCAGCATTCTTTGTACAATAACTTCTGCTTACTGTTTTAGGACATTACAAATAGAATAAATACTTAATTTCATACTCAGCCTTACTTAAACTCATCTTATAGACGTTACATCTATAACACCTACATCCAAAAGCAAACCACACCCACCACACCCACCTTACACAACTAATATCAGAATATAAATCACAATTTTCAATATTTTAGCAACATCAAGTGTAAATGCAGATGATGCATCATCCAGCAACGCTGCTACGCCAGCAGGCAGTGAGGGCCAGGCCTCCAGGCAGTCAAACCTGCAGCGCATACAGCAAAGGAAACAACAAGTGTACAACTGGCCGCATAATAAGAAGTTACTCAAGTTGGCTATTTACTCTGAGTGCCAGGTAACTTATGCTTTATCAATTTCTGTCGAATACACAGGGAACCATTCAAGCTGGAGAATATTCTAGCCCTAAACCCTAAGCAGTGCTAAGAACGGGAAATAATTTTAAGTATTTCTTTACATATGGCTATTTGACTGTATTAAAATGTCAAATCTTTGACCCAGATGAGTGGGCTGCCCTAGAAAACTCAGTATATGTTGCAAAACCTACAGAATGTGCAAACATTGCAGAACTGCAACATTCATTCTATTAATACAAATATCTTGCCTGAAGTCTGCATCTGCCTTAGGGTGGTTACCCAAATTATGCAAGCAAGTATTATTTGGTGGTCTTAAATAAAGCTAGATAGATCATGTATTAACCGTCAAGCAGTCGCGCGGCGTCGAATCGACCGCGATTCGATCGATTTTCGATACATTTATGATGCCAAATTGCTTACAAATCCAAAGAAAATTAGAATATTATTTTGATTTTATAATTTTGTTTATGTCCTAATATAATGATAATGTGATAAATACAAAAAATATTAAATAATTCGTGTTTTAAATCTCTGAAATATCCTATAGGTCTTTTAGGTTACGCGCGACCGCTGGCGTTACAAATGACGGCGCGCCCGCTTGAAGGTTAACAGCCGAAACCAATAACCTATTGACAGATAGCTACTGATATAGAATATTGGTATGTTAAAACCAGAGATGCTGATGCAGATGGTGATAAATAACTGCTGTGCGATTCTGTAACCATGTCACTGTGAAAGCTTGGGTGGAGTGAGCTGTCATTCACTAGGGATTAACACTATTAAGTGCTCACTTCACTTATGATTTCATGGTGAGATTTTTACAGAATCAACCGGCTGGGTTTGGCCGTTAGTGCACACAAAATAAATGACTTAAAAACTTAATATAAAGATGCATTGTGGCTAAATAATAACAGCCACACAGATCACTCTTCGAGGTTATGCAACACTTGCTGAGGTTTGTCCAACTGAGATGGATGACATCCATAACAAACCGAGACCCCTCTGTGCCTCAGAAAGCAAGTTACGTAGTTGGTCCTGGCTGTCATTCGTAGATCTTTGACAGTTGTTATTGGTAGTCAGAAGCCGTCTGAAGTCTGATAACTAGTCTTGACAAAACATATTGTGTTTAGCATTGAAAAAAGCAGGGAAAATTTCCGATTCTTTCCAATTACATTGTTTTCAATGTTTGTAAAATACAGGTAGCCAACTGCATCCATTTAGACTGGAAGCCGACCCCAACATAGTTGTGAAAAGGCTTGGCAGATTGATTTGGCATTGTCTTTTAAAAGTAATAGCAGATACTCTACATTTCATCTCAAGTTTCTATATCTACGCCTATTTGTTGTGTTGTTTCATAGGTCCTGCTTCATAGGTCTTAGCTCAAAAGCTCATGTTAGAAATACTGAGTTGAGGCTAATTTATGAGTTTTTTTTCAGACAGCAGACTGCTCATGTAACGGGTGGAAGACTCCTGCACCACAGCAAACAGTGAAAGGCAACCCACGCGCTGACAACCAGCCTCCAGCCAACTTCAATGATCCATGTCGCAACTGCAATCATGTACTAGGTTGGTAATTACATAGAGTCATATACTCATGCCCTTTTCCCATGGAAGTAGGCAGAAACTATAAGAGGTCACATACTACAGAACTACAGTCATGGCCGGTCTCAACATACGCTTTCAGAACATTCGCGCAGGTCCTCTCACTCACACTTGCTTCAAGTCACCATTTGGTTCCTAAAAAAATGTTATTGCACAGCGTTCTGCACCAAGTTCAGACCAGCAATGATTCATCGGCCGTATTGTACTCACGCTTTTTTCCCATGAAAGTAAGCAGAAACTATAGTAGTAGGTCATATGCTGCAATCCATATGACATGTAATACCTTGTTCACATGTGTACATCAAGTCGTCATACTATCAGTTGCAAGCACCCCGTGTCCTACCTGAAAGCTATCATCGCGTGACTACGCGAGGGACGCGATCGTTCGTAAAAATGATGACGTACAAACGCGACTTGATCACGCGAATACGTTATCCTCAGGTCTCATGGTCTATCCATATAACATACGTTGACACAGCATGACCTGAGTAAGGACATAGGCTATTTTTCATCCTGGATCGCAGACGATGTCACGTTCAACAGTTAGTATTCATACAAAAGAGCTCGACGATCGCGGAGTCCTGCGATGATAGTTCACAGTTAGGACGCGGCCATAATATACAAGGTGTAACTTAAATAACGCACAACCTCTTAAGGGGTCATTGTACTCATCATCATGAACAACTTTTACTATGGGACCAAACCGGAAATCGCGGAAAAAAAACCAGCTGTTCCCTACATTTTGACGAGTTATGCGAACATAAATGTAGGGAACAGCTGATTTTTTTCTCGCGATTTCAGGTTTGGTCCCATAGTAAAAGTTGTAAGTTGACCCCTTAAGAGGCTGTGCGTTATTTAAGTTACACCTTGTATAAGTATCTAACCCTTTTGAAGACATCACAAATGTTAGACTGTGTGTACTGGGCTTCGCCTCATTCACTTGTCGAGTTCAAGGTGGCTGTCAAAGTGTTAGTAGGAAATCTGGACTTACTAGGTTTCCTCGCGATGTTTTTCCTTCACAATTAGTAATGTTCAAGATAAACACCGAAAGTGCCATGATTTCAGAAAAACATGTGACTCAACTGCAAGGTCTACCAGTGGCTGAAGTGAACCGGCTGCTTGGAGCTGTGGTGGATGTGGAGAACATCTTCATGTCCATGCATAGGGAGGATGACCATGACACTAAGCGGGTGTACTATTACTTATTCAAGGTAACTGATACCAAACTCAAAGCATTCATTTCAATTAAACAACACACACGCACTTTTTTTTTAATTGTGAAGGGGTTGGTTAGTTGGAAAGATGAGCTAGTTGCTCATGCCAAAGCATACTAGGTATCTATGGAGAAGAATGGACAAGAAACTCCATGGACACTCTTATTAATTAATATTCTTTTGCTGCCTTTTTAGAAGAAGGCTTTATAAACTTTTATTTACAACTTCTTTTTGACTTAGCCAATCTTTTTGAAAATAGAACAAACCCAGTACTTTAGCCTAGGAGACAAGAATGAAGAAAGAAAACCAGTGAACAACCATTGTTGTTTGTCCTATAATTAATTATTATTTACAAATGCACACTTGTTACATAATTATTTCTGCAGAGCACTTCTTAATACTTCAATTTGATGCTTAAAAAGTATCTTCATCAGAACAATCAGCCTTTTGTCAACTTTGATAGGTCTCCTGTGTCTGTTCACTGTTAAACAATATTGCTCCAACTCCTACATTGACTGTCATATAAAAGTACATACAGTCACACACGGTAATAACAATTTGACTGTGACAACGCCTTTATTTCTTTGCAGTAAGGGCAATTTTCGTAGTTCAAGTTTTACTACTAACGTGTGGTTTACCATACCATTAATAAAAATACCCTTTCACCTTTCATCCCGCAGATACTCCGCAAATGCATCCTAACCCGCTCCCACCCGCGGATTGAAGGTCCACTCGGCCAGCCACCATTCGAGAGGCCCTCAATAGCCAAGGCCATCACAAACTTTGTGCTCTTCAAGTTCAACAGCCTCCCGCAGAGGGAATGGCAGACCATGTATGACCTGGCCAAGATGTTTCTACATTGTTTCAACCATTGGAATTTTGAGACGCCCAGTGTGAGGAAATTGGTAAGTTTTTTTTTATTATTTCATTCATAATGGTGTTATAGCTTTAACACTCCAGCCGGCGCGTGTTCTACCATTGTAGAACGCACTCCTAGAATTTCAGCGCAAATTGAAGGACACACTCATAGTATTCCTCTACATTACAGTACATTACATATTCCTTGGGCCTCATTTAGTTTCATAATAAAGCCTTCTTGAACATAAAAGCATATTTTTAACTGTTCATGAAACTTTCCTTCAAAAATCTTTAAATTAAAAGTGCTCTACATAAGTAGAGCACGCGAGCACTAACGTCCCCAGTTGAGGCGCGAGTTAAGGAACCCCAACCTACCAATATTAGCTTTGTCAGCCAATAAGTATTTATTAGACATATTATTTCCAAACATTCCATTGCTTGATCAGCATCCAGAATAATCTAGGACGTGCGTCATATCTGATCACGCCATGCATGTACTACGTTAGCAATAAAGTTAGTATATAAGATCAATATTTTATGAGATGAAAAAGAACTGTTTAGCTGTAACTCTGTCGGAATAAAGTTATTTTTTTAAATACTTCCGTTGTCGCTTACTTAATTGGCGCAGCCGGTAGGATCTCTGTAGTCAGTCTGCCGTGTATACAATTCTACGTGGAGCAGCCGACGTCCGTGTCTACGGTTTAGCAGAGATCGCCGAACAAATAAATTCATTAAGAAGCCACTTCGAGTTACGGAAGAGGACCAGCCACAGCAGTAATTCAGGGAGCATGAAGCTAGCTGCGGAATTGTGAGTAAATCTTTTTCACCTTCCCCTCAGCTCTTCCATTGATATCCCAACCTTGTAATAAGTCTATGTGTGTGTATTATTAGGGATTGGACAACGCCGTACTAATATTTGCATAGATTTTATTTGTATTAATATTTTAGAGTAGTGATATTTTAGTAGCACATTAGTGTAATTTTTTTTTCTTTTCTCTTTTCCTTTGTTACTTTCATAACTTTTTCACAATGGAAAACGTAACCCGTGTCCCACAGGAGTTGGTTAACATCATACCAATATTCAGTGGCGACACTAGAACGTTACCTTTATATGTAAAAAAATGTGAATACATATTGTCCACGTTCCAAGGAACCGTAGCCCAAAATAAATATTTATTTCATGTGGTAACAAGTAGGTTATCAGGCGAAGCAGCCAGTTTAGTAGGCGAAAGAGACACTATAGATACGTGGGATGAACTGAAGGAGTTATTAAACCAACACTTCGGTGATCCGCGTACAGAGGATTGTTTAGCAATGGAGTTAGAATCCTGTAGAATAAATAAGGGCGAAAGTTATTTAGATTTTTGCCATAGAATACAGCGGATGAGAAGTGTCTTATTCGCCAAAATATCAGAAACAATCATTGATGACTCTCTACGTAGGGCGAAGCAATTAATTTATAATAGCAGAGCGATGAATGTTTTCTTGTTTAATTTACCACCATTTCTAGTTAGATTAGTTCGTTTGCGCAACGTTACAACGCTAGAGGATGCGTTAAAAATAGTCTTAGAAGAACAAAACTTCCAGACAGTCTATGATGCTAAAACAAACGACAGGCGTAATTTTAGTAGGACTAACAGACCCTATTTGCCTAATTATCAAAATGCAGCTGAATCTAATAATCAAAAGAATGATTCGCATAGCGTATCAAGTACACATGTACCGAATAATGCAACAAACCGCACATCTATATCGAACAATTCGCATCAGTCCAGGCTTTATAAGCAACATAATAATATTCAAAGAAATCAAGATAGTTTTAATCGTACAATCAATAATAATTCGTCACCGCAGTCAAGTAGGTCATCTTTTCCGGTTGCACAACAGAGCCAACAGTTCGCGGCACATGCACCGGGCACATCAACTTTTGCAGCGCAAGCATCTACGTCGGGTGCGAATACTGACGTCACCATGCGTACTGCAAGTTCGCGACGTGTTAATTACATAAATAATTCTAGTAATAATGAACAGAGTTCAAGTAATTCATACAACGCGGGTCAGGAATTTCCCCATGAAGATCCCGGGGAGGGAAATTTTTGCATAATGGCCTCTACCATAGGGAACGAATAAAAATAAATTGCAATAAACGCTTAAATTTACCACATATAGTTATACCAGAATTAAAAGCGGTTTTCATGATAGATACGGGGAGTGTTAGGTCGTTTATAAGTCCTTATTTAGCGAATAAATATTTTAAAAATTATTTACAGTATGAACCCTTCGAAGTTGTTAGCACTCACGCATCGAGCGTTCATAGTGAAACGGCAGTTATTCCATTACCGGTTACCTTTAGAAGTAAAGAGTTCCATAAGTTTTATGTCTACAGTGTTGACGATAGGTATGACGGATTAATAGGTAGCAATTTGCTGAAGCAATTACAGGCAAAGATTAATATGGAAAGTCAGATTTTACATTTAAAAAATACGGAGATTCCCATCGTATATACACCACCTAGGAGAGAGGTATATAATCTACCATCTCGTAGTGAAATTAGAGTAAGACTCCCGGTTAACTTATTGGACGGGGAAGCTGTGCTAGACTTTAAACAGTTTACGGAAGGGATTCGAATGCCCGCCGCATTAGTTACGTGTGTTAAAGGCTATGCAACAACTGTTATTCAGAATTACAGTCATCAAAATAGGAATTTAGTAGTGACGGGACCTTTTCAAGTAGATCCATACATACAAAGCCCATCTGTTAGTGTTAATTTCATGGATAATAATATAGAAGTGGACAGATTGCTAACAAAAAATTTAGAAAAATTACAGTTAGATCATATGAACGCAGAAGAACGTAGGGTCATTGAGGGACTTTGTAGGGAATACAAAGATATATTTTATTGTGAAAATATTCCATTAACCTTCACAAATCAGGTTAAACATAGAATAAGAACAAAAAATGAAGACCCAATAAACATTAAGGCACATAGGTTACCCCCTATTCAAACAAAAGAAATCAAGAATCAAGTTGAGAAAATGTTAAGGGATAACATTATCCAGGAATCGCATTCTCCCTGGAGTGCTCCCGTACATTTGGTGCCGAAAAAGTTAGACGCATCAGGCCAACAAAAATGGAGGATGGTAGTTGATTATAGACGGCTCAATGAAATTACAATTGATGACAAATATCCCTTGCCCAACATTAACGATTTATTTGACATGCTAGGTAAAAGTACCTACTTTACAACCCTCGATTTAGCTAGCGGGTATCATCAATTAGAGGTCCAGGAACAGGATAGAGCTAAAACCGCATTTAGCACACCTTCAGGTCATTACGAATTTAACAGAATGCCGTTTGGGTTAAAGACAGCACCTGCAACCTTTCAGCGAGCGATGGATAACGTCCTACGAGGCCTTCAAGGCTTACATTGCCTAGTATACCTCGATGACGTCATCATTTTTTCAAAAAGTTTGCCTGAACATGTAGAAAAACTTAGAGCAGTTTTTGACCGCTTCCGTCAAACAAATTTGAAAGTTCAATTAGATAAGTCACATTTTCTTAGAAAGGAAGTACTTTACTTAGGGCATACTATTACGAGTGAAGGTTTGAAGCCAAATAATGATAAAATAGATGCTGTTCTTAGGTATCCCATACCAGAAACGGTTACACAGATTAAAAGCTTTTTAGGACTTATCGGATACTATAGGAAATTCATCAAAGATTTTGCTAAAATAACTAGACCATTAACAGCTTGTTTAAAGAAAGGTCGCAAAATTATTATTAATGAAGAATATAAAGAATGTTTCGAGACTTGTAAAAAGCTTTTAACAAATGCACCTTTGTTACAGTTTCCTGACTTTAGTAAAACTTTTATTCTAACCACTGATGCATCCAATTTTGCAATCGGGGCTGTATTATCACAAGGAACAATAGGATCAGATAAGCCTGTAGCATATGCTAGTAGAACTTTGAGCGACACTGAAGTAAAATATAGCACTATCGAGAAAGAACTATTAGCCATAATCTGGGCAGTTAAGCACTTTCGACCGTATCTGTATGGTAACAAATTTACCATATTTACAGACCATAGACCATTAGCATGGCTGTATTCATTGAAAGAGCCCAATAGTAAACTCACGCGATGGCGGTTAAGGTTAGAAGAGTACGATTTCGAAATAAAATATAAGAAGGGCCCCCAAAACACGAATGCAGATGCTTTATCTAGGATTAAGATTAATGCAATTGACGACGATTTAGATTCAATATTCGTAAACGTAGGGGATAGACAGGAACGGATACAAAAAATAATAGATAACGAATTGCAAGACCTCGAAGCTCCAATAGAAACGATAGAACTTTCGGATTCTGATGATGAGGTCACTGCCAATTCAGTTTCAAATAGAGAACACGAAGGCATTCCTATTTTAAACGAAGCTGTCGATACTAAACCAAAACAGATTTTAGTTCATTCATGGTTTAAAAATAACTTAGCTGTAAAAGACATTTCTAATAAGAAACAAAAAATTCTGGAAGTGCACTTACCGACAAATAACGATAAATTAGTTAATGACTTTTTAAAAGAGTATATAGATCCAAAACATAGGTACTTTATATACTTTGAACATCCATCTTTTAGAAAAACTTTTTCAAACATGGCAATTAAGTTATTTAAAAAGGATTCTGTTAAGCTAACAGAATGTACAGAAAGAGTTATAAATTTGACAGAATCTGAAGAAGATCAAAAAGAAGTTATTTTTAAATACCACGACGGGAAAACGTGTCATAGAGGTATTAAAGAAACTTTAACTAAACTTAAACGACATTATTGGTGGGCAAACATGAAAGAGACAGTTACGGCAATCATAAACGCTTGCGAAACATGTAAACGCATGAAATACGACAGAAAGCCGATCAAACCTTACATTCAGTTAACACAAACGCAGGATGGCCCTTTTCAGGAAGCTTTTATGGACTTATTATATATCGAAGGGAAATATTATTTAACTATAGTAGACGCATTTAGTAAGATAGCACAAGCTATAGAGGTACCAAATAGGAGTACACCAGAGATAGTTAGGGCATTGATTAAATACTTTAGTATGTATGGTCTGCCTAGGAAAATTAGTTGTGATTCCGGGACAGAATTCAATAATGCTTTGATTAAGGAAATGTTAAGCTGGTACAAAATTGAACTTCATATTGGGACTCCAAACAATCCCAGTTCAATGGCAATAGTAGAAAGATTTCATTCCACCATTATCGAGATTTATCGTATAGCAAAATACGATAAAAGCGATTTAGATGCAGCATCTGTTATGACTTACGCCATCATGGCCTATAACAACACCATTCACTCAGCAACAGACCTTACGCCTTTTGAATTAGTATTTGGTCACACTTATTCAGATAATGTATTTAACGTGGATAGAGAAAAGAATTTAACTCAGAAACTATTGTTAGATCATAGAAAACGCCTTAAAATACTTTATGAATTCATAACAGAAAAATTAGAATCCGACAAAATTAAAGTGATAAATAAAAAATGTGGTGAAACGACACCAGTACTTGAGCCAGGCGATACTATTTATATGAAAGATACTAGGATTAGAAAAGCTAAAGAAAAACCGCGATATGAAAAAGCTAAAGTAATAGGTGAAGTCGAAAGAAATGTAGTACCAGTAGAAGTAAAGAAAAGGAAAACTAGAGTAGCATTAAAAAATGTAAAACGTCCTCCACAGATCGTGCCTGGTACTTCTGGTACTAGTGGTGTCAACATGCACGCTGGACCTTCAAAACATCGGTCAGAATCCGGGGATAGCAGCGATAAAGCGGGGAGTAGCAGTGAAGAGGAATAGTTATTGGACAATATATAAAACTATAGATTTAGAATCATTAGGCTTACAAATAGATAATAATATTCGGGATTTTAGTAATTTAAAAATAAAAATTAAGGAAATTAGAGTTAGTAACGAAACGGTAGGAATAGAAAGTCAAATCGAATATCTCATTAATTTAACTAAGAGTAGATTTTTTTCAAATATTACCTTTTCATTATAGGAATAAACGAGCCTTATTCAATCCATTAGGCTCACTTGTAAAAGCTATTTCGGGAAATTTAGATGAAGATGATGCAATTAAATATGATAGAGAAATTCAAATGATACAGAACAAAGAGCATGTAGTCGAACGTAAAGTATCATCAATGCAAAAGGCTTTTGATAAATTAGTAAACGACTCTGAAATAATAAATTCAAATATAAAAAACTTGGGTTTACATACCAATGAAATGGAAAAATTAGTTGAACATGAGTTCAGGTTTAACAAACTTTTCCAAATATTGAATACTATGTATCAAATTTTAAATAACTTTCGAACTTGTTACGAAACCATACAAGAGATTGAGACGGCAATAGCCTTTAGCAAATTAAATACATTGCACCAATCCATTATAAATAGTACAGAATTATATTATACATTAGAAGTCATTTCTAAACATGCTAGAACAATATATCCAGTAAGCAAACGTAATTTAATAAAATTAGAACGTAATATTATACTTAAGTCATACATAAATAACAACAAGTTAGTTTTTGTTTTAGAAGTCCCCCTAATAGATAACGAAACATATAATTATTACAAGGTTATACCTATTCCTATATTCCATTCTCCAAATACCTTTACGATTATACCCAAATACCCTTACCTGATGGTGAATAGGTTGAAATACATGCCCGTGGTAAGCCCATGTGCTGAGATTGAAAAGGACAAATTTCTATGCGCTGAAACTAACTTAGCCCAGTATCCAACTGTGACCTGCATTGAACAAATAATGTTGATGAAGAATAACTACAAAAACTGCATACAGAACCATATTGAAATAGAGAAAACTAAGATACAAAAAGTAACCGACAACCAATGGTTGGTTTACTCAGAAGAAAACCTCATCATTACTGAGAATTGCGATACAGAAATTCTGAAATACACCGTTCTTGGGACCTACATCGTGACTCCAGGCCAACAATGCGAGACACAAATAGGCGAAGTCATCGTTGCCGCTACCACAAACACTACAGTTTCTAGTATCCAGCTGCCATTGATCCAGATGCCAGAGCTACAACAGGACATCCAGAGAAGGTCAAAGAAAGTGGATCTAAGAAATGTGGACTTCAGTGATGTGAAAGAAGTTTTACAAAGTGCAAAAATTAGTGAAATAGACGATACGACCCAACAGTGACAATAGAAATTAGTATATGGACCATCTTCGAGTATGTGATTATTGTAATAGCAGTATTTATCTTTATAATGTATAAATTCCAGTTTATAAATTTTTGTCGAAATTCTCCGAAACTGTCTGCGACACCTTCGGATAATTTCTCTCTTGGGGAGGGAGGAGTTAAGGAACCCCAACCTACCAATATTAGCTTTGTCAGCCAATAAGTATTTATTAGACATATTATTTCCAAACATTCCATTGCTTGATCAGCATCCAGAATAATCTAGGACGTGCGTCATATCTGATCACGCCATGCATGTACTACGTTAGCAATAAAGTTAGTATATAAGATCAATATTTTATGAGATGAAAAAGAACTGTTTAGCTGTAACTCTGTCGGAATAAAGTTATTTTTTTAAATACTTCCGTTGTCGCTTACTTAATTCGCGCCTACTGGAGTGTTAATCAAAATACCTATAGAATTATTATCTTCATAAGGATTTTAAAAAGTGTATTATGTTATTATAAAAAATGCGAATAACTTAGGTACACAGAGTAGCGGGGCAGTCAGTGTGTAGGCTGTTGTCATGGATTCAGTACATGATTCTGAATCCCTTTGCATTGAAATTTAAAATCGTTTATAAAAAAAAAGTAGCGTTTCATATATTTTCATCGCGTAAGTATTTAATAAACTCAGAAGATTTGTAGTACCCACTTGGATCAACTATTATGGACAAAGATGTAGAAAATGCCTAGTCCCAAAAAATTTTAATGACATACCAGTCGATTTGGAAAGTAGCTATACCACAAAAATGTCTTAAAAGTAAAATGAGGAAGTTTCTTTGTAACACTTTTTGTCAAAGCCTTTGACAAAAATGAACAATGGAGATTCATCATAGAATATGTCATACTAACTTATGTTTGCGGCTTCGCTGGTGTGAATTGAAATGCCATTGTGCAGTTTAGGATGTTATTAGTTATATGCTGATAGCATTTTGAATTGCGTAGTGGCGTTTCAACTCACTACCTACTTAGTCAGCCTTTGAATATTGTAAAATATTTGTGTTTAGTTATAGTTAATGTTTATTCTTGTTATTGATGGAAAAGTACCTATGAGTACTTACATAAAAATATAGGTAATATTGTATATGGGAGCTACATCTGCCAACAAACTGCTTTACAGTTTGGCAGAAGTAACATTTTTTGTAATGCTTCACATTTTTTGTATTGCATCAGTTTTTTTTTTTTTATAGCCAATGAATTTTTTTTGCGTTTCGTTCTGCTGAATTCATGGTTTCAGTTTGTGCGTCGATATTCCTGACACCCTGTATTGCTATGAAATCAGTAAATAGTTCTTAAATAATTATCTTACTGAAGTTAAAAGGCACTGTCTCAACCAATAATATTGCAATTATTAATTATCGCAATATTGAAATGTAAACAATGAATATTTAATTTCAGCAAGTGTCAAATCCTGAAGACATTTCTGCATACCAAATCAATTATACAAGGTATGTACAACTATTTACAATATATTTTCTTATTTCCAACAAACTTTTTAAGTTACCAACTTGTAAGTGTACTCTTTGGATTCTCGGTCACTTCAAACAGAGTAACCGTGATTTTTGTATACAAATATGCATACTGCTGTTCAAAACAGTACAACACTGCATTAAAATAGAATCCACGAGTAGCCATACTTAAATGTACAGACGCCAGCACATCAAGCTACCCGAAACTGTCAGATTTTCCCAATCAACTTTGAACCTTATGCTTTAGCGCTAAAGTTGAAAATCTATTAAAGAAATCTGACAGATTGTAGTAGCTTGATGTGCTGGCGTCTGTACGTCCGGCACACAGTCAGCCCTACTACCTTGATTGCATTGCAGATTTCAACCATAGCATGGGCAATTCCTATAAAATGTGTGATACAAGAGAGAAGACACACTCAAGATATTTCTTTAGATTTTGTTACGATAAAGAAAATTACATACACGTACATACTGTAGTTAGAAATTAAAAACAGTTTAAAAAAAGAAAAATTAAAACAATAAAGTAGGTTAACGATTAATTTTGGCTACAATGTGCACTATGTGTAAGTATGAGTGTGAGTGTGTGTGTGTGTGAGAGAGAGAGAGAGGTTGAGTGAGTGTGTGTAGATATGTGTTAGTGTGTTACGTAATTATTACCTTTAAAAAAGATTCGGATTATATATTATTTTTATATGATTGGCCTTGTTCCAGAGTTACTGATGCCACACATTCATACCGCTTTGTTGTATGTGACTGAGCAAGAATTCTTGCATGTATTATGCGAAAGTTGTACGCGTCCTTATCGAAGCTATATTGACAGCTCACTTTATCTAAGTTTCCACGATGAAATTTTTATAGAATAAATTGGCTGGTCATAAAAAAATAATCAACTAAAAACTTAAAGAATATAAAATCTTCCAGGTGGCTAGTATTCTGCCACGTCCCAGCGTTCTGCGATTCGCTGCCTCACTACGACACGTCGCTGGTATTCGGCCGTACGCTTCTACGCGCCGTATTCAAATCTGTCTGCCGGCAGCTGATGGACAAGTGCCATTCGGAGAGAGACCGCATGCCGCCTGAAAAGAGGGTAAGTCAACAAAAATAATGAGAGATTTTTAAAAGAGCTTCTAAAATAATGACAAATTTTAAATGATTCACAGGTATGGAGTCTCTTCTCCATACGAAACTACCTGTTGGAACGGGCAGGTAGAATCAATTCTACTTTCTTGTAATCAACATTGACAAGGGCGTAGAAGTGATTGTAGTTGTGATCATTCAAAAGTGCTTTTTAATAACCTATTTCTATGATGTGGGTCAAAATGTTGTATTCCAAACAGCACGATAATTCGATGAAGTAAACCTTTTTTTTTTTTTCTTGTAACTTTAAGATTAAAAAGAGAAGCTGGTCTAACTTTGCTTGAAGTATTCTCGTACTTGTTTAATCTTAAATATTCTAAATAGTATTCTCTAAGTCTAACTAAGTCACTCTTTTCTCTGAGTTAAGTAGTCCAGTTTAACATATTGACATGTAAATAGTACATGACAATATGTAAAACTGGACTACTGTGCCAGAAAAAAAAATTGCATAAGTACGCAAAAGGAAATAGAAAAAATATATGTCTAAGATAAACATATATTTTTTCTATTTCCTTTTGCGTATGCAATTTTTTATTTTTTAAATTTTGTTTACTCTTGCTACTAGGTTGAATAAGTCTTATTATTATTATTTTGTGACTTGTCTAGGGTTTTGTTCAACTTTGGGACTAGTTCTTCGTCCTTGAAAGTTTGAGTTATGCTATGCATACTCGCAAGTCCTGCGTCATTATAGTGTACTTGGAGTCTGAAATCGCCAACCCGTCTTGAGAAAGCGTTGTGATTAAGGGTGCGTTTCCACAGAAGCGGAGCTGGGCGAAGCGGAGTACGGTGGACGTGCAGGAATCGACTAATCACAATGGTTGAAATCCTCATCGCGTCACTCGTCTCGTTTGTGATTGGACGATTCCTACACGTCTCCGCTCCGCTCCGCGCAGCTCCGCTTCTGTGGAAACGCACCCTTATGCTCGTGCCTTTTCTGTATCAGAAGAGGCCTGAGTCATGCAGTGGGACTATAACTGGCTGGAATTATTATTATGCCTCATCATCTGCTTCGCCTTTTCCCAACTATGTTGGGGTCAGCTTCCAGTCTAACCGGATGCAGCTGAATACCAGTATTTTACATGAAGTGACTGCCTATCTGACCTCCACAACCCAGCTACTGGGTAATACGATACCCCTAGGTAAGACTGGTTGTCAGACTTTCGGGCTTCTGACTACCCGTAAAGACTGTCAAAGATCTACGAATGACAGCCGGGACCAAACGGCTTAACGTGCTTGCCGAGGCGCGGAGGGGCCTCGGTATGTAAAGAGACCAACCGCGGCAACCGTAGCTTATTATTATTATGCCTACTTGTCTAATAATAAAGTATGTTTCTCCTACAGGTGCTAGTCCTAACCCACTTCCCTCGTTTCCTCGCGCTGCTTGAGGAAGAGATCTTCAGCGCCAACTCTCCGATCTGGGACCCCGAGTTCAAGCAGATTCCACCGAACCACCTGCAGGCCATATTTGATAATAAGAACCGTGAGTAAACCTTACCTTAATCACAGTGATCTTTATTCTCATTTAAATAAGGTTGTTGTTGGGTTGCTGCCGCTGACCCTTATTCTCGTTATAATAAAGTTGATGTTAGGTTGCTGCTGTCTGAGGTAAAATAACCGAACGGACTGTAAAGGCAACGTTTTTAAAAACTGTCAATAACATAAGATATTAACAACTGCATTCACAGATAAAATAAATTAGTAGAGCCAAAAAGACAGAAACATTATTCTACCCTCTTTCTAGTCAATCGAATCCGATGATTCGATTGACTGCCTAGCCTTTTCCCAACAATGTTGCGGTCGGCTTCCAGTCTAACTGGATACAGCTGAATACCAGTATTTTACATGGAGCGACTGCCTATCTGACCTCCCAGTTACTGGGTAATACCCCTTGGTAAGACTGGTTGTCAGACTTTCGAGCTACTGACGACCCGTAACAACTGTCAAAGATCCACGAATGACAGCCGGGACCAACGGCTTAACGTGCTTTCCGAGGCACGGAGTAGTGTTGGTATGTGAAGATGGTCACCCATTCACAATCTATCCGCGGCAAATGCAACTTAACCTGATCGATCAACCCGTGCTGCTGTTATTACTTAGCCACAAGCCCCTCGTCTAGTCAATCTAATCTAAAAAGGTTATATTATAACTTTGATGATATCGTCAATGTCCAATGTCACGTCCGCACGGAATCTGGAAGTATGGCAGACAAACGGGGAGCCCCAGCAGTGGGTGAATCCAGGCTGAAATGGTGATGATAAATCGAACCGTTTCTTATAAGGGTCAAACGATTTTATAAGAACAATGAAGTTTAAAGACGAGGCATATTAGAAATATCGTTTTGTTCAGAAATATAAACAAAAACTACTTTTACAGCTGGCAGGCGAGGCGAGTTTGAACGTGTTACTGCTTCAGGAGATAGCAAGGATGGCTTCACTACTGTCACACTATCCTCAGGTAATTCTTTTAATAACTTTTAATGAATTAGACCTTACTGCCTATCCATTGGAGCAAACAGGATCTTAAAGGCGAAAACATCCACGAGACGTGAATTATCCGGAATTCTCTTCGAAATTCTATTGGTTTAGCTATGCACTTCCGCTCCCTTCGTCATAACTAAATGATGAGGCAGTTTGAAATGGTATTAAATTAAATTGTTTATTCTTGTAAATAGGATATCGGAATCACTTTTATACGTCATATTATAAAAAAAATAAGTTAGATGGATTCGACATTTCGTATCTAGCTACCCCTGAGAAGAAATGTACCTGAAGTGGTCTTTTCTGAAAAGAACCACACTTTGAGTGAACCAGTCCAGACAGTGAAAGCATTTGTCAGTAATCGTGTAGCTCGACTCAGAACTTGAGAAGCTTAATTTTTCAGTCTGGCATACAAGTGGTCAAAACACAGATCATATTACTTACCATCCATGTACAGACGCCAGCACATCCAGTTACTACAATCTATTAAATTTCTTTAATAGATTTTCAACTTTATTGCTAATACATAAGGTTCAAAGTTGATTGGGAAAATTTGACAGTTTCAGATAGCATATGTTACATACATACAAAATAGCATATGCTATAGCATATGTTACATACATATAGCATACGTTCTACCAGTCCGCCTACATTATGCGAGTAAAATATGCGAATTACAAAAAAAAAAATAATCCAACAGGTTCAATAAAAACAGAAGGCGGTAAACGCGCAGGCGACACACCCAGTGCCGGCGCGCCGAAGCGCAGGCGCGTCGCGGACGAGCCCGCTGATGACGTCAGCGAACGTACGGTCGCAGATATTGTCGCCACCATCACTGACCCCAACTATATGTGCGGACCTGATGTGAGTATACACTTCATCATCATCATTTCAGCCGAAAGAAGTCCACTGCTGGACACAGGCCTCCCCCAAGTACTGCCGCTTTAACTGGTTCTGTGCTTCCTGCGGATTCCTGCATTCATACACCTATCAAATAATATTTTGACCATGAGAATCATGATTATTTAGGGAAATGGTGGTGTCGAATGAATAGTATCGATGCTAACCAGATATCAAATGAATAGTATCGATCGAATGTAAAGTTGCGATACTACTAGGTAATCGAATCAAAAGTCTCGATACTTCTCGGGTCGATACCCGAGAAGTATCATCATATCATCTTCCTCAGGTTTAGAATAAAAACATCTATACTACTCGGACATCGAAGCTAAACTATCGATACAGCTTTTTCCGATCTCTACTTGTACTTGCTGCACTACCTAACTTTATGCACCGTAGGTTAGGACGGGCAGGGTGCACAAGTCGATGAGTTTCCTTTTAAGTGTTATAGAAAGATTACCTTCATATGTTTTTTAAGGGACCAGTAGGACTTCCAAGCATTTTGGACTCGTCTTTCGATTTCCTTGTCTTGTCTATTCTTGAAAGAAACTATCTGGCCCAAGAATGTATACTCATCGACATATTGCAACACCTGTCCGTCTATCTCGACCCTACGTTTCGTGCTATTGGTCATGACCTGTGTTTTGGATCTCTTCATTGAAAGTCCAACCTCAAGACTTGCTGTGCTCAGATATTGGAGCATTTCTTCAAGTTCTGATGGTGATGTGGAGGATAATACAATATCATCAGCAAAACGGAGGTTGTTAGCTGGTGGCGGATAACTTTTACGGCTCGTTACTGCCACGAATCAGGCAACTTGACTACTAAGGTGCGCTTATAAACAGATTAGGCGAGAGTGGATCGCCTTGTTTGACACCTTTTTCTATGTTGAAATTTGGACCAGAAATATGTAACGTAATGCTCACAGAGCTACTTCGATAGATGGTATCAATTAGGTCAATATAAGTGTGTGCAACGTTTCGGGACTCCAAGGCATTAATTACTGACTGATGGTCTATGCTGTCGAATGCCTTGGCATAGTCCACAAAGCCCAAATTAAGCGCTTTGTTAAATTCATTGTATTTTTCTATTACTTGATTAATGGTATGGAGATGATCGGTTGTGGAGAAATGGAGACGAAATATAGCTTGTTCGGGAGGCTGGTGAAGGTCAAGCGTCGGAGCGATACGCTTCTCTATTATTTTATAAACAATTTAGGCTTTCAGGCTTATGGGTCGATAGTTTGAGATGTCCGACTTGTCTCCTTTTTTTGTGAAGTTAAATTATATTCCAATGGCACATTTCAGGAGACATTTCACCGTTGTGTAAAATGGTGTTGAAAAAAGCTGTGACCCGTACGAAAATATTTCGCCCTAATTTTAATACTATACTGTAGTTATTCCGTCTGTCCGAGGGCTTTTATTGTATTTCATCTCGCGAAGCGCCTGCTGAACCTCGTACGGACTGATAGGATCAACCATGTCAGGGCAGTAATCAAAATTTGGAAAATCCAAAAGTGCACAACTCATAATTGTTTTTTATTCATTATAATTAAACTACTTTGAATAAAAGAGCTATTTTCAATAGGGTTCCTCTTGGGTGAAACGAATCTATTAAAAAAAAAAAACTCAAATAATTGATTTTTTCCCAAGCTACAAATGCTGCAATGTTTTCAAGTTTCACACTTGATTGACAGGACTTTTTTTTTAATTTTTGGTGTTTTTTCGTTTCTACTGCATTAATTTTTGAAAAGTACAGAATTAATGTTCATTAAATTATCTTACACAGTGGTATACAACGTGTCCCAGAAATCAACGTCAAGCCGAAAACGGGCAATAGGCCAAGTCGTGACAGCTATTAGAAAAATATAAAAAAAAATCTTGGTCATGTACTTTTCGAATTATAAGCATTCAAAAATAAATCTCAAAAAGTGACACCCTGTGATGATTTTTCAAGTCCTGTGACTACATTATTAACATTTCGGTAGTTTTTTTCTCTGTGATCTAACCATGAATAACCCTTCTGTAAATTACAGTTAAAAGTTAAAACGTAACTGCCTCAGTTTTAAATTAAATGTTAGATTTTTGCCCAATATTGAATTCAAAATAATGACATCACCCAACTTTAACCGACTGTACTGAAAAAAAAATCTACTACACTATTTTGGCAAGTAACTTTAAAAGATGGCGCGTTTAGTCAGGATTCCAAAATGGTATAACACATACTAATTGCTACTTCTTAATTGAGGAAAAAAAGTACATTGTTGGTTTTAGGTGCATTTGAAATAAAATTCAGTCGTTGGATTTCTTTTATTATAATTTTTATTAAATCAGATTTACGAAGTTTTATAACAAATGTTCAAACTGTTTTCCTTCAGCTGCAATGCAAGTTCTACATCTCTTTAAAAATGATCGCGTAATAAGACGGGCGTATCTTCTTGAGTTGATGTATTCAGCGGCTTCTGCAATTCTTTGGCGCAGCTCGTCTAAATCTTGAATTGGTTTAGAGTACACTTTATCCTTTATCGTACCCCAGTAAAAAAAATCTATGGGGTTAAATCGGGTGAACGGGCAGGCCACGAAATTGTACCACCCCGCCCAATCCACCTATCGGGGTATTCTCGATTGAGAAACTCTCGTACAGTGAGAGCATAATGCGCTGGGCAGCCATCTTGTTGATACCACATGCTGCCGTAAATGTTCAGTGGCACTTCTTCCAATAATTCTGGTAATTGGTTCTGTAAGAAGTTCAAATAACCCTGGGCATTTAAATTCTCCGGCAGCTCGATTGGACCAATAACTTTACCATTCAAAATTCCCGTCCACATATTTACTTTAAACTGGTACTGAGATCTATCTTCCCGCATCAAATTTGGATTTTCCACGTGCCATTCGTGCAAATTGTGGAGGTTCATGTAACCGTCCTTTTTAAATGTTGATTCATCGGACCATAGAATTTTTTCAAAGAATCGCGGGTCCTCTCGGTGCCTCTGCAACATCGTTCGACAAAATCGTACTCTCTCTGGGTAGTCTCGGGGTAGCAGACTTTGTACTCGTCGTACATGGTATGGGTGAAACTCGTTCTTTTTTAAAATACGATGTGCAGTACTTTTGGGGACTCCTATGCTCTGTTCAATTCCACGTACTGAGATACTTCTGTCTTCTTCAACTGCTTGCAAGACTTCGGCTTCGTAGGGCATAACGGGTCTTCCCTCGCTAACCATTTGGCTAGGAAATCGACCCTCTGATAATGACCGATGCACATTAATAAATACTCGATGATCGGGATGACGCTCAGCATTCGGGTATCTCTCACGATACACTCTTGCTGCGGCATAGGCGTTGCATAAGCATTCTCCATAAATGAGATGCATGTTGGCGTATTCCTGTGCGGTGTATCGAGATGGCATGATAAAACACTACACAAACACGGGGTTGCGATTAAAACAAGTCCGGGGTTGTCAGAAACGGTGCAGATAAATCCAAATTACAATGCAAATCAAGTCCAATAAACAAAGCCACAGTTGTAAGTACGAAGTCAATACGAATACAAAAAGATGTGCAGTCAACGAAAGAGCGTAACGTACTGCAGTATTGCACAATTTGCCGACGCATCCCTGTTTAGCCAGAGTAGCGTCTCTATCTGTTTCACTCACACATATGAAATGATGTGTCAATCCGTCTCCCTCTTAGTTAGATAAAAGTAGCGTCACTACCTATCTCGCTCCCACTTGTCAAAGTAGCGTCACCTCACATTAGCTAAAATGAATCTTTCTCGCTCACACTAGTCAAAATAACGTCACTCTTCGTCTCAATCGAACTTTTATGAAATACGGCTTCATAAAAAAAAAATGTTTTTTCTCAATTAAGAAGTAGCAATTAGTATGTGTTATACCATTTTGGAATCCTGACTAAACGCGCCATCTTTTAAAGTTACTTGCCAAAATAGTGTAGTAGATTTTTTTTTCAGTACAGTCGGTTAAAGTTGGGTGATGTCATTATTTTGAATTCAATATTGGGCAAAAATCTAACATTTAATTTAGAACTGAGGCAGTTACGTTTTACTTTTAACTGTAATTTACAGAAGGGTTATTCATGGTTACATCACAGAGAAAAAAACTACCGAAATGTTAATAATGTAGTCACAGGACTTGAAAAACCATCACAGGGTGTCACTTTTTGAGATTTATTTTTGAATGCTTATAATTCGAAAAGTACATGACCAAGATTTTTTTTTTATATTTTTCTAATAGCTGTTACGACTTGGCCTATTGCCCGTTTTCGGCTTGACGTTGATTTCTGGGACACGTTGTATAAATTAAGTGGGATCTGTGCACTAGCTGGAGTATAATAATAGAAACAGTTGCAGAAAGGAGCCATAAAAAAAATTCGATCGTAGCAAGCACTCTCTAATGCTTCGCATTATGAGTCGTGCAATAAACTGTCTGGGTTGTTTGGTTGATCTTGGTAAATTTTTTTTATAGAATTTTGTACATAATTATGTCGATAATTTTAAAATATAAATAAATTTAACTTTTTGTGTTCTGTTTTTCATTTTTCTTTTTCAACAGGAAGTATATCTTGAATACAATGTTGTCCTCTAACTTATCATTTATATTTTATATTCCAGGCTCTTTTTCAAATGCAAGCGCCCCGCGATGAGGCAGCCAAACTAGAAGAACAACGCAAACTCATCGAATTTCACGTGATTGGGAACTCGCTCACCGGACCCGTGAACAAACAGACTATGCTCTGGCTTATAGGTAAGAAAACATTACATTTTTTTGTGAAAGAAAAATATAAACCGATATTTAACTTGATTTCTTTTTTATTTTCAGCCAGTGCAGCCTCAATGTTATAGGACACCTTTAAGTTTATTTTTGTTTTTTATTACTGCTTTGTTTTAGGTCTTCACAACGTATTCTCTCATCAGTTACCTGAAATGACTAAGGAATATATTTCGCAGTTAGTTTTTGATCCGTAAGTTATTTTTTTTACTGAAAACGAATTCTTTTAATTTCGTCCGACCTGCTACCCCGGGTTTGATCAAATAGAGAAAAGGCAGTTTAAAACCAAAACCCTACTACGACAAAAACTAAAAAGGTGTAAACAAGATATCGATGTCGATTTTTTTTCGCTTTTCGTATAAGCGTGTCAAAATACGACGAGCAGTTTAGTAGATATGAGGGAACAGATGTTCATACATACAACGTGTATCATTAAATGCGCAAAACCTGAAACTAGTTTGATCGGAATAACGAGCAGAATTAATTGAACCACTTTTTAATATAAGTCACATTTTTCAAAAAATCATCATTAAAAACGTTGCCGTGTCTATTTATTAATAGGTCAAGCAAGCCAATGTCAGCGCGGCGCAGCGGCCCGGTGACGACTCCTCCCTCGATAAAGCGTCGTCACAGACGCAAGAAACGATCAGAATGGCCAGTAAAACTAAAACAGCACATAAAACCTTTACAATTTTTTTAATGACTTATTTTCTCTCTGAAATAGGTCAATTGAATTAAAAATCAGTTGGGGTGTCTGAGGTTTTGCGCATTTAACATTACATGTTGTATATACACAGCCTGTTAAAATCATAACCCTCTTTTGGTTTTGGCCGAAGTCGGGTAAACATTGGAGTTAATATTCTTGTGATTGGATAATGATTGGAGACCTATGTAATGTTAGTCACGTTTTATTTACAGCAAACACAAAACACTAGCTCTTATCAAGGAAGGCAGGCCAATCGGTGGGATTTGCTTCAGGACATTCAGTGCACAGGCAAGTACATTAATAATTTCCAAACTATTTTCTCTTTCCCTTCTTGAAAATGTTCTAGAACCAAAAATTCGAAGATATGTGACATCTACTAACCCGTACTGAACCCGCGTGGTGGATTACGGCCCATTCCTTCCCACAGATAGAGGCCTGTTTCCCGACAGTGAGAACATTGTAGGCGGATTATGCTATCATGTGTGGTAGACAGTCAAACATGTTGTGGGTTCTATTCTGATAATACGGCGTCTCTGCACAATCTACTTGATATCATCATCATCTGCCTAGCCTTTTCCCAACTACGTTGGGGTCGGCTTCCAATCTAACCGGATGCATCTGAATACCAGTATTTTACATGGAGCGACTGCCTACCTGCCCTCCACAACCCAGTTACTGGGTAATACGATACCCCTAGGTAAGACCGGTTGTCAGACTTTCGGGCTTCTGACTACCCGTAATGACTGTCAAAGATCTACGAATGACAGCCGGGAGCAACGGCTTAACGTGCTTTCCGAGGCACGGAGGGGTCTCGGTATGTAAAGATGGTCACCCATCCACAGACCAACCGCGGCAAGCGTAGCTTAACCTGATCGATCGACCTGTGCGGCTGTTATTATTTAGCTACGGGCACAATCTACTTGATAAAAATCTCATATTCATTCATTCACTACACAGCCTAAACCGCTGGGTCTGGAAGCACGAAGTGTTGAGCAAGAGTTCCTTTTACAACGACGGTGAGCACTATGCCCATGTTCGGCGGGTTTTTATCGCGCACTGGACTTTCAACTCTCGGTGTTGAGCCGAACATTGAGAATCCAACAGAGCGCATCGCAACGCGTCAAAAAAACACTGTTGTATTTTCAACTCTCGGCGCTAAACAGTGCGTTGAAAATCCCGTGCATCACAAAAAAATTGTCGCAGATAAACACGCCCGTCCGAACCTGGGCTAAGTATTATTGAAAATTCATTCCCCGAACCCGCGAAAGTTTGTTTGGGATTTCCTCATTTTTGCCGATAGAAAATCCCATCAGGCACACGGATTGTAGTATAATGATTGTGTCCAGAAGAATAAATCAGGAAGTTCTTTAGTTAACATGTCATAAATATTTAAATCAATATAATGTCTAACAGGGCTTCAGCGAGATAGTATTCTGCGCGGTGACTTCCAACGAGCAAGTGAAAGGCTACGGCACACACCTCATGAACCATCTGAAGGATCACCACATCAGGAACAACATACTGCACTTCCTTACCTTCGCTGACGAGTTCGCTATCGGTCAGTATTATCTTCAATAACTAGTAATTAATAGTTGAGTATTCCGACGAGTTGACTCCTACCAACTAAAATCCTACGGTATTTCTTCCTGCTACCACAAAAAATGTACCCAGCTGTGTAGTTTACTGAAAAATAAATAAATGTTGACTGTTTTTTAATAAAGATTGTGATCTTATGTGATGAGACAGTGACTCATCATCTGCCTAGCCTTTTCTCAACTATCTTGGGGTCGGCTTCCAGTCTAACCGGTTGCAGCTGAATACCAGTATTTTACATGGAGCGACTGCCTATCTGACCTCCACAACCCAGTTACTGGGTAATACAATACCCCTTGGTAAAACAGGTTGTCAGACTTTCGGGCTTCTGACGACCCGTAACGACTGTCAATGATCCACGAATGACAGCCGGGACCAACAGCTTAACGTGCTTACCGAGGCACGGAGGGTCTTGGTATGTAAAGATGGTCATCCATCCACGGACCAACCGCGGCATGCGTAGCGTAGCTTGACCTGATTGATCAACCCGTGCGGCTGTTATTACTTATCCACAAGCCCCTCTGATGGGACAGTGACTATGTGTAAAAAAGAAAACATCTTCTATTATTGCATTAAACGGTGTTGCGAGTAAATAGTAATAGTGAATTTTATATAGAACATAATTATTATGTGGCTATCTAAATAAGAGCCTGTATTAATATTCTTTCATCTCCCATACCCAGGCTACTTCAAGAAACAAGGCTTCAGCAAGGACATCAAACTCCCGCGCGCGATGTACCAGGGTTACATAAAGGATTACGAGGGCGCCACGCTGATGCACTGCGAACTAAACCCGCGCATCGTTTATACGCAGTTTACTAGCATCATCCGCAGGCAAAAGGAGGTAGGCAGATACATCATTATTTTCAAAAGACATTTTACATATCCATAAAATATTATAATTTTAATATTATATTATGGTATCTGTCTACAAATGTTTCTTAGTCATCTAAATACTTACGTATTTGTACCGTGCAAGAATTGAACTTGTTTTACTTTATTGATTTAACACTCTTATTTTAAGAGAGGTTGAAACGACAAAAAAAACATAACTTTAAGCTCTTGTAAATAAGCGGATTAATGTCTAAAAACGTTCAAAATAGTGAGGTCACAATATTATGTACGAAATTATTTGTCTAATTAGTGATTATGATCTATTTTACAGATCGTGAAAAAGTTGATCGATATGCGGCAGAAAGATGTCAGAAAAATACACCCTGGAATGACATGCTTCAAAGAAGGCGTAAGTAGAAGAAACTTCACCACATTTTTAGTTTTTTTTTTTAGGATATCAAGGGATAAATCACTATCACGACTTAGGTGGAGCTGTAATCAGTCAGCGCTGCGAATCAGTGCATCGTGCTTCACTGTCACTTCCGACGACACCGTACAGAGTAGACCTCCAATTCAATCCTTTTTACCAGACTGCGCGACAGCAGACAGGGTTAGATTTTCACGAGTATTTATGTATCTTTGTATGTGGGTTTTTTTAGACCTGCGAAGTATTGGATGGACATTTAATACAATGTGCATATAACACAAGGTGTCTTTCGACTAGTCTAGGTCGCGCGATTATTATAAGCTAGGTTTTGTTTTCATAAAAATCAAAATGACGGGTTTTAGACGTCAATAAGTAAAGTAAAAAATAAATTTTCAATACCATGACTATGTGGGGTATAAAAATAAAACCCTTAGTGATTCAAAAAATATAACACACTAAAATGTAGACAATAAAAAACATTGTCTGATATCATTGGTGGCGTCAACTCTGAGATAGAACTAAAATAACTGCTGCTTCACTTCACAAAAGTGTACTTGTTTTGAACTTTTTAGTTAGAGTTTTTTATCACTTAACAGGTTTACAACTTATCCAACACCATGTGTTTTGTGTGCAGGTCCGAAGCATCCCAACCGAGTGCATCCCCGGGCTGCGCGAGACCGGCTGGCGTGGATCCGCGCGCCCGCACGCGGCCGAGCACGAGCCCGAGCCCGACCCCGCCACGCTCAGGAACATACTGCATGGGGTAACTATACTGTACTATGCAGATATTTTTTATGTTACGGGGGTAGCAAGTGGTCTTTCGTTTATGTTATTGAATGGCAAACAAGCGAACGGTCTTCTTGATGTTACAGTATTTTTATCTCACGAAGCGACGCGCGCTTCACTTGATTTAATCAAGTGTACAAACACGCTGTGAATGCGTGCGCGAAGACGAGTAGCGTGACCACAAACACACACACTTCTGACCTCGCTATTGGCGCCGATTCACAAACTAAACTAAATTTAATATCAGTGCATCTTTTTTTTCTATTTCAATAAGAAAAGGACACAAGATTAATACGTTTAGTCTTGTCAAATTAAGATACTCCATGGACAAGTTTAGATGTGATTAAAAAATTGGCTACTAAAATACGTCAATTTACGTCAGGCGCTGACTAATTGGACAGGACTAAAGTAATATTCATCTTTTGTCCTTTTCTTAATGAAATAGAAAGAAAAAGATGCACTAAATTTAAATTTAGTTTAGTTTGTGAACAGGGGAATCGGTTTCATTATCTCGGGCCCTGCACTTACACACGAATTCACAGCGTGTTTTAACACTTGGTAACCACAAGTTAAGCGCGCGTCGCTTCGTGAGATAAAAAAACTACAAGTGTTTACCACCGCCTATACATTACCAATAGTATCGCAGATAGGTAGCCTTATCTGAGACGGAGCTGAAATGTGAAGTAAAGAAAAAAATACCAAATCTTTTTTTTTTTTTTTTTTTGTTTTATTCTTTCGTCTCCCATACCCAGGCTACTTCAAGAAACAAGGCTTCAGCAAGGACATCAAACTCCCGCGTGCGATGTACCAGGACTGTGTCCCATTGCTGGGCAAAGACCTCCCCTTTTTCCTTCTAAACCTCCGTCTTGTGCAATTTTTGGCCATGTTGGTCCTGGAAACATCCGATCGTCACACCACCTTCGCCCTGGTCTACCTCGACGGCGATGTCCTCCCTCAGACGTCCAGCGAGTGACGATCTTTGTCCACCTCTTCATTTTCATTCGCGCGATGTGTCCAGCCCACTCCCACGAAAACTAATAAAAATTTCCTTTTATTATTCACAGGTTAAAAACCACGCAACAGCTTGGCCTTTCCTGAAGCCAGTCGACAAGTCTGAAGTGCCAGATTACTACGATCACATCAAATATCCTATGGGTAGGTTGCATTAATAAGGTACAGACGCCAGCACATCAAGCTACCCAAAACTTTCAGATTTTCCCAATCAACTTTGAACCTTATGCTTTAGCGATAAAGTTGAAAATCTATTAAAGAAATCTGACAGATTGTAGTAGCTTGATGTGCTGGCGTCTGTACACTACTGTCTTCTCTTTGACTCTTGGCCGAATCGTTCAGCAATAACTTCTCAAGATATTGGTCGAAGCTTTTTGCTATCAAACCTTTTACTGACAATAAATTGAATTTTTAGAAGCTCTCATAAATTGTACATCTGACATCTGTAAATCAGGACGACAGACCAAAATTTTCCGTTTTTACAATTTTAATGCTTTTATTTTGAAAAATTAATTGTATCTCAAAAAAATCGCAAAGAATGTGCGCGATTTGGATGGAGTAATGGCACTATTGAGCTAACGCTGTGTGAGCGTGCGTGTTCCATCGCCGCCCGTTCGATTTCCACCACGCAGAGGATGGATGGGAAGCAGCACATTAAGTAATTTTTGCTCCGTTGGTGTAATTGCTATATGGCGTTCCAGTAGGAGGATAAATAAATAAATAAATAAATTGTTGGATCGAAAATGTGGATTATGAAGGCACTATTCCATATTTGGTACACACAAGAACAGTGATATCGGCCCCGACTTACGTGTCGTAGGTCCCGGGGTCGAACCCAGGCAGGCACATTATTTTGTGTAGTTTATTTCATCACCACTGCTCTCAAAACGGTGAAGGAAAACATCGTGACGAAACCGGCATGTCCTAGAATCAAAAATTCGAAGACATGTGACATACCCAACCCGCACTGGGCCCGCGTGGTCGATTGTGGCCCACTCTCACAGAGAGGAAGCCTGTGTCCCAGCAGTGGGAACGCTGTATGCTTACTGGAGGCTATAATAAATGTTTAATATTTTCAGATCTACGCACTATGGGCGAGCGTCTAAAGGCCCGGTACTACATGTCAAAGCGGCTGTTCATAGCTGATATGACCAGGATCTTCACTAACTGTCGGCTCTACAACTCACCTGATACTGATTATTACAGGCAAGTGTGTTGTTATACTATACATTTTAGATCTGAATCCTTTTACTAGCAATACTCTTGCCATTATACTCCCAATTTGATTTTGACAAAGACAATGGTACCGATTCTGTTGTTCACAGACTAAACTACATTGAAGTTCAGTGCATCATTTTTTTTTTTTTTTTTATTGAGAAATGGCAGCAAAATGACAGCAGATAAATTTTAGTTTAGTACTGTCAAATTAATCAGCGTCTGACGTAAATTGACGTAATTTTAGTGAGCAAGTTTTTAATCACGTCTAAACTTGTATGGAGTAGTGTCAGGACTAAACTAAAATGTATCTTCTGTCATTTTCTTAATGAACTAGAAAGAAAATGATGATCTGGACTTAAATTTAGTTTAGTTTGTGAACAAGGGAATCTGCACCAATGAATTTTTATTATATGTCGATCAAAGAACATTTAAATTAAATAAATAAATAAATAAATAAATCCCTGGACATTTCACACAGCACCATTTGTCCCAAGCTAAGCAACCTAATGCTTGTGTTATGGTAACAAGATGGCTGATAAACTACTTATATACAATTTTTTTTTTTTTTTTGTAAATACATACATATTATAGATAGAAAAACACCCAGACTCGGAACAAATACATGTAGGCCATACAAATATTTGTTCCGTGCGGGAATCGAACCCGCGACACGCAGCGCAGCAGTCAATCGCTTAACCACTGCGCCAACCGTGTCGTCAAAATTGAGACTTCAAACTGTATCTGTCGCTATTAGCCTTTTAGTTAACAGCCTAGCCTTTGCAAGTAGCGAGGTTGGTCACAGTTCAACCCTACCGATAGTGAATATCCGCGATAGGCCGCTAGTTGAACAGCACCGTTTATTAAAAAATCTATGCTGTTAACTGAAAGGCTAATTAAGCTAGATGGCGGCGACTTATCGAACACCACATAATGGCCCCGATTCTCTTGTTCACAAACTAAACTAAATTTAACTTTAGTGCATATTTTTCTTTCTATTTCATTATGAAAAGGACAGAAGATAAATGTTAGTTTAGTCCTGTCAAATTAGTCGGCGCCTGACGTAAATTGACGTATTTGTAGTAGCCAATTTTTTTCATCACGTCAAAACTTGTCGATGGAGTATCTTAACTTGACAGGACTAAACTAATATGTCAGCACTTTTCTGTGAAACGATGATTTTTTTTTTTTTTTTTGCTGACCGTCGAAAAATTTCTACGCTATGGGGTCTAGAATGAGGTGCTGAATGTATGGGTACAGTTTGCGCGTCGATGTATGCCACTCTGTATAAGTAAAGTTAGAACAGTTCGTGTCGACACGCGTACGAGCAGGACGTGGTTGTTGTTGTATTAATTAGTTATAATTCTCGGAACGTTATTGTTTACGCGCGACGCAGCTCTGGCCCTCGCTCGACCCGGCCGGGTAGCGAACGTGGGGCGCGGGGGAAGTGCGTAAACTATCTGCGTTATGGAGAACATTGCTGATTTCCACAAATCTGACGATGAGACTCAATCTATAAATGAGGTCGACGAGAAGAGCGATGCAATAATACAGGAGGAGTACGGAGATGAGGAGATTACCAAAAAAGCGAGTAAACGATTAGCAGAAGAATCTGATGAAGAGTGGAAGGTAGTGGGACAAAATCGAAAAGAAAAGAGATTCAGGCAGTATAATCCTGAGGAAGATATACATAGGCTGGAAGTAACTATAACATGCATGGATAAACTTCCGAAGACATTTGCTTTTGCGAAGCTTTTAACAACACATGGAATGAGTAATATAGTTCGTGTCAAGTATTTGAGCCCATTCAGAATTCGAGTACAATTTGGAGATGAACTAAATTTAAATAAACTGTTCACATGTGAAGCACTAATTACTAAGGGATGGAGATTTAGTAAAGATATGGAAGTAAGCTACTCATATGGGGTTATAAGGGATGTGGAACTAGAATTAGAAGAAAAAGATATCCTGAATAACGTATCCTGCCCAGGAAACTTTGAACTCATTTCAGCGATGCGATTAAATAAACGCGATCAGGACAAGGGGAGTTGGATACCCAGCGAGGTGGTGAGATTATGTTTCAAAGGTAATTCTTTGCCGTCGTATGTTTCCACAGATGGTCTTATGCTAAAGGTCGAGCCATATGTTTACCCTGTTTCTCAGTGTTCACGGTGCTGGAAGCTAGGTCATAAAATTAAGGCTTGCCCATACAAGAAGATAGTATGCCCTAAGTGCGGCGACAATCATGAAAATTGCGAGACTAAAGAATACAAGTGTATTAACTGTTCTGGTAAACATATGGCCTTATCTAAGTCATGCCCCACATATCTGAAAGAAAAACGCTTGCGAGAAATTATGGCTGAGTTCAACTGTACATACAAAAAGGCCATAACTATGTACGTTTTACCTAGCACACCAGAATATAAACCAGAAAAGCCGGTGGAAGTTCACAATCCAGTCCATAACACCCCGCAGTTTACAGTTGTCAATACACCTTCGTACGCAGAGATAACTAAGACTACCGCTGATATTCACCAAGAGCAACCTTATTCTAATGTACCTAAGTTCAAATTGACATCACACAGTAAGATAAGGTTTTCTAAGCAAAAAACACACGTTAATACATCGGAATGGTATAAATGTAACGAGGAACAGTGTGACTCATCACAGCTCAATGAAACCGATATTGACGACTGTGATTTAACTACAAATAAAAACATAGGAGGTAAATCGGAATCTAAGATAACATTTAATGAGCTGCTTTCGCGGTTACAAGAGGTTATGTTTATGAAGAATTGCGCAATCAACGTAAAAGTTAAAAAGGTGTTTAAATTATGTATTGAATGGTTTATACTTTTAATAGTGGACAGTATTACAGATTCTTCAGTGGCAGGTTTAATTAAGAACATTTTCAGTGGATAGTACAGAATGTATCCGATTTAAATTTTTACAGTGGAATGCCCAGAGCCTCAAGCCTAAATTGTTAAGTTTTTCGCAGTTATTAATACAGAACAAAATACATATTGCTGCAATTTCAGAAACCTGGTTATCACCTGACAAGCCAGTTAGAATTAGTAATTATAATATTTTCCGTCAAGATAGGGATGACTCATACGGTGGTGTTGCTATCATTATTCATCAATCAATCAAAGCTCAACTTGGAGACTCTAATTTGTTTGCCTCGGGAATTGAAATGATTCACGTTAAAATATTTAACTACCCTCTAGTAGAAAATATAATATCACTTTATTGTCCCCCTTCCGTTCGAACTAGTCAGGTGGATTGGATTAGATTACTTTCTACTTTTAATAGAAAAACAATAATAATGGGTGACTTTAACGCCCACCACACCAATTGGTCAAATAAGACAGATTATAGAGGGATACAACTTTTGGATGCAGTGTTAGATAGTAATTATGTGGTATTAAATAATGGTAACAGCACTAGAATGAAATTAGTTAACGGTGTTTTACATGAGTCATCGCCTGATTTGTCCTTGGTGACGTCTGATATAGGGATAAACTTTGACTGGTCCGTGTTAAATGAAACCCTGGGTAGTGACCATCTGGTAATTCAGATGTTTAATGACTGTCTGTTAGATAAGAACTTTCTGAATAAAAGAAATTTAAGAAATGCAGACTGGTTATCTTATAAGATGTGTCTCGACGAAATGTTTTCGAGTCTTGAAACACCCCTTGACGACCTTCAAAGAGCTTATGACACATTCGTTGACTATCTTAATAGGGCGGCAGATATTCATATACCTATGATAAAAATGTCACAAAACCCTCATTCAGAATTCAAGCCGAAATCCTATTGGAAGCCTGAATTATCAAAAGCCGTGGCAGTTAGGAGACTAGCGTTAGCAAATTTTCGTGGTAACCCAACTCCTTCAAACTTGAGTATTTTGCAGAATAAAATAAGATTAGCACAAAAACTGATAAGAACAGCTGTACACGATGACTGGACAAAGTATTGCTCAACCGTAGACCACTCAACTTCGGCTTCTGAAGTATGGCATAGGATGAAATGGGTAAAAGGTTACAGGTCACCAAGAACTGTTGTAGACAAGGTAAAAGCCAATAATTTGCTTGTTAGTCTTACACCTGATTATGTCTCTCCAGATCAGCCGGTATTCTCAATCCCGAATAAGAAGTTGGAAGAGGATATCTCGATGCAGGAGTTGATTAAATGTATTAAATCAAAGGATACATCTCCTGGATGTGATGGTATCTCCTACTCTATGGTAAAAAACATACCCTACAATGGTTTATGTATTTTATTGAATTTATTCAATCAGTTTTTACATTCCGGTTATGTACCAAGACAATGGCGTGATATAAAAATAATTGCTATCCCTAAACCGGGACGGGATCCTAATCAGACTTCATCCCTGAGACCAATCTCCTTAATATCTTGCCTTTGCAAAGTTTTTCATTCCATTTTGAATAAGAGGATTGAGTGGTTCTTGGAGAAACACGAGATGCTGTCAGATAATATGGTGGGCTTTAGAAAATCCAGAGGTTGTTTGGATAGCTTAGGTTGTTTAGTCTCTCGTATTCAAGCAGGTTTTTCTGAAAGGTTACCTACTATTGGTTGTTTCATTGATATAGACAATGCATATAATAATATCGATATAAAAACCTTACTAAATATTTTACATCGCTTAAAGGTAGGGTCTAAAATTTGTCAATATCTCTGGAATTTTTTGAAATTTAGAAATCTTAAGATACAAACTAATGACGGATTTATATCTAGAACTACTAGTCGGGGCTTGGCACAGGGAGATCCACTATCTCCTTTATTATTTAATGTGGCTACACTTGATGTGTGTAAAACTATCGAGAGGGACGTCTTTATTTCGCAATATGCTGATGATTTGGTAATATACTACACTTGCCAGTCTATGGAGTTTGGTACTCAGATTTTACAAAATTCGTTAAATATATTAAATGAACTATTATTAAATTTAGGATTAGAAATATCCCCAAATAAAAGCAAAGTATGTGTTTTTAAAACTAATTATAAGAGACAAAATATACATTTAGCAATTAATGAAATACCATTAGAAAACACAGAATGTGTAAAATATTTGGGTCTATGGATTGATAGTCATTCGAGATGGGGAAGAAACATTAATGAAGTTAGAGAAAAAGCTACGAAATTTTTAAATATATTTAAAATATTAACTGGATCTGGTTGGGGGGTACACCCTATTCATTTAAGAAGGTTATATCTATCAATTGTTAGAAGTAGGTTGGACTACGCAAGTTTTTTGTATGACAATGCCTCTATGAGTAATTCTTCAAAATTAGATAAAGTTCAAAATCAATACATGCGAATCATAGGTAGTTTTATTAAAAGCACTCCTATACACGTTATGGAGGCAGAGTTACAACTCCAACCTTTATTTGTTCGACGTGTATATTTAGCCGGTAAGTTTTGGTTAAAATCAAAATCACTTAATAATAAAGTAATAAATATTTTACATGATCTTACCGATCTATGTCAAAATGCATACTGGAGTAGGAAGAAAAAACCCATCTTAGTAACAATTCACAATAAATTCAAGTCACTACCAATAAAGTCGAGTAAGCAACTTGAAATGTTTAGTTTAGATACCTGGATTAGTAACGTCAACGTATCTAGTTTTATTAACAGTAGCATCTCATTTTTAGACAAACCAAAGAAGTCGTATTCTAAACCTAATTTGCAATTGTTATGTGTCAAGTTTTTACAACATAAATATTCGGGCTTCCACAAAATTTATACAGATGCCTCTAAGGACAGTGAAGGGATCGGTGCTGCTTTTATCGATATTCAAACAAAAGATTACATAAAATTAAAAGTGAATAATTTAAAGATATCGATAATGTATGCGGAGCTAATTGCCATTGCAGAAGCGTTGTCATATGTAAGATCGATTAAGAGTGGGCATACTTGTGTTATTCTTACCGACTCCAAAAGCGCACTACAACATCTGAATAGATGTTCAGCTTTGGTTAGGGGCATTCCACTGGCATACGATATTATTAAAAGTTTGTATGAGTTTAACTCGGTAAATCTTAATGTTATTTTGCAGTGGATACCCTCCCATATCGGCATTGTAGGAAATGAAATGGCCGATCAACTTGCTAAGGAAGCCTCAGTAGACGGTATTAACTTTGCTTGCGAGTCTTATTACACCAACCATCTAAGTGACATTAAGAACTTCAGTACAGAGTTGTGGTCGGAGTATTTTGACAGAAGGTCATTAACGAAAGGTATTTGGTACAAAACTGTACAACCAACATTACCTGATAAGCTTTGGTTTGAACAATCCGATATGGGAAGGTATGACATAGTAACGAGTTTCAGACTTCGCTCGGGACACATTCCATTAAATAAATTTGCTTTTATGATGGGTAAGGTTATTTCATCAAATTGCACTGAATGCGATGTGGTAGAAGATGTTTACCACATATTGATGGAGTGTGTCCGGAACGAAGCCCTTAGATATTTTATAAAGTCTGAAATCGATTTCATTCCTTCAGATGTGGGCTGGTGTAACAGCATTTTGTCCTTCCCTTTGACAAGGGAGGCCAGACTTCTGTACCGGCTCGCTCAAATGGGCATTAAAAATAGAATAGCCTAAGTGAATCTACTGTATGATTTTGTTTTGATATATGTTTTGGATTTTGTAATTTGTATTACAGGGGCGACATCTTCAAATTGAAGAAGCCCCTTTAAATAAATAGAAAAAAAAAAAAAAAAAAAGTAAAGTTAGAAAATATTTAATACTTAGTTTTTTTTTTTTTAGTTTGTGAGATGGCAACACAGATTTCCATAAGCGCTGACCACTTAACCTTCAGATGGGCGGCCGGTTTTGTTAGCAATGATAAAATATCTCGATGTCTTTCTCCAACAGATGCGCAAACACCCTAGAGAAGTACTTCCACACTAAGATGAAGGAGGCTGGCCTGTGGGACAAATGATCTGAGTTTAACTTCGACGCGTTCTTCGCGCTCGAGGTCAACGGCGCGCGACCAGACACCGACCAACATGAGTAGGCGACCTGAGGGATGAACTGTATGTAAATTGGAGGGCATGCCACCTAAATACAACGTCAAATTAAACTATCTAGCGAATGTTCGTGATGGGCATCGATATCTACTGACGATAAAACAATAATAAATGATTTACTCTAAACTCTCAGTTCAAGTAACTATCTACCTAAGCTACAGCTTATGATCACGAAGATTCACCATCAGACGCTGCTGTGTGGGTCTGCTCATCCCGGGAGGAAATTTATATAAACTTAAAATGAAATATACTGTATCTGCCCTTAACAATGCATATTGTTTTCTTTTATTTGCTCAAATGATAATTACTTATTAGGACGGAAAAAACTGTATTGTGTTTAGATTACTAGGAAATTTTACTTTTTTCGCACTAGTGTAAAACAAAAAAAAAAGTAGAAAGTAAAGTAGAAAGACGTCATTCTTATAAATATTATAAAATAGGTCCACCAATAGATTCTTACTTGTCCTCATATTACATTCTTGATGTTAGTGTAGAATTTTCGATACTAGGTAGTAGGTGTATTGTATGACTTAGGAAGATGTAAAGCCCGATTCAAACTTTATGGCGGCTCTGAAGTGCGCTACTCTGCGCAGTACCTCCCCCCTCACCCCCGCTGACACGTGAATTAGTTACTGCGCAGTGACTCGCCTCATGTTCCGAGCCGCCATAAAGTTTGAATCGGGTTATAGTCATTTAAAAGCTTTGTATATAATAAGACTGATAAGTTTTTATTTAACGAAACAGCGAGTTATTACTATTTTTGTTTCCAACGAGTGTATATTTTATATTGTTGTTAGTATGTTTTTGATCTTTGGAATATATCGGTCTACATGTGTAGACCGACAAATTCCAACATCACGTCTGAAAGCGTGATGATTTGTAGGTTATGTGGATTTATTTGTGGTTAGCAAATTTATATCTCAACTTGCCTAGGTGTAAAAATAATCACACATAGGTATACTGTCAGCAGAAAACAGTAAAATAAAAAATAAAATTGTTAAATTCGAAGATGAGTAACGGGAAGACTTGTATTCGCTGAGGCTTTTTATGGAAGTGTTAATCGACTGCTGTTGCTGACTGTACCGTTTAGTATATTATACATATTCCTCTAGATTCCAATTCATTACTTCTCTAGATAAGTTTTAAAAGAATTTAATGTACCAGAATGGTATTATATTTTATGTGTCTATACTATCATTGTAGTCGTAGAAAAAGTTATTGAAGTAATCAAATATCAAAAAATATTTAATGGTATAACTGTTTAACTTAAATGTTTTATCAAATAAATTGATGTTAAAGGTGTTTGTAGTGGTCAAATAAAGTAGATTTGTGATTCTCTTTATAGTAACATAACATCCTCCTTTATGAAGTCAGTTAAAAAAAAATTGATGTCGGTTCATTGTGAAAATTGTGATTTTTCTGGTTTTGTTAAGTTATTATTATGGAAAAAAGGCTATGTTTATTGTAACAGACTTGTTACTTCAGTAAAGATCTTGTTTTATACTTTCTGGTAAATAATGTATTGGCGTTTCGCTGTATCACATTTAGATTTCAATAAATTATCTTTTTTCTTTATAAATGTGTTTGTCATTTTAATTTAAGAAACCTCAAGTGTTTTTATTTTTTTATTTAGACCACCTCGTCAAGCGTAGCTATGGTCAATGTTAGAGGGTTTGGTTTCTTCAGGTGGCCATGGCAGCCGTCGGTAGTTATTCCAACCACCCCACATCCCTCCAGAAGTTGATCTCCTGGTCTGTTAAGAACATCTGTGTAAGATCTGTGTGCTTTTTTTTTCCTAATCTTGGTGATGCTTGTGCGTTCAAAGAGCACATGCCCTACGGTTTCCTTAACCTCCACGCAAGCCCTGCGTAGCGAGCAGTGCCCCATGATGGACCCCATGGCGCATGCCTTTCCTGCCCAGACGTAATAAACGACTGGTTAGCCTGCCATCTCAGGATGGCATAACTTCCCTGGACTGCCTGCAGCCCGGTGTCAAGGTCCACTAGCTCTCCGCTTGTGTATGGGTGAACTCAGGTATCATAAGTTCGTGTCCATAGACTGACGTTCTGGATGCTCTTCCAACTAGTTCGCTGTGTCCTTTTATACATTATAATGTCACTCGTTCTAGTTTATAGAACGAGTAAGGGCTCTTTCCCACGGCAAAATCCCGTTTTTTGCAGGATCGCTTAGTGGTGTACGTGTTTAAATATACATATTCACACATACATCCTGTTTGCCGGATACTGTAAACAGGATGCTTATTCATCAATGGTGAACAGGTTAAAAAAACTGTTAAATTATTAACAGGTTTTGAATGTTCAATCGGTAGCGTTTAGCGTCAATTTATGTCAACGTTTTCAACCTATACTAATATAGAGGAAAGATTTTAGTAATTGATAAAATGACTATTGAACTCTTGCGTCTTGTGCGGTGACATAAATTAACAGCTAATATTTTCAACCTGTTATTTAATTGATGATTAACAGTTATCTCATTGACGAAAAAAACAGTTTATTGATTCAACCAACGACCACCTTGTAATTATCGATAGCTTAGTTCTTGAGCACAATACTAGATGGCGTTACTAGACTCGCGATAATAGTTTTAATAACATTATTTTAGTCAACGGACAAGTGACGGTAGCGGAAAAATGAGTGATTTCAGTGGGTGGAAGACAGAAAAGTACCGGTTGCTCCGTAATTATTTGCATAATTTCTGTAAATTAAAGCCATTATTATTAGGAAATTAAGTACCTACTACATAATAAATATTAAATATACGTAGGTACCTATTGTCATTGGTGCAATATTGTGAATTTGTGTGCGAGTAATGGAAGTAACGGGGTAAGTGTTTGCGAAGTATAGGTGGGATAGTTGGAGACTTTTTGCACGGCTGACTGTTCTCATTTTGTCCTCAGCTTGCAGAAACGCCCTTATCGTTCAGACCTAAGTATAGTGGATTAAGATCCAGTTTCGATCAATAAAGCTGCATAATTTTTATTGTGGAACAGTGATCGCACATTCGCCACCGTAGTCAAGAAACCAGCTGGTCTCGGGGCGTAGTGTATTACATTGATTAGTAATTAAGATATTAGTACTTAGATTGCAAAGAAGTTGGAACCATTAGTTAAGTAAATTTGTTCATACAGCCTATGTTTTTCTTTCTTTAATCAGTTCACTCGGAACCCCGGTCATTACATAGGCGCCCACGGGTTAACTGAATGAAAGATAAACAAGGTGTATAATAGGTATATATTCTGGACAAACGTTGGTAACTAACACACCTTTTTTCAGACCCTACTAATTATAGACCTACATATTTCAGTACTACCTACCTTTAGTAAAATTTTTGAAAAACTTATTTTAAACCAAATGCAAAGATTTTTTAACAAAAATAAATTATTGCATAACAAACAGTTCGGTTTTACAAGTGGTCGTTCAACTACTGATGAGTGAACTTTTAGGACATATTTATAATGCATGGGAGGGCAAATGCGATGCTTTGGGCATCTTTTGCGATTTGTCCAAGGTATTCGATTGTGTTCTTCATGAAACCTTAATCAGGAATCTTCACTACTACGGAATTCGGAACGCCTCTCTGGATCTTCTTACTTCTTACTTAAGTGATAGGATTCAGAGAGTTGATGTTAACGGAAAAAGGTCACCCGGATCTGTAGTAAAAATGGGGGTCCCGCAGGGCTCAATTCTTGGCCCATTTTTATTTCTTATTTATATAAATGACTTGCCTTACCTCATAAGGGATGAACATGATATAGTGTTGTTTGCAGATGACACTTCACTTTTGTTTAAACTCAACTGACAGTTTAAATAGTGCCCTCGCAAAAGTAGTTAACTGGTTTAATGTGAATAACCTACTTCTTAACGGAAAAAAAACGAAATGTATTAAGTTTACGATACCAAATATTAGACAAGTAGAAACTAGTGTTCTCATAAAGAACCCGAAAATACCACAGTATTCTTAGGCATAACTTTGGATGCCAAGCTACAATGGGGCCTCCATATAGATAAATTGTCAAAAAAGCTTAGCTCTGCAGCATACGCCGTTAGGAAAATTCGTGACTTAACTGATTTAGAGACAGCCCGTTTAGTTTACTTTAGTTATTTTCATAGTGTGATGTCATACGGTATTCTGTTGTGGGGAAATGCCGCCGATATTCAGACAAATTTAATTTTACAAAAAAGGGCAATTCGTTCCATTTATAAATTAAGTCCCAGACACTCCCTCAGAGACAAATTTAAAGAGATTATGTGCCTTCTCAGTACATTTATGATAATCTTTTGTATGCACATAAAAATATTAATCTGTTTAAAAAATACAGTGATATCCTAATATAAATACTAGGAACAAACACAAATATGTTGTTCCTACAACAAGGCTCAAGAAAACAGGTGGCTCGTTTAGATGCCAATGTATACGTTTTTATAATAAATTTCCTAGCCACATTCAAGAACTAAGCATTAATAAATTCAAATCTTTTATAAAGCTAAAACTATGCCAGAAAGCCTATTATACTGTAAAAGACTAAATTGAGGACAAAAAAGCTTGGGATTGAGCTGCTTCAATAGGTCTAGACAGTGAATGTTGTTTATTTTTTATTTTGCTGATTTACACTTTTGTTTTTTTTTTCGTTCTAAATATCGAATCGTTGAGTTCTGAGTTGAGCTGCACGGTTACTGACGAATGCGTGCACTGGCTGCACAGGTCCACTCAATTTGTGTGTTTCTTCCCTCAAAAGACCACTTCAAACACCAATCTACATGGTCCTCAAAGATTATATCCGGATTTTTATGTACACATTGACATTGATGAATTTTATATAAACAATGACATAGATATTTACTTTGTAAAGTATCTTATTTTTTATTATTATTACTGTGAGTGTGAAGACTATGTGGGTCATTTCTTTTTTATGTTTTCTTTCTTACTTAGTTTTAATCATGATCTGGCAGTTTGAGTAATTTATACGGCCTACCCAAATGTCCTTTCATTGGTATTGTTCATCGAATCGTAAGGCTCCTCAAGTTCTGAGTTGAGCTGCACGATTTTTGACAAATGCGTGCACTGACTGGACAGGTCCGCTCAATCTGTGTGGTTCTTTACTCAAAAGACCATTTCAGACACCAATCTACATGGTCTTCACATTATCTGACAAGATAATGTGAAGATTATGTCTGGACTTTAAAAGAGACTGTGACCTCTAAGTTTGTTTCGGCCCTTCTTCTCAGAGTAGTCAGATAGGAAACGCCGACCTCATGTAGTTTAAAAAATATATGATTGACATGTAAAAGTGTTTGTACAGACCTACTTACAGAAAATAAATCATTTATCATTTGTTAATAAAGTGATTTCGTAAATTCGACAAGCCTAGTTGCATATATATCTGTAATTCGGAATAGAAACCTATTAACGTGTTATTTTTAAATTGCTATTGTTTATTGAAATTGTATTACTGTGTCTGATCATGGATGTTAATGCTCTGCATAAAGATGAGCTTGATTTTGAGTTGGCTGGTCGGGGGATCTCGGATTGTAAGACCGTGGCGACTATGCGGAAATGCGGGAAATTTTAGTTCGAGAGCAGTCGGGTGAGTCGACTATTTCCTTTAAGGTTCCTAAATCCTGCATTCAAACTCAAACTCAAACTCAAACTCAAACTCAAAGCATTTATTTCAAGTAAACCAATTACAGGCACTTTTGAATTGTCAAGGGGTCAGTCAGTCAGAAAGATGAAGCTAGTTGCCCATTCCAAAGCGTAGTAGGTACCTGTGGAGAAGAACGGGCAAGAAACTCCACGGACACTCTTTTAAATCATAAAAATCGTTACAAAATTTTGGTTACATCATTTAAGTTGAAATAATACATGTGAGAACGATGTAGAAAGACGTGCACGTTAAAAGCGTCCGTACTAAAAAAGATAAAAACAAAAACAAAAAAAAAACAATTCAGAAATGAAAATACTTAGATTAAAATTAAAATAAGCCTTGGCAGCTAAGAGATGACCAGTCCCTACTGGCGGCGCCCGTTCACGAACATGACGTATGGATCAGCACCATTTAGCTCAACCATTTTGAAGGGAACTCAATGATCCAACACACACGCCACCACCAGCGAGACATTTGAGTGAGCATGACATACCCTCAGCCGCCAGGGCACATTCAAGTCAATGAAAGACGTACCCAGTAAATGGTAGCTTGATAGTTTAGTTGCATAGTGCTCACACGTGTGTTATGCAATTATACAATATTAAGAGATTGAGTTTATACAATACAAAGATAGTTTTTTCAATCTTCAGCAGCTCACAACTATATTTTCGAATGCTAATTAATTAGTTTATGCGCCCTTGTGGAGCAGGACCAGCGGTGAACCAAGCATTTTTGTCAGCGATGTAATCCCCCAACTTATAATATGCTTGGCTGCATAGTGTGCGTTTTATATAAGATTTGAATTTAGTTTCGTTGAGTTGGAGTATGTGGGGAGGTATTTTATTGTAGCATTTTAAACAGTACCCCATGAAGGATGAGTCTACTTTAGCCAGTCTGAAGCCTGGTTGAACTAATTGGTCCCTATTTCTGGTCCTATAGGTGTTAACCGGAATAATGAAATATTGATTTGTGAAAAAAATTATCGGCAATAATTTCACTTATAACTGAAGTATCGCAACATTCGGTTTTTAGACGTATATATTCTCGTTTGACACACTTATCGAACCGTGCTAAACTTATTATTCCTTCTGAGTCTGGTGACACTGAGAAACATTTGACATTGTTAAAGAACATCCAGGATACCTTGTCGTCACTAAGGCAGCTTGAGGGAGAAGGCGAGGAAGAAGATTTAATTTCCGAACATGATAGACATCTTACAGAATTCTCTGGGCAAAGAGGCTATGCAGATAATGGAACAATTGGAAAAAGCCGAATTTCAAAAAAAAAAAATTCCTTACCAAAGAATGGTGACACGGAAATTCACTAGAATCGTGCCTCACAGTTACTGTTGCCAACGCTGACTTACCACGAACAACTTTACACTAGTCTTTTCTCACGTCATCCAGGCTTACAAAGGTCTTCCACATTCGATAATGGCTTCCACAAACGGAAGTTGTTCCCATTAAAGATTGGGGTGTAAAATTTAGTGGTAAGCTACCGTAAGTGTTAGCGTGTTCTTGGAAAGAATTGAGGAATCTTGAAGAGGCGCGGAATGCTGCCGATGAAGACTTATTTCGATATACCATAGACTTCTTCGAAGAAGAAGCATTAATACTCGTATGATTTAGAGCCAATAAAGGTGCAGTAACAAATTGGGGTCAATTAGTGAGGCTACTGTTGGACACATTCCAGCAACCGTATTACCAAGAAGAACTATTGGAGGAGATTAAACGGAGAACCCAAAGCTACCAGGAAAGCATTATAATTTATACTTGTATAGCTATTATACCCTCTAGTCACAATGCACTAGAGTCTAGTGCATTGTGACATTCTGGCCCATTTGTTCTTCTGTGAGTATTATTTTGTAATGCAATAATGCAAGTAATGTAGGTAGTTTCGGGGCTTTGTCGCAAGGTGATTCCATTATTGGTTGTCGTTTGATCGCATCTTCCTTTATGAGTATGTGCTTGATCGATACTAGTCTTTGCCCAGGGTTCCTGATTTATAGAGCCTGATGGCAGCCAGGATTGCCCCCTCCTGCACGATGAGGTGTAGAGGTGGCACTCCAAGCATTTCCGGCAAGTAATGCTTGGAGTACCACCTCTTGGAGTTTAGGGTATACAGGGTAGCAATGCTCATACAGCTAATGATTGCTACACAAGCGAACCGCTGCAGTTTTTCGAGATCTCTTCGGGCTGTGTTCAGGTTTGTCCTGGGCGACCAGACTAGTGGCCCGTATGTGATAATTGGTCGGATGACTGTGTGGTATAACCAGTAAGTGACTTTGCGGCTAATCCCCCAGTTCCAGCCAAGCATTCGCTTGCACTGCCACAGGGATATGCTGGCTTTTGTAGTGATGTAGTTGGTATGTTTACCCAATTCAGCTGTTTGTCAAAAAAGATGCCCAGGTAAGTTGCTGTCGGCTGATAGGGTAGTTCTAAAGAATCGTGGTAGTTGTAGTGGCGTCAGTTTCCTTTTTTTTTTTGTTTTTAAGAGAATCAGTTCGGTTATTTAGGGTTCACTGGCAGTTGGTGCTTATTGCACCAGTCCCCTACTATTTTCAAGGCTTGTCGCATGAGGTCGCACAGGGTATTTTCGTGGGTGCCATTTATTATTATGGTTAAGTCATCGGCGTAGCCTACGGTGATGTTTTGATGAGCCTGTTTAGAACCAGGTTCCATAGAGGCGGCGGGAGGAATCCTCTTGTAGTGTCGTTCACTGTGACCTGTACAGCTCTCAGTTTGACCATATTGGTGATCCATCTGCTTAGGTCCGATGCTGTATTTGTAGTTTCTCCCTACCTCCATGGCAGAAGGTGCCATTTTTGTAAGGGGTGTTCACAATAAAAGACAAATCTCAATACTGTATTGGTTTTTATTTCAACACATTATGCTCAAACGTGGAGTTACGCAGAACACTCGACTTGAACAAGAATGGGAATGTAAACATCTTTACACAAATTATCTGTTATTTATTTATTTATTTATTTATTTAAATAACATGGGAGACTTACAGCTAAAACAAACAGATCAAGGACAGTACATTAGTTTGAAAGCCAATTACAGGTCTCCACTTATAAAATACAGAACAAAAAAAAAAAAGTTAATCCTAAGGACATCCACACCTAGTTACTATAGTATAATTACTTTGTTGCTCGCACTGCATAACAACCATCGTAGCAAAGTGAACTAAATGAAAAAGTTACGGCTTAAGCACTTCCTAGCTGACGACACACTAGTTAGGAACGGATCAATATCGTACTGTTCACAAAGCTTGTTTAAATTTCTGCTTGCACGCACAATGTACGAATTCTGCCTATAATTGGTTGAAGCAAATGGCACGCGCAATGGTGGATTGTTTCGCTTAGACTTCGTGGGAATGTTAAAATGAAATTTTGCCAAAATATCGGAACAGTTAATAGTATTGTTAAGGATTTTCAACAAACACACACAGTCAGAAATCTCACGGCGGTTGAGTAAAGGTAGTATGTGAAATTTTTTACATAGGTTGTTGTAGTTTTCCGAATGATACGGTACTTTTTGATGGTAACAGAGATACCTTATGAACCTTTTTTGGATGCTTTCAATACGGTTAATATATTTGTGGTAGCATGGGTTCCATATTTCAGACGCGTATTCCAAGTGACTTCTAACAAAAGTACAGTATAGAATTTTTAAAGTTTTGGCTTGAGTGAAGCACTTGGAAAGCCGCATTATGAAACCCAGTGATTTTGAGGCCTTAGCAACTATTGCATCAACGTGCATTTCAAAACTGAGCTTGGCATCGTGATGAACCCCCAGATCACGGATGGAGTTTGATCTAGGTAGGACTTGATCACCTAGGGTATAAGATGTGGCAATGAATGAGCGCTTCCGAGAATACGTAATAACCGAGCATTTGGCGGGATTAAGATCCAGCTTGTTTCTTTGGCAGTAGTCTTCTAGGCAACGCAGATCATTCTGGAGTGCCGTTACATCCATATGCGATGATATTGTGCCATAAATTTTCATATCATCAGCGAAACACAAAAGTTTGGATGAAGTCAAGCAAGAGTCGATGTCGTTAATATAGATTATAAATAGCAATGGGCCAAGTAACGAACCCTGCGGGACTCCACTAGGAACAGGGACCCAACTAGATATATAATTATTTAGTACTACTGCTTGAGACCTGTTGACAAGGTAAGAGGAAAACCATCTGAGTAGATCGCCACGAATTCCCATGCCATTTAACTTGGATATTAAAATGCTATGATCAATTCGATCAAAGGCTTTGCTGTAGTCTGTATAAACGACATCAACCTGCTTACCGTTGCACATGGCATCAGTTATAAATTCATTAAGGAGAATCAGGTTCGTGACAGTAGACCTCCCTTTTAAGAAACCGTGTTGGAACGAGCTAAATGAATTTTTTAGGGCAGTATAAACCTGGTTATATACTATTCTTTCAAAGACCTTCGCTATAATACACAGTTTAGATATAGGCCTGTAATTCGATATGTCTGTTTTGACACCTTTTTTATGTATAGGTGTTATAAATGCAGATTTCCATATTTGCGGCACAACACAGGTACTCAAAGATTTTCTAAATAAAATTGAAATAGGTTGCGCTATCGAAGGTGCACACCGAACAAGAAGTTTGGATGGGATTTTGTCAGGACCAGCCGATTTGCACGTATCCAACTTACGAAGCAAGTTAATTAATTCATCAACATTAACAATGATACTGCAGATATCAGATGTTAGGTTTGGCGAATCGTTAAAAAGAAAAGGAGAAGAGATTGGATGACTAACACTTGGATTAGAGAGAAAAGTAGAATGGAAGTATTCTGAAAAAGCCTGACAAATAGATTCCCCCGTCCGCAAGGTATCACTGTTATGGTTCAAGGTGCTTGGGATTGCGTTTGAGTTATGACGTTTTTTTACAAAGGTCCAAAAATATTTTGGGTTATTTTTAATTGAGTTTTCTGTTAGATCCAGATAGTTGCGGTAGCAATGAGATTCCATAATTTTCACCCTTTCACGAAGAAGCTTGAATGTTAATTCGTCAGATACATTACCATAGGTTTTGAATTTTTTTAAGTATTTATATTTTTCTTTAATTGTTCTAATTAGCGACGGGCTATACCATGTTGGGTACTTTTTATTTCGAAATAGCTTTTGTGGAATATATTTTAATTGTAGATCAAAAATAAACTGATTAAAGAAGTTAGCTGCATCATCTATTGATCGAGCAGAGAACTCAGTTTCCCAGTCAGTCGTACAAATGTCTCTGCTGATAGATTCATAGTCACCTTTATCAAACAAGAATTGAGTACGAGGCGCACATTCAAGCAGAGGTGTTACAGACAGGTCCAAACTAATTAATAGCGCTGGGTGATAGGCATCAATAGGCACCAGTGGGCAAGAACATTCGGTCACAATCACTTTTTCATTGGAAAGGACGAGGTCTAGGATTCTACCATACCTATTAGTTACCGTGTTATACTGTCCAAAATCAAGAGTGCATAATTCATCACAAAGCAAAACTTCGTCGCTACTGTTAGGATTTAATGGGACAAGTGACAGGTTGTCAGATGAAACCCAGTTGATACCGCTCATATTAAAGTCACCTATTACGAGAAAGGTATCAGAAATATGATTAATAACTGTTTGGTTTAATTTATCAAGAAAATTAGTGAGTTGTGAAGAAAAAGATAGACCCAAGTTTTGTTGGCATAAGTAAATATCACAAATATGCAAAGTTATAATGCTCCGTGTGATACGATTTTTTAGGTGTATGGATAGCCAAAGGTCCTCTGCTGTAGAGTGAAAATCAGGTTGGCAAATAACTGATAATTCTCTACGAGTAGCAATGAGTACCCCCCCACCACGGGATTGCCCAGTTAAAACATAGTCTCGGTCGCGGCGCCAAACAATGTACCGATCATCAAAAAACTCAGAATTTAAAACGCCATCTAATAACCAAGTTTCAGTAAGCACTATGATATCATACGAGTTTAATAACATTTGGCGGTAGAAAGAATGAGTTTTAGTTCTAAGACCTCGAACGTTCTGATAATATATGTTTAAGTTATTACTGTTATTAGTCATTGAAAATGAAGTCAAAAATTGAATATGAATCGGTATGATGTACGAGTATTACAATAACAGCAATCAATAAACAATAATGTATATTATGGCAAAATAAGAATTTCGATATGCAAGGAAGGTAAGCTTTAAAAAATTTTGCGCATGAACATGAATCATACGACGTTAAGTAGTAAACAGCTGTGCGAAAAAGCAAGCAGTAATGCGTGGTACGTACAAGCGAGAGCGGGACAAACATATTGAAATGGATTAGAGCTTTGAAGTGAACAGTGCGATAAGAAACATAAAGGATTCCTTTAGCTAAACAAAAGAGAGGCGTCGAGCTCATTAGCGCGACTGAGGTGTTAAACATTTTGTAAACAAATACTGAGATACTTAGTTTCGCAAAAAATATAAGCAATTGAAATGTAACAAAACAATGAATTAAAATAATAAAGTAACACAGTAAAAATAGGAAGCATTTTACACAATCTTGTTTAAATCGGATTCTTTACGTATAATAGCTACTTTACAATTAGCATTTTTTAATATATGGATTTTCCCATGCTTTACCCAGACGAACTCATAATATTTCTCCTTGGCAATGGTCTTAACCTTACTTAAGAGCTTCTTATATTCCACGCTCAGGTGATCATTGACATATATACGTTGAGTTGTGCCCTGAAACCCGATATGGGATGTGGATAGGTCTTTAACGGCACGTGCAGCTGCGATAAAATCTTCTTTCACATACCGGTTTAAGAAACTCACTATGATCAACTTTTCGTTAGAATTAAAAATAGGCACCCTTGAGATATAATTCACCTGTGATCTGGGACAGCTGTAATTCACCTTCCGGCCGATCGCTTCAATAATCGAAAAAAGATTTTCATCTTTTCTTATAGGGACTCCTTTAATTTCTACATTGTTTAGCCGGGATCGCTGTTCATATTTTGCAAGTTCGAACTTGGATCTCTCTAAGTCAGTGTGCAAAGTACTCACTCTTTCCTGAAGCTTGTCAAGTTCTGATGCTTTTGCTTCAACCTCCGCTAGCCGAGTGTCGAATTCATCAAGTCTACCACTAGTGCCTTCACACGTAACATTTAGCTCAGCCAACTCATCCTTGATTACTCGAATATCATCTACCAGGGTCGGTAAATTAAGTAACTGGCGTTTCATGTCGCGAATTTCACTCAATATGGTTTCAAGGGAGGCTGGTTCAGGAGCAACCAGTGCTGGGGATGACGTTCGACAAGTGGGGCACTTCCATTGCGCCATTCTGCTGGCGCCAAGTTTTCTCCATCCAGCCTCAGAAATATTTGCACATCCAAAATCCAGATGTCTCTTGCAGCTCCCACATTGGACTCCGTCATTGAACTGCTCGTTACAAGCTGCGCACGTTTTCATTTTTGAAACTCAGTATAAATAAAATTATGTGCCAAAGTAGAACTAGTAAAGATTTGAATTTGGTGTAAAAATAAAAAGGTTGACGATCTATTATTTCGAGCGACGCGTACTGTAGTAATGAATGTCCACAGAAGAGTGATACTTATAATATGCTTGGCTGCATAGTGTGCGTTTTATATAAGATTTGAATTTAGTTTCATTGAGTTGGAGTATGTGGGGAGGTATTTTATTGTAGCATTTTAAACAGTACCCCATGAAGGATGAGTCTACTTTAGCCAGTCTGAAGCCTGGTTGAACTAATTGGTCCCTATTTCTGGTCCTATAGGTGTTAACCGGAATAATGAAATATTGATTTGTGAAAAAAATTATCGGCAATAATTTCACTTATAACTGAAGTATCGCAACATTCGGTTTTTAGACGTATATATTCTCGTTTGACACACTTATCGAACCGTGCTAAACTTATTATTCCTTCTGAGTCTGGTGACACTGAGAAACATTTGACATTGTTAAAGAACATCCAGGATACCTTGTCGTCACTAAGGCAGCTTGAGGAGGGAGAAGGCGAGGAAGAAGATTTAATTTCCGAACATGATAGACATCTTACAGAATTCTCTGGGCAAAGAGGCTATGCAGATAATGGAACAATTGGAAAAAGCCGAATTTCAAAAAAAAAAAATCCTTACCAAAGAATGGTGACACGGAAATTCACTAGAATCGTGCCTCACAGTTACTGTTGCCAACGCTGACTTACCACGAACAACTTTAGACTAGTCTTTTCTCACGTCATCCAGGCTTACAAAGGTCTTCCACATTCGATAATGGCTTCCACAAACGGAAGTTGTTCCCATTAAAGATTGGGGTGTAAAATTTAGTGGTAAGCTACCGTAAGTGTTAGCGTGTTCTTGGAAAGAATTGAGGAATCTTGAAGAGGCGCGGAATGCTGCCGATGAAGACTTATTTCGATATACCATAGACTTCTTCGAAGAAGAAGCATTAATACTCGTATGATTTAGAGCCAATAAAGGTGCAGTAACAAATTGGGGTCAATTAGTGAGGCTACTGTTGGACACATTCCAGCAACCGTATTACCAAGAAGAACTATTGGAGGAGATTAAACGGAGAACCCAAAGCTACCAGGAAAGCATTATAATTTATACTTGTATAGCTATTATACCCTCTAGTCACAATGCACTAGAGTCTAGTGCATTGTGACATTCTGGCCCATTTGTTCTTCTGTGAGTATTATTTTGTAATGCAATAATGCAAGTAATGTAGGTAGTTTCGGGGCTTTGTCGCAAGGTGATTCCATTATTGGTTGTCGTTTGATCGCATCTTCCTTTATGAGTATGTGCTTGATCGATACTAGTCTTTGCCCAGGGTTCCTGATTTATAGAGCCTGATGGCAGCCAGGATTGCCCCCTCCTGCACGATGAGGTGTAGAGGTGGCACTCCAAGCATTTCCGGCAAGTAATGCTTGGAGTACCACCTCTTGGAGTTTAGGGTATACAGGGTAGCAATGCTCATACAGCTAATGATTGCTACACAAGCGAACCGCTGCAGTTTTTCGAGATCTCTTCGGGCTGTGTTCAGGTTTGTCCTGGGCGACCAGACTAGTGGCCCGTATGTGATAATTGGTCGGATGACTGTGTGGTATAACCAGTAAGTGACTTTGCGGCTAATCCCCCAGTTCCAGCCAAGCATTCGCTTGCACTGCCACAGGGATATGCTGGCTTTTGTAGTGATGTAGTTGGTATGTTTACCCAATTCAGCTGTTTGTCAAAAAAGATGCCCAGGTAAGTTGCTGTCGGCTGATAGGGTAGTTCTAAAGAATCGTGGTAGTTGTAGTGGCGTCAGTTTCCTTTTTTTTTTTGTTTTTAAGAGAATCAGTTCGGTTATTTAGGGTTCACTGGCAGTTGGTGCTTATTGCACCAGTCCCCTACTATTTTCAAGGCTTGTCGCATGAGGTCGCACAGGGTATTTTCGTGGGTGCCATTTATTATTATGGTTAAGTCATCGGCGTAGCCTACGGTGATGTTTTGATGAGCCTGTTTAGAACCAGGTTCCATAGAGGCGGCGGGAGGAATCCTCTTGTAGTGTCGTTCACTGTGACCTGTACAGCTCTCAGTTTGACCATATTGGTGATCCATCCGCTCAGGTCCGATGCTGTATTTGTAGTTTCTCCCTACCTCCATGGCAGAAGGTGCCATTTTTGTAAGGGGTGTTCACAATAAAAGACAAATCTCAATACTGTATTGGTTTTTATTTCAACACATTATGCTCAAACGTGCGAGTTACGCAGAACACTCGACTTGAACAAGAATGGGAATGTAAACATCTTTACACAAATTATCTGTTATTAAAAAGTACATACCAGTCTCCTTGTTTTATATAAAAAAACCCAATGGATTTAAGTACCTCTGTCTATGTTCGAACATAATAACTTAAATGCTCACTTAAAATACCTTAAAGTAACATATTTTTTTATTTCATTAAGATAAAGACAGTTTGAACGTATTAAGTCGCTTTTAAACACAGTTTGGGTGAACACATTGCTTTTGATTACGAGAAACTGTCGCGATATTCGAAAAAGGCGCTTCATCGGTCCAATCTCTTATCTATACAAGATTTTTTACACTTAAACATGCTTGAATATGTTAATATGTTCGATTCGAAATCCAGAACTGTATAAAGCATTACTATCTATAATTAAGGGTGTTGGATGTTCAGAATCGAACATACCTAGAGTACAATTCATGGTTTAAAAGTACATACTTCAACTTCATATTTAAATTATTATATAACTGAATTTAAAAGCGACACATCTTCAGACTAGATTGTAATAACTACATATTTTCGGAGTCACGAAATTAGTGTTTTATGTTAACAAAGTTTCAAAAACATTGCATCATGCGGAAATAGGTACACCAAGTATATAATGTTCCAAAGGAACTCTAGCCGGTACATACAAACTGTACATTTTACGTTGACTTTAAAAACGAATTCGGTTGCGATATGGCCCCCTTTACACACCAATATGATTATAGTCTTTCAAGTTTAAACAGTTACTGAACATTTATAGCTTACAATATCATTCATATCATATGGCTGACAAATGTAGAAAACTCTTAGGTCTAAATCATAAACTTATGACGATTACAAAGCAGCCCTTATAAAGATAGACGTTTAGTAGAAAGGATACAGTCTGCTGCATTTCAACACCTACGTGTATACATGTTATGGCTTGACACAGTGCCAGAATACAGCAGACGAGGCAGTATAAACTGTATTATTGTGTTAGTTATTATCATATGGACGGATACCCTTAATCCCAAACACTAGTTAGAATTACGTGTTATTCCGTTTATCCACCCCAGAAAATCCACCCTAAAGAGGATACGCGGAAACGCATGTCCGAAATTCACCCTAGGCCTATTTGAATTAACGGAATTTATAGGCTTAGGGTGGCTTCTCGGACATGGGTTTTCGCGTATCCATTTTAGGGAATTTTTTGGGGTGGATAAACGGAATAACCGAGAATCACAAAACGAAGGGCCACCACAACGACTATATTTTAAATTAGTCACACGTTGAAATTTACTGAAGAAACATAGGATACGATTAACTTATGAGATCACGAACCAATCAAAAACAATAGTTAAGTACGACAATTGATTGATTTCTAATAAAAAGAGGTCGTATTTAATGATTTTTTAAAATTACAAAACTGTTGATAGGTTACAAGCGTTATGAAGAACACTTATTTCGTTGACTAGGCGGAGTTGCGGTGAATATCCAAAAGTCCAAATATCCTACGCTATACGTCCTTAATTACGAAAAATATCACTTGTCCACCGTTCAACGAGCGTCACATCACTGGAGGTTCTCTGTCTCTTGTTGAGTATTTATTAATGAACACATCACGTCCGTCACTGTATCACTAGTGTTTGGCACATCGCTCACTCCTGCACGATTGAGCTCGACGCGGCTTCTTGTCGAGACGTCTCCGCGCGAGGTGAGCCCGAAGGTGATGATGTGCACGATCTGGAAGTAAACAATAATTGTCAATTCAAGGTAGCAAAGTGGTCTTGTTTATTTATTTATTTAATCCATATTGTTACAGAGCTTTAACATAATATCTGCCAAACTACAAGGAAATTTGTCAGCAGTACTCGTAGATTTCCCACGAATTATTAAAATTATCTGCTCTGTTGGCTTCGACTCCGTGCTGCAGCGATGTTCAGGAAATACACCTTTATAGTCTCCTCGAGGATGTGCCGGCGTTATACACGAATTTTTAGAGCAGCATGTCGATTCTGTAAAAATATCACCGTGACAATTTGCGTGGAGTGAGCTGTCAGTGTCAGCCCACTGATGCTAGGGATTGACCAAGCAAACATTTACAATCATAATCGAGATTTTAATAATATTTTTTTATGCTAACTCTATTGATCATTTTATATAATTTCAAAGCTAGTATTTTAGTTGTCAAAACATTAGGTACTATTTTGTGGGGTACTAAAATAAAATAGCAAAACAGAAACTTGGTCAGAATAATCAGTTACCTGCTAACATGTCTGGGCGTGTCGCAAGTCCTCGCTAGCGACGGCACCAGCTCGTCCGGAGACGACGCGCGACTACTGCGCTCGCTGCCAGCCTCCTCGTACGAATTGTCGCTCGTTAACTGTTCATATAAAGTGTCTAGGTTAGTTATTTAATACGGGATACGCATTAATTGCTTAACACTCCAGTAGGCGCGCGTTCTACCGTTGCAGAACGCACTTAGAATTTGAGCGCAAATTGAAGGTCACTCACGGACACACTTATAGTATTTCTCTACATTACATTACATATTCCTTGTGCCTCATTTAGTTTCATAATAAAGCCTTCTTGAACATGAAAGCATATTTTTAACTGTTCATGAAACTTTCCTTCAAAAATCTTTAAATTAAAAGTGCTCTAAATAAGAGCACGCGAGCGCTAACGTCCCAAGTTGAGGCGCGCCTACTGGAGTGTTAAGAGTACATATAAGTATGAAATAAGCTGTTTGTTAAGAAAAGGCTTCTTTGCGAAGGCACACTGAAATAAGGGACATTCTTTCACTACAGACAGATTTGCAAAAAGAAAACAATTCGGACAAACTTTATAAAGGACGATAAAAACCGACACCGTTTTAACCAGGCCAACTCTTCAAGTCAGTTTAATATAAACAAGCATATTTAAAGTGCGTTTACACGAGGAGAGTTTCTCAACCAACTAGAAACGTGGATGTTTATGGGAGACTCCTACAGACGCCAGCACACCAAGCGACTACAATCTTTCAAATATCTTTAATAGATTTTCAACTTTACTACTAAAGCATAAGGTTCAAAGTTGATTGGGAACATTTTACAGTTTCGGATAGCTTGATGTTGCTGGAGTCTGTACATTCTTGGCTACCACTCGAGAACTCTCCTCGTGTAAACGAGGCTCAGGCGTTAACAGGAATACTAGTACTGTACTACAGCATTGATGGATATTTTTTTGTTTTGGTTTGTTAAGACGAGTACGTCTATTTTGTGAAATCTCACCGTGAAAACTGAGGCAAAGTGAGCTGTTTGAATTCTTAAGATCAGGCGAAACAACGGCTCTCATATAAGTTGCTAGCTGTGTTCATTCGCGTTAATGACGGAAAATAATAACGTGTCTCTTTAGTAATTATGTTTCTGAAGTTCCGTCCAAATTGATCAAGCCGTTTCGGAGATTAGCCGGAAGAAACCGACACACAGACTGACAATTAAAAAAAAAATATATCGTTACTGTCCTAAGCGAGTTGACGACTAATAGAGAAGTATGGTAGAAAAAGACATGTTGCACCGACCCTAAATAAATTGGGAAAAGGGCACGAGAATGGTGGTGATGATATATCATATGCATTTAGAAAAAAAACTGTTACTTATTTTAACATTACAAACAGACACTTCCATTTTATTTATTTGTATAGATTTTAGCGAAGGGGCGTGAGGGGCTTGTGGTATACACGTTAAGCCGCTGGTCCCGGCTGTCATTCGTGGATCTTTGACAGTCGTTACGGGTTGTCAGAACTCAGAAGCCCGAAAATCTGACAACCAGTCTTACGAAGGGGTATCGTATTACCCAGTAACTGGGTTGTAGGGTTCAGATAGGCAGTCGCTCCATGTAAAATACCGGTATTCAGCTGCATCCGGTTAGACTAGAAGTCGACCTCAACGTACTTGGGAAAAGGCTACGCAGATGATGATTTTAGCGAAGTTTTCACGGCGAGATTAGTACAGAATAGACGCGCAGTACTAGGTATCACAAGCGCACACATACAGTAGATATCAAAAAGTATGTATAACATTTACGAGTGTGAGCGGGTGCCGGTTGCGCGCCGGCGACAGCGCGCGGGAGCGCGCCTCCTCCACCTCCAGCTGCAGTATGCTCTCCTGGCTGCCCGTGAACTGGAAAGGTACAAATACTTACATTAACACATTGAACGCCATGGTGGTCACCGGTGAGCGACAGCAATTATTTTAGTTAATTCTTTGAATAGTAATCATCATCTGCCTAGCCTTTTCCCAACTATGTTGGGGTCGGCTTCCAGTCTAACCGGATGCAGCTGAATACCAGTATTTTACATGGAGCGACTGCCTATCTGACCTCCACAACCCAGTTACTGGGTAATACGATACCCCTAGGTAAGACTGGTTGTCAGACTTTCGGGCTTCTGACTACCCGTAACGACTGTCAAAGATCTACGAATGACAGCCGGGACCAACGGCTTAACGTGCTTTCCGAGGCACGGAGGGGTCTCGGTATGTAAAGATGGTCACCCATCCACAGACCAACCGCGTCAAGCGTAGCTTAACCTGATCGATCGTTCTGATTCTTTGAATAGTAATAAGAAATAATTATTTAGAGTGGGGTTTTTGACTATTTTGAACCGTATGAGCCAATAAAATATAACGTGTAAAATTTGCCGAAATCGCGAATCAGCGTCAGCCCATATGGAAAGTTCAGTGGTGGTCACCGGTGACCACCACGGCATTCAATGTGTTAATTATTGGGGCTAGTACAAAATTATATTGAAAAACGTGACACTGGCTGAATGCACAAACCGTGCGAAGCCAAAGGAAAAAAAAAAAATATATTGTCTATTTCTAAGAGATGTCTTTATTTAATACTAGCATCCGCCCTCAACTTCGTTTGCGTAGACTTCGGAATGCCCGCCGTTTAAATCCTATTACCCGTTTTCCCGTAGGAATGAAGCATTTTCCCGCGGTAAAAAGTACCTAGCCTATGTTCATCAGGGATAATGTCGGCTTCTAATGGTAAAACAATTTTTCAAATCGATCCAGGAGTTTCGGATCCTATTCAATACAAACAAACAATCAAATCTTTCCTCTTTATAATATTAGTATAGACAACTTGATTTCACATTAAACTTAGCTTGGGTACTTTATCCGGCTAATTTGACTATATTTATTTAATACAGACAACATTGTGTGTAACAGAATTTTATTCGTACAGTGTGTTAACGCACACGTTAACACCTCCGAAACACACATGCATCATCGAGCAGAGGGGAGCGGGCGGCGTGGTAGCGCGGCGGCTCGACGACGGCTCGCGCGCCCTCCTACACTCCTTTTAACAACGCGACCACGATCGCATGACCTTTATTAAATTAAATATTGACCGTTGTAAAGACAATATAACCTTGAAATACAGTCCACTTCTTTAATTTCACCTGGGCCTAGCGTTGAAAAAAGCAGGAAAAATTCCCGTTTCTTTCCAATTCCGTTGTTTTTTTCAATGTTTCATTCGAAAGTTTCAAGAAAATTTGTCAATATATATTTCATGTTTTTTTTTCAATAAAACCGAAAAAAACCGAAAAATATGAAAGAAACGGGAAACTTTCATGTTTTTTTTATTCAAATCCGTTCTTACTATATTTCACTTAAGATATTCTATGCTTTATCTCTTTCCATATTAACACGTTCAGCGCCATGTCGGACAATGTTGGACGACACCAGTATGTTCCGTTCGGGCCGTGGCGTTGAACGTGTTAAGGCGGCACCCCGACCAAAACGCCGCGGAAGCCGTTTTTGTGCAGTTTTTCGAAGCTATCTACTTCTTATTTAAAAGAAATATTAACAAAAAAAAAATACATTAAATTTCTACATAATCTTGACTCCATAAAAAGTAGTTTTTTTTTTCTTTTTAATCAGTACATCTTTAATAAATCTCCTTACAACGAAACTCCAGAAATGAGAAATGGTGATTGATAACATAGATAGTATCTCCTCGTAAAGTAGACATTATTTAATTTTGCTACTGACACTAATCGATAGACAAAGACGAAAGGACGCTACTCCGCCATCTTGGATTAGCTATCGTTTTCATAGTTTTCGAGGGTGTTAAAGCTGATAGTGAGGTCAAAATGTAAATCCAAGATGGCGCCTCCGAAAATTTCAATATTTTTCGTCATGGGTGTCGTTTTCATAGTTTTCGAGGGTGCTAAAGCTGATAGTTAGGTCAAAATCTAAATCCAAGATGGCGGCTGCGAAAATTTCCATATTTTTCGTCATGGGTATCGTTTTCATAGTTTTCGAGGGTGCTAAAGCTGATTGTGAGGTCAAAATCTAAATCCAAGATGGCGGCTGCGAAAATTTCTAAATTTTTCGTCATGGGTGTCGTTTTCATAGTTTTCGAGGGTGCTAAAGCTGATAGTTAGGTCAAAATCTAAATCCAAGATGGCGGCTGCGAAAATTTCCATATTTTTCGTCATGGGTGTCGTTTTTATAGTTTTCGAGGGTGCTAAAGCTGATAGTGAGATCAAAAACTAAATCCAAGATGGCGGCTGCGAAAATTTCTAAATTTTTCGTCATGGGTGTCGTTTACATAGTTTTCGAGGGTGCAAAAGCTGATAGTTAGGTCAAAATCTAAATCCAAGATGGCGGCTGCGAAAATATCCATATTTTTCGTCATGGGTGTCGTTTTAATAGTTTTCGAGGGTGTTAAAGCTCATAGTGAGGTCAAAATGTAAATCCAAGATGGCGGCTCCGAAAATTTCTAAATTTTTCGTCATGGGTGTCGTTTTCATAGTTTTCGAGGGTGCTAAAGCTGATAGTGAGGTCAAAATCTAAAGCCAAGATGGCGGCTTCAAAATTTCCAAAAAAAATAATAAACTGAAGAATTATTGACGTCAGACGTCAGAGAAAAACAATTCGCAATTTGTAATGGCTCTTTCGGGCGCAGCTGCCATAATAGGCAAACATCCAGGAGAAGCTCTATAATTGGCTGTCAGATTATTATACTGTTATTTATCACCATTGTATTTAGCTGTAAGTCTACCAAAGTCCTTAAATAAATAAATATCGATTTGCTCAAGTCTGTACCAGAGTGCGCAAATTAATATAAATATATTTTTAAGAACTTACAGAACATAGCCGACTATAAATGAATTAGACAGGTTTATTTAGCTTTGTGTCAATCCATACTTAACTATTGCATAACTTCCTGGTGGGGTGCTGCAAAAACAATTTTACTCCCTCTAGAGCGCGCTCAAAGAGCAATAATTCCAAAAGTTGCTACCTTTCGCCCTTTTAGATTTCCTACGCACCAATTCTATATAACATGTAATGTACTAACAGTAAGGCAATTATTTATTTTAAGCATAGTAAACCAGCACACTGCACTTCCTTTTGACCCAGTACTTTCCAACAAGAGAAGGAAGGACTTGGTTTGCATAAAGCCTCAAACTAGCCATGCGTTTGCTACGAGTCTCGTAATAGATTTTGTGTGTTCTTTGGACCTTCTGTATAATAGACTCAACAAGTTATTAAGCTTCTATAGTGTAAGCTATAAAAAATGTAGTACAATTTTATCAGAATACTTAGTGACACTCAATTAAACAGACACAGAAAAACTTCTAGAAATTTTTGGAGGCGCTACCTGGAATTTTGACCCCATAATCGTTGTCAACACCCTCGAAAACTATGAAAACGACACCCATGACGAAAAATTTGCAAGTTTTTGGAGGCGCCATCTTGAATTTTGATTTTGACCACATAATCGTTGTCAGCGCTCTCGAAAACCATGAAAACGACACCCATGACGAAAAATTTGCAAATTTTTAGAGGCGCGATCTTGAATTTTGATTTTGACCACATAATCGTTGTCAGCGCCCTCGAAAACCATGAAAACGACACCCATGACGAAAAATTTGCAAATTTTTGGAGCCGCCATCTTGAATTTTGATATTGACCCCATAATCGTTGTCAGCACCCTCGAAAACCATGAAAACGACACCCATGACGAAAAATTTGCAAATTTTTGGAGCCGCCATCTTGAATTTTGATTTTGACCCCATAATCGTTGTCAGCGCCCTCGAAAACCATGAAAACGACACCCATGACGAAAAATTTGCAAATTTTTGGAGCCGCCATCTTGAATTTTAATTTTGACCCCATAATCGTGGTCAGCACCCTCGAAAACATGAAAACGACACCCATGACGAAAAATTTGCAATATTTTGGAGCCGCCATCTTGAATTTTGATTTTGACCCCATAATCGTTGTCAGCGCCCTCGAAAACCATGAAAACGACACCCATGACGAAAAATTTGCAAATATTTGGAGACGCCATCTTGAATTTGGATTTTGACCCCATTGGATAATCATATAAAATAGTCACATAACGTTTTTTCGTTCCAAAAATTAGAAAGTAAGTATTCGTGGACATTCATGACCAACATAGGCGCACTGTTTCTTTCATTCATAGAAATATTTTTTTTTTTTTATTAAATGCCGTCTCTTATTCTATTGTATATATACTATTGTATATATACAATACTCTGTATTGTAAGGTCTGTGCTTTTTACTAGTCGCAGTTTCATAGTTCGTAAGTTGTTCGCCAGATGGCCAGCTAGACGAAGTATTGTAGAGGTGGGGTGCGGCAAAGAGGGAACGAATGCTCAAGGTTATTTGGTCAGGGTCCGGCCTTAATACGTACTAATAAAATGGAGGGTAGAATGGCTTTTCAAAACATCAAGCGAAACATTTGAAAGAATCCTGTTTCTTTCCAAAGGATACCTTCCGTCAATTTTTCTATGTAACATGCGAAAAAAACGGAAAAAAACCACAATTTGTTTTTTTTCGTGAAAAAAACAAATTGTTATTTTCGGCATTTTCAACGCTACCTGGGCCTATCTACAGTGGTATTCCAGCACCGAACTTAGCCCAAGGCCCAACACACCTACAGCTTTTTTTACGTTATCCAATACTTAACCCGGCGGCACTCGCTACTGGGTAAAAAATACCACAGAGTACAACTACACTAGCACTGTCGATTTATAATTTTTGATCTCAATTTTACGTGATACCTAAGAAAAAAATTTTTTTGTTGATTTTTCTAAGACTATGAAGAATTTTTGTTTTTAATTTTGCGTTCTTTTTTAAGATAAGCTATAATTTGAAATAAATAATAATTCAAACTTTCAATTTTCTTTTATTTATTAGACATTAGTATTGATAAACTAAATACGCCATTAAAGTCTGTAAAGCTAACTTATTTTCCAAGATAATGTCATTTAAATCATGTGGTATTTTTTACCCGGTAGCGAGTATTCGTGCATGTAAACACCTAGCGAGTACCGCCGGGTTAAGAGTATTAAATATATACCAATTGTGCAACTATATTTACTTTTAAATAATAATATCATGTAATAACATAAAGAATGTAACTGACCACAAAGCCGTAGTACTTGAGTATGTCCATCTTGCACATGGGACACGTGCGGTGCTCCAACAGCCACGGATCTATGCAGTTCTTGTGGAAGTCGTGTCTGGAATAAAGAGAATATATTAGAATTTATAGCAGAACGTAGCTTGTCTCGTGTCTAGCATGAGATTTACAAGAATAACACATGTTAGCAAGGAAACACGATAGGCTCAAGAGAGACTCCTTAATAGGTAGTTAGTGTAGTTTTAATAGCGGTGACCTATAAGATCGGTTCTTATAGATTATAGAAACCTACTTCGCGAACCAGCCTCTCACAAAGTTAACTCCTTGCTTGTGAAGTACTCTTAAGTAACCTGAGTAGAGAAAATAAACGTTTAACCCTTAACTGCTGTAACGGAACGTTACATGAATAATTATGTTTTGTTTAACTAATGCTAAAGGACGAATACTCGTAGATTATAAAGTAATGCTTTGTTCTTTGTTTGTGTACGACTTGGAACGCGCGGGTAGATATGTGTGCGGTGCGGGGCGAGTGTTCGCATCGAACGAATGATGTGAGCGGGATTGCGCCCGCGCAGACGTGAGTCTACGTCAGTCACTTCTAGGCTGATGTAAGACTGCACGTACCGCTTTGCGTCGTGTCGAGCGCCCTAGCAGACACGACCGTCATTAAAATTATAATCTTTTTCAAACTTATAACGAGCTAATAAGTGCCAATTTAAGTGTAGTGAAAATCCCGATTTAGGGTTTCACTTTTACGCTACGCAACTGGGGTGCTGAGCAAGTCGGACAGCCGCGCCTTGACACCTGGCAGTGACGTCACCGTACAGCACATCACTGAACTTCGGCCAACTACCATCTCCGGCCATCTGCGGGTTTCACCTGCAACTACAGGGGAGTACCTATCCCTGCAGGAGTGATAACGGACATCCGTAACCCACGACCTTACAAATCTTTGTGTGCCTCCGGCTGTACCAGCTTGGTTCAAAGTAATATATACTTTTAAGGTACACACCCGTTTTTTTATTCAATCCCCAATAATCAGGTGGGAATCGAACGGGTGGAGGCTACACTGCATCTTGATGGAAATTTCCATCAACCAATCCAATGCCATATTTTCGTTTCCACAGAGCACGGGGATTCCCCAATTGTTAGAGATATTCAATTCATTTTGTTCCCAGTAGATTCATTCTGATTACATAAAGATGCAAATTTCCACCAGGCCATTTAGAAAAAAAAAAGTATTTTTATGAATATATTTTTTTAAATATTTTTTACTTACGATAGAGCTAATGTTATGTCTAAATAAATTTAATTTGCTTAAAAAGTAAAAATCATGCAATTAAGGATTAATTACTACCGGCATCGAATATTTCACCCCCTAGGCTCTTTAGTGGGTGTCGTACCTAAAACAATATTTAAAGAAGGAATGGTTAGGTACGTGGGTATCATCCTCTGAATTTCACATCCACTAGAATGAATTAGTCAAAAGGCTGGAAACTCTGGAAAGCAGCATCCTTTATAATTTTTTTTTTTAACACTTGGCATGCGGACAACGTATTTTTACGTTTTTTGCAGTCTGTCATTAGAGCGCGGGCCACGTAAAAATACGTATTTAGTAGATTTGTGGCCCGCTGCACGCGTAATTCGGCGGCGAAGTATGCCCGCATGCCAAGTGTTAATATTTGTCTTTCTTTCTATTTTGCTCTGAAAACCACATACTGCAATGATCCATCCATTTGTCAAACGTGGCATTAATAGGAGCCCTTACATAGCGGTTACTGTTCAATTGTGAGCAGAAATAAACTGATATAATATAGGAAGAAGTGTAATACTAACCTACAAGGAAGAGATCTAAGTGTTTCAGACACTTTGTAAGGTTCTATACAGATGGCGCAGCACTCGCCGTCGCCTTGAACTTCCTGTGAACAATAAAACAATACTATTACAAAATGTTACCACATAATACGAAATGTAGGTACCAGTACATGACTCCAGTACATCAAGCTACCCGAAACTGTCAAGTTTTCCCAATCAACGTTGAATCTTGTAATTTAGCGATAAAGTTGAAAATCTATTAAAGAAATTTGACAGATTGTAGTAGCTTGATGTGCTGGCGCCTGTACAGTGTTTACCGTCATAAAAATGAGCATTGAAAAAGTAATAAAACGTTGTGGTTTCAGATAAAAAGGCAAAAGTATTTTACTTATTATTAGAACAAATAAAAAACATAGATAAGTGTGTTTTTTAAGCATTATTTACGTATTTAGGTACTGGTATTGGTAGAACTTATAAAATAATAACAGTTCACTTATAATGAGATAAAAAGTTACTTCTTAATACTAATATAATATTTGCCTCTGGGGCGATAGTAACGTTATAGGGTAAATACATGTTTTTTTGAGTTTACTCTTAAATATGTTAATATTATTACACTTCTTTATGTCTGCCGGTAAATCATTGAACAGTTGTGCTCCCTCTACTAATACTGTTTTTTTGCCGTAATTAGTCCGTGCTCGTGCGGTCGTTAGTTGGAATTTGTTTTTACCTCTTGTATTGTATGTTATTATATTTGTGTCGTTGTCTATTAACGTCTCGATTATTAACGTGAATCAGTATTAACTACGTTGTAAAATTAAATAATATCTATCATGATTAGATTGTCTATACCCATCGAGTCTGCGAAGTTTCGAAAGCTAATTTAATTTGACCTAAGCCCTATATACATTTTAAATGTAAAATAATAGTATAACCCTTCATCTGTGTCACTCGCCCGCTCCGGGCGAGTACACAGATTACCGCGTCTGTGTCCGTGTGAGCGAGATAGATACAGTTTTTATAAACAAAATTACTATGAGTGATTAACCGCCCGCTCCGGGCGGGACATAGACGTGGTGATCTGTGTACCCGCCCGAAGCGGGCGAGTAACACAGATGAGCTATTAATAATCGTTACTTACCCTATCTTCAGTCTTTAAGCTCTTAACAGGTATTTTAGATAGCGCCTTCTTGGCTGCACAACATAGACGTTTCTGAAATTAAAAATAATAATTATTTACCTAATCAAGATTTACACTGCATGCACTTAGAAAAATAATACGAAAAAAAATCATCTATTCATTGGCTGAGAGAAATAACAACACTATCACATGGATATTGTTTGAGTCTGATACCTCCCTATTTTTAGGATTTCGTAATCAATAAGGAACCCTTATAGTTTCGCCATATCCGTCTGTCCTTCCGCAGCTTAGCAAAGAAACTCTTAGTACTAGAAAGCTATAATTTGGCATGGATATATACAACGTGTAACGGAAAGGGCAAAAAATTTGGCCCTCCCATTGTAAATCAATCAGCTGGTAGTCAGTTTTGTAAGGGAGGGCCAAATTTTTTTTTCATATTTCGACCTATGTTCTTTGGGGAAAGTTGTTGAGTTTCATGAGCACATTCACCTCCTTCAGGGTTGATACCCCCCTTCCGTTACACCCTGTATATTAATCACGCCGACAAAGTGGTAAAATAAAATTATGAAAATTGTTTTTAGCTCCTGTTTGAATTCATAATTATGTCAAGGATATTGTTACATATTTCCTCGAATCTAAAACTAAGCAATCCAATTCATATAAACAAAATCGTACGTCAGTATATCTTTTAAGACATGGCTGCAAGAATATGGTCCTTTTATCGACTTCCTAGACTGCTAACGTCACCAGACTTCAATGCAAGTCCAACAGGATAGACGACTAACTTGATTCTTCATACTTTGTTATTGTTTGATTTTACTTTACAATAAATATGGAGGTTATATCCTTTGATTAGGAATTACTGAGGTACCTTTGTTCTAGACTTTTCAAGGGTCGATACAAGATGATGTCCATCGCTAAGTGTTGATGGTGCGTTGGCGCCAAATGAAAGGTCAATGTTAGAGATTAGAAAGCCAAGCTGTTTATCTTTCCTTCCTATTTGTCTCATTGCAAAAAGCATTTGAAGTTGATCTAGAACTCAGTAAGTACTTATTACTTAATTATACGAAGAAAAAAACACAATTACCACGCTTGTTTTCCTGTCAGAGGATTGACGTTGCGTCCAGTTATAAGCTGACAATTTTAGAAGCTACTGGCCATCTATAGCCTATATCGTGTCCCACAGCTGGGCAAAGAACTACCCTTTTTCCTTCCAAACCTCCCTGTATTGTGCGATCTCTGGCCATGTTAAACTTTATCAGAACGTCACACCGCCTTCTTCGTGGTGTACCTCGACAGTGGTGTCCTCTCTCAGGTGTCCAGTGAGTGACGATCCGGTGCCTCTTTTACTATTTGACATCATAATAGTCTTATTCGAATAATCCATTCACATTACGCTCAACTTACGAATCGAGCCCAGATCTCATGTTCTACAACCGGACTTTGGACTGCTAGACCATAGATTTTTTTTTTCTGTTGTTCAATTGGCACTCACATTCCCTCTGCCTATTCCTACGGGAGAAACTCGCGTGATGAGCTGTTTATGTTCAACTGATATACTTACAGAGAGCCTGTCTTTGGCGTGTATGTATCTGAAGCGTTGTATGTAGTAGAAGACTAGCCAGGCGAGAGATATCACCATCAGCACGATGAAGGATATCGACACGAACAGCACAGACGTTCTGAAATGACACACATATGTGAGTCTACAATACAAGTTAGCTTAAGAAATTAAACAAACACCGCCGCCCGTTTAAAACGATCTTTCTGTGGTATGGCAGTTAGATAAAAAATAATCTTGTCTTTGCTGTCGCGAAATCTGGTAAAAGGGTGGATTTTATGTTACCTACTGTCAACTTCAATCCTGAATTACGGGCAATATCCCAATTAACGTTGTCTTCTGTTATTATAATAAAATCTGATGAATACGGCAAAATTTGAAATAAAAATAAACAATAGTGCAAGTTGGATAATTGAAATAATAGTGATATATTATGATATCCATTTTGTAAATTGGTCGCCGGCACATTATGTTTTAAAACTAGATGAGGTCTGCGTTTCCTATCTGACTACTCTGAGAAGAAAGACCGAAACAAACTCAGAAGTCACAGTCTTTTTTAAGTCCAGGCATAATCTTGGTTACGCCATATGAGGACCAAGCAGATTAGTAAAATATATAGAATAGAATACTCTTTATTATGTGCACTATATAAATTACAGACATAAATATAGAAATTTTACAAAGGGTGACACAATGGGCGGTCGATTGTTACTGTAACTTTTTCTCACCATTTTTCGTTATGCTTTTTTACACAAATTAATCAGTTTAACGTTTACATAGCAAGAACAAAATAAATATTTTTATTACATTTTAAATAATAAATAATAAACCCGGGTAATTTTTTGTTCACTACGTAAGTAAATTAATAACTATTATGTATTGTAGAAAAACAGTTGCAGTAGATAAGATTGCATAATCATTGCATGTGACATGCAAACAATAATAACTAAGGAAGCATAGACACTTCTAGTATTCGAGTAATTACAAAATAAACTGCGAGGTAATTGCGTAATACACTAGCAGTAGCAATGGTTTTCATTTTGACAGTTGAACAACATTCATTGCGACATTTACGTTGCTGACCAGACACATTTTTCAAACATTATGAAGCAATGGATTAGCAATGGCGCCTATTCCCTAGTTCACAAACTAAACTAAATTTAAGTTCAGTGCATCTTTTCTGTCTATTGCATTAAGAAACTAATATTTATCTTCTGTCCTTTTCTTAATGAAATAGAAAGAGAAAGATGCACTGAACTTAAATTTAGTTTAGTTCGTCAACAAGAGAATCGGCGCGAATATCTGTCAAAATCATTCAGATTATGATTTAAAGTGTTAATTAGCAAATTACCTGATCGCAATTAGCTGATAATTAAGGTACTCATAAGTTATGTTCAAGTCCCATCAGTGCTAGTTAACTGTGCAATACTCCGTAGGGCTAACGAAGGTAGTTAAGTAATTTATTTAATTTAGGTAAACCTAACAGTCCTTAGGACAATTCTACCTAATAAAAGCGATGGATTTTCAACTCTTGGGGCTGAGCAAAGCGTTGAAAATCCCACAATATGGATGCTTTTATTAGGCATCACTATTAGGTATTGCGTAGTGTTCGTGAAAACGGGTATTTATGTGTGAAGAGTAACTTTATCTATACATGTAATAAAAGTAGTCCAGTTAAGTTCTCGATTCCTTAGTCAATTTTACTAAAATAAAAATAAATATATCACTGCACTATACGTTTTAAACTATATGTGTTTATTTTTGTACTGTTAAGACCAAAAAAAAGTAACAGTCACAGATATTTTATTTCTCTGAGTTTACATCACCGTCCAAATCACGGTGGTCTTTATTTTCATTCAAATAAGGTTGCTGATGGATTGCTACCATTAACAAGTCTGTCAAAATCATTGTGATCTTTATGCTCGTCATAATAAGGTTCCTATATTGGGATGCTGCAGTCAGAGGTCAAATGACTATGAATGGACTGTACTACGCTTTTTTTTGCTTGACACGTTGTATCGTCATTAAAATTCTTTTCATGCCAACTGGTCTTCCGTCTACTGCAAGCTTGTTTTACGTCCTCCCTTTAAGGTACAAATTATCGTCACCAGACATCTTACATAATGTAGGTCATAGGTATTTGAATATTTGCAGACACTCAGTTACTTACTTGCAATAATACATATTACGCTCTATATAAAGACTAAAATATGTTTGTTTATTTTAGAATTGGCACCGTCCGCTGTCAGCATCACATGCATTCTGCATACGAAATGCAATTACAACTGTCCAATATAACTTGACTTTGTGTGGCGCTGCTGGTTGCGGTAAACGTTAAAATGGTGTCAAATTCAGTTTATTTTTAATTTTAGTTCCTTAATTTTTGGCATATCATGTTATATTGGGTGGGAGACTCATCAAATCGGGACGAATGTCATATAAAATAATACTAGCTGGTTTGCCCATACTTCGACTGCGTATTGATTTCGTACTTATTTCATACAAATATCCAGAATAAACCTTTGTCCTCGGGGATTACGGGCGCGATGTTATAATATCCAGCACCCCAATTGCGTAACACAGTATCGAGATCAATCTGAATCATTTTGAAGGATATTGCTAATTGTTGTCATTTTTTTTATTTATTTATTTATTGGTTCACCAACAATTGTTTACACTGGTATTATGCTAAAGGTAACAAGCAATAGAGTAGAGTACAATAGTGTAACAATCACTTATAGGTAAACTCCGCATGCTTTAAGGATAAGTTACATAATTATGAAAAAAAAAAAAAAAAAAAAAAACTTAATTAAACTAATCTAAAAACTAAAATTATTATTGAAAACACGCGACTTCCTAAACGTCTAATCTAAATCTAAATCTAAATCGGAATGATATTTATAAATATTGGTTTTTAATTGACTTGCAGATCGATTGTCTCGCTACAACCATTAATCACTTTGCAAAATTGTCGCGTAAAGAGAATTGGAGCCCAAAACCGTTCTTCTTTGCGGTGGACGCAGTGGTGTTATCGTTGCTTCATATGTTCCAAAAATGTGTCTGCTCAACAACGTAAATAACGCAATGAACGTTGTTGAACTGTCAAAATGAAACCCATTGCAACTGATAGTGTGTTACGCAATTACCCCGCTGAATGAAAGTAGCCTATGTCCTTCTATAAGTCCTAGGCTACCTCAGATAACGACCGGTTCAGTGGTTCAGGCGTGAAAAGGTTACAGACAGAGAGAGTTACTTTCGCATTTATAACATTAATACGGAAGAACGATTTATTGGCAGTTATCGTGGGTACATACTTATTGAAGAATAGATAGTTTATTATCCATTTTTATAGGAGCAGTGAGTTATGTAAGAGTTAGGTTTATCAACCTTTTAACGGTTTCACCACGTGCAAACGGTTGAAGTAACTATACTAAATATTGAATGAATCATATAAAACAGAGGACAGGATGGATAGTGTTTTAAAATATATATATTTTTTGAAATAATAGTCTTAATAGAAAATTTTGCAAGACTCATCCAAAAACACTAGGAAGATTAGTTATCAAAAGGCTACTTTAAAAATCAAAACGTTGCATGATTCTCGAACTCGATGCGAATTTCGAAAATGACAGACTCAGTACTAATATCGACTCAAATCTACAGCCCTCATAACTTTATTGATTTTACATCTGGCAGCAGCCCAAGCAGCAACTTTATTGCAACGACAATAAAGATCAATGTAATTTTGACAGTGACACAAAAGCACTGGTAAAATTACTGTGAAAGGACAATGGTTCTGTCCGTCTTAACACATTGAACGCCATGGTGGTCACCGGTGGGCGACCGCAATTATTTTAGTAAATGCTTTGAATAGTAATAAGAAATAATGATTTAGAGTGGGGTTTTTGACTATTTTGAACCGTATGAGCCAATAAAATATAACGTGTAAAATTTGCCGAAATCGCGAATCAGCGTCAGCCCATATCGAAAGTTCAGTGGTGGTCACCGGTGATCACCACGGCGTTCAATGTGTTAAGGTTTCACAACGAAGCCCTGAGGAAGCCCAAACATGACTACATCTGAGACTTGAGCATGCAGAATCTATCATACCGGAGTGGTAAATGTCTAAGATAAGTACTTGTTAATATTGTTGCTGACGTGAGCGAATGTCCTCCCCTTGATGATGCCGATCGTGACTCTCGTGCCGTTGTCGACTAGACGCGCTATCTCCTCGCCTTTCCACTTGTACGTGAACACTGCACTTATGTTACCTGTAAGTTAAAGAAAATGTGTTAAGTTTGTGATAAGTAGGACATAGAGAATTATTTTTTGGCGATGCATTCTTTTGAGAAAGGCTCATGTTCTGGTAAGATATGCAGGTGAACAAGGTTGGCAGTAGATTAGTGGGGTTGAATGCTTAGTAGTGCCCAGGACATGTGCCTTGCAAAACACAGAACACTGTTCACCACTGTTAGATCACTGTTTGGGGACCAAGCATAATTTTTGCAATATTCCACATGCTATTCAAAGCCAAGCAACGGGCCGCAGTGCAACGCATTTTCTCACAAAAAAGTGCAGTGAAGTCTGCCTGTAGTGTGCGTTGGTTCATGGAAAATGTACAAAGTGATGAAGGAGCATTATTATAATGCGTTGCGTTACGGTGCGGCCCGTCCTCATCTGCTTCAGCAGAAGTTAAGAAGATTTCCGATAAAAGAAAAGTTTTATCTTGGTTATTGCTGAAGGAAAAATGCGTACGGATAAGTACGTATATATTATGATGACGAGTAATACAGTTCTTAATCTACATAATGATTATTTTTTTGCCTATTTCTGCAGTCTGTCGTAAAGCTCAAATTTTTGGCTATAAATAGAGGGTCAAATTCCATATAATACCAACATATTTATAATGAGAATAACTCGAGACTATAAGATAACAACTAGCTTTGAAACAACAAGTTTCGACTTTGTGTATTTGTACTACAGGTTGATCATCATTTTGCAGCACACGCCAAACAAAGACGAACGATAGTTTTTTGGATCTACATACAAGAAACGTGATTTTTTCGGCGTTATTTGCCTTGTGGTATGGAACGCTTCGTGTGCGAGTCCGACTCGCACTTGCCGGTATTTTATGATACTTAATTTATACCTTTGTTCATACAGTGAGGTATATGTGCATAATTAATGCAGCCTTCTTTACGTAACACTGCAAGTGTAGTGTACGTACCTACTTCTACGTCTCAGAAAAAGCTAAGATACTTATGTCGGCACAGGCAACAGTTCCTGCAGCCAGCTAAGTTGCGCCTACTCACAACATGTGCACTAATGTCCACTAATGTCGCTAATATGACCACGTCGGGTTTCACAGTCAAGGCGACGCCACGTAAGGCACATTATACAATTATACTCCAGTAAAAATAGACTTTTAAGCGGGTTGTTAGGGTTGAATGCCGGTATTTGTAGGGGATTGCTTAGTGGCGTTTTAAATTGAGTGAATGATTTTAGCTTGGACGGTACGTTACAGTTGATGGGCGTTTGGTTGCAGCTAGATAAGTGTTGCCATTCGGTCCGGATTTGTCTTGACTTTTTGGCACCGCCCGTCCGGACTTTGTTCGGTCTCATTATTTTTCAGGAACCTTAAGATTTTTTTTTTTTTTTTTAATATTAAAGAGTAAATTGGAGTACTGTAGGTACACCTCCGCCTAACCCGGCGGGGAATGCAGACGTGATACCAAATGTTAATGTCTATAAAAAAGCAAATGGGTATGAACTGAAAGAGAAAGATTTAAAAGTAAAATGTCAGAACTTTTCAAATTTTGAAATGGCAACCCTTGTTGCAGCGCTATACGTTGCATTCGGTTTCCGCAAAATACAGAAGAAATTCCAAGTATATAACTTTCTCTTATTCAGTTTCCAATTAGGTATTCGATTTTTTGCCAAGATATAATTGCATTCCGTAGGATTTCACGCCGACGAAGTCAGCTAAAAGCTAGTTATGAATATGTCTTGTGATGCTCCCGTACACGCTCTAAACATCAATATAAAAAGGCACGTGAATACACGCGATAGCAATATTATCCTCAATATAAGGAGTCAAACAAGTCAAAGCGAGTTTAATTAATGTCTTTGAAGAGACTAATTACTACAGCATCCTGCTAATTCACCGTCATTATCAGACTAAACATCCTCTTCCAGTGCCTTAGGTATCTTCTGGGCACGCTCGTTCTATCATAGAGCTCATCCATCGCTTTCCTTCAGGCGTGATCGAGGTCCAGAGTGGACCCATACAGCAATAAAAACAATTCAGGTACATTTATGTTTAATGAGTAAAATGACGTCAAAATATTAAACAACAAAACGTCGGGAAAAATATTATTGATTAAAACTCTCTTTTCTTTATTTTTTTTCTTTTTTTTTGAGTGGACCTAAGAGTTGTCGCCTCGTCATTTTATTTTAAACTTTTATTTACTTAATCGGTTTAAGGACACTTAACGAGGCCCAATAGAAATACAGTAATTACGCCTGGGGGCGTTTAGTTTCCCTCAATGCGCTAAGAGAAAAGAATTGATGAAAAACCTACCGTGCCCCCAGTGAAAACAGATTCATGTTGAAATTCATAACTTTTATGTATTTGTTTATTTGACTTAATGCCATAGGCATTTTCTACCAGTCAACCTTTGGGTGATGCAGAGACAAACAGTAGTACGTGCAATCATGAAAATTGAGGAATAAATGTTTTAAATATAAATATAATATACAACGTGTAACGTTAAATGCGCAAAACCTAAAAATAGTTTGATCAGAATAACGAGCAGAATCAATTGAACCACTTTTTAATATAGGTCACATTTTTCAAAAAATGTTAATTAAAAAGTTGCCGTGTCTATTTATTAATAGGTCAAGAAAGCCAATGTCAGCGCGGCGCAGCGGCCCGGTGACGACTCTTCCCGGTGACCCTTCTTCGATAAAGCGTGGTCGCAGACGCAATTGTTGGGGTGTCTGAGGTGTTGCGCATTTAACGTTACATGTTGTATATACCTAATTACATATTAATAAGTACAAATAAATATACGTAAATGCATGAATATAAGTACTAAAAAGAAATAAGACAAAAAATGAGAAAATATTAGCGTTGTGATGATACTGCCAGCTTCTTGCGAATGTGCTCGCGAACCTTAACTTTAAAGAACTTGTCTTTGTTTTTATTTCTTCAGAAAAATATAACTTTTATTGACCAACCGATATTAGGTATCATATCCCCTTTTCGATCGCCTTCGAACTTTTTCTATTCAATTAATCATTGCAGTACGACATTTGCCGATACAAACTGCAGAGCCGCACCTTAATTCACATAGATTTGTTTACTCAAATCTAATCTTCTATGTATTATTTACTTTACCGTTGAAGAGTTGCGTACTACCAAAGGACGATGTCGAAAACATTCAGTGTGCCCAGTATACATAAGCAGGCTAAGAAAATAGTACATTAATTCTGAATTCAAATGTACTGAACTTGACAATGGTGCCATAGACGAGGAGCGGTTATGAACCGCAAATGACAGAGAACATTCGATATACAAAGATGAATCATCCATTCTTATAAATTTTATTGACGTTATAATAATAATAAAAAAAATAATCGGTCACCTGTTTTGTAATGTAACGGATTTCCTAATCTATGAAATAATTGGCTCCACCTAGCGCTGGCAACATTGACCTTTCTATAACTACCTGTTGTTAGACACAATATCAAGGCTATTTATTGAGTCTAGCCATACCAGTTTGTTTGTGTGTCCACACTGGTTTGACGTATGTCCGCACTAGTGTGTTTTTAATTGTTTTGATGTGATTCTGATATTTAACGTGTGGTTGGTACTTCATTACTTAAAAGTGTGTCTTAATTGTATAATTAATGATCAATATTGCATCTAAAAAGTCAACTTCTTGTTTTAACGTAAGTTTTTTTGTTCTACAAATATAATTATGGTGTTTGTCTTATGTCAATTGCCTTGACTGGGTGCATTATTTTCCTTCAACGTCGTTAAATGATTTTCCTGCTTGGATGTTATTCTTAGCGAGACGAAAATAGATACCTATATGTCTTGGTACCTACACATTGATTTAATTAATTTTAAATTTGTATTTTTAAATGATTTCATCACCCGATTAATTTATATAAATAAGAAAAGTTACGTTCGTTTTCCTTATCCGTCCGACTTAATTTTGTCACTTTTGCCAACATTTCCTAATATTATTTAATATACCGAACGTATTATTCATTATTACGTAAAAGAATATTAAAAGTGAGTTCGTCCACAAAACTTTTAACAGCCGGTCGATTCTGTAAAAATCTCACCGTGAAATCATTCACCGTGAGAGATTACAGAATCGCACGGCAGGAAAACCAATCAGAATTAAAACCTAAACTTTTAAACACAGAACGCCAGTATTTGTTTTTTGTGATATTTTTATTACCATAGACTAATTTGGATTCGAATAATACCTATTACGTGATCGCGGAACATTTAATATTATTTGGATTTTTCCGCTAGCTACTTATATGAAATAGGTATAATATAATGAACGAAAAAACATAATTAACATTACACGTCACATTTAACTAGGGGATAATAACGAATAATTTTGTAAAAGTAATATACTCTAAATTAATTTCATAATTAAATTTTTCAGGGAAGCAATAAAAATGGCTGCAATACCAGAGGATGCAAAATGTATAGTGGAAACAAAAGATGGTCCCATTTGCGGATATTCAGAAAAGACTGATGAAGGTACTTGTTGCAAGTTTAAAAGTATACCGTATGCTAAACCTCCAGTAGGCAACTTACGATTCTTGGTAAGTTAAAAGTAATTTTTAAACACTTTTTTAAATATAAAACTTAAACATTTCACCTAATTGAACCGTCATGTTTTACTGATATAATTTCGACTAGCTTTGTTACATAAACCACATCTTCAAATTAATCCTTATCTATACGAAAGTCGAACAATATTTAATTTGTCACTCATCTTTCTTTTGGAGTAAATATGAATATAAATGTAATTTATTTTTCAGCCACCATCTCCAATTCAGCCATGGAAAGAAGTAATAGACTGTACGCAAGATGCACCTCTACCTATTTGTCGATCAGTGAGTGATGTCATATCTGGGTCTGAAGACTGTCTATACATAGAACTTTCCACACCAAGTATCAATCCTGATAAACCAATTCCCGTTATGTTTTGGATTGGAGGTTACGGCTACGCTTGCATTTTAGATCACATATTTGATGCCACTTTAATCAATGACCAGAACATTGTATTCGTACGATGCGGCTACAGAACGGGTCCTTTTGGTTTTCTCTCCATAAACGACTATGCAGCACCAGGAAATTGCGGACTTAAAGATATAGTTATGGCTCTAAAGTGGGTCAAAAGAAATATAAGTGCTTTTGGAGGAGACCCAAATAATGTCACAATTTTTGGAAGTTCATCAGGTGGATCTATTGTCAATTTCATGATGTTATCACCTATGGCGACCGGACTGTTTCACAAAGCGATTATACAAAGCGCCAGTGTATTGAATAATTGGTCTTTAGCGAAGAATCCTTCACTAGCCGTCATAGAACTGGCAAAAATACTCGGCATCGAGAAAACATGTAAAGAAGAAATAGTTGAAGAGCTACGGACTATTCCTGCGATGGACATTACCATAGCTTTTCAAAACTTTAAGATAGAAAGTGGTGAAGGAGCCGACAGGGATCTGATTGATTCTGTCTTCAAGCCATGCATTGAAGTTGACCTCGAAGGACAAGCTGCATTTCTTACCAGGAGTCCATTATTGTTGCTTAAATCAGGTAATTTTAATAAAGTGCCTTGTATTATTGGCAGCAATAATATAGAAGGAGCTGTGTTGCAACATGTTGTAGAGGATTTTTATTCTAATTTTGAGAAGTACAACGAAAATGTTAGGCTTCTTGTGCCGAGAGAGTTAGCAAGGAAAGACAAATCATCAGAAAGTATAGGTCATCAGTTATTGAAATTTTACTTGGATGGCGAAGAGCATCTAAGGGCAGATACAAGGACACAATACTTACAGCTCATAAGTGATTACTATTTTTCATATTATGTCAATAAAACAGTAAGACTGCTCTGTACGGCTGGCTGTCCCATATACTATTATATTCTCAACTACGCTGGTGAATGGGCAGTACCGAAGAAATTAAATTTCTTTAACTCTACTGGGCATGGTGCAGAACTATCTTTCTTGTTTCGTTTAAAAATGCCAGAAGTATTCAAAGGTAGTCGAGATTCAGTGAAAACAAGAAGAAGAGTAATTAAAATGTGGACCAATTTTGCCAAAACTGGGTAAGTTTCAAGGGGGATCATGAAACCATCAATAGAGGTGCTATATGCAAAAATGTCATATTTCGACTTTATTTTCAGAAACCCCACACCAGATGAAGATGATCCACTGTTATCGATAACTTGGGACCCTGTTGAAAACAAAGAAAGGCTGAATTACCTCAGCATAGGTTCAGAACTCACAAAGGGAAGGAATCCATTCCACGAAAGAATGAAGTTTTGGGATGCCCTACATAAAGAACACACGTTTTTAAGAGCGATTGTGCATTTCAACGAGATGGGATACTCAGTTTGAAACAACTTTATAATATGTTTAGAATGCAGTTCAACTTTCGAAACTTCTGTTGATCTTTGAAAAGTAACAAACACACTTATTCACGTTTTTTATTAAAAATTTCTGTCTTATTACAGTATTCTCTTTTGAATCGAATCCAGGGGCGTAGCTACCGCTGTATCAACCGTATCAATGATACGGGGCCCCCGAGCTACAGGGCCCCCAACGCGACGTGTGTAACCAATTTGTTTTTAAATAATATACAGAACCTGAAATTCTTGTTGACCAATAAGAGGCCTGTAATGAATGAATACCCAATGAAAATATTAACATTATCGTTTTATTACCTTATGGCTTGGAACACTGGTGGCACAGTGGTAACGGCCCCGACTTACGAATTGTAGGTTGTGGGTTCGAACCCAGACAGGCGCTTTACTTTTGAAACAATACCCTCCTTTCAGTGGCGGACTAAGCTTGTCCGGGGCCCGGGGCGGTAATACAAAAAATGGCCGCTTGAATTTCTAGTAACATTTTGCAAAAAATGAATAACGCCTAAAAAAATGAAAGTATATCGTGCGTGATAATTATACTCTACCTATATCATGGGCCTCGCAAGCAGCAGGGTATTTCAGGGAGGTACATATTCATCTCCTCATTATGCTGTTCATGAAAAGCAAGCAAGGATGTGAGAGCGAGCGACAAGAGCTCGTAAATCGAAATGTTCCACATATATATTTTTACCTTGTTTGGGATTGATTAAAAAGTACTTCTTAAGATTTGGGGCCCCCCTGGACCAGGGGCCCGGGGCGGGCCGCCCCTGCCGCCCCCCTCTTAGTCCGCCAGTGCCTCCACAGAGTTTCACCACACTCGGGTAAGAAGAGCCCCCTACAAATTTTGATACAGGGCCCCTTTAGGACAAGCTACGCCACTAATCGAATCAACAGATTACTTTGCTTATATTCGTGGAAATACACTGGAAGTAGATGTACAGTCACCAAAAGAGATAAGCAACCAGGCTCGTCGGATTTAGCTGAAGTTTAGTAAGAAACCGATGGATGTTTTTGAATTAAATTTAACTTGATATTTGAACTGTTCGTTTTCTATTAATTAAATTCAATTTAATTCGAAAACCTCTATCGGTCTCTTACTAAACTTCAACTATATCCGACGAGCCTGGTTACTTATCTCCTTTGGTGACTGTACAGACGCCAGCACATCACGCAATACAATCTGTCAGATTTCTTTAATAGATTTTCAACTTTATCGCTAAAGCATAAGGTTCAAAGTTGATTGGGAAAATCTGACAGTTTCAGGTAGCTTGATGTGCTGGCGTCTGTACATACATTGATATTACATTTTTGAAGTCCTTCATAAAGGTCAGGTGGGCGGTACTCTCGAACGGAACGCGTGTATGACAAATTGTATGAACGTGGGCGAAGCAAAAGGAATATATAAGGATCTCAGCCCCGTCAGTAACTGGCATGAATTTCAGAGAGAACAGCAGTGCGATTCTGTAACCATGTCACCGTGAAAACTTAGGTGAAGTGAGCGTGGAGTGAGCTGTCAGTGTCATCCCACCTGATACTAGGAATTGACTAAGCAAATATTTACAATCATAATCGAGATTTTTATAATATTTGTATGCTAATTCTGTTGATCATTTTATATGAGTTCAAAGCTAGTATTTTAGTTGTCAAAACATTACTATTTTGTGGGGTTTTAAATTGGAAAAAAAAAAAGAAAATTGATATTCTGACTAAGTTTCTGTTTTGCTATTTTATTTTAAAACCCCACAAAATAGTAATGTTTTGACAACTAAAATACTAGCTTTTAAATCATTTAAAATTACCAATAGAATTAGGATAAAAAATATTATTAAAATCTCGATTATGATTGTAAATGTTTGCTTGGTCAATCCCTAGCATCAGTGGGATGACACTGACAGCTCACTCCACGCAAGTTTTCACGGTTAGATTTTTACAGAATCGACTGGCTGGCCCGCTCGCTTGCTCTTGTTTTAAGCCGTTTACTTATCATACGCTTCAAGTCGGGACATAAAATGAATCACAAGTGAAAAAAATATTTCATTAGTGAACCGATCCAATCATACTCGTATCATTCCTATGTTATTTTGTCTGTGTCGTATGAACGTGGAATGAAACAAAAATGAACCTTCACTCGAGTGAAGCGTTTGATAGCCAGTCGCGAATCTAGGTTTTCGCTCAAGGAGGGGTGTGGGAGGGGGGAAAATGTTTTGTCTGATGAAGAGGGGATCTCAACCGGTGAAAGCCTTTAAAAACCTTTGGCACCCACTTTCCTTAAACTCATGTCCAAATCCTCGAAAAGGGTTTCGAGTTTGAATCGAAATGGGAGATTGTACCTACTCATCATTATGAACAACTTTTACCATGGGACCATACCTCAAATTGCGAAAAAAAAATCAGCTGTTCCCTACATTTTGACGAGTTATGCGAACATAAATGTAAATAGGGAATAGATGATTTTTTTTCACGATTTCAGGTTTTATCTCATAGTAAAAGATGTTCACAATGATGAGTACAATCTCTCATTTCGATTTGTCGCATGTTTTCAATTTCACCCTGTATATAGTGAAAATATAGGTTATAAAACTATGTTTATGTCTAAATTAGAGTTTTAGACTAAGTTTGGTCGAAGCCCAGGGGGGCAACTAAACCTGTTGCCCCCTCTGAGCTTCGACAAAATTTAGTCTTTACGAATACTTAACAGCAAAGTTCTGAGACTCTAGAACGATTGACCATCTCGACGAAACTAAAATTGCATAACCTTAGAGTCCTTCACAGTACCTCCTATAATCTGTACCTAAGCAGAGATATTTAAATAATATGATAATGATTGTAATTCATTGTCCTATTAGGCGAGCGAGTGAACAATACGACGGGACTGACCGGTCGGCCTTGTGTGCCATAAATGTAGCTGGAGGTACTGCTGGACTGAGTCTTCGTCATGTTTTTGATATTATAAACGATCAAGTTAAAGGTGATACGGGTTTTCATCACTATACTGGAGAAATTGGTCATCTTGAGGAGCTGAATGTTGTAGAACTTATAGATAACTCGCGGCTACGTCAGGGTGGAGGTCGAAAATTATTTCACGGGAAAGTAATACCGGGAACGCCAGCACTTTAAGCTAATACAAACTGCCAAATATCTTTAATAGATTTTCAACTTTATCGCTAAAGTATAAGGTTCAAAGTTGATTGGCAAAATTTGAGTTTCGGGTAGCTTGATGTGCTGGCGTCTGTACACAGATAGACCTCGGGTAGGACCCAAGTCTATCTGTATGCACCGAAAGCTGTTCAGCCATTAAAGTGTGAAAAGGTAACAGGCCGTCGAGCAGAGTTACTTTCGCATTTATACGAGTATACATTAATAGTATGGATGGGAAACCACCATGCATGGTCTACTGATTGATTTTAACGTTCATTTGCATCAATATTTTGCATATGAAAAAGAAAAAGACCCGTTTGGGATGGGTCTTGAGAAAGACCGATTCGTGAACCAGAAGATGTGTATCAAGTATTGTTTAAACGAATTTAGAGCTGTTGAACTATGCAATCAAATGAAAGCTTCTAAAACAGAATATAATGATAGATAAAGTGACTCAATAGCAGTTGGTGACTTAGTGGTGATCGAATTAATTCCACACAAAGGGCGAGAGCTTCAATTGTCTTGTTGTCTGGAGAACAATTTGCACGAGTTATTGCACCGAACGACAGCTGCAGGAATCATAATATAATTATAGAACTTTTAGTGTTATGGCTGACTGGCCACTAATAATAGTTACAAAATTAATGACATAAAAATTACCTAGTAGTTCTGTTTATTTTAAACTATCTTCAGCCCGCGAGGTGAAATTTCTTGCTCCCCGACCCCCACTATAGCATCGCATCGCCTGCCCTCGCTAATATGTACAGACGCCAGCACATCAAGCTACCCGTAACTGTCACATTTTCCCAATCAACTTTGAACCTAATATCTCGGCGATAAGGTTGAAAATCTATTAAAGAAATTTGACAGATTGTAGTAGCTTGATGTGCTGGCGTCTGTACTTGGTTTTCGCTTAGCGTTCTCTCTTACTTTTAAATTTTTTGTCTGCTCCTAAAATCCTAGCATGATGTGAAATCGCATATAAGCCTTCTTCAAGAATTGTGCTATCAAATACAAATTTTTTTTTCAAATCCGACTGACGGTTCCGGAGATTAGCGCGTTCAAACAAACAAACGCTTCAGCTTTATTATTAGTACCTATAGATATGGTGTATTTGAAGTTTGTCTTATCCACGCAGACCATCTTATTGACAGAATGGAGTAAAAGGGAAGAAATCTTGATTAAGACTTAAATTGCGTTGGCCTTGATCAAGTGGGCATCAATAATTGATTCTACTTCTACCCCATTCTGCGCTTAGAGATAAATTCACGAAAACTTCTACGGTCTTATTTAGTTAAAACATTTAAAAGAGGCGTGGGAAGATGGAAGTATCGTTATTAAAAGGCAAAAGTAGCTTATTTTTAGATTTACCGCTACTTCCTAAGAAAATAATAAAGGGTAACGATGAGAGGTGCGAAAATCCCTTGAGTTATAAAGTGTAGAAAAAAGACAGGGCGTGAATATCTCAAGTAGCGACCTACCTACCCGCCTAAAACAAAAATACAAGTCTATAATATTTAATAGTTCAATTTCAACCCGATGGTTTAAGTGAAAGAGCCACCACAAGTTTGCTAATATGACGTAGCTGTACTTCATCAAACGCTGAAGATTGATCAGCGAGTTTTTTTTTTTTTTTTTTTAACGGCTTGGGCTGCAAAAGGAATCCAGAGGAGCATGACAGTGACACTTGCAATACATTGTAATTACCACAACAGTCACCATAAACATCTTCGCAGACAACCTCAACAGATTTAATACCGCTGTCGTCACACAAGGAAGGCAACGTGAAAGGGCCGATTTATGACATGCAAGCGTTATTGTACTGTGCAATAAATAACATATGACGACAATAAACCGACCACGTTCTCCTTGAAAATGTACTTATCCTACGAAAGTTACGATAACGACTATCATATTCAAGGTGTTGTACATTATGAATAACTTTTACTATGGGACCAAATCGCCAAAAAAAAATCGGCTGTTTCCTACATTTTGATGAGTTATCCGAACATAAATGTAGGAAATAGCTGATTTTTTTTTTTCGCGATTTCAGGTTTAGCCCCATAGTAAAAGTTGTTCATAATGATGAGTACAATGACCCCCCACCAGAGGTTATGAGTTATTAAAATTACACCTTGTATGTAGTATGTCCAGTATACATATTTTAATTGCTTTATGAGGGAGCCTGGGCCGGATTATCCATAAGGCAGTACAGCTAACTGCCTAATAACCCGGCATCAACGAGGGATCCCGCGCACAGAGATTTTTTCGCGTAACTAATCAGACGACGGTACAGCAAGCAAGAAAGAGCAGTAATGTAGTAAAAAAATTGCGTAATTATGAATATAATTGCATTGTGGTAGAAAAAATATTTTTTAGGAAGTTAGAAAAGGGTAAAGGGGTCCCCAGATTTGCATTGCCTAGGGGGCCCGACATGGTCAATCCGGCCCTGGAGGAAGCTGCTTGCAAAAAGACAGTCAATTTGAACGCGTTTCAGTTTAGTTCCATATTTCAACTATAAGTCCAGGTTTCCTCACGATGTTTTCCTTTACTGATGTCGGTGATATCCAAGATAAACTTGGTAAGTACAAATGAATTGAAAAAGTCACATTAGTACATACATACATAAGCTTACGCCATTCCCATGGGGGTAGGCAGAAACTACAGAATGCCACCGATCCTTACAATATATTCCTTTTGCCTCGTTTACGTTCATACATCGGTCATTAGTTAGTGGTTGCGGTTGCGTCGGTTGTTTGCTGTGGGTACATGCCCGTCATAAGTAGTCACGGGTAGTCAGAAGCCCAAAAGTCTGACAAACAGCCTCACTCTTACCAAGGGGTATCGTGTTACCCAGTAACTTGGTTGTGGAGTTCAGATAGGCTGTCATGTAAAATATTGGTATTTAGCTGATCCGGTTAGACTGGATGCCGAACCCAACATACTCGTATTTAGGAAAATACTAGGCAAATGATGATGTCTTTTAGACCATGCTACAAAAAGAACTAAGTAAAATGGCAGATTGATTGATTTCCCCACCTTTCAAGATACGTCGGTCGTACTGTACGTGTCTTCCGCATTTTCATTTGCATTGTCCATGATAACGCAAGGATCATTAATTAATACATTATACTCATCGAGTCGTATTCCGAAGTGTTTATTGTTTGCTAAGAATTTTATTATGCATTCTTGAGCTCCTTCAAAGTTATCGTTGAATTCTTGATAATTCTCCCGTCTGGGAAGTTTCTACTATGGACGTTGAATGTATTCACTGCAGTTGCTAAGCATGAATATCTTAATTTAGTCTGTGATGCAAAAGTCTTTGGATTTTGATGCAATGGTATTACAAATTAATATTCATTGTTTTAGACAAAGAAAAAAAACATGTCGCAGAGAGAAAACCCTATCCTATAGATGATCTCAGCCTCGCAGACTTATCGCCAACATCGGCGATACCTGACTTGGAGCGTATTGTGGTGTTGCGAATTTGGTCGGTAAGTTTAATTTTTAAGATGCAATGCGCCATCGCTCTTTGGCAAACCTTGAGTTTGGACGTCTGAGCCTCGGTCAAAGACCAAGTCTGAGTGTCATAGGTTAGGATAGGCGGGATACACATGTCGACGAGCTTGCGCTTTACTGAGACAGGAAGGCATTACAATAGCCTCCACTATACTTAAATATACAACGGGTAACGTTAAATGCACAAAACCTGACAATAGTTTGATCAGAATAACGAGCAGAATTAATTGAACCACTTTTTAATATAGGTCACATTTTTCAAAAAATCTTCATTAAAAACGTTGCCGTGTCTATTTATTAATAAGTCAAGCAAGCCAATGTCAGCGAGGCGCAGCGGTCCGGTGACGACTTCTCCCTCGATAAAGCGTCGTCGCAGACGCAAGAAACGATCAGAATGGCCAGTAAAACTAAAACATCACATAAAACCTTTACAATTTTTTTAATGACTTATTTTCTCTCTGAAATAGGTCAATTGAATTAAAAATCAGTTTGGGTGTCTAAGGTTTTGCGCATTTAACGTTACACGTTGTATAGTATAGATCAGGTACGTATATGTCCGATGCCGAACATCCCCACTACCACGTTGTTGACTGGGCAATATTTTGCTAAAACATTAACTAACTATTCTCATAAAGTTGGTGCCGATACGGGAGAAGAAGATGGTGATATTCGGTGTTCTATATTATTGGTTTTATTCAATTACAATGAACTTTGTACTTACGTCCATTGTCAGTGGATAACTTCATTTTCTCCAAAAGAGTGGTATCACGATCGTTGTATATGAGCACCGCAGTCGCGTTCGCCCGCCGTGCATTCTGCACCTGAAATGGAAGTAAAACAAATGATTTATTTTTGTTTTATAGCAATTTCTAAAAATAAACCAGGAAAAGGGGGTTTCATTTAGACACAAATATTCTTTACCCAAAAATCATAAATTCCAACACCAACATTCAAATTCGAACCAAAAATTCGAAGACATGTGACATCTACCAACACGCATTGGGCCCGCGTGGTGGATTACGGCCCACTCTCACAGAGACGAGGCCAATGTCCCAGTACTCCAGCACAGAGAACGTGATGCGCTGATTATGCTATTATTTACCCATAAAACTTGTATTTACAATAAAATCGCATTTTACTTTGGACTGCTAGTATGCCCCGGGGTAATTTTTGAGATTGGCATTCAGGATGAAGACCTAAACTATGAAATATAGAAAAGTGGTCAAAGGAAGAATGAGCTCAATTTTAGTAAAAAAATTAAACTGCATATTTAATTTATTTTCTCGAAAACTAAGCCTGTATAGTTTGCTGAGCCCGCATTTTACAGCCCATCATATCTTGTGATTTTACACAAAAGACAAATTATTAAGACTACATAATATCCTGACATTTATCCACCGTACTCGTATAATACGGTTGCATCTTGGCGTCACGGCGGCTCACTGGTCCGACCACTTTGCATTTCCTACAACCTTTCACTTCAGTAGTGATAACCAGGACGTATAAATCTACACTAATATTATAAAGACGAAAGATTTGATTGTTTGTTTGCATTGAATAGGCTCCGAAACTACTGGACCGATTTGAAAAATTGTTTTACCATTAGAAGCCGACATTATCCCTGATGAACATAGGCTACTTTTTACCGCGGGAAAATGCTTCATTCCTACGGGAAAACGGGTAATGGGATTTAAACGGCGGGAATTCCGAATTCTACGCAAACGAAGTTGCGGGCAGTATTATTATATTGCTACTAGACCGATCCTGCATATAATACCTATGTAATATCCACGGTTATATATTGAAATAGTTACTTCGGTAATACGCAGTCACTTTGTTTTATTTGCATCATAGGTAAAGACATTCTAAATGTAAAGCCCTGCCTATATTCTAAACTTATCTATACAACATGTCACAGAATTAACGCACAACCTCTTAAGGGGTCATTGTACTCATCATTATGAACAACTTTAACCATGGTAACAAACCTGAAATCGCGAAAAAAACATCACCCGTTCCCTACATTTGGACGAGTTATGTGAACATAAATGTAGGAATCAGCTGATTTTTTTGTTTCGCGACCCCTTAAGAGGCCGTGCGTTAATGACTGACTGATATATCAACGCACAGCCTAAACCGCTGGTCCTAGAGACATGAAATTTGAAGGGTGTATCTTTGTGAAGAGTAGGTATCGGCTAAGAAAGGGTTTTTCGAAATTACACCCCTAAGAGGATGAATGGGGGCGGACGAAGTCGCGGGCAGAAGCAAGTTTGTTATACGGGGTGGTAGGGAAATTGTCGCAAAACCTGTCACAATGCATTCAGTATATGATTTTGGACTCCCCCGCGTAAAGATGTATACGTACACCCCTGCTTAACCCTTTGTTATATGTATGTATTACTACAGTATCATGTTGCACTTTGTAAGTTCCATCGGCACAGCCATCTCAGTATCTGTAATTAACTTTTTTACCCCAAGCTATCGGTAAATCTCACGAGTAAGAAGTAAATCTTAGAAATGAGCGGCATCAGACTGCTTACTACGGTATATGCGAGTTTTTGCACGCTTTTATACTCATTTCCTAGCTATTCATCCCGTATGTTGCACCTGCCATACTTTGTCTCTGCATCACCCTAAGGTTGACTGGTAGAAAATGCTTCAGGCATTAAGTCCGCTTTTGTACAGTATTTTTTTTTTTACTTGTGCATAAAGTTTTAATAAATAAATAAGACGTGAGGTCCTAGTCGTGACGTCAGTAATCAGGAATACACCATTTATCAAGGAAGCGATTTTTATTTACAAGTTTACATTGAATTTCCTGCTTTTGTAAATCAAACGCATTTATTTTAATTAAACCATTTAGAGGAGCTTTTAACTGGAAAAGGAGTCGGTCATTCAGAAAGATGATGCTAGTTGTCCATTTCAAAGTGTAGAAGGTCCCTATGGAGAAGAACGGGCTAGACACTCCATGGATACTAGGGTGGTCCTTATTTTTCGACTCTTAAATTATCCCCGGGGCACTCTCTCATTTGATTATATACTTCTAAATATGAAATAAGTTTTTTTTGTTAAGATTTAGAGGTCGCTACCAGCTGTCAAAATTTTTACAAAAAGCATTGAATAACATCTTAAATGATGGTTTCATTAATGTTTCATTTAGGTGTTTATATAATATTTTCCGTGCAAGTAAAACTCGCATAGACAATCGCTTTTTATCCCTTCCTCCTCTCGACCTCTCTTCTGTACCGACGCGTCGAGATTTAGACCGTTCACACAATCAAAAAGATAAGACGTACGCGTGCGCCCTAACATCATAATACGTTAAAAATTGGTTTGTGCGCATGCGTAATTGCGTATGTGTCAAATTGTACGTCTTACTTCACTTCTTACTATACTTCAGTTCTAATACGTCATTAACGAGAGCGTACGTGTTTTATTTGTAAAAATCATATTAACGTGTTTCAACTTGCAATGGCGTCTACAAGTAGCGGACTCAGTAAAGCTACTAGAAATCAAAGTAAAGTTTGGCTTATTGGACAATTATTATCCGAATTAAACCAATCAACGTTGCCATCCATCGGTGAAGTTTTGCGTTTTTTTTTTACTACAAAAATGAAGAACAGAAAAGCATACGTGAATCTGCGACTTTGACGGCTTGCGGAGTTATAAATTTGTGGGAAAAAGCTAGTATACCAATTCAATTAAATAAACATGTCATCAGTAAAATTGAAAAACTATTCAAAGAATGGCAGAATCTAAAAAAAAAATAAAGAAAACAAGAAAAAATTCCAGTTTTTATTTAAAATTCAAACCTTGGTAGCGACCTCTAAATGTTATTTAAAAAATTAAAAAAAAATACTGAATTACTTTCTTATGGTATATAATCAAATTACGTGGTGCCCCGCGAAATTAAAGAATTTTTTTTTTTTTCTTAGGAATAAGGACCACCCTAATGGATACTCTTTTAAAATAATATATTGTTACAATGTTCTCTAGAACTCGAAACGGGCACCCACATACCAACAACATGTTTTTTAATATTTTTGATGACGAAAAATAATATTGCATAGTACCTAATAATACTAGAAAATAGGTGTGTAGGTCCGCATTGCTGCCAATGCGGTGAAGGTGTCGACTGCCTCGGACACCATGGCTTATCCTGCAGTAAAAGCGCAGGCCGGTTAGCACGGCACGCCAGCATCAATGATATCATCCGTCGTGCTCTTGTCACCGCCGGGGTGCCAGCTGTTTTAGAACCCAATGGCTTGGCGCGCGACGATGGGAAGAGACCAGACGGAATGACCATAATGCCTTGGAAGGTAGGTAGGCCTTTGGTGTGGGATGCAACGTGTGTCGACACCCTTGCGCCATCCCATCTTCCAAGCACGGTGGGCTGTGCTGGTGCGGCTGCTGCAGGTGCGGAAAACCTCAAACGGCGCAAATACTCCAATCTCTTTGGAACTTATTTGTTCGAGCCGTTTGGGGTTGAAACACTAGGGCCATGGGGTCCGAGTGCCCACCTATTATTTCGGGATATCGCCAAGCGGATGGTCGACTCCTCACGTGACCAGAGGGCTGGCCTATTTTTTGGCCAAAGAATCAGCATTGCCATACAACGTGGTAATGCTGCCAGCCTTTTGGGCACGTTTCCTATTGACAGCGATACGGACGAATTTTTTGATGCCCTTTGATCATTTGCCCTCCTTTTTATATACTTGTACATATTATTATTTTTATTTTAAGTCTGTTAGCTTTTTAATTAATTTTAGCTTATGTTATGTAAATATTATCTTGATTAAGTAAATATATAGAATAATACTAGAAATAATAACTATTGGTCTACTTTAGTGTCATTGTCCAAAATAATCCTGTAAAACCCTGTTATCATAATATTGAAAGTTTTCGGCTATACAGGCTGACCAACTCTGAAATATAGAAAAACTATCTGCTGTTTCATACAAAAATACTCTACTTACCCGCCCAACGGAAATGTATTTTTATTTATTGAACCAGAACCACATTAAGCAAATTAAACTGATTACTGTGATGCTTTTAGAAATACAAAATCAAATTTATATCTTTCCTTATATCGTTGTATGAGACAGACGCTTTTCGCTATTTCAGAGTTGCTACCATAGTAAAAGTTGTTAATAAATATTCCCGAGTACTTTTACACCTGATAGATTGTCAATTGTTTCAAAGTCAGCCTGTATAATATAAGCTTATTTATTCATGAGTACTTTCACGTCCTGAAAGTTTGCCAATGAATTCAAAGTCACCCTGTATAGTACCTAACTCAACACATCATTGATTCCTATTTATTTCTCTATCAGCCGTTGAGCTGCTATGATCAATCGTTGGTATCAGACACACTTGTGCGATAAATAATCCTTGCTGTTTATCCTCGGATAAAGATAAAGAAGTTCATTTGTTTTTTATTGTTTGGGGAGAAAATAATTTCGTATCGAATACGGTGAATATAAAACTGATCATCATCATTCTTTTGCCCTTATCACAATTTATTTAGGGTCAGGGCAACATGGTTTTTCTTTCATACTTCTTTATTAGTGGTCAGCTCGGTAGTCATCCCCTTTCTAGCCATATCAACTTACTCTGTGAAAGTTGATATGGCTAGAAAGGGGATGACTTCCATCGTTTCTTCTCCTTCCATCGTTTATTTGGTCTTCCTATACTCTTATAGCCCTTCGCATTCATACTCAAAACTTTTCTCACGACCTTTTCCTCACTCCTTCGAATCACATGGCAATACCATGACAACCGAATTCCACACAACTTTTCAATCACCTGTGCCAATATTAAACTTTCTACATACTGACCTTACACAGGGTGGCAGGGATCTCGACGAGAGCAGAAACTTTACGGCAGTAATAAAAAATTTTAAAAAATTGTTTCATAGCACTTACGCGGTCAAAATGTATGGAACAGCAAATATAAAAATATTTGCTAAATAACCGACGAAAAATTTCAACACAGAAGAGGTTCAGAAAGGTTGCATGACGATGTCCCTGTCACGCTCTATAAAATTACATTATGACTTACTTACGAGTATGTTAGAAGTTATGATTCATTATCATTTTAATCCCTAAATATTTAGAAAGCGCCAACTGCCTATGTCACGTAATCAATCAAGCTTGTTTGCTAGCAGTCTTCGTTATTATAACATTCTTTGCTTTCTTTAATCTTCAATACGCAGAGTTGTTTCTACCCCTAGGATTAGCTCTAATTACTTTAACAGTGTGAGCAGTCACATGTTTCGGCTTTAAGCTGGTATAAACTTGGGGCTTTGGCAGATTTTCTAAACAATATACCTGTGACTATATGTATGAAGAAGAAAATATTAAAGACGCCTGTATCGTTAAAGCTACGGTTTCCTAGTGGAGCGGTGACCGCCATGCGGCCGTAATGTCCAAATACAGAGCGTTTTTTGACACCTTGATGTCACATACTCTCTCTCTCGTCACTTAACACATACTCGTATCACATAGTATGAATCTATGGCTTGACAGCAGAACTTTAATTTTGGAATATAATGTTCCTGATAAAATCAACCCCTGACGGTTTGAAATAAATGGGATACTATTCTATGACCGACGAGGTATTGAAGTTAATATGATAAAATACATTTTCGTACCACTTGCTCAAAACACTGACATTCTATGCCACAAAAAGCGAACATAACAATAGTCATTTTAATCTGTTAAAAACAGAGAAACATAATTGTACTGAATTTCATCCATCCTCTAGGGGGAGAATGTGATTTAAATTTGGAATACTTACCGAAATTTATACTGAACTACATCTGTGTTTACACCATTGAGTTTGTATATAAAGCATTATACATCTTTTTGAAAAGAAAAAAAAAAAAAAAAAAAAAGATTTTTATTACCTTCAGAACCTTTAAGGAATACGCATTTATTATGCAGTTATGATTATTAAATAAAATTACGAAAACCGACGAGGCCGTATGAGCTTGATGCCTTTGCTTTTCCGACAAAAAAAAATTAGTCTAGGAATTTAACTTTTACTTTTAATTGTCATTATTTTTTAATAAATGCTTATCTCGTATTATTATTGTGTTAATTTTTTCGCAAATGGTACGAAAAGTAGAGTATTTTCCTCGGTGATAAAGCTGTCTTAGTCTTGGGTGAACTTAAATCCCTCGCTACACTCAGGACTCGTCTTAAATTCCTCGCTTCGCTCGTGATTTAAGTTTTTAACACCCTCGCTACGCTCGGAAGTAAACCTCAAGTCCTTCATTACGCTCGCGATTTAAATCGTCACCCGCGACAGAAGACACTGCTTTATCCCCTTGGTTAATAATCTACTATTTCAAGATTACGACAGTTGCCAATTTTCGAGATGCGAGGAAAAGCTATTTTCTTGTTACTGTTCGATGTAAGACTAAGACTGTATAACGACATACAGCCCTATGTAAGATCAAAGTATATGCCCCCCATTTCACTAGAGTATTTATTTTTGTTGAGTTGGGTCGTACATGCTGGTGACATGTTCATTATAACGTCTGTGTCTTGTAAGGGCCTTTAGTCTAGACTGGTGTATATCTACGAGTATCTGTTATTGACTTTACTGTAGATAGTGACGAGAGTGATGTCTAAGTATCATGTGTGTGTCAAAACGTAGCGTACTTGTCGCACACATTTGCCCCACCAGCGAAGTCGGTACATGACGCGAAACGCGTTATTTCGTTAATAAAAGTCCGTAAGTAGTATGTTTAGTGATTGATTGGGTCGTGTACTAGTGCTGTGATGTGACATTCTACGAGTAGTAATTGTTGATTTGAGTTTGTTACACGTTACTTTGAGTAGCGTCGTGGACTAAGAGCCTTAATTACTACAGAAGGCCAATTCCCGTAATTAAAAATGTTCAATATCTGTCGCAATCTCATCTCAGCGACAGTCAAAGTCAAAAAAATGACAAAATTGTAAGGAAATTAGAGGTATTTTTGACAGATTGGGACTGAGCTCAGGCTGTGAACGTTCTTAAAATTAGGAGTATTGCCCCTCAGATGTACTTGTGTACTTTTGATCTTCACTTGTTTTTTAGTTACATCAGCCATTGGCAATTATATCTCTCGGTGCCTGGACTCCTCGACTCTTAAGCGTACCCCTCCTTACCAACTTTAAAACATGGTGAGAGTTATCTATGTTTAATTGTTTACATATCTATCCCTCTAACTGCATTAAGAACATCCGTGATATTTACAACAAATATGCGTATAAAAACCGGTCAAGACCGAGTCGGACTCATGCACCGAGGGTTCCGTACCATTGTATATTATTATTATTTCTGAAAACGTCTGCTGTTTAGAGGCATCGTTTTATTTTTCCTGTAATCTTTACATAAACTGCTGTCACGTAGAATAATTTCAGATTTTTCTCTGTGCAAAGTTCGGAGATAAGGGGGGAACGGTATTTTTTTTTACATTTTTCATCAAAAGTCGAAAAATATGCCGCCTTAAAAAAAAATGTTTGAGAATGTACAAACAGGACTTTCCCACATGCCCTAGTAGCGCCACTTCGAATTATTATTCTTTCAGTTCCTGTTGCAAAAAATAAATATATTTTTGCTTCTTTCTTATTGACAGAAATAGTTGGGCAATAGTCATCTAAAACTATTCCAGATTTCAAGTTGATAGCATAAGTTCTTGAGATATCCAGCTGTGACAGTCGGACAGACAGACAGACAGACTGAGTCTCACCTTAAGGGTTCCTTTTTACCATTTTTATACGGAACCCTAATACTGCATTATATGCCTATACATGTGCCTTGCGTACAATTACTTTGCTAACGAGTTTCGCAGCTAATTGCATTAGCATTACTGAAGCCACCGGCTTCGTTAGCCGCTTACAACTAAAACTGATTATTGCAATGTTCTTTGTGCACTTTAATGAACCTGTCATGTATATTTCAAATATGGGTATTGAAAGACAGGCCATTTACAACGGACGTAAGCAGTAATAATAAGGAGTGATTATGAAGTTCTTATCCTACCCTTGTCTCTACGTGTCATCATTTCAGCAGTGCTACTCTGTAAAAATCTCACCGTGAGAACTTAGGTGAAGTGAGCGGGAATTGAGCTCTGTCATTCCCTAATGGTAGGGATTAACACTATTAAGTGTTCACTTCATTTATGATTTCACGGTGAGATTTTTACAGAATCGACTGGCAGTTCTAGCGAAAATCATCACTTTATTATTTATTTATTTAAACTTTTTGCACAAAAAGATACAAAGGCGGACTTAATGGCTTAGGCATTCTCTACCATTCAATCAAGGGTGGTGAAGAGATTAGATGGACTTGATTAAATACAAGGTTATTTTTTTGGATTTCATTGGGTGCCAAACCAGACATCTGCAATATGATAAGCATCGCAGATACGTTTATCTGGGATGCCTATCGTATTGCAGATGTCTGTTTTGTTTTGCCAAAGTTGCCTTTCCAGAGACCAAAGTGATTCTCGTGTGCTTGTTTATTTATTTAATCATACCGGCACCCATACTTTCAAAATCGTAAGGGAACCCCGGATCAGTTCCTTCGATCAGTTCCTTCAAAAAGTGAAGAAGGGTTTTGCTACTAACTATCTTCGACACTTTGCCTGACTTGATGCTAAAACCAAAGACCTCATCAACAGCAGCTTTCTTTTACTTTGATTACCGATGTTGCAGAAAATACATCTAAGTATGTCATCATTACAAATGTAAAAACTAGCTTTTCCCTCGCGTGAAGGCCGGAAATTTTCCCACGGGATCGTACTTCCGAGATAAAAAGTATTAATGCCCTAACCCAGGGCATGTTCTTCCTGTGTCCCAAAAATTCGTTAGCTGTTGAGACGTGAAAAGTTAACGGACAGAGTTACTTGCGCATTAATATTGTAATATCAGTATGGATATTTGCTCACCTTGATTTCAAAATTGCAGTTGCCCCTCCTAATGACAGCGACCCATGGCTCCGTGGGCAGAGGGTCGTTGGGCGCGGCTGCTGACAGCAGTGGCCAAGTGCAGCCAGTATGGTCCCTGTCTCCCCCCGGGCCTTTTGCTCGCACGTGCACCGCCACCCCCCGCGACGACCCGATGTAGCCCTCGCCGTATTTACCGGACTGGAAAGAAAGAAAATAAAAGTTTAATTTTGATGAACCGACAAACGGTTGCTTACTAACAGATATTAGCTTATCGTGGAATGCATCGTTGCTGGTTAAACGAACATGGTTTTAAGACGGAATAATCTAACATTTTTATATGCAGAGAGACAAAGGCCTTCTTATTCTCTTTCCACCTCTCTCTGTCCAGAGCTGAAAAGGACCAATCTTTATACAAAGGAGTCCAGCTCACCCCGCCATCTCCGTCTGTATGTACCTGCCGCGATGTCGCGTAACAATTTACCTAATTTTAAATAATTAAAATATCGAGCTTACGTACAATTTGTAACAAAAGATTTATCAAATTCAAAAACAGATTAGAGTGTCTTAACTGTTACAAAGAGTTTTCCTCTCTCTAGACTTAGTTTACAATGATTGATGAATCTCCTAAAAGTATTTCAAAGAAACTTCTTCAACAGCCTATTGGATACTGTATAGGTACATCAAGCGTTTCGTCTCTATAGCTTGGCTGAAGATGAAATCTACTTACAAGTCTGGCCAATTTCGAGTCGGACTCACATTCGAAAGTACCACCGTACAGTTATTTTATTTTTATTACTAGCGACCCGCCCCGGCTTCGCACGGGTGCAATGCTGATCACTACATAGAATAAAACAAAGTCGCTTCCCGCTGTCTGTCTGTCTCTATGTATGCTTAGATCTTGAAAACTACGCTACGGATTTTGATGCGGTTTTTTTTTATAGATAAGAGTGATTCAAGAGGAAGGTTTATATGTATAATACATGCATAATATAGTAGAGAAACACTGATAATATTAGAGCCATTATTTCTCGTAAAAAGTATAGGACAAAAAATCGTTATTGTGGGTTAGCCCTAAGAGATAGTCATATACCATTGCGGGTTTTTTTGTAGAGCTTTTTAAGGTGTACAATACTGTAGTACATTATTTTGATCTATCTCGAATGGTTCAGCCATCGTTTACAATGTAAGTGCAAAAAAATGTGTTTATTTACGACATCACATTAGAAACCTCTAAAATTATCAGTGTATCTCTACTATATTATGCATGTATTATACATGTAAACCTTCCTCTTGAATCACTCTATCTATTAAAAAAAAACGCATCAAAATCCGTTGCGCAGTTTTAAAGATCTAAGCATATATAGGGACAGACAGACAGGAAAGCGACTTTGTTTTATACTATGTAGTGATTTGTTTCTATAGCGGCGAATAGAAATCCACACGACAGACGGACCGATGGACGGATGGATGGATGGACGGACGGACGGACGGGCAACGTAGGCTTAGTAATAGTCCCGTTGGCACCCTTTGGGGACGAAACCCTTAACATCAAAATATTTGTAAGTAACTTCTTCACAGCAGTCTAAAGTAATAGACTACGAGCATTTTCGTTTTCTTCACTTAGCTGAAGAAGAATTCCATTTCAATAATCGACTACCTATAAGTATACCACGGTCACTATCACAAGATGGCGTTACACCCAGGTAATTGCTATTCACCTCCATTCATTAATACATAACCTCTGTACATTAGGCTGCCTTGAGTCTGCCATCTGGCTGGCTTCATGCCAAGCAAGTCTGCCTATATACTCAACTAGCTAATGAGATCTAACGAGGTCTTATGCTTCGAGAGTTTGTGTTTTTTGTATGTAGAATGTAACGTGAAGTCTGTTTTTGCATTGCATTGCACTGTTTGTGCTGTTATTAGGTTATCCGGTTGGTACGGATACAGTAATGAATTAAGTATTGTAATTGCGTAACACACTATTTATTTATTTTATTTTTTTATAAAACGTTGAGAATCGAGTAGTACAAATCAATCTTTATGTGTAGGTGTGAGATGGATTACCTACTTCCATTCCAAGGATCATATTATACTACGACGCCCACCGACAGGGTCCATAATTGTTTCTATTATTTCTTTATTTACCACCTGTATTTGTACATTATGGATTGCAATAAACGATTTGATTTGATTTGCTGAATATAGGCCTCCTCCCTGTTGTGCCATGCTTCCCTGGTATGTGCGAGTCTCATCCAGAAGGCCGATTCCCGTAATTATAAAAACGTTCAAAATCCAGCAGCAATCTCATCTCAGCGACAATTAATGTCACAAACTTGTCAAAAACGTAGGAAAATCACAGGTATTTTTGACAGATTGAGACTGAGATCAAACTGTGAACGTTCTTAAAATTACGAGAATTGCCCCTGTGGTCTCCCCTATCCCAAAAAATATTTAACTTAATTTTCCAACACTTGTATTTTTTCGAGATATTAGATTTTAGAGCAGATGTACCTAATTTGCGATATGTACCTATACATTAAGATAACGATTTTTTTTTGTCGTTGGGCAACTGAGCAGATGTCAACTATACTGCCAGATATAGATAGTTATCATACATTCCATTAACTAATTTCGTTTAATCCTTTGGATCGTTTACAAAACATCCTCAATTTAACGTCATCCAAATATTTGTGGCGCGCCGGTAATTGCTTTTCATAATATTTTACGAAAAAAGTTGGCGTGTTTGTTTACCTACTGATTCTTGGTAAACAGCTTATCCGATTGACATGACGTTTTCGGTTTCGTAAATCAGCCGTGCGATTCTGTAACCATCTCACCGTCAAAGCTTTGGTGAAGTGAGCTGTCATTCGCTAGGGATTAACTCTATTAAATGCTCACTTCACTTATGATTTCACGGTGAGATGTTTACAGAATCGACCGACAGATATACTATTGTGTCTAGATTTCAAAATAAATAGGCAGCGAGGCCCATCGCTGTGTCCATTAATACGAGTAGGTGTATAACTATTAGAAGCATGCCCAACGGCCCAATTAATTGTGTTATTCAAGCCATTATATATATTATATTAAATTATATTTGTATATTTGACCTATAGACCGATATTATATTAACGTGTACCATTAACATGTCAAAATATTACATAACATCATCACGTCATGCTTCCCCGAAGGGTTGGACAGAGGTGCACAGAGTTCACCGACAATTTGCCAGAACTGTTTACATCTCATATCTCGAGCTTGTTGCCATCAACCGAGCACAAATCCAGACCGGGGTGCTACCGAGAAATTCCAGATAGAAAAACCCAATAACACTGCCCGACCTAAGAATCGAACCCACGATCTCATGTTCAGCAGTAGCGCTCGCGACCACTAGACCAACGAGGCATTCGAGTCGTCGTCAAAATATTAAACAAATCATGCGCACATGAAATATGGACTCATCATTGGCTGTCTTTGCCCGTAGCGCCACCATTTTAAAATAAATATGTATATTTATTATCAGAGTTGCCGTTAGCAATGTGTATATTTCATATTATTATTACATTCCTTTGTATTATGTTTTAGACTGTTTTTAATCTTAATTTTGTTTTTAAATAAGTTTTTTTTTTTTAATGTATAATGATTTTAATTTTATAGAATAGTGCAAAGTATCATAGTTCTTACTTTTATGGGACATGTGGTGCTAACTTATAATAAACTGTAATACGAACCTTAGTTAATAGAAAAACATTTTTATAATTGTACGAGTAGGTATACAGCGTGTAACGGAAAGGGGGTATCAACCCTGAAGGAGGTGAATGTGCTCATGAAACTCAACAACTTTCCCCAAAGAACATAGGTCGAAATATGAAAAAAAAATTTGGCCCTCTCATAGTAAATCAATCAGCTGGTAGTCAGTTTTGTAAGGGAGGGCCAAATTTTTTTTTCATATTTCGACCTATTTTCTTTGGGGAAAGTTGTTGAGTTTCATGAGCACATTCACCTCCTTCAGGGTTGATACCCCCCTTCCGTTACACGCTGTATATAGTTGTTGATCGGCCAAAATAAATAAATAAAAACGAAATTACTATAACTATTTTGAGTCTGTTAGCATAAACTTACATATCAATAACATATTAAATTATTTTAAGATAAAAATGGCTCTTCTCCATCTTAATTTTTACCAGACGTAATTAACCTCCTACCATCCACAGTAAATTGGACCCAAGTCAATCAACGAGGACAGCAAATGGAGTCAACATCAGAAGTCAATTACTGAATGCAAATCTTCTGCAGCGCGCATAGATATTTGCTAATTAAGTGGCTGGCATAGAAAACATCTAATTACTGGTTAGACTCTTCTCACAATGAGGGCGGGCCTTGAAAGGGCAGAATGACTAAATTAGTAGAGGAGTTTAGTACTGAACACTTGGTTTTTGAAGTGAATACTTCTTTAGGCCACACTTTGCGCTCTTTCTGAATAGTAAACGAAACAACCGTCACGTTCAGGTCGGTGACGCGGAATCGGGTATACTCGGCGCTGAATCGCATATACTCGAAGCTGAGACGAGTATACTCGGCACTGAATCACGTATGCTCGGCGTTAATTCGCGTATATTCGGCGCTGAGTCGCCTATACTAGGCGCTGAATCACGTATACCCTGCGTTAAATCGCGTATATTCGGCGCTAAATTCCGTATGCTCGGCGCTGAATTGCGTATACTCGGCTCCAGTCGTTCTACCGTGTGGACCGTGACTTCTATCGTGTGGTCATAAGCACACACCTTCTTTTTTTCCATACGCATACGCCAACCCGATCATAATTTGTCAACTGTTAGACTCCTTAGGTAACTACATAGGTTTAGAGTGTGTTATTTCTAGCCGAAACTAATTTTTCTGGCATATGATGTCTGCAGCACCCTTCTTAGCTGCCGTCAACGCGTGTCGGCAGCAGCCGTCGACAACATGCCGCTCGTGTATTTGAGCACTTAGGGTGTCGTTAAATGTAGGAACAGTAGGATAGTATTGCATTGAACAATTTAAACGTAGAGGAAAGTTGTAATCCTTAGAATTTTATCCACGACTGACTTAGGCAGACATGATTGGAAGCGTAAATTGGGTACTTAGAGGAAGAAATCCAGATCCTGAATAGGAAATTAAAAGCGTTAGCAACGGGAATTACAACCAAATGAATAAGAACTAGCCAATCTGTAACTAACTGATATTCTCGTCACAAAATCTCGAAAAGAGACTCCGAAAACGTGTCATGTATACGAACCCTCATACATACCATATTAGATTCACCCGATACCTGTTGATCTTATCAAATAAACATTTAATTCGATATCTTTCTCTCAGCCTGAGCAACCTAACTGCGTAGATAGCTGTTGAATAATTCGTGACGTCACGGCAGCATCGTCATATTTGTATCATACTGTCATCTTCCAGAAAATACGGACGAAATGATATTAGCTATCAGAAATATCAATATGTTTTGGCTTTTGACTGCCGATATTGTTTTACACTTGGACAATATTTACAAGATAACAGAGGAATTTCTGTAGATAAGTAATACTCGTATAATGAAGTGATTGTTAAGCATAACATAACATCACGCCTGTAATCCGCGAGAGTCAGGCAGAGGTTTTAAGTACACCTTGAAAAATTTAAAAACTATCCACACCTGCCGTGCGATTCTGTAACCATCTCACCGTGAAAACTTGGGTGAAGTGAGCGTGGAGTGAGTCGTAAATAGTGTCAATCCCTAGCATCAGCATGACTCACAGCTCACTCTAAGCTCACTTCACCTTAGTTATCATGGTGAGATTTTTCCAGAATCGAACGTCTGACATACAAGTGTGGATAACTTGGCAAAACGGGTTATTAGCATGGGGTATGCTAATAACCCGTTGCAACCGAGAGAAAAAAAAATCGCATACATCAGTATAAAACTTAGTAATCGCTTGGAAAGTGTTCTAGAGGTCCTGGAAAAAATACTGAAAACAATCTAATGCAAGCTGGTCTTCAGCAGTCAGACCCTCACATAGTATGTGAGGTTCAGGAATAATTTGCTAGTCGCACGATCGTGAGTATACAACGTGTAACGTTAAATGCGCAAAACCTGAAAATAGTTTGATCAGAATAAGGAGCAGAATTAATTGAACCACGTTTTAATATAGGTCACATTTTTCAAAAAATCTTCATAAATACGTTGCCGTGTCTATTTATTAATAGGTCAAGCAACCCAATGTCAGCGCGGCGCAGCGGCCCGGTGACGACTCCTCCCTCGGTAAAGCGTCGTCGCAGACGTAAGAAACGATCAGAATGGCCAGTAAAACTAAAACAGCACATAAAACCTTTACAATTTTTTTAATGACTTATTTTCTCTGTGAAATAGGTCAATTGAATTAAAAATCAGTTGGTGTATCTGAGGTTTTGCGCATTTAACGTTACAAGTTGTATGTGCGGAGGCGCCGGGATTAAAAAACGCAGCCATCTCTCATCTGGGTTTCAACGTACTGGCAGGACGAAACGTGCGCGCAGAATGCAAAACTATTTTTGTCCCGTTTTTGGATAGAGACACGATAGAACGACGCCGGTTGCGTCCGCTAAAGTTGTTTACATTTTTGCTCAGAATTTTTGTAATCTCGAAACTCACGATCACTTTATCTCTGTTGGAAAGGGATAGAGGCTTTAGCAGATAAAACCCGTTTTATCAATGTCTTCGACACATAATAATATAAAGTCCTCCAGACCGAATTTTGGACATGGCGACCAATCTCAGCTGAGGCGCGGGAGATATTGTAGTACCCAAGTGTGTGTGCAGACACAGGTTCACTCTCTCTTCCCTCTCTCTCGACAGACATACTAGGTAAGAGACATCGTTTGAGAAAAAATCTGACAGAGAAGTAACTATGTAAATTCACACGAAAATAAAAACTTTAATCGCTGGTGCAGATGTTCATTAAATACGAAAAATAGTATATGGATGAAAATAAACCGATATAAATATGCACTATTTGGCATTTACTCGTATGTACCCTCGTCACCATATAGGTCAAATCTTATGGCACTCAATGTGATTGACATAAAAGGTAGTATATCGTCGACCGTAGGTTCAATTGCTGTAAGGGACAAAATACGATTTTTCAGGAGAGGCCGACAAAGTTTTTTTTCGGACTAAATCGCCCATAACTTTTTTTGTTATTAACCTTTTTCGGGTCTGATTTCACACATGAACTTGTATTTTAGTGCTCTATCTATATGTGTAACATTTATTTAAATGAGTTAGCTATTTAAGAAAATAGATGTCCCTTACAACAACGTATTTTGTTAGGTATCTTGTAGTCCCGTCCCTTACATTAATTGACCTCTACGTTGGATCCAATCTATTAATGAAAAAATAGTGTAAAGGACATGTTGAACAAATTTATGAAAAAAATACAATGTAAAGAGATTTTTTACAGAAAATGAAGTACACACTTTTGACGTACGGATATCTTAAATTTGGAAATCGTTATAAGAAATCATTTAAAAGACATGAAAATGTATTAGAACCGTGTGTGTGCTTTTTTGTATGTCGCTTACATGCAATGTTTGTACATTGTAATAGCAAATTTGTATTAGTTTGAATAAAACAATTTTTATTTTATTGTTTAAAAATTGTTTTATTAATAATTGTTACCATTTTACCTATACTTACTTTGAATTCTTATTCAAATAAAAGAGTAGCTGCAAAAACCGCGCACAATCCCGACCAAACATGTAGCTGAAGTTCCAAACGTTTGAATTCCAAAAGTAGAAAAGGCTGCTCTACTACTTTCTTATATGCAAAAAATCGAAATAATGAAAGATATATTGAATAATAAACCTTAATTACGATTAATAAGACATATCATTGTAACATATTGTTATTATTGCATTAGAAAAAAAAATATAGAGTGATTATCTAAATAATAAAAAGGGAACAATTTAATCAGTTTACATTTATAAAAAACAACAAAAATAATGGTTTTTAGCAAAATTAAGTGCTCTGGCCCCTTGAAACCATGTGAAAAAATTCTGGAAAATCAACTATATAGAGCCGAACAATTTTCGAAAACATTTTTCATGCGGAAACCACCCCTTCTATTGTTTATTTATAAAAAATAACGGCTTTTTGGCAAAACTAAGTGCTCTGGTCCCTTGAAACTTTGTAAAAAAATTCTGATAAATCAACTAAAGAGTGTCGAATGATTTTCGAAAACTTTTATCATCCGGAAACTACCCCTTCTATTGCTTATTTATAAAAAAAACAACAAAAATAATGGCTTTTTGGCAAAATTAAGTTCTCTGGCCCCTTGAAACTTTGTAAAAAATTTCTGGAAAATCAACTACAGAGTGCCAAATAATTTTCGAAAACATTTATCATCCGGAAACTACCCCTTCTATTGTTTATTTATAAAATATAACAAAAGTAATGGCTTTTTGGTGCTCTGGCCCCTTGAAACTTTGTAAAAAATTTCTGATAAATCAACTAAAAAGTGCCGAATGAATTTCGAAAATATTTATCGTCCGGAAATTTCCCCTTCTATCATTTATTTATAAAAATAATGTTTTTTTAGCTAAATTAAGTACACTGGCTCCTTGAAACCTACTACCCTACTACAAAGTTTCAAGGAGCCAGAGCACTTCGTTTTGCCAAAAAGCCATTATTTTTGTTGTTTTTAACGACAGATGAACTCGCACTGATACCACTTTTTTATGCCCGCGCGCTGCTTTCGCATTGGTACCATCCTCTCTTTTGCACATAGAAAGACGTTGTGAGATAGAAAAGGATGGTAATAGTGCAATAATTCGATTCAAATAGGTGTAACGTTGACACTGCTTAAAGTATGACAATGCAAATTGGGGTAAGGGACAACTATGTCAAAACTCGTGCAATCCATTTAAAGTATGGATGATATTTATTTTTTGAGACAATAAAGACATTAGTGTAAGGCCAGTTTTATTATTGTTTCTTAAAAGATAAACCATGTAATGGTAATTCGTTGATTGGGAAGACCCTTACCTTATTTGAAGTGGATTGGCGGCGATAATTACACCATTTCAAGTTCCTATATTGCATAGTTTTTCAGATACATTGTTATTATGGGGCTGATTCTAAATTTGGATCCAAAAATCATTAGAGTAAGGGACATTTTTTTTAAGCTAGAATTTTTTTATATTCACCATTCGATAGAGCGAAAAATTCTGAACAAAACTGTATACTCAACTCATTTTGGGTATTTTGTCCCTTACAGCAATTGAACCTACGGTCGACGATATAGGTATATTTTATACCTTTTGACATAGCGACCAATCACCTGAGTGATCTGCGTGGGTAGTTGTGAGGGCAAGTTGCAGGATAACGTTTCAAAGCTGACCAAGCGGTTGTGTGGGTGTAAGTCTGTGATTGGACCACATTCATTATACGAAAGGTGGACGAGAAACCCTAGCTTGATTGGCGGTTTTGTTTGTTAATTAGTTGTGGTTATTCAAAAGGGAAGGCCATATTGTAACGTTGATGTTTAAATTAATTCCGAATTAGATAGCAAAGTCAAAACTTTAAGACGAACAGCATAATCAGCCTATAATATTCCCACTGCTGGGACACATGCCTCCTCTCTTTAAGAGGCAGTAGACTGTAATCTACCACGCGGGCCCAGTGCGGGTTGACGGGTGTCACGTCTTCCAATTTTTTAGTTCTAGAACATGCCAGTTTTAGCTGCATCCAGTTAGACTTGAAGCCGACCCCAACATAGTTGGGAAAAGGCTAGGCAGATGATGGTGTTAATTATCATTAAGTTACATGCTAAAGATATAAAACGAAAGAGCCTCGCTTATTATTAAGTTTACTATTGTGAATTCATTTAACATTCAAAACAAAAATACATTGTTTATAAATAACACTAAGTTAATCGACTCCGGTACAACTCTAGTTCATTTAATGCCAAACACCGGATGCGCTAGTGACGTAAACAATACTCGCGATTATGTCTATAAAATTATTGCAATACCGAATAGAAAATAGTACCTACGCATACATGTAGTGTATAGTCCAATGATGATTATGCGCGTAACCGTAACTCGAGCGGCAAAGAGGAAGTGTGAAATTAGAAATCTATGAATCACTATTGAATTGTGGCTTGGCCCTTGAGTGAGTACTTCAGTTTAGATAGTGTTAATAATAATTACTGTAGATTCTACACTAATTATTATAAAGCAGTGAAGTTTGTAAGTTTGGATGTAGGAGTTAATCTCCGGAACTACCCATCTAATTTCAAACATTCTTTCACTGATAAAAAGCTACGCTATTGCGGAATGCTGCATAAGTGGCTTCCACGCGGACGGAGTCTCGGGCAGAATATAGTCTGCCTAATGACACTACAGGTCTCCTGATAAAGAGGAATATTGTAGGGGTTTAGAAGGTGGAAGCCCCACAAGATCCTCCTTTCTACACAGAGGAGAATCCATCAAACAACAAGAATCGTGACGAGGGCGACATAGACAAGTTAAAATAATGCATTGTTTCACAACAGCAAAAAGGCGCAGAAGATTGGAGCAAGACCTTTTCCCAGAAGTGTACCTATCAGGCTAAAAGTATATTTATGTCCTTTAAGATAATGGGTTTGCCAATTCTAAACCTCGAACACAAGCAATGAGCTGAAACATGATAAATGAATGAACTCCTAACAAAACTATACCTATTAACAAAGTACTTAGGTACTTAATCGCGTGACCTCACGAGTCCTTAGGGACTATAGATAAGAAAAAGGTATCCAGTTCCCTGGAGCCTCCGAAACTGCCTGCTTCCAGCTAAAAACACGTAGTTTTTTACTTACAAAGGAAACAAACAAAGGAAGTAGGCTTTATTTATGTCCCTCGCTAGGAAAGTAATAAATGAATTAGGTAAGTAGGAACTTACTGTTGGTGTTGTTTTACGGGCAGGTATATTTTATTTCAAAACGAGCACTGTGGGATTTCCCATCGGCAACTTCGCTTCTTGAAGAGCCTCGGGGGACAGGCTACCAAAAGGGATGATAATTTACTTATAAAGACAAGCGTAGACGCCATTTCCACGTTTCTGAAGGCGCTCCCTCACCAGGAGCATTCGCCTGTAATGTAACATTTCAAATTCTACTTTGAGCATTACATTACAATACTACCTCCCTGACTGATGAGCCATTCGCGTGTAATGTAACATTATAGATTCGACTTTGAGCATTACATTACAATACTACCTCCCTGACTGACGAGCATTCGCGTGTAATGTAACATTACAGATTGCGGGGCGGGGAGCGCTCCGCGGCCCGCCGGACGCAATTACAAGTGGACGTAACAAGTTGTATCAAGGTACACATTGTATCATTTCAAGGTGCGCGCTGTAATGCTCGATTTTCCTCCCTCGCTGATGTAATGCTCGAATCTGTATCGTTACATTACAGGCGAATGCTTCTGGTAAGGGAGCAACTTTAAAAAATTACGAACTTCTAAACAAAGTCCACTCTGAAACCTTTATGGAATCAATTTTAAAAAATTCTTTCAGTAGAGCTCACTTTCGTTATAAAAGGAATTCTTGTGTAAACATTCATGCTTCTATCTCCAGCAGTTTAGGCTGTGTTGTCTGTAAGTGAATACAAGAATTAAAAAGATTAATTAGAAAGATGGTGGAATTTCTTCCAGCATCTTTATACTTAATCTTTTTAATTCTCACATCCTGAGAAATCGTTTTGGACTAAACACAAAATCATCCACCAACCGGGCTTGTGTGGAGGCTCACTGCGTGAGTAGCTGAGTTCAAATGTGGGAAACGTTATAGACTAACTATATTTTGTTTATAGTCAACACTCGTGAAACAAGTTATTATTTAACTATATATAAATACATACTATATACGCAATATACACTTTATGTATCTATAGATATTATAAAATTAAAGTTACTGCCAGTTACAGCCAGCCAGTTACTGCTAGTTATCTGCCTGTGTGACCGCGTTATCAATGGATTTCGGTGCGGTTTTCAGTATCATTTAGGGAATTTGTTCCGGAAGGTTTATATGTTCAATCGATTATTATTAAATTTAAATACAATAAATAAATCTCGATGTTTTGTCAACTCGTAAAATCTGAAATCGCAGCCACTAACTAGATTACTTATTACAACGTGTAACGTTAAATGCGCAAAACCTGAAAATAGTTTGATCAGAATAACGAGCAGAATTTATTGAACCACTTTTTAATATAGGTCACATTTTTTCAAAAAATCTTCATTAAAAACGTTGCCGTGTCTATTTATGAATAGGTCAAGCAAGCCAATGTGAGCACGGCGCAGCGGCCCGGTGACGACTCCTCCGTCGGTAAAGCGTCATCGCAGGCGCAAGAAACGATCAGAATGGCCAGTAAAACTAAAACAGCACATAAAACCTTTACAATTTTTTTTAATGACTTGTTTTCTCTCTGATATAGGTAGGTCAATTGAATTAAAAATCAGTTGGGATGTCTGAGGTTTTGCGCATTTAACGTTACACGTTGTATAAGGCCAGCAGATAGTTGAAATCAGTTCAATACTCATTAACATAAGCACCTACTGAAAACCGGTATATGATCGGATACACGATTAACAATAGAGATCAAGGCTATGTTTTAGTGTCAATCATATCATTTTTAAGTTCGATATGTAACTTTTTTATACATATATCAATGTTTGCAACAAAAACTTATCTGTTGAATTGATCGTTACGTACAGACGCCAGCACATCAAGCTACCCGAAACTGTTAAATTTTCCCAATCAACTTTGGACCTTATGCTTTAGCGATAAAGTTGAAAATCTATTAAAGAAAGACAGATGTTGGTACGCTACATCATCATCATTCACTTGCCCTTATCACAATTTATTTAGGGTCGGTGCAACATGTCTTTTTTGTTCCATACTTCTCGATTAGTCGTCATCTCGGTAGTCACACACTTTCTAGCTATATATATAATCTTTCACCCAGTCCATCCATCGTTTCTTTGGTCTTCGTAGGTACAGTCAGTGAAATTATTTTTTTATCTAATTGACTCACTACGCCAATTTGCCACGTTATAGCCATTTTATACTACTGTCAAAGAATGATAGTTGTGATTTGAATAAACGAACGATACCAAAGTTGGTAGTTTGAAAAAAATATATTTTCTCGACAATGGACGATTGTGTACCTATTTAATTTATTGGGTGATTAATTTGTACTCGTTTGGTGAAAAACAAGTGTTATCAGGTACTTGTGTACGGGTAATGTTACAATAATGAGTTTCAATATGCGCGACATGTGAAGACCCGATTTGAGTCATATCACTACCCCGTGTACGTAATAGTTATGACGTACTCGTAATGAGTTAAAAAGGGTTTTCTCTTAAGGCAATTTCTCAATCTTGACTATTTCACTTGCACTATAAAAATGTTTTACTAGAAAGTTGATAGACCGCAACCCATTCAAAACTTCGCGTTTCCGCAAATCAGTCAGGCGCTTTACTTTGTAACTCATTTCATCACCAGCGCTCTCAAAACGGTGAGGAAAACATCGTGAGGAAACCAAAAAATTCGGAGACGTGGCATCCACCAACCCGCACTGGGCCTGCGTGGTGGATTACGGCCCACTCCTTCTCACTGAGAGGAGGCCCGTGTCCCAGCAGTGAGAACATTATCTGATTATGCATGATTCAAAACTATGTATTCCTAAATCCTAGATTGTTTAGGAATCCACTGTAAGTCTTCAATTAGAATGATGATGACAATTTTACGTGTAATGTGTGAGTGAGTACAAAATCAAAAATCAATTATTTGCAGGCAAAAACTACAAACTTGAAAAAAACACCAGTGGTCATTTTGACCGGTGCTGACGCACCAAGCCAATGCATTTTTGCCGACCTCGTAAGTAATGACGAAAACGAATTTGATAACCGATCATTTAAGCTAAACATTATTAAAATATCAATTAAGGATACTACCTCGTCCGTTTAATATGACTTTTATGTGTTATTCAATTAAGTACGCGCATTTTATTTGAATAGTTTGTCATGATAAGGGCCATCTTTGCCATTAGCCTTTTACTTAATATTATAACTTAGTACAGACGCCAGCACATCAAGCTACCCGAAATTGTCAAATTTTCCCAATCAACTTTGAACCTAATGCTTTAACGATAAAGTTGAAAGTCTATTAACCTTCAAGCAGTCGCGCGGCGTCGAATCGACCGCGATTCGATCGATTCTCGATACATTTATGATGCCAAATTGCTTAAAAATCCAAAGAAAATTAGAATATTATTTTGATTTTATAATTTTGTTTATGTCCTAACATAATGATAATGTGATAAATACAAAAAATATTAAATAATTAGTGTTTTAAATCCCTGAAATATCCTACAGGTCTTTTAGGTTACGCGCGACCGCTGCCGTTACAAATGACCGCGCGCCCGCTTGAAGGTTAAATAAATTTGACAGATTGTAGTAGCTTGATGTGCTGGTGTCTGTACATAGAAACTTCTCTTTTAACAATTGGATGTATTTGTGCGGATTCAGTTAGAACTTCACCAGAAAATTGTGTCATTGGAATGTGGCCGTGATTCAGATACTTATCAAAAAATCAACAATATAATTTTACCTGTATGTGAGAAGATTATTTATACATTACTCTGCACTGTGATCGTAGGTACATTGATATCAGATGATGCACTATGTAGTTATGTATTTAAGCTATTTTCTCTCGCTTTCTCACTGTGACTGTGGAATCACCCAGGCGTACAGACGCCAGCACATCAAGCTACCCGAAACTGTCAGATTTTCCCAATCAACTTTGAACCTTATGCTTTAGCGATAAAGTTGAAAATCTATTAAAGAAATCTGACAGATTGTAGTAGCTTGATGTGCTGGCGTCTGTACATACTTTAGTACTTATTCCTTATTGCTTACATATTTGATGATTAATAAATTATTTATGTGGGATTAGCTCAATTTTCCTTGAATAAAACGGCTGATTTCTTCTTAATTTTTGTATTTATTTTTCCGTCTTTACATCTAACGTCTTTTCACTCAATTCTCTTCCACCCTAGTTCCCTTTTCTGCTTCTTCTACCTTTTTAAACATTAATTCACTATCTCTTTCACTCCTTGACTATTTCACATCACTTTTTTATGCTTCACATCTGCCATTCATCTTCACGTCTCAATTCACTATCCTGTCATAACGTTCCGTTCCTACATTAATTTAATGAATATTTGTACTAAGAATTTCTTTGTAGAATGCCCCGTGTAAACAATGTGTAAGTTTCTTTGAAATGTTCAAATTCCCTTATGAGAAAACACTTTAGTAGACAAGTAACTTACTTAGGTACATAGTGACTAAGTATTTAATATTATGTAGGTATTCACTAAGTATACTATGAAAGTAAGGTGTAATTTAACCCCTGGTCTGTCGTGGATATACGTTCCGACAGTTTACGGATACAAAAGGAGGATGGCGAGGTTGCATGTACAATGGGACCCACTATTAGGAGTATCGTGCAGTACGGAAACTTATAACTAGTTGTAGAACTATGTAAAACTAGCAAAAAAGCAAATGGGCAGTAAGTCGTTGAGGCTGGGAGAAAAAAGATATGCAATGTAAAAGATTATAACCTAAAACGAATCTAATAGTGCTTATTTAATAATATAATACAATATCTTGTTTATGTATTATGTAGTTTCAAAAAGGTGATCAAACAGAATAGAAATATATACAAACACTACCATCGTGTTTCTGTATCAGGCTCTCTGGCAAAATATAGGTACTTACATACCTACTCAAAATAAAAAATACGTCTGGAAGCTAGGAACTAGAAAATAGTGACATGGTCAAAACGAGATATGAAAATGAAATTAATACTGTAAGCATAGACTACATTGATATAGGATGAAACTATAATCACCGACTTCTACTAATACGAAACACGGTGCGTTTAATTACTGCATGATGACTTATTTTTATGTAAATAAAAATCTTTTCTAACTTTTAATTCCCATCATCTAGTGACTCAATATTTTTTTTATAATCCTCTTACAAACTCTTAATTATAGTACATATGAACTTGCAAGTGAATGTCACTTGGTTAATTTATAAATAATGTGGGTCCAAACTCGCCATCCTCCTATGGCACGTAGGTCCACGCTCAGACATACCAGAGGTTAAATAACGCAAAACCTCATTGTACTCACCATTATGAACAACTTTTACTATGGGACCGAACATAAAATCGCGAAAAAAAGACAGTTGTTCCCTACATTTATCTTCGCATAACTCGTCAAAATGTAGGGAACATCTGATTTTTGAAGTTTGGTTCGGTATATTTTAGGTATTTGTGAATGTCTGTTATTGTTGGAAATATGAATTTAGTTTGTTGTCCCTGAAGCCTTCAATATGAATAGGTAACCTCAATGCAGTCCTACAATCTAGAATTTAGCGAGATACATTTCCAATTCAACTATGTTGGCATAGTTGGGAAAAGGCTAGGCAGTTGTATGACCCAAGGGTCGCCTTCCAGTCTAACCGGATGCAACTGAATACCAGTATGGATAATACGATACCCCTTGGTAAGACTGGTTGTCAGACTTTCGGGCTTCTGAGGACCAGTAACGACTGTGATCCACGAATGACAGCCGGGACCAACGGCTGAACGCGCTTTCGGAAGCGCGGTAGGTATGTGAAGATGGCCATCCATCTACTACATCTATCACTGTTCGATCCACCCGTGCGGCTGTTATTACTTATCTTTTCCACAATGCATAATAAAGTATTATTTATTTTACACAAATTACAGCAAGTATTTACTATGATTAGCCAACAAACAGCTCGCTAACATAATTAATTTCCTTTCTCGACCAGCAAATATTAAATAAACAATTTATAAAAAGCAATTGGGCTTAATTAATTTAGTCAATTAATTTTACCTCACTACAGAATCTGATACTTTGACAGCGGCCTCACGAGCCAAATTAAGTAGAATTTAATTATTAATTACTGGGCACAATTAGCGATGTCTTTGATCGTAACGAGTATTAAATAAAACAGGTTTTCTAATGAAATTATATTAGAATTTCATTAATAACGTGTATTGTATTTGTTATGCAGGTTTTCTAATGATATTATATTATAACTTCATTATTAACGTGTATTGTATTTGTTATGCAAGTTTTCTAATGATATTATATTATAACTTCATTATTAACGTGTATTGTATTTGTTATGTAGGTTTTCTAATGCAATTATATTAGAACTTCATTATTAACGTGTATTGTATTTGTTATGCTACTTAAGCATGAAGATCCTCGGGTGGCGCAAAGTACTATTGGGTTTTTCCATCTGGAATTTCTCCAGCCTTGTGTCTGGATTTGCGCCCTGTTGATGGCAAAGGCTCGCCACCTATTACATGGCGACATCAACATTACTGGTGGTAGAAATGTGGGAGTACTACAGGTTCGCCTCTGCTTAACTCTTTGGTGAATACAGGCGTGATGTGTTAGGTATGTAATCTCTATTTACTAAGAAAGTGATACCGAATTCTTTACTTAAGTATACTGTCACTTTTACGGTACTGGAATTTATGATCTCATTTCTATTAAGTACATAATTATATCGTTGATTAAATGGAAAAATGATATTGTTGAAATTTATTGGAAAATAAGGTTATTAGTTGAAACGAGTCTATTAGCAACATTATTTTATATGGATAAAAGACACTATAAAATTTATCTTATTTAATTTATCTAATAAGTAAGGGTTACTTTTAAGATAGAGGTTTTCTTAACGGTTGTTAATTTTAAGTAGCTATGTGCCATTCATTAAATACGTCAGTTTATAAAAACAATTTAATGAATAAATCCATTTAGTCTCCTTTATTGTGTTTCACTTTTTAGAAAATACGTGTAGCAACATTCTTTTATTTATGTAGAAAAAATGACATTTCTTGCTAAAAATGTCCCCGTTTTTTAATGAATTAATTAAAATAATCACACCATCTTAATCCTTATGTAAATACCTTTAAAATTATACTTAACACTTATATTTTAATATGCAACTTAAAAAAAAAATCACACTAATATCATAAAGGCGAAAGTTTGTGAATGTGTGTGTCTGTGTTTTTATGTTTGTTACTTCTTCACGCTCAAACGGCTGAACGGATTTGGATGAAATTTGGTACACAGGTATTTTATAACCGGGATTAACACATAGGATACTTTTTATCTCGATATTCCCACGGGATCGACACTTATGCGGGTGTAAAAACGATGCCTCCCACGCAAAAAGTCGGAACATTATTTTTTACAAAAATCGTTTTTTTGTGCCATTAGAACCCTGCTGAACAGTATTACATATTCCCAAAATCCAATTTTTAATTATATGTTATAAACAATGAGTTTTTGAATTGATAATAGTCTTAACATTTGAACGCTCCCGCGCATACAGTCGCGCTGATAGTTCCGACGATGCGCTCCGATCTATTGGACCCCGACCGGACAATTAGCGCGCAGTACCGACGTCGTATGACATGAACGACGTCTCTCAGTTTTGAATGTTAAAAATATTATTGATGTTGTGTTGTTTTTGTTTACTTTTGATAACTTAGACTTGTGCAATTATAAACTAGTGAAATGAGTAACGTACGTCCGTCAAGGATTTTGAAATTAGTGTTAGATAAGCCCAACTCAAATAGCGAAGTATTAACGGCCAGTCAGAATTTTGAAAATGGTAAGTTTTACTGTATTATCTTATTATTATTGTTCAATTTACTTGGTTATGTGTGTGATAGGAATATCATATTAGTATGTGATAGTGTTCAATAGGCCTCGACAAAAAAAAATATGGTTCCGACGCATAACGTTGGAACGTCTATGTTACGACTATATGCGCTGTAATCAATCATTAACAGTCGTCAGTTAAGACTTTTTACTACGTAACAATTTCGTTCTAGGAGTCGTAACTTATACTTAAGACCTTATGCGTGGTTGAAATATAAAAATAATTAAACGTATAAAGACGGATCATAGACCTACGACTTTATGCTCTGTTGCAAAATTGAGATACGATTCTTTGCTTTTCAATTATGGCTAAAATATCATTAAAATAGATTTTTTAAGTATCTTTATAACTATATTTGTTATTTGTATTAACTTTTTAACTAATTGGCCGTTTTTATTTTTAGTATCACCGGTACCACTTGAAGCTGAACACCAGTGGGAGCAGTACAAGACGATGTTCGGGCACTCTTTTAATAATAGTACAGGAAGTTTTGACAGCACTTTTGAACCAAGTATTCACGAGATAATATCAAATCCAGCTGCGATTTTACCCTTAACTGCTTCCCCAATGCCAAACGAAAACCCTATAGGACGTAAGGATTCAGAACCATGTGCTGAAGAATTTTCACAGGAATCGGCTGATATTATAGAACCTTCTTTGGATATAACACCAATGCCCTCTCCGAATAACGATTTTTTCGATTACAATGTACCCACTTCGACTCCATTATTTAGAAATATTTATCTATTTGTGATGCTGATAATTGTTCATCTAGTAGTGCTAGTAGAGCCAATACACCACAGCTCAGTAACGCTTCGAGTCAGGATTCGTCTGTGTGCTCGTCAAATGAAAGTACACCGTCAGGCAGAATTGGAAGAAAACGTCACCGTCGCCGTGATGAGTGGAAAGACATTAAAAGAAAATGTTTAAAAAATATGGGAAAAGCGTATTTGAGTAGGAACGGAGTTCAAAGAGATGGAAAGATTTTAAAACAACCATGTCCGGTTACTTGCCGACTAAAATGTTTTCAAAAGTTTGATGCACAACAAAAGGAACGTATATTTTGTTCTTTTTGGCGAATTGGAGATCACTGTCGACAATGGGATTACATCATCAACCATACCGAAGTAGGCGATACTAAGTATCCTTCTACTACAAAACCAGTGTCTAGGCGCAAGAAATCGATTAAGTATTGCTTGCCTCTTATTGAGTCTAATTCTGACATACCTAATAAGGTGTTCGTTTGCTAAACTATGTGCCTAAACACGCTCTCTGTAGGGGAAAGAACTGTTCAAACAGCATTGGCGAAATGGCGCTCAGGTGGTGGCTCTGTTTCCCCTGATCGACGCGGTGGTACCAGAACTATTGTCATAGACGACGAAATAAAACAGGATGTTTTAAGGCATGTCAAAACGTTCCAGCCCGTTGAATCTCATTATGTACGTAAAGATACTACTAAAATTTACTTAGAGAGTGATCTTACATTTACAAAAATGTTTTCTTTGTACAATGAGTGGTGTATTACTGAATATATAACTAAAAAAGCAACGACAGTCAGACAATACCGAGATGTCATAAATCAAAATTTGAATATATCATTTCACAAACCGAAAAAAGACATCTGTAACGAGTGCCACATTTACAATACTAACAAAGATACAATGACGGAAGAAGGAAAACAAAAACAAGAACTTCACATGAGTAACAAGATTAAAGCTAGAGAAATGAAAGCAAGTGATAAAAAAGAAGCTTTAGAAAGCGAAGGAAAAATAGTTACAGCGTGTTTTGATTTTCAAAAAATCTTGATCTGTCCTCATGGCAATGTTGGTTTATTTTACTATAAAAGAAAATTATCGATTTATAATTTCACTATATTTGATTTAGCTAGTCATGAAGGTTTTTGTTACATGTGGCCTGAAAGTAACGGGAAACACGGGGCATGTGAAGTAGCAAGTTGCTTATCCAAATTTATTGAAACTAAAGTTAGTCATGGTGCCAAAGAATTCAGATTTTGGTCCAACAACTGTGCCGGTCAAAATCGAAACCGTATTGTTTTCGCTTTTTATACACATGCAGCAAAAAAGTATAAAATAACAATAGTTCATAGGTTTTTAGAGCGTGGGCACACACAGAATGAAGCCGACTCAGTGCATGCTCTTATCGAGAGAAATGCGAAAAATAAGCTTATTTACACCCTTGCACAATGGTTTGCCTTAGTAAGATGGTCAAAAGTCAACCCGCCAAATTATATTGTAATTGAAATGAGTGTTACAGATTTGTACAATTTACAAAGTATTACTAGACGGTAGGAATTGGGCTAAAAATACTAAAAACCAAAAAATATCTTGGACCAAAATTAGAGAAGTTCAAGTAGTGTCAAGTGAACCCTATATTTTAAACTACCATAATTTTGAAGAAGACAATGTTATGAGTTTATTAAAAAGGGTTATTCATCAAGAAGGAGAAATAATAGTTTATTAGATACAAAAGTTTTGGAACCATGTTACACTGATCATTTACCTGTTACATTGGCAAAATTTAATGATTTACTAAGTCAATCAAGTCTCAAATCTGTATCAAGGACGTACCCCAAGAGTACCATAGTTTTTATCAATAGTTGTCACTAGTGTTGGGCAATGATAATAATCCGGTTAATATCATAATGGCTAATAATCGATTAAAAGCAGTTAATAGCCATTAATAGCCATTATGGATGATAACCCTGCTGTTAATGTTATTTTAGTGATTGAAAATTTCCCTTCATGGTTTTCAGGCTTAGGGCTGTCAGATTAGACTTAATTTTCATAATCTTTCTTTGAAGTGAATAAATGTGCAATTTAAAACTAATCTGGCCCATTTAAAAATTTTCAATCAGCTATTTACATTGTTTTTTGATAATTAGATTTTTTATGTGCTTAGTTTTTTTTTTAATTGTTAGTCAGTCATTTATTTGGGATATTTTTTGGGAATTTTTTATTTTCGTTTTTAGTTGTTTTTTTTTTGTTTGTTGCTCAAAAAATTTTTTTTTTAATCCGGATTCGGTTGGCGTCGCTGTAGTGCATTTCATGCATCTCTTTCTGGCAGGAATAAATATTGGCGCCAGAAAGAGATAGCACGAGAAACGGGGGTGCGGGGATGCATGTTACCTACTAGTGTTGTAAAAATACCGTATAATACCAAAAGGCTATGTATTAAACAGGTATTTTATTATAACTTACGGTATTATTGGTATTTTATGTATTTTATATTTTGATTCACTTTTTAAGATCCTGCATTATTACGAAGAGGTTCTAGTTTAATAAATAAAATATATTTTAAGTGTCGATTGTATTCTACATTTTAGAATGACTAATTTTAATTTAATGATTACTTAGTAATTAAACTTCACAGATATTATTACAGTATTATATTTCCGTGTATTTTTAATTATTGTGTTTGTTAAATATTTAAATGTACCGCACAGTAGGTACGATTTACCGCGTGATCGGCCCTCCCGCGACTCAACGTTGCATTCGTCGCCGTCAACACGTTAAGACGTGTTCCACCGCGCTGCGTTCGCGCCGTGTTAGTGTCGTCTCGCTTACGCATTGACGTGATACTTTTTTGGCAAAAATGCCCCGACACGCATCTGATGTATGGCAGGGTTTTCAGACAGTGATGAAAATAATAAAATTGAAGAAGAATTTAAATTATAATAAAAAAAGTTTGTGATTTAAATAAGTTTAGGAACCTCTTAAGTTCGCTCTAAACAATTTTCTAATTGGGTTGTTATTTTTCCTTCAATATTTTCATTGTGTCTAGCTATTTTTTTATGGTAATAATGTTAAATCTATCTATTAATAAAAAAAAAAAACATATACATATATGCAGTTCACACGCGATAGAAGTGAAGCCATCAATAATGAAATATTTATGTAAACGATACACGTGTACAATACACCACGGTTGTTATGATGCTTTTACCCAAGCTTCGTAATACGCAGGCGCGCATACACGTACTAAGACACGTACAACGCTCGGACCCAAGCCTCGTGCGTATCACGTAACACGACTATCAGCGTATTAGGTTTCTGCTTGAAGGCACCCAGAGCAGTACCGACAATCTACGAAGATCATCATTATCATCATAATCATCGTCATCATCATCATCATCATCATCATCATAATCGTCATCGTGATCGTGATCGTGATCTTCATCGTGATCGTCATCGTCATCGATATCGTCATCGTGATCGTCATCGTGATCGTGATCGTCATCGTGATCGTCATCGTCATCGTCATCGTCATCGTCCTCGTCTTCACCGTCATCGTCATCTAGTGATAAGCAAAGCAAGACCAAGACCAAGACTGGGACAGTCTTGGTATTGGTCTTCGTGTTGCTTACTCAGTCTTGGTCTTGGTCTTGCTCGCTCGGTCTTGGTGTTGGTCTTGCTAGTGTATAGATAGTCTTGGTCTTGCTCAAATACTTCGAGTCTTGATCATGGTCTTGGTCTTGGATTTTGCTCATCACTACTTCTATCTCAATCTCTCGTACGTTAAATCCTATAGATGTGTGTTTATCTCTTTTTACTGTAGCCTTTTCGTTTCATTGATTTTCAAATCACAACGATGCTAAAGAAGTTTTCACTTCAAAATACAAATTTAAAATACCATTTCATGTTTTATATCTGTGCATTTCCACTGTATTTTCAGTATTTTAATTATTACTCAGATAATTTACTTAAAAAATATAGAAACAATCGATTTATACATAAAATGCCGTAGCAAATGGTTTAATACCGTATTATACGGTATTTTTTGTTTTATACATTTCAATACAAACGGTATAATACAGCACTTTCATCTCTATTACCTACTAACCGCTCGGGTATTTTCCATTGTTTATAATTTACCTACGTCGTATTCACAGAAAAGAGCTAATAAGTAACTGACTTATTTGTACCTTACATTTTTACGTATCGGTTAAAATTTATTTGTAGGTATACATACACCTACATATTTAGCTCGCTTTGTTAAATCAAGTAATTAATTAGGTAGATTGTTAAATCACAAAGCGATAATGTCAATAGTAATTATGGTTTTTTATAGTATTGGATCTCTAAATTAACAAAACTGAATTTCCCGAAAAAAGTGTATTTATTTTATTACTAACACTTTTTCACATACAAAAAGTGAAAATAAATAAAAAGAATAACAATACATTGAATCACACTGCTTACACGCACCCAATTTATGTTCACACCCACAGATTTTACAATAAAACAAAAAAAAGCATTTATTTTTATAAATATACATTAATAGCAGGGTTATCATCCATTGCACGGCTATTAATGGATACTTATGGATTATAATCGATAATAACTCAAAGCATCCGGCTATTTACCCAACACTAGTTGTCACACAGTGGCACTTTTGCTGAACAAAACAGTAGTGATTCCTCTGACTAATCTATTATTTATAATTAATCGTTATTCTCTCATAAATACATATACCTATAACCTTCTTACCTATAATTTCTATTGTGTTACGTACAAGAGGGTTCAAAGTGATTTTCATTTAATATTGAAGATATTATTATTTAATTATATTTCTATTTCATTTAATTTGATTATTACAAGTTTATGTCTAACATAATATTACATGTTAATTTTTATTTCATTAATCTATCTGAGCCTTGAAGACTAACTGGCAGTTTTAATTTTATTTCTTGAGATAATGTGAATTATGTTTTTTTTTTTTTTTAATAAAAGTACCTATATCAACGTCTATGGTGATTTAAGAAGACTGAATTATGTTCCTATGATGATAGTTATTATAATAAAGTTGATTTGAGCTTCAATTTGTCGTGGTTTTTATTCATCAAGTACCTTCTTACGACCCCCTTTTTGAGAGATATGACAATTATCACGTCGCATATAGTCGTAATTCAAACATACGACTTTATTCGTGTTGTCTTTATCAATCTTATGAAAGGCATAGAGTCGTAACAATAAGATACGACTTTTCTCTTCTAAGTATAAAGTCGTAAGTTACTAAAATGAGTTTTTTTGCGTAAATATGATTATTTATAATATCCAGCGCCTGGGGATACGTTCTTTAAGTAATAATTCACATCATAGTGCTAAAACACCTGCTGAAAATGTTTTACAAATCAATTTTATCATTATCCTATGCAAAAGTTACTCTCCTGAAAAAATGTTTTTTTGGCCTTACGACCTTATGCGTGGGAGGCGTCGAAAAATAGTAAATAAAACATCAGCTGGCCCTACAACACTCACCCCGTAACAAAGACAGCAAGATGTCTCCGTTTACTTCAGTTTCTGCCACAGATAGCAGATGAGGCCTTGGACCCTGATGTTTATTCAATAGGCGCGCCTGACGCCGCCACTTCCGCGCTGCCCTAACCAAATTTGAAATTACAAGTTAAGACGAAGCAAGAATACCTTATGAAAATAGGTATCAATCATGCCTTGAAATCTTGTAGACGAAACGACCGGTGACTAAAGACGGCTTCATGTTTGTCTATGGGGCTAAATGAATTTACAAATGTTAACTCTATGGGATACAAGTGGTACCTACACGGAGAGAAAAATCGTAGAAAAATTACTGTGCTGTCTTATAATCTGACTGCATTTGAGTGGTAATGGAAAAATGACCATGCTATCACAGTAAAAATTCTTATGCTGTACAGTAAAATTTATTGGACTGATAGTGAATTTTTCCTAATCTCACTCAGAAAATTTTCTGTAGATGTCACTTGCACTCACTTTACAATGACGAGCACAGTAATTTTTCAAAGAATTTTCTCTCCGTGCACATCAAGCGTCATTACAATGGCCCAGTTAGATGTGAACTCCTAGTACAAAAGAGAAACAATTAATCGTCCTATAAAAGACCATAAAATCATGTCTCCAAAGCTCACATTTGTTTGACTTTTCAAATCCATCTTTTACTAGCTTCTGCCTGCGGCTTCGCTCCCGTGGATGTCGGAAATCATCCCGCGGGAACGTGTTACCGGGACAAAAAGTACCCGGGTAAAAATGATTTTCGGTGTGATTTCGGCCTCATTTCGGCGTGTTTTTGGAGTATGTATTATATTTTCGGCATATTTCGGCGTGTGTCGGCGTGTTTTCGGCGTGTCGGCGTGTGTCGTCGTGTTTTCGGCGTTTTGTTCACTACCTCGGCCTGTTTTCGGCGTATTGTCGGCCCGTATTTTTTACCTGGAAAAATGTCCGGCGACATTTTTCCAGGTTTACGTAAGTATGCAACTGTCGCGCGACGCGACATATCGACTGCCGCAACAAACACTATCGAAACTGCAAATCACGTACTTCAAAGGAGAGCAATTCAAAGTTGTGATTCGATGCAAAATATCAGATAAAAATAGATAGAAATAGAATATAATATACTTCAGTAAAATTATATGTTATATAATTTTGCTGAAGTTAATAATACAAAATATTTTGCATCGAATTACAACTTTGAATTGCTCTCCTTTGAAGTACGTGATTTGCAGTTTCGATAGTGTTTGTTGCGGCAGTCGATATTTGTTAAAAATATAAATAAACAAGAGCATAATCAGCCTATACTGTTCCCACTGATGGGTCACAGGACGGTGAGAGGGAGTGGGCAAGAGTACGGCGGGCTGGTAGATGTCACATGAGGATAAACATAAAGAGTTCAGCCAGAATAGATGCCATGTTACTTTATCTTGGTATACAAATGTATGTTCATAATGATGACTGTTAAAATGAAGGACGTTTGTTGCACTATCCAACGCCTGGGTTGTTGCGTAAATCGCTCGGATAATAGCCATTTGTCTAAACATGGAGCCGCCAAGCGAGTAATCGAATAATATCAATGAATTATAGGTCAAACGTTGTTCTTCCATAACGATAAAGAGCTATTTTATTCTTTACGGTGGATTTAAATTCATTACAAAGGACTTAAAAGGACTGTCCTATTACTGTTCACTTTACTGTTTAACCTTTTGAACGCCAATCACTTGTTCGTTGGTTCGTTGTACACAAGTGATTGGCGTTCAAAAGGTTAATTTTAAACTGTTTTATTTTTCTTTATTATTCGAGTTAAGGCTCTAGGCGCGACCCGACTCTAGTAGAACAATTTCTATGAAAACTTCATTGACATTGTTCTACCAGAATTGCGTTGCACCGTGATATTTTTGTAAGCATGATGACAAATAAATACATTTTTCTGTCTTTATTTTTGTTGCTACCCTCGCTGCACTTGGACACAAAGAAGATGCACATTGTATGATTCAGGGTCAGTCCCATTACAGCTTAGTAACCCCATTGAAAGCAGAAACAGCACCCTAATAGCGTAACACACGTTACTCTCAATTTGAATAATTTTGAAGCATACCCAGCTAGCAAAATAGTCTTGTAAATAATTACTTAAAAGAATAAAAGCATTGTAAAACATTTATAAGTGTCCTGATTAAGAAGGGGCCTCTTATAAAGGCATGTATAATGGGGATTTGAACTAAAAGAATGTATAAACTTATAAAGAAGTCTTATGGATATATAGAAGAACTCCTTGTAAAAACATTTATAAGAGCAAAAGTTTACAAGCGCACTTGTGTAAGACTAATTACTCTTGATATTTTTTTATACTTATTTAGGCATCTTATAAGATCGTATGTTCTTATAGATTTTTTGGGTAAGTATTTTAAAAGAGTACTGATCTTACTAAAGCATGATATACAACTGTTGAAGAACCAATAAATTATAAGTGTAATTTTTCTGAGCTAAATCATATTAAAGAGTAGTAGCATGTTGGAAGTGGTATAAAAGAACATTTAAGCTCACAAACGTCGTAAGCATGCTTTATTAAGTATATTACCGATCTCATTTATTGATATAAGTATTCTTCACTGTCAATGGCCACCGATAATTGTTTTAGGCTAGTGTTTAATAGGAGCAATGGTCTTTAAACTCAATTAACTAAAGTCATATAAGAATATCTAGTCTGACAGTGCATTTAACTAAAAACGATTGAGCTTTTAAATGTTCTGATGAAGTACACTTTAAGTAAATTGTAAATAATGGAAAAATGGTAACATTTTGTATTATTTCATATTTTACTAAATTAATAACTATTATTCAAAAACACATCTCAGAAATGGCCCGAGATTTTAATGTTATTTACATTAAAAATACTTCGAATAAACCTACTCCGCAGGTAGTTCAACATTATAATAATAGTAGGTAAGATAGAAGTAACATAGAAATATTTTAAATTATAAAAGTTAATATACAAAGTACTTAATTTTTTAAAGATTTTTATTATATTCACTGCATGCGCACAACTGTTTGTTAAAATGTTCGAAACACTTAAAAATACTCTTACATTGAGATCACAAAGAGGCAAATAAGGCGAATCACACTTAGAACGGCTTCGTAAGGCTACACAATGGCATTTTACCTTTACACCATGCCAGTGTAAGACACTTGTAAGACTAATTGCTTTTACAACGGCATTAGGCAGATCACTATAAGATTGAAAACACTCTTGATAAGAGCATAATACAATAACAATAAGGGCAAACACTCTTACAAAGTGCGCCCAATTCCACACTTACCAACGTTTGTAAGTGTACTAAAAGAGTAAGCAAAATATGCTCTTATGATACTTGTAATACCAACGCAGTGAACTATTTTGCTGCTAAATTGATGATTGAGGTCCAAAAACCAAATATAAAAGGAATATCAGCTGTTGCTTATTTAAATGTTTTCAGGCTTTTATGTCATCATAATCGTCAACCTAATAGCCTTTTCAACGTTGGGTAGCCTTATTCGGAAGGTGGAATTAGGATGGTACACGACGACATATCAAGCTATACATTTCCAGTTTTAGGTGACCTCGCGTTGCATAGATGGCCGAAGTACAGGCTTTTGCCTAGTTCGGCTACAGATGTCTAATTCATTTGTAATAAGAAAATATAGGCTATATGTAAACAGTTATTAAAATAAACTTATATTATTATAGTCTCGTCACATGGAGTGAAAATGTTGACCATCCCTGGCGTAGTGCATTACGTATTGTAGAGTCGTTCGTTCACCGTGATCGCCATGTCAAATAGTATGCAGTATTTCCGCTTCCTTACTGGGTGCAAGCAGTATAAACAAACTAAAGCCTTCCAGTTTAAACAACGGTTTAAAGTTGTAAACGTTTACTTATAAGGTTGCACCGTGACTGGAAACTAGGCTAGCTAAACTAGGAAAGGTTTCTTATTAGTTTAGTCTAAGTTTTTCTCGTTGCTAGGATACGAATAGTTAAAAGAAACTGGTCCTACGCTCATCACTCGGTCAGCCGTATTAAGATTTAATTTTCTTGACTCACGGCATCATCTGTGGCAGCGCAGATGTCACTGGCTAGGACAAAATTTAATAAACCGTCGTTCCATCGACGCGACAAAAAGAAAAAAAAAATAAGGATTCACCAACTCGTGTTTAACACTTTGAACGCCGCCGTGGTGGTCACCGGTGTGAGCGACAGAAATGATTTTATTAATTCTTTGGATAGTAATAATAAATAATTATTTTGAGTGGGTTTTTTGACTATTTTGAACCATATGAGCCAATAAAATACAATGTGTAATATTTGTCGAGGGGCCCGTGGCTAAATAATAACAGCCGCACAAGTCGATCGATCAGGTTAAGCTACGCATGCCGCGGTTGGTCGGTGGATGGGTGACCATCTTTACATACCGAGACCCCTCCATGCCTCGGAAAGCACGTTAAGCCGTTGGTCCCGGCTGTCATTCGTAGATCTTTGACAGTCCTTACAGGTAGGCAGTCGCTCCATGTAAAATACTGGTATTCAGCTGCATCCGGTTAGACTGGAAGCCGACTCCAACATAGTTGGGAAAAGGCTAGGCAGATGATGTGTAATATTTGTCGAAATCGCGAATCGGCGTCGGCCCATATGGAAAGTATAGTGGTGGTCACCGGTGACCACCACGGCGTTCAATGTGTCAGATGGAAAGGAATGCTGCTGTCTTTTCTCCTGATATTATTGGTTAAGCAGTATTGCAATCGTCATCATCATTTCAGCCGAAAGCCGTCCTTTGCTGGACATAGGTTTCCCCCAGGCATCGCCACTTCGACCAGTTCTGTGCTTCTCACATCCTGCGGATTCCTGCGGCCTTCACCAGGTCATCGGTCCACCTTGTGGGAGGCCTTCCAACGCTACGTCGCTCTTCCGGTACGCGGTCGCCATTCAGAAACCTTTAGGCCCCATCGGCCATCTGTTCTGTGAGCAATGTCCGCAATCAAGCAAGTCAAGCAATGCCCACTGCCACTTAGGTATTACGATACTCGTGGATAGAATATATATGTACACAACCAATCCTTGGCAAAAAACAGGTCTCGTAGGTAACTGTGATAAATGCGTATAATTTCAAGAAAAAATGTCCTCGATTGATAAAGGTATTCGATAAAAAAATGTTGAGACCGATACTGCAATATCGAAAGTTGGTTTCTATGAAAACATTTATTGGAAAACTGTATTTTTTGCTGATTGTTTTGCAATGAAGTTTTCCAGACTGATTTCCCCAGTCTCACCGACGTGCATTTCATGGAATGGTCCTTTTCGAACACCATGACATACAATACATGTATGTACCTAGTAATTATTAAGGTAGTGGAAAATAAAATGTTTTTAATTGACTACTGACCCAAAAAACGTTGTCTTGTAAAAATTTCAATAATCGAGGGGTGAAAGGCTATTATTTGTTTTAAGCGACGTTTTATGAACTTTACAAAAGAGCCATTCAAAAATTCAAAATGTTGAAAAAAAAAAAGCTTTGTAAAAAACTGCTGCTAATAATTTAAAGCGGATAATTCTCTTTAAGTACTGAAAAATAATTCTGTGATATTTTGGTACAGTTTTTAATAAAAAACAGCTAGAGGTTCCAAGATAAATGTCGCTTGATACAAAATTTTCTGTACCGCCTTTTTTCTAGAGTAACCAAAAATGATTCAAGTGCCTACAATGTTACCAATCGGCAGCAGGCAAAATGATTTAAGTGACTGCAGTGCTTATTCAGTAGAAAGCAAAATGATTTAATCGACGTCACTCAATCACTCACTGAAGCTAGGAGCAGGCTATTTTGTTTAAGTACCATTTAGGTTTTTGCAGCGAGATAGGCAATTCGACTTAAAGCAGAGTGCAAAAATAAAATTATTTACTTCAAAACAGTTGCAGCGAAAATTGTTGAAATGACATGCTTTATTGAATTTGGCTGACGGCAAGTTATTTGAAGTGACATTGCATTGTTTTACTAGCGGTAAGCATAATGTATGAATGGACATATCATTATTTATTTATTTATTTTTATATACTTTATTGTACACCACAAAAATACATAACATAAAAAATACATCAAACAATATAAAATATACAATGGGCGACCTTATCGCTTTCTGTGATCATCAAAGGTTAGCGATAACGAAAAACGTATTATCTGTCATTCAACCATTGAGGTAATATGTACGTACGTAGTACATATTACCTCAATGCATTCAACTGCAATTTTGGGAAGGGAATAATAGTTTATGCTCCAAGTCTCTATTTTTGTGTATACCTTGACACAACTGAAGTCTAAAAACTGAGTTGATTGAACAAGCAGAATTAATTGAACCACTTTTTGATATAGGTCACATTTTTCAAAAAATCTTCATTAAAAACGTTGCCGTATCTATTTATTCATAGGTCAAGCAACCCAATGTCAGCGCGGCGCAGCGGCCCGTTGACGACTCCTCCCTCGATAAAGCGTCGTTGCAGACGCAAGAAACGATCAGAATGGCCAGTAAAAGTAAAACAGCACATAAAACCTTTACAATTTTTTTTATGACTTATTTTCTCTGTGAAATAGGTCAATTGAATTAAAAATCAGTTGGGGTGTCTGAGGTTTTGCGCATTTAACGTTACATGTTGTATATACATAACTCAATATTGGCCAAATTGTCGCTTCAAACAAGTAGCCTTTCACCCTTCGATATGGTCTTGAGTACATGCAAAAATAGCATACAAAAGGGCATTTTCAGTTTCTCACGAATTTTATGGGCAACTTTTTTTTTCAATACCTTGGTTTTTCGGACAATTACGAACATGTATAAATAAAAAAAAAAAACAACCAAATCGGTCCAGCCGTTTTCAACTGATTCGCTTATCATTATCAACGAACAGCATTTCTTTTTTATTTATATAGATTCCCAATAAATATAATAACCACGGCATTAAAAAACTGGTTTCTGAATAAGATGAACGTTAAATAATGGTTTTTATACAAAGCGTGAACTTCAATTTCTCGTTTTAATAGTTAATTGTTTTAATAATATTATGTATGTAGAATTCCTTACAATAAGTACTGCAGGGTTTATCACAACATGACTCAAGTCATGAATAAGACCCGATATTTGTCTGTCCAAGAACAACCACTTCAAAACAAAAAGCACCAGGCATACTGTTTTCGGTCCTAAGACCCGCGTTATTAGGCATAGTTTCCTATCAAATGGATTGTTGCTATGAGTGCGTGTGCGACGCTTCGTAAGGAACGGTCGCATACGTTTATTATTGTGACCGAAAACAATACAAATTAAAGCGTTGAGTGTGTGATAATTTATTACCACTACTCGTAGACCTTCGACGTAGTTTGTAATTCAATATAGTGTTACTTTGATATCATTCCATGTAGGTATCAAATAACCTAACCTGTTTCTTCTGTAACTTCCCGTCGAACTCGATAAGGGACATCTCGATTCTAAGGACTTCCCTGTGTAAGAGCATAGTTTGGGAAACAATCCGTTGCCAAGCGTGTTGTTTATGGAAAAATCATAACCATGATACAACCCTAACAGTTGGTTGGTTATACCTGTGTTTAAAAACAGCCTTTGTTCAATAGGTGTTATTTATGGTTAGGCGCTAGAAACGCCATTATTGTGAAAAACAATAGGTAAAATGCAGGTAAGCAAAGAAACGACGATCAATCAACTCAGAGTCCACTTTTAAACATTTAGCAGCAACACCATAATCAAAGAAAGAAAAGAAAGAAAGAAAATAAATTTATTTAGCGCAGACTATAAGACATACAGCACACATGAAACATACATCAGATAAAAACAAATAAAAAAGTGTGAAGTCCGATGTAAGAAATTAAACTGGAAAGTGTGCCTCACGGTTGCGCCAAAAAGGCCCAGTTCAGAAAAAATGCCAGACAACTGGTGCCTGACGCTTGTTTTCAACTGGACCAGATGTGTGAGGTAACGGATGCATATCAGCTTTATACTGGAACGTGACGTGTGTATGCATACTTAAATAAATGAAATAAATTTGTGTCAGATAAAAAAAGGTAATGAGTATGTATAAATAGTGGGTAACATTGCAAAAAAAAAAAAACTGCATTTAATGTTCCCACTGCTGGGACACAGGCCGGAGGGGCTTGTGGCTAAGTAATAACAGCCGCATGGGTCGATCCATCAGGTTAAGCTACGCTTGCCGCGGTTGGTCCGTGGATGGGTGACCATCTTCACATACCAAGACCCCTCCGTGCCTCGGAAAGCACGTTAAGCCGTTTGTCCCGGCTGTCATTCGTGGATCTTTGACAGTCGTTACGGGGCGTCAGTAGCCCGAAAGTCTGACAACCAGTCTTACCTAGCGGTACCGTATTACCGAGTAACTGGGTTGTGGAGGTCAGATAGGCAGTCGCTCCACGTAAAATACTGGTATTCAGCTGCATCCGGTTAGACTGGAAGTCGACCCCAACATAGTTGGGAAAAGGCTAGGCAGATGATGATGCTGGGACACAGGCCGCAGGCAATGGACCGTACATCACCACGCGGGCGCGAGGCTTTTAGGTGGATGTCACAATGTCTTCGAATTACACTTTTCAAATTCTTTTTGAATCACAATTACAAAGAAAAGCGTCTGGCTGGGTTCGAACAGCTCTCACTTTATTCGTGTCAAAAATCCTGGTCCTTTGGCTCCCTCAATTAGCCTCAGGTGACTGTTTCTTATACATACAAATAGACCAAGACCTTTATAATTCAATTTAATTGGTGTAAAGTCCTTTGCGAAATGAAGATAAATGTAACTGGATTAAACGGAGCTTCGAATAAATTTTAATTAGTGCGTTTAAGTGTAATCTACTGAAGACTTTCATTGCGTTTTTAGTTAGCGAAGAATCGCTTCAGTTTTTCAGAACAGTTTAGTTTGTATGACGTGACACATTGTACCTATCTTATGCCCGTTTTCACCAACAGCCCCTAAAATTTAAGTGTCTCTTAAGCCAATATAAGGGGCACTTCTCGCGAGTTTTGTTTTCACCAACGTTTAAGAGACACCTAAATCATTAGGGGTCCCTTATAATTTAGGGGATGAATTGACGACCCCGTAACGTTTAAGTGACGCATAGTTTTAGGTTATTTTGCGAATCGCCTGTGCACCAAACAACAAATTTCGTACTGAATAAGATATAAATGGATAGTAACCACGATTTATTTGAAGATTTAGAAGCAATTGAAGATATGGAGTTCTTAAGTGACCGAAATTTGTATAGACGACCTCGTATTTATCGTGAAAGATCGAAGGATTTTGAAAAATATGATGACAAGGACTTTTTCATAAGATACAGGTTATCCAAGGAGAGTATCATATTTATACTGAAAAAGATTGAACATTTATTAGAATTCCACGATGACAGGTAAGTACATTGCCTTCAACTAGCTAGCTACTTGCTAAATTTTGTATAATTACTTACATAACTTTGTAACCTTACTTGTATCTTATTGACAGAAATAAATCTGTGGCACCGATTAACCAATTACTGTGTGCCCTTCGATTTTATGCACATCAGGCAATCAATTATTATCTATAGCAGATCTCCATGGCATCAGTGTATCTACTTGCAGTTGAATTATAAAAAGAGTGTTGTAATGGATATCCATGCACTATTCTTTGCTTCATTTGTGGACCCATCTGTCTTTTTATTTAAAATCGTATCTTTGTGTTGCAACAATAATTTTATCAGCTTATCTTTATCTTCAAGTGAAACATTTTGACCACGTTTCCTCTTTTCTGCCATTGTAATTAATAAAAACACCAAAGAAAAATATACGAAATGATTGAAATGAATAATTGAAAATTTGAAACGACGAAACCGTTAGGAGTATATATGTTCTGTGGACGAAACTGTCATGTGAATTGTGGCATCAAAATAAACGTCACCGTCATCGCGTCTTTTTAAGCAATGGCATTGGCCGTACAGCCAAAAAATAGAAAAATTGCAACTTTTTGTTACTAATCTAACATTCATAAGTTGAAGACTCTTCTTTATCGAAATAAATTGAAGTTAGAAACGTTAATTACTTGTTTCATGTTGTATATTTACGCAAATATCAATAAAATTGTCTACTCGATTAATTTATCGATAAACGTTTGCATAGTTCCTCAACACTAAACGTCACCTAACTAGGGGACTCTTAATTAGGTAGCCCTTAGGACGGTGAAACAGAATTTAAGTTAAGGGATGATTTGACGGGTCCCCTAAGTTAAGGGAACCTTACATAAGTGACTGTTTAGGGGCTGTTGGTGAAAACGGGCATTAGACTGTTTTTTTTTAAGTGATGGTTAATTTCATGCTAGGCTGGGCACGACTGTAATGCACTAATCAAAATGTTAAATAATAATGTGTTTTATTTAAACGATTGTCAACTGTCTATAATTTTCAAGTTATGGAACAACAAACTGAATAAAATACTCAACAAAGTTCAAATTCCATTGCAACCAAAAATTTATTACGACGTTTTTGTTACAAATGGTCACTCAAAAATAAACTTAGAATACATTTGACTAATGGTGGGTCCACACGATACAGACTTTTGTTCGTACAGATATCTGTTACAGACTATGAAGTCTGAGTAAAAAAAAAACAAAAACGCACCGACATTTGTCTGTACTGCTTTGTTGCACAGACAAAATTCTATAGAAGTCTGTATCGTGTGGAACCACCATAAAGTAGACAACTGATTAAGTGGCGAAGGATCGTAAAATCTAAATCCGAATGAACAATGCTTTACATTATGTATTAAAAGCCATGTGCCTCATGGGATCTCCCATCGGCAAAAATTACGAACTTCCCCACAAACTTTCATTTAACCCCTTTTGGAGATTGAATTTTCAAAAATCCTTCCTTCCCTTTCGTTATACATATACAGGGTGTAACGGAAGGGGGGTATCAACCCTGAAGGAGGTGAATGTGCTCATGAAACTCAACAACTTTCCCCAAAGAACATAGGTCGAAATATGAAAAAAAAATTTGGCCCTCCCTTACAAAACTGACTACCGGCTGATTGATTTACTATGGGAGGGCCAAATTTTTTTTTCATATTTTGACCTATGTTCTTTGGGGTAAGTTGTTGAGTTTCATGAGCACATTCACCTCCTTCAGGGTTGATACCCCCTTTCCGTTACACGTTGTATATAAGGAACTCTTTTGCAACATTTCATGCTTCTATACAAAGTTGTTTGTCAGTGAATAAATTTAAGATTATTATTTAGTAGATGTTGAAATGAAACGGGTCCCAAATTCCCAATGGATAACCCAAATAAAACTACATATAAGGGAAAAAGGGCGATGTCAAAGAAAGTGTTTACATTACACATTTCAAAAGGCAATTCTACAAAATTATACTTTCGATTGATCCTAAGAATAGTCGACCCACGCGATAAGTTGCGAACCTTATTCAGGTCATTCAATCAGGTTGATCTTACCTACGTGTTTATATTTTATTTACAGATTTAGTCCAAGTTACGCTTGCGACTATTACTATGAGAGGAAGCGGGAAAATATATTTTCAGAAATAAATTAACTTAGCCAATAGTTCTTTTCGTTTAACAAAAGGAACATTATTTTTTTTATTGATGCTACGTTTAAACCCCGGAACCGCTCTAAGGTCTTAGTCCAATTTTTATCAGCATTTTAAAGGGTATATTATAAAATTCGGACTATTTTGGCCAGTTCCAAGATAACGCACTTTTATCAGTCCCCACCATTGTTCTCGCTATCGCACAAAAAAAATGCAAACTCAGCGAACTAACCCTAAATTAGAATAAAAGCGAGGACACAGCGTAAAGTCAATGTTACGCAACTTACTACCAATAAGTTATTTTAGTAAATTAACAACCGTGAATAATGATTAGCGGACTAACCCACATAGAGCGGTGAACGGCACCGGACTGGACCCGACCGGAACCAATCCTTGCGACACGTGTACGGGGCCAAATCAATGTTCCGATTAATTACCAAGAATAGCCCGCGAAATTCTACATTTATTACGTTTTTTGAAATTTACAGGTCAGTATTGAGTTGTATGTTGATTGTGTATGTATTTGACGGTACATATATGTATTTATTTATTGACAGGCCTGTTAGTCTAGCGGTCAGTGGACCTTACTACTATGCGCAAGGTCGTGGGTTCGATTCCCACCCAGGACAAATGTTTGTGTGATGAGCAAGATCATTTGTTCTTTGTCTGGGTGTAATTTATCTATAATATGTATGTATTTAGAAATATATAATATGTATTTTTATCAGTTGTCTAGTACTTACACATAGCACAAGCTCTGCTTAGTTTGGGACTAGATGGCGTTGTGTGAAAGTTGTGGAATATTATTATTATTATTTACAGAATTAATACAACTCCCTAGATTCAAATTACCCTGTTGAATGATCATTTCATGAAATAACGACATTTGAGGGCAATACTATCTTAGAGAGTTGTATTGATGATTCTAATGATTGTAAATACATCCATATTAGTTAAGGTTGCGAATCATATTTTGATCAACATAAAACCTGAAAATAATAAAAAAAAACTTAAGAAAAATTGAATTTCGCAATTTACCTTTATAGCTCGTCCCCTTAATATACAAGGTGTAACTTAAATAACGCACAACCTCTTAAGGGGTCATTGTACTCATCATTATGAACAACTTTTACTATGGGACCAAACCTGAAATCGCGAAAAAAAATCAGCTGTTCCCTACATTTATGTTCGCATAACTCGTCAAAATGTAAGGAACAGCTGATTTTTTTTTCGCGATTTCCGGTTTGGTCCCATAGTAAAAGTTGTTCATAATGATGAGTACAATGACCCCTTAAGAGGTTGTGCGTTATTTAAGTTACACCTTGTATACTTTTGACTATCAATTTTATTGAAGTGAGTGGATGTAGAAGATATTATTAAAACATAACAACTGTTTTTTTCCAAAAAACGAACAGATATGTGTATCAACCTCCCTAGTCTTTTCCCAACTTTGTTGGGGTCGGCTTCCAGTCTAACCGGTCGCAGTTGAATACCTCTATTTTTACACGGAGCTACTGCCTATCTGACCTCCACAACCCAGTTACAGGGTAGCATGCTACCCATTGGTAAGACTGTTTTAACCGGTGTACTTATCCAGATAGTCTTTTCTATGTTATAATAATATTATCGTTATCGCGAAATACAATGGTGTGCCTTTTACACGTGTAATTCTACAAGATACTGTATATGTATACAGTCTCAAGCTTTGTCGACAGAACAAGCAAAATAAAATACATTAATCCGGGAAGGAAAGCAGAGGTATAATGAGACATAGCAAAGACAATGTTATTATTAAAGTTTTTTTTAACCGAAAGCAAGCGTTTGAAGTGATATTTAATGGGTTTCGACAAAGGAAAATATTTGGTAATTTACGACAAAAATAGATGCGACAAGTAACGAATTCTGTGTCACAAAAAAAAATCAGCAAAATGATATTTTATAGTCAAAATTGAATGAATAAACACCTAATTTCTGAATGTATTCTTTTCCTGTAAGTTTAAAACATAACCTAGGAATCTTATTTAAAGCTAGTGACATATTCAACTGCGTCATAAATATGTAGTCATAATCAATTAACTATGTAGGTACTTAGGTAGAACGCACTTTCCACCGATACGTAAAATTTAATTTTTCTTATGCATTACGATGCAAGTATAACTTCTTATGACACACTTATCGCACTGCTCCTTTGTTCCGTGTGAACACATTTTACGGTATTATGTTATGTATGACGAATATTACTAAAGTTTCACGGCGTACTACATTTGTTGTGTGTTTGTTTATTAATTAGGCTGCTCAAGACAATAGTCGTCTCGTCACACGTCCACATCAGGTTTGTGTCCCATGAAACGATACATTCAACTAGCTACCACACCTACAATCTCATAAATCTATAAGTAAAATTTGTCAATTCGTATGTAGGGAGTAATCTTCGGAACTACTGATGCGATTCCGAAAATTATTTCATTAATCTGCCGTCAATAGCATAGTTGCAGTAAGAACGCTCTAGACGATTTCGAGAATGCTTTGTGATGTAAAAAAAACATGCTCGACTTACTGCAAATTTTTAATTGTTAAATTTGGTTTAAAAAGCGATTCAAACGAATGAGTAAGACAAAAATGTCGATCTCGTTATCGTGATCACGTCTGTATATCTAACTCATTTTTGACAAAAATCCGACTTACTGTAACTATGCTATTGAGGGCAGTAATTAATAAGAAGCTACATTATCCCTGATTGCCATAGGATATGTTTTAATCCATTTTTTTTTTCAGTCAAGATGACACCATAAAATTCTCCGTTTTTTCATTTTTTTTATGTATTTATTTTGAAAAATTCACTGTGTTTCAAAAATTCGCAAAGCATGTGCGCAATATGGAAGGAGTGATGGGGCAATGGGGAAATGTCTTGACGATGCGTGAGCGTGCGCGATCCATCGCCGCCCGCTCGATGTCCACCGCGAACAGGATGGATGGAAAGCAGCACATGAACTAATTTTTTGCTCCGTTGGTGTAATTTCTGGAGGGCGTTCCAGTGTGAGGATAAATAAATAAATGTTAAAACGAGCAACGTCACGTGAACGAAGTTGCTGACAGAAGCTAGTCCTTAATACATTTGAATGCCTAAATACTAAAAGGGCACTTTTCACACATGAATTTACTAGTAAAAAGTTTACAGTAAAAAAGTGCCCTAGTATTTAGACATTCATTTAGTCAATACTGTATTACGTTATCAACCATTAACAAGTTGAAACAATTAATTATGATGTAACGAGGCTAGGCGTGGACTGGCTCGAGGGGGCGAGGGGCTTACAATCAACTAGTGGACATAACAATATACAGTTTATAAAATGAATGAGTTGCGCCATAACCGCTACTGTTAAATCGCGTGCGTAATTGTAATTACTGCTACTCGTATGTGTGATAACCGAAACGGTTATTCACTGGTTAGAAAATGTTAGGAACGTAAATGAAGCGAAAGGAGTATGAAAGGATCTTAACATGTCGCGTTCTGTAGTTTCCTACAGACAGTTCTGCCTACCTTCATGGAAAGATGGTGTGGAGTTATGTATGTGTGTTTATAGAAAAGGTTATGTAATTTGAGGACGGAGCAGTTTGGTTTCCAATGGGAAACCTTCCGGGGATTTGTTTGAAGGTTTTTGTCAGGAAAAACAAAAAGATAGATTAATGCCACGTGTGGTCCATTTGGTTGCAGATTTTAGTGGTCATTGTGGTCAATGGAAAGTATGTAAGATTTCGTGGTTGATTTTACCACGAAATTAGCTACTTTCTATAGATAATGATAGTAAGCAGTTTGGAAACATGGCTGTCTGCAATAGGGTGTGCCGGACAAACGCTTAGTTCTCAGCACTCGCATAGTTTCTTATAGTGGACCCGTAAACGAGATTGTAATAATTATACTGTATGAGTAGGCTAACGTCCGAAGTCTGTCAGTTGACGACATCAAGTCTTCACTGCCAGCCAAATTGCAGGAAATAACACAAGACTAAAGACACGCAAGTAGACAAGCATAAAAAAAGAAAAATCTTTCATAAATAATAATAGAACATTAGAGAGGACCAGAAGTAAACGGACCCAAGATCTGCTTAAAAGGTTTGAACAGGATGGCGGAAAAGCTTTTGATGGACGATGCGTGAAACAAGGCAAACTTTCTATTTTTGTAAAGCCGGTATCAGACGCCTCAATTTTTGTACACTATACAGCGTGTAACGGAAGGGGGGTATCAACCCTGAAGGAGGTGAATGTGCTCATGAAACTCAACAACTTTCCCCAAAGAACATAGGTCGAAATATGAAAAAAAAATTTGGCCCTCCCTTACAAAACTGACTACCAGCTGATTGATTTACTATGGGAGGGCCAAATTTTTTTTTCATATTTCGGCCTATGTTCTTTGGGGAAAGTTGTTGAGTTTCATGAGCACATTCACCTCCTTCAGGGTTGATACCCCCTTTCCGTTACACGCTGTATAGCCTTTCCTTCGGCATCTTTCACTCGAAGTGAAACGTCTGAACCCAAACTGAATGAAAAGTGAAAAATGAATGCCTCAGTGAACCGATCCAAAGACGCGGGATTTCGGCACTCGGGCTCTTTCACTCGCCTACCGAATTATCGAAAAGTTAATGAAAGGAGCAGATGAAATTCATTCCTATGTAATTTTGTCGGTGGCGCGTGAACGTGGAATGAAACAAAAATGAACCTTCACTCCAGTGAAACGTCGGATATCGGATAAGGCAGGCATGTAAAACCTATGGCCACAGATTAATTCTGGGCACTGCTTGGATTGGAGTACAAGTGAAATCTAAATTCACCACAGTTTTCTTTACATTTTCAGCCAAAAATATTTAGTTTTTAACTCTATATCTAATTGTGGTTACAAATTGCCATGTATATGAATAAGCAATATTCATTTTATTTTTCACATATACCGGTGCCGGTGGCACGTAATCGTCTTCATCAAACAAAATATTTATTTCTTTATATTTACTATGTATGCAAAAAAACTTAACCCAAGTACAACAAAAACGACGACAAAAAAGGTTGTTGTAATATACAAGACATCGATATCGATTTTTTTCGATTTTCGTATAGCCGGAGTCATACGTCATTGCTAAGTCATGTAATTAAAAATCGTACAGATTACGTGCGACTCCGGCTTCCCATGCTTCTGGTGGTTTTGCTTCCAGCTTTGCCATATTCGGGTAAAAAGATTCGTCATCCAGATATCGCTGGTTCATCGTAAGCGAGCATGGATATATTGGGGAAGTGAGCCTAAAACTCTAAATGAAACAGTTTTATAACCTGTATTTTTACTTTGTATTCAGAATATTACTAATATATACATTAGACGTGGTCATCTTCGAAAAGGGGGCTAGAGTGTTGAGTTTACAGAAAAGAGGTGCCGCAGGTTTTTTTTTTAAAAGGGCTTACACGGCTCGAGAACATACATTTGCCCCCCTTGAACGAAAGTCTAGATCCATGCTTGATCCTAAGCTTTGGACTTTATGAAACGTATAAAGATTAAAGCTAAACCCCCTCCCTTCCCCCTTTGAATGATTTTATAATGTGCGGTGACCTACTAATGAGATACGAAGCAGCTCAAATGTACCTTTTAGCACAAACTGACGACCAAACTTCACTTTGTGAATAATACATATACAGGGTAATTTGTAAAACACCAAAAACCTCTTAAGAGGTCATTGTACTCATCATTATGAACAACTTTTACTATGGGACCAAATCTGAAATCGCGAAAAAAAAATTAGCTGTTCCCTACATTTTGACGACTCGTACGAACGTAAATGTAGGGAACAGCTGATTTTTTTTTCGCGATTTCAGGTTTGGTCCCATAGTAAAAGTTGTTCATAATGATGAGTACAATGACCTCTTAAGAGGTTTTTGGTGTTTTACAAATAACCCTGTATAACTTTCCTTTGAAGCTTAATTAAAATTAATTTGCTGTCTATAATTATAGGGATGATATTTGAAACGTTAGAGAAAACATTTACATTCAAAAACGCCGAGGTCATATCACAATTTCGACCGTTAAAAGCAATGAAAAGTTGATAAAGCTACGGTTCCCTAGAAGAGCGTTTGCGTCCTTAGATATTTCTATGGTTGCGTCATATTATAACGGCAGTTATGAAAATCTGTCATTTTCACCAGTATTACATTAAGGAGTCAAAAACGTTTTGTGTTTGGACAGCCGTTATTGTGTGACTGTTCACCACTTTCTTAGGAAACCAAAGGATAAGGGAGATGGGGTAAGGTATGAGATGTATATGGGATGATTTTATTTCAGGCTTGTTTTTTATTATTATTCATATTCATGGGTGGAACAGCCTGTACAAATTTGGAGCCGGTAAAAAAAAGCATGCTATATACAAATTTTCTTACGTTTTCTGCAATTTGCAAGCCAGTGTCAGGTTGTGTGTAAATATAATGAAATATGGTTCACGACCGTAACAAAAATTTGAATTTTGCGAGCTCACCTGACGCGTTCGCCTTAATCCTTGCAGAACTAATAGACAAGTACTTACCTAGATTTTGAAATGGACCTAATAACGTTTGATCTTGAATAGTTTGTTGTATTTCACGATGTAGGTATATCAATATATTATGTGTATCATGTATATGTTTCGTTCACAATCAGTAACTTCTAATTTGTACTTTCAACTAAGCCATTGTTTGAAAAGTATTATTTGAGTCACGTGGTTTTCACAGTGGTCTTATTAAGTTAGGAATCAAGTCAAGAAAGTCATTAAATTACCTACGTATTGTATTGTGTACCCTAGCAGTGTTTTATTTTTATTTTATTTTATTTAACTGGTGTCATAGATAACTTTTTGGAGAGTAAAGGTTAGATAAGGAAAACCATGATTGGGTATAATTTAAATTGGAACGTCACTCTGTATCTGGTTTGGCTGGAAGCCACCCCCAACGTAATTGGAAAAAGGCTAGGCAGATGATACTCACAGTATTTTGAAGTTAGCAATTAGGTGACAAACACACTGATAATTAACACTTTCACTGCCAAGTACATAGATTACTTGCTTAATTTTTGCTTATTTTTGGCCTAGTAAGACGATTTGCACCCGGTAGGCGGGTGCTGGGCATGGTCACATGCCACATATTATATTTATTGTAGGACGCGGCAGGCGAGTTCTGGGCACGCGAACGAATTATCTTTCTACCCGGAAGCCGGGTGCTGGGCACTGAAAGTGTTAAGTGTCACGACCTACCCTAAGTACTAACCTAACCTAAATACGAGACGCATTCATCATCATCATCAATTTCAGCCGAAAGAGGTCCATTGCTGGACAAGTCGCTGCTCCAAGCATCGGCACACAGATCGGTTCACGGAGATCCGCTACTTAAGTCTATAAAATTACGTCACCAAAATATTATTATTTATTGATCACCATTATGCAAACATCCTCTAGCCGTCATAGGACACACGATCAGCGTACAACGGCCACCTTCACACCTTCGATTAGTAATACGGTACTACTAATATTTGATGAGTAAATAAACGTTATATATCTGCGTACCAGCCGATGTCACCTTATTAAGTATGTATGAGAGGACATTAAACTTGATGACGTAGGAATTAAGTATGCAGCAAGTATCTCACTTTTATAGTCGACAACTTAATTCCTTTGGGGTAGTCTCTATAGTCTCGTGTTGGGAAAACACGCAGCTGGATGAACCCCTATGGGTTCAGCCAGCTGCGTGTTTTCCCAACTATGTTGGGGTCGGCTTCCAGTCTAGCCGGATGCAGCTGAATATATCAATATTTTACATGGAGCGACTGCCTATCGGACCTCCACAACCCAGTTATTGGGTAACACGATGCCTCTTCACTCTTGGTTCAGATTTTCGGATCTCGGATTTCGGTCAGGTTGTCAGATTTTCGGACTTCTGACTACCGGCGACGACTGTCAAACATATACAAAATAATGACAGCAGGGAAAATGCTTGTTTCATTTATGTTTTGAAAATGAAAAGATTAATTAATTAGTGACATTGCAAACCTGTTTTCATTAATATTAAATATTTTTTTTTGGTTCGTCGACCACTTCAAGATGTTTTCATTTGAGTATTTTATTTAATTTCCATGTTGTTTGAGACGAAACCTTCTCTCGTTGAAACCTTGCTTCCTTTTCCTTCCTAACCGATCCTACGTAGATTTTGCTTTCCAATTATAATTTTTAATTGGCCTGCAGCATCATCTACCGGCTAATCGCATGTCATCTCGCACTTACGATAAATAAAACTGATTGCATTCCTCAAGACATGTCGACTGTCGTGCGCACAAACTAGAGTTTTTTTCAATTGACGTGCTAAGGCTAGCGCAGATAGGGGCGGGCCGCAACGCAACGTAACGCATTGCAAAAATCCTCCTTCATCACTTTCGCACATTTTCTATGTCTGACCTGGGAATCGAACCCAGGACCCACGCTCATTAGCCGCGCTTGCGACCACTAGACCAGCGGAGCAGTTCCATTAGTTGGTTTTTCCATTAGAAATTTCTCTGTATCCCTTTGCAACCGGGAGTAAAAATTTCGCATAGATCTGTAAAAACTTATTAATATCCTTTGGAAAGTGTTCAGAGGTCCTGGGAAAAATACTGGAAGAAATCTCATGCAACTGCTGTCTTCAGCAGTCAGATCCTCACATACGTGAGGTTCAGGAATAATTTGATAGTCGCTCGATCGTGCTCAGAATTTTGTGAAGTCGAAACTCACGATCACTTCAACTCAGTTGGAAAGGGCCGGAGTTTGGAAGTTGGTGCAGTGAAACCCCCGAAAAAGCCTAAAAAGCTTAAAAAGCCTCAGAAAGCACGTTAAGTCGTTGGTCACGCTCCTGATCTATTTGCGTTGGTGTCGGATTGCCGTCCCATCGGACTGACAGAGAGACAGGGAAGAGTGAGTGCACCTGTGTCTGCGCACTATAATGGCGCCGATTCCTTGTTCACAAACTAAACTAAATTTAAGTTCAGTGCATCTTTTTCTTTCTATTTCATTAAGAAAAGGACAGAAGATAAATATTAGTTTAGTCCTGTCAAATTAGTCAGCGCCTGACGTAAATTGACGTATGTTTAGTAGCCAATTTTTTAAGCACGTCTAAACTTGTCTATGGACTATCTTAATTTGACAGGACTAAACTAATACAGTGGACCCCCGGTAATCCGACAAACGTTTTGCTGGGCAGTGTCGAACTATGGAATTTGTCGGATTGTAGAGTACACAATACTATTTAACTTGTATCCTTTTCAAAGAAAAAGATGCACTGAACTTAAATTTAGTTTAGTCAGTGAACAAAGGAATCGGAGCCAATATCTCCCGCATAGATAGATGGTTAGTCTCCATTGAGATTGGCTGCCATAGCCGAAATCGGTCTGGAGAACTATTACGCTTTCTATGCACCAACGCACTCCAGACCGCACTCTTTTGTATGAAAATGCGCTGCGGTCCGTTGCGACTGGACTGTAAGATGCGCTCGGCTTTACTGTGATACTGGTGATATGTACTGTTGCTGTTACTCTACGTTCAACGTTATGTGGGTCAGAACTGCGCTTTATCAACAGTTTCGCAAGCGGTGTTAACGCGAATAACTGTTACTTATCCACTTTTTAATCTTTTGGCAGTTAGCTGGTTTGGTTATCGGTTTCGAAGTATTTATTTGCTATTTTAAATTTAAAATACTCTGATTTCTATTATGTTTTTTAATATCTATACTTATACAACGTGTAACGCTAAATGCGCAAAACCTAAAAATAGTTTGATCAGAATAATGAGCAGAATTAATTGAACCACTTTTTAATATAGGTCACATTTTTCAAAAAATCTTCATTAAAAACGTTGTCGTGTCTATTTATTAATAGGTCAAGCAAGCCAATGTCAGCGCGGCGCAGCGGCCCGGTGACGACTCCTCCCTCGATAAAGCGTCGTCGCAGACGCAAGAAACGATCAGAATGGCCAGTAAAACTAAAACAGCACATAAAACCTATACAATTTTTTTAATGACTTATTTTCTCTCTGAAATAGGTCAATTGAATTAAAAATCAGTTGGGGTGTCTGAGGTTTTGCGCATTTAACGTTACACGTTGTATATATATTTTTTTACATGAAGAAAGGTTTTTGGGGCATTGTCTCTTCAAACTTCAAGCTGATGGGGAGTTTGTTGCGCAGCTTCTTTTTCCAGCAAGTGGTGAAGGGTGGGTGGGCATTTTGGGGCCTTGTGTACTTTTTACGTTGGGAAAGTGCTGATTCTCAGCCTAGTTTGAATAAATGACTTTAATGAAATAAACGATTTTGAAAATAACAAAAACTGAATGTTATTTCAGCAATAGGTACCGCGTGATAACGATTTAATATTGTACCAAATTAGCAAATGTAAATACGACGCATTTTCCCCCAACATTCTGATAAGAATTAATACAAAGTAAGTACTTACGTCACAAGCCTATCTTTGTGTAAGTAATTATTTAAGTACTTAATTAATTACAATAATTTCGATGATAATTAAAGCCATCTGCGTTATCAGGAAAAGAAATGCAAACACAAATGCGTCACAGGCTTATTATGAATTAATTTTAGATTAAAACAATAGACCTACTTATAGGCTTTCGTAAATCATTTTACGTCATTGCAAATTGTATGCATTTTTCCAATGAAACAAGTGCGCAATACCTATCCCTATCTATGTAAATAAATGGACGTGTCAGATAAAAGTCGAACGATTACGAACCTAATCGAACCATATGATAAATGACAAGCATACTGTGAGTACACAGCACAAAATATCATGGCTAAGTGGGGAAAGTAAAAGACAACAAAGGTCATAGATGTATGAGAAATGGGATTCGAATGAGGTTCCTGTAACCTTTTTATGTACACGTGCAGAGCAGCATTTTTTGTTAATACTTCATTAAAATCTAGCCCAACTTATTAGAGACTTTTTATACAAGGTGTAAGTGAAATAACGCAAAACCTCATAAGGGGTCATTAAACTCATCATTATTAACAACTTTTACTATGGGACCAAACCTAAAATCGCGAAAATAAAATCAGCTGTTCCCTAGATTTATGTTCGCATAACTCGTCAAAATGTAAGGAACAACTGATTTTTTTTCGCGATTTCAGGTTTGTTCCCATAGTAAAAGTTGTTCATAATGATGATTACAATGACCCCTTATGAAATTATGCGTTGTTTAAGTTACAGCTTGTATATTAAGCATGTCATTATAAGAAAAAATGCCATAAAAAGTATAAGTTGTGTGTATGAAAATTATTGGTGAAAGTTTCCTTTGCAATTCGCATATTTTTTCCACGATATTCTTGGCTAGACTGGGCTTCTAGTAAATAATTGCAAGTATTTACGTACTATTTATTTATGTGCATCATAGTTCATGTGGGGTAATGCCATGCGGGTGTTTGGACGCAACAACACTATTTTAATTCACAGTTACTAGATAACGTATCATAACGTAAATACCTGCGACTCAGTAGGTATATTTGATTAGGTATTTCGCAAAAAACCATGATTAAAGTTGTTCGTTAAGAAAATGTCGTAATAAGATCTTATCTCATTATTTTTATCTAGAATTACTTGTTTCCTGAGAGAGATATCACCGTATCTTATCAAATATTAAATACTCTTTACGTATTAAAAAATATATAATAAGTAATTTGTTTAGATATAAGATGGTAAGGCCCGAAAGGGGGTGACTACTGAGATGACGACTGATCGAGAACTATGGAAGAAAAATACATGTTGTTACCACAAATAAATTGGAATAAGGGCAGAAGAATGATAAATTAAGTACTTATGTTATATTAAATACAACCTGTAACTTAAATAACGCACAACCTCTTAAGGGGTCATTGTACTCAACATTATAAACAACTTTTACTATGGGACCAAACCGAAAATCGCGAAAAATAAATCAGCTGTTCCCTACATTTTGACGAGTTATGCGAACATAAATGTAGGGGACAGCTGATTTTTTTTTCGCGAGTTCTGGTTTGGTCCCATTGTAAAAGTTGTTCATAATGATGAGTACCTTGACCCCTTAAGAGGTTGTGCGTTATTTATGTTACACCTTGTATATTATATGTTTTAATTAACCAAACGAGAATTTACCGTAATAACAAAATGAAGTAAGTAAACCGTATGTTTAGGAAATCAACCAAAAGCGTGTTATGTATGATAATATCAAATAACTGTGTTTTTATAATGAATGGTGTATTGAATAAAAGATTCTTAAAGAAAACCAGTTTACGTAGTAAAATAAGCACAATAGGTTTAATAGGTATATCATTTTTGGAACTAAACGATATTATCTAGGAAATCAAAGAAAGGGTTGTGTTTTCCCTCTTCTAGAATTCCTAGTACAAAATACTACGTGATCGAAGACATGATTGTCGTGAATCATACATCATCAGCGTTTTAACTTTACTTAATTAAGGGCAGAGAAAGAATTTTTATTTAATTCCTGTATTTTTCATCGAAACGATTTTCGAACACAATTACGAATGATTTAAATAAAAACCTAATTATATTATAAATATGTCTAATGAAGTAATGACTTGCTTAAAAATATTTTTTTATATCAGCCGTAAAAAGAGGTTTTGCTTTTTCGACAGTAGGACAGACACCAGGCTACAACAAACAACAGAATTAAAAAAAAAAGAATTTTCACGAGAAAAATGTTTGACTATAATAAAAAAGAAAATAAGGTCACTCACCTCAGACGTCTCGGTGTACTCCACTCCATGTTCATCTTTATACGTGATATTGATGTTGGAGACTGTGTACGTGTCACTGATGAACCGGTCCTCCGTGGGCCCGTACCGCACAGACTCCAGCTCACTCCCAGGAGTGTGGCACCCCACGAGAGACACCACCCACCCCAACGCCACAAAACGAGACCACAAACCACGCATTTTTACAACATACACTAAAATAATGTTCCACTACACAACGTAGCCCTCTCTCGAACCGTAAACGAACACACTTGGTTAACGGTCGATGTGTTTTTAAACATTGGCGAGCAAAACGATATCAGGCGTACACCAGCACTATTTTAACACGTCTCGGTAGATCCGCGACCGTCTGCGGTGTGACGCTAAATGAAAACTCGACAAGACTTTATCAGCGCCGCTATCGGTTAACGAAAACAGACGCAATCGGTCTAGTTGAGAACACGATAACGTTATCTTCGCGAACTCAATTTTTAGCACAACACTAGCTTCCTGCGGGAACTCTTTGGTGCGACTAAAGTTCTGTTCTGTTGCGTTCCACTTTCAAACGTCGACTCTGTTTTTTCTTTTAACAGGCAAAGGTCATGATAGTTTCGGCCAGTACTGCCGCATTATCTTTCGTTAGCTCTTGTCAGTATTGTTGTTGTAGAAGTCGATTGCTGCCCCATAACCGGCCAGGAACTTCACAGCAGCAGGCAGCTGAAACAATAGAAACGTGACGTCAGAATGATATTAAAATAGTAATTCGGTGTATGGTCACGTAGGCAGAATAGACGGTGATTTCAATTACTTTGCCTTTATAGGCTATGCACACATGATAAGAACCGGTACTATGTTTAAATGATTGTGTAACTGTTACAATTAACGTTTGCAGTTTGCGAACTGAATTCAGTCATCCGGTGTAAATGCGGAAAGTCTAGTGAAGACTTTTTTTCTTTATCAAACGGTGATTTAAAAACATTTCCATGTTTATTATTTTGGTTTTCGTTATTTGGTGTGTACTGTTTGCCCGTAGCAATAAAAATATAAACAACTAGATTATAAAAAAAAGTGCTATATCAATCCTACTATGGTTTCTATCATCGTTTTTAAGATTAGGCTTATGCCTAGTTTTCCTGGATTATGAATTCAAATTTGCGGATTTAAGATTTCTTATTATGTTGAAATGCAAAAAGATTATAACCGGCTTATCTCATCATTGGTTCTAGAATATTCAGGAAGATAAAACGTTGCTCATTAGTAAAAAAACGTTTTTAATTAGAGTTAAGACTATACAATGATAAAAACCAGTCATAAACTTCAGAAATGTACTAACTTCCATATTGATAAACCATCTTCCTTGTTTAAGTCAACAAGACTTCATTTGTTTATTTACACCCTAAGAAGGTAACTTTATTATAAGAAATAATAGGATTTATTACTATCAAAACAAATGGTGACTGGTTTGGTTTTACATACCGTGGTCTAACAACCAGAAGAATATACTAGATATATTCCATTATCATAATTTCCAGTAAATTTCTACGTGCACAACTGCCTTTATGTCGAATTTCGACAAGCCGTCAAGAGCAATATTTTGAATGAAGATCTTTCACGTTCTTCATTCAAAATATTGCTCTTGACGTTCAAAAACTTTTTGTTCAAGACATACTTAAAAGGAGACCCCTATGTAAGATTATATATTGTAGAAGCTGTATAGTTACTGAAATAAAATGTATTTATTATTTATATATTTATTTATCACAAACCAACAATAAAACTAAATTTTCCACTAAACCGTTGTAGATAACTGGGTCAAAAGGACTTTTTATTTATTTGTAAAACCAGTAGAACGACTTCTATTTTTATAAATAATTATAATAAAATAGTAACGAAGTCAAAACTGTACATTGGATATTTTTAAACATAAAGTAACTGCTACGAGGTGTGAGAATGAGTTTGATTCCGAAAATATAGTTTTTAGAATTTTTGTCCGTTTGTCTGGATGTACAGACACCAGCACATCATGCTACCCGAAACTGTCAAATTGTCCCAAACAACTTTGAACCTTATTCTTTTAGCGGTAAAGTTGAAAGCCTATTAAAGAAAGACACATTGTAGTAGCTTGATGTGCTGGCGTCTGTACATATGTACCGTATTGGCGCAAAAACGACTAAACAGATTTGAATGAAATTTGGCACACACATAGTTTATAACCTGGATTAGCACATAGCGCTTTTCATCTCGGTATTAAGTTTCCGTTGGACATTTTCCGACAAACATGCGGTAGAAGCCGCGAGCCAAAAATCTAATATAAATTCCAGTAAGAGATAAGTATGGCTGATAAAGGTGTAGTCTAGCTATATATCAACTGTCTACATATTTATGTTTTTAAGGTCGATGACACGGAGTGACCACGAAGTTAAAAGTATAGACAATAAATGAATCATTGAAGATTGTATTGTTTTTCATTGTTATTATAAATATGGATGCACACAGGTTTACTAGCGAGTAAAGTATTCACGTAAATAAATAATAAATAAAATATCCTGGTGGTTGAAGGTTAATATCATTGACCGGAGATGGTCGGCCGTGATCTCAGAGTTGTAACCTTCTTCACATAATATTATATTTAAAGTACACTTCTTTTAAATGATGAATCGAATATAGGGTTGCCAGGCGTCCGGATAAAGCCGGACACAGTCAGGCTTTATGGTTGCGTGTCCGGCCAAATCAGACGCTGTCTGGCCTGTTCCATTTGTTAGGCTTTTCAAAGACTATCGCGCGCAATTTAAAAGGATTTTATGGTTATAAACGTTGTGTTTTAATTTGTTTCCCATTGCAAATTACAACAGTAATTACCGCTAAATTACTCGTATTATTGCAATTAATATTGTAATGTAATGAATATTGAATGATTACTTAATAATGAAGAAGACTGATTCATTCAATTTTATTGTTGTTTCATTAAAATTTTACTTTAAATAAATTGTCGTGTTAAACTAAGACTAAAAAAATTAAGGGTGTCCGGCTTTTTTACCCAAATGTTCGGCTGAACTGGCTGGTCTGTCCGGCTTATCGGTTTTGAGACCTGGCAACCCTAATCAAATACGATATTTTGGCTTACTCATTAGTTAATCTATACTAATAATAAAGCAGAAGAGTTGGTTTGTTGGGACGCGCTAATCTCTGGAACTACCGGTCGGGTTTGACCTGGTTTTCAACTACAACGTTAAGTTTGTTCTTGGGACAAATTAATTCCAACTACGGAACCCTTCATTGTGCGTGGTCCGACACGCACTTGGCCCTTTTTTTTAATATGACGTGTAAGTGATTCCGAAATCCTTTAAACAGAATAAACAATTTCATTTCAATTCATGTCTTGTTGCTCAGAATTATTTCTCCTAAATAATTTATTTGTCAACTAAGTTCAGTCACTCGAGATTTTGTTCCAATTTTACGAAAAGCTATTTATTCTTAGAGTCGGGTCATTGACTCCGTAATAAGGAATCGTCGAATCGTTCTTGAACTTGCGAAAGTGGGAACATGGAACTATGGAAGTTCATTGCCATCGTCTATAAGGGTAATCAGAATTTATGGCTGAGAGCATAGGGTGTAATTAGCGGAAAAAGCGGCCAAGTGCGAGTCGGACTCGCACACGAAGAGTTCCGTACCGACCGTATATTAGATAAGATAAGATTTTTTATTTTTATTTTAAAAATTTTTTTTTATTACTATTATTCTTTTCCGGTCGAAATAAATACGTTTTTTTTTTGTATTGGGACCCCTTTAACTCTTCGCATGTGAACGTGGATCCACGCGAGACAATGGCTTTTTGATTGTTTCTGTAATTACGGCATTCAACAGGTTAATTTTTAGCTTTATTATATTTTTATTATTTTTTGTTATAGCTGCCATAGTAGTACACACTCTGTAAAAATTTCAAGCGTCTACCTCCGGTTCAAAAGGTACAGCCATGTGACAAACAGACGGACAGTGGAGCCTTAGCAATAGGGTCCCTTTGCGTTGTCACACTTTTAGTACGGAACCCTAATAAAAAGCAGGTAACTGCCATTGGCCTATCGCCGGGACATTGTTCCTTTAAGAAGGTGGGGCAGGTTCATTCCACTTCATCAAATGGTGTTATGTCGTATCGGAAATTAATTGCGATTTTGAGGCAAATTGATTATGATAAAAATAGATGGCAATTTTGGAACGAATTTGTTTCAGTTTATAAGTATCTTACATTAAATTCGCTCGTCGTCTTTCGTGTCTGTCGGTGTGACCGCATTGTTCTTCAAAACTACGCAACGGATTTTAAAGCGGTTTTCACCACCATTTAGAGGCAAGGTAGGGTCGCTAGTTTATCTTTAAAATATTTATGAACGAACATTAACGGGTTAGTAAAGAGTTCACTACAGTAGTAAACCGCTAATTTAATACGGTACGAAAAAAAAAACTAAAAAGAGTTGTTTGTACGGACCTCTTTACAAATATTTTGACATGTTTTTTCGTGTACAACTTTTTGTTTGCCTTTTCACGCATCACTCGGTGTGAAGATCAAGTTTGTACTGACTACTGACGTCAAGTGACGTCATAGCAAACAGTAGAACTGAAGGCATCAAGCATCAATGAAATATGTTTCAACTTACGCATAGTGGTGATGATGAATGTACAAATATATGCTGGCGATTTAGTCACATGCATGCGTCAAGGGAGTGATTCTACCCGTCACTTGATGTTTCACTTTCGCTACGAAACTCTTAACAGATCCGTGAAAAAAAAAAAAATCCTGTTCAACAGTAGACAGACTATTTCGATGCATGTATTGTTTTTTTTTTTTAATTTTTTACAATTCGTGTATGAGTTTTATATCGATAGTTGTTTAGAATGACGTGTAGAATCACCCGCTTGACGGATGTAGGTGATTAAATCACCACCCTGTACCTACATATAGCAGATACAAATAATGTACTCTTTAACTACTGTAACCTTTGAACGGATGAAAAGGGAGAAACTCTTTAATGCATTTAAATTTTGCCTATAAAAGATCGCTTTTGAGCGATAACACCGCTCATTGTGTGAGTCCATGTAGAATTTCTACATTTTACCTAAAATTTGTATGGTATACACTGTACATAATAAAGAGTATTCCATCTTTATTTACAGCCATATTCTGTAAAAACTCGCGAAGGAATTCACTTTTGTAAGTCAATGTCAATGCTAATGTCTGAATTCTATTTTTACCGCAGTTACAGAAGTAAACTCGATACCTAGGTAGTGAAAGAGAATGTAATTTATTTACAAAAAGTTTGGCACAAAATACGGTCAACAAAAAATGTGAATGGTAGTAGTGCCAAATGCCTTGTTATGAACGGAAGTGTCAAAAATTAATTTTGTTTTTTCACGCGATAAAGAAAGAAAGAAAATACGTTTATGTGTGGAAAATGTGGAGAAACAGAAAAAATAACATTTTTTTTTAAGTTTTGATAATTGATATCTTACACGCAAACATGGATAATGGTGTCGCTCTCTTTATATACCAGTGCACTTATAATAAAGCAGAAATAATGAGAGCATTCACATTATTGATAACGATAACCCCGATACGAATGATATTAAGTTCCAAAGAGAATCGTATTTGTACGATAACATAACAATTCTAAACGTCATTGGAATTTAGAAATGTCACCATTCCTAGAAAATACATAGATTAGCACCGGTCACAAACCAATCTGCCTAATCTTTTCCGAACTATATTGGGGTCAGCTTTCAGTCTAACCATCATACCAGTATTTTACATTGAGCGACTGCCTATCTGACCTCCACAACCCAGTTACTGGGTAACAACTAACACGATAAAATTTATTCGATTCTTGGTAAAACTCGTATTACTTTTGGCCTTCTAACTACATATCTGTAACGACGATCTACGAATTCCACCCGGAACCAAAGGCTTCACGTGCTTTCCGAGGCACGGGGGGTCTCGATATGTAATGTACGGTCCCCCATCCACAAACCGTCCGCGGCAATTAAGCTGACTGTACCGCTGATTACCTACGCTAATATTTATTTTCTTATCTATTTTGACCTTAGACGAAAATCACATAAAACCTTATCATCACTTTGGCATGTCTTCTCAAAGAGCAAAAAGTTTTAAGCAAATCGCTCGTGAAAATGCTATAAATGGCCAAAAACACCGCGCCAGTGACGGACGGAAATTGGGGATATGTGCGTAATAAAAGAAAACTGACATTGTATACCTGCCTGTCGATTCTGTAAAAATCTCACCGAAAATCATAAGTGAAGTGAGCACTTAATAGTGTTAATCCCTAGCGAATGACAGCTCACTCCACGCTCACATCACCCAAGCTTTCACGGTGAGATGGTTACAGAATCGCACGGCTGCCTTTAATAATGGCGTCGTTTTACTGTTATGTGTACGTTCATAAAATAAAGTAGCTTTAATTATTTTTTTGTTATGTAATCAGTCTTCATTGTAGTTTTATCCCCAAAGGTTGTGTCTTGTGCAGGACATCCCTCATTATGTTCATTTATAAATAAGTTCGAATACAGTTCATTCACTTATTACACAGGGTGACAGGGACGTCGACGCGCAAACTGAAACCATGAAGGCACATGATTTTAGCTCAGAAATCAGCTGTTTCACAGAAAACTTTGCCCCACACTAGGAATTTCTCCTGTATTGCGTGGGTACTGTGTTGCGTGGGTGCGTTTACAAATATTTAAAACTCACATACACAAACAGCCAGACCTGGAACAGCTACTTGTAGGTCATACAAATATTTGTTCCGTGCGGGAATCGAACCCGCGACACGAAGCGCAACAGTCAATCGCTTAACCACTGCGCCAACCGTGCCGTCCGTATGGAACAGTTATTTCGAAAAAATAAAAATCGACGAAACATTTCAACGCTGGGGGTACGGAATTATACAACGTGTAACGTTAAATGCGCAAAACCTCAGACACCCCAACTGATTTTTAATTCAATTGACCTATTTCACAGACAAGATAGGTCGTTAAAAAATTGTAAAGGTTTTATGTGCTGTTTTAGTTTTACTGGCCATTCTGATCGTTTCTTGAGTCTGCGACGACGCTTTATCGAGGGAGGAGTCGTCACCGGGCCGCTGCGCCGCGCTGATATTGGCTTGCTTGACCTATTAATAAATAGACACGGCAACGTTGTTAATGAATATTTTTTTGAAAAATGTGACCTGTGTGAAAAAGTGGTTCAATTAATTCTGCTCGTTATTTTGATCAAACTATTTTCAGGTTTTGCGCATTTAACGTTACACGTTGTATACTGAATCCATGATAACAGGTTTGCGCGTCGATGTCCCACACCCAGTCACCCAGTTTATTCCAAATTCTACTTGAGAGTTTATTTAATTCTGATACGAACCGGTTGGAGTTGGAGCATTATATTTATTGTTTACATAAAAGATACAAGTCCTTGTGTACTTTACTTCATGAAGGATTAGAGAACTAGGATGGAACGTTACTCACAAGCAGCTACAATTTATCAAAAAACAAACTTATTTTTTCTCAACTGAATCTATTTTTTCTCAACTATTTCCCGTTCAAGTGACTGTTCATCTTGATCAAATACAATTTACCCCCTTTTAAGCCGAAACATTATATTTCTGGTAATTAAAATATTAAATTAATACATTCGCAATGTCAAAGTAAAACTTCCTGGTAAAAAGATTACGTAAGGTGTTACATTAATTATCTCCTTTTCTTTTATTTGTAAAAGATTATAATAATTACATGTTATGTGCAATGATAAAAGAGGCTTATGTGGAAGTGGCAGTATGAAACGTTATCTTTTTAGAGTTCCGTACCCAACGGGACCCTATTACTAAAGGCTCCGCTGTCCGTCCGTCTGTCACAGGGCTGTGAATATTGTGAATGTGTACCCTTGAAATTTTCACGGAGTGTGTACGCACGGCTACACATCAAGCTATACATAACCAGAATAAGCTGACTTCTGATTGTACGAAAAACCTATACAACGTGTAACGGAAGGGGGGTATCAACCCTGAAGGAGGTGAATGTGCTCATGAAACTCAACAACTTTCCCCAAAGAACATAGGACGAAATATGAAAAAAAAATTTGGCCCTCCCATAGTAAATCAATCAGTTGGTAGTCAGTTTTGTAAGGGAGGGCCAAATTTTTTTTTCATATTTCGACCTATGTTCTTTGGGGAAAGTTGTTGAGTTTCATGAGCACATTCACCTCCTTCAGGGTTGATACCCCCCTTCCGTTACACGCTGTATAATGCGAGGACAGCCAAAACTGAAAATGTATAGCTTGACGTGTCGCCATGTATAGGTACTATGACCGCTATGACAACAAATAAAAAATAAACATAATACATAAGTATAGTTTAAAGTTGAAGGGTGTACACATCCCTGTAAAAGAAAAGGTGTTTTTTTTTTTCAATAAGTATTTTTAAATATTGTACGGTGGCACGGAGCCTTTCGTGTACGAATCCGACTCGCACTTTTTTTATTTATACAAAAAGAAACAAGAACAGGACTAGTTGATTCTTTATTATGCATTAATATACTCATCTAGACTACTACCGCATTGTTTTATTTGTCTCAGCTCCAGTCATCTCAGGTTGAGTAATCGGTAGTCTTTTTTCATCAAGATAAATAAAACGGTAAGTAATTAGTTTTTTTTTTTTAATGAAGAAATCTGTTTGATCGGTTAGCTTAGTTCGCAAAGGATGATCGGTTTACAGTTTTACTGTACTTTTAACGACAAAAATTATCGAATTATTAATGTTAGTCATAATAAATATAAAAAATAAGTGTACGATCATCGTACTTAGTCTAATATTTATTTGCACTTACAGTGCGGCCGACGAGAGAATTCGTTCTTGACACCTGTCAGTTTCATATAAACCAATACTTGTTTTGCGAATTTGATCTTTATTAGATAGGTACTGGAAATGTCGCAGACACACGCCGTAATCGCGCGGGACCACCCAGACGTGCCGTCACAGATGTGCGATAACAATCTATACTAATACATATCTGTTAGCTAATTTAATAAAGATTCCAACAACATTACTTTTAGATAGCTACCTATCGTAACTTAAGAGATATCGACGTTTTAATCAGACGCGCCGTAAACGCGTCTTAATCGCGCGGGACCACCCAGAAGTGCCGTCACAGATGTGCGATAGCGCGCAATATAATATTACCGTGATATGGCCGTCACAGTTAAAGGGATAATATAAAAACAATACCAGTTTTAGGCTACATTGTTTTGGTAAATTAAATACATGAAATAGCCCTAAGTCTAAAGTTGGTAGGTATTTCAACTTTTTTATCAAATGTTTTTCACGTAACCACAAATAATTTATCATATTTTGTGGAAACGATTCATTCTCAAAAATACAAAGAATTTATCATTTCCAATAGACTTTTAACAAATTCTGTTGATATTGCGCAGAGAATTATAAAACAATCGACGTTCACTGTTCACAGCCCTTCTCAATTTGAAAATGTTCAATTAATATTAAATGAATTTAATTAAGAAGCCGCTCAAGTTGAGATAACAATTTCAAGCCTTTTGTGTACATTGTGTATCTCGGGGCGAAAGACAAACATAAGAGCCAATTGCTTGTTATTATTTAATTTGGCAAGAAGAGCAAACTTACCGAAGTTTGCTATATGTTTAGTTATGTGCCGTTCATATAGGTACCGATATGATCAGCATAATACGTATCTAATATAAGCATTGATTGCTTATAAATGAATCTATATTAGTTATCAATTTCATAAAAGACTTATGTTTTACGAGATAAGAAGTTAGATTTGTAAAATTAATTCTTACTTATTTATTTAGTTCAACAAACAGCGGGGTAATTGCGTAACAAACTTCTGTAGCAATGGCTTTCATTTTGACAGTTCAACAACATTCATTGCGTTATGTACATTGTTGAGCAGACAAATGTTTCTTACATACGAAGCAATGGATTAGCAATATCCTTCAAAATGATTCAAATTGTGATTAAAAGTGTTTTACGCAATTAGGGTGCAGGTTAAAGAACAATTGTTTTGGCATGGGCCTTAATCTACAGCGTGTAACGGAAGGGGGTATCAACCCTGAAGGAGGTGAATGTGCTCATGACACTCAACAACTTTGCCCAAAGAACATAGGTCGAAATACGAAAAAAAAATTTGACCCTCCCATAGTAAATCAATCAGCTGGTAGTCAGTTTTGTAAGGGAGGGCCAAATTTTTTTTTCATATTTCGACCTATGTTCTTTGGGGAAAGTTGTTGAGTTTCATGAGCACATTCACCTCCTTCAGGGTTGATACCCCCCTTCTGTTACACGCTGTATATTTAAATGAAGAATTTGAGATAATTTTCAAGTTAAGGAACAACAAACTGAATTTCATACTGAACTAAGTTCAAATTCTATTGCAACCAAAAACCTATTAGGACCTTTTTGTTACAAATGGTCACTCAAAAATCCACTTAGAATTAAATACATTTCGCTAAAGTAGATAACTGATTAAGCGGCGATGGAACGTAAATTTTCTGAGATAATGGACATAGGCGCCGATTCCCTTGTTCACAAACTAAACTAAATTTAATTTCAGTGCATCTTTTTCTTTCTATTTCATTAAGAAAAGGACAGCAGATAAGTATTAGTTTAGTCCTGTCAAATTAGTCAGCGCCTGACGTAAATTGACGTATACATAATAGCCAACTGTTTAATCACGTCTAAACTTGTCTATGGATTATCTTAATTTGACAGGACTAAACTAATATTTATCTTCTGTCCTGTTCTTAATGAAAAAGAAAGAAAAAGATGCACTGAGCTTAAATTTAGTTTAGTTTCTCTTATTATTTTACAGAGTAGACCCGCCGATAAGCGTAACCATTGTATTACTTATAACGGCACTATTTTTAATTCAAAAAGATTAATGACAATGTTATCTAATCTTGCTATAAAACATATAAGTGAAACCGAAAGTGTGTCACGCATGTTTTAAATATTATTTTGTTATTAGGTGAACGACTCTGCGGCAGTGCGAATGACCTCAACCTCTACGTTGGTTACCACGATACAATCAGAACAGAAGGATTACTTGGTACAGTGTCTGATAAGGATACACACACACAGACACACGGATACAGACAGTGGTGGTAGGTACAGTGTTTGGTAGCCATGAGTTGACCGCAAACTTGAAACTTGACGAAAATAACACCCGTATTCACAAACAATACTTGTCTAAGTAGCAATACTATGCGGAGTAAGGCATTTCTCAAAGCGTTCCATATTACAAGACTTTAAGGGATGCATAGAACCCTGTGCGTTCGCCAGCACTGTGAGAACTCATAGTAATGTTTGTGAATACGGGTATAAGTCTGTCTGTGACTTTTTAACGCTTAGCCCAAGTTCGCACGGGCGCGTTTTGCGTCAGCATTTTTTTTGCGCCCTGCATTTTCCGGTACGCCTTCCGGTACGCGGTCGCCACTCCAGAACCTTAAACTCGTTGGATGCGAGAAGCACACAACCAGTCGAAGTGGAGGTGCTTGGGGGAGGCCTATGTCCGGCAGTGGACGTCTTTCGCCTGAAATGATGAAATTATGATGATGACTGCATTTTCAACACACAACTTATCGCCGAGAATTGAAAATCCAACAGTAGGTATGTTTTTTTGACGCGCTGGGATACGCTCCGTTGGATTCTCAAAACCGAGAGTTGAAAATCCAACAGTATGTTTTTTTGACGCGCTGGGATAGGTACGCTCCGTTGGATTCTGAAAACCGAGAGTTGAAAATCCAGTGCGCGATAAAATACCGCCACGTTATTAAGTCCGTGGACGTGGACGTCGATGGATACGGTTAGGACTCGGAAATCATGGTTCCGGCTGTCATTATTGGATCTTTGACAGCCGTTACGGATTGTCAGAAGCCCGAAAGTCTGACAACCAGTCTTACCAAGGGGTATCGTATCACCCAGTTACTGGGTTGTGGAGGCCAGATAGACAGTCGCTCCATGTAAAATAATGGTATTCAGCTGCATCTGTTTAGACTGGAAGTCGACCCTAGTTGTTGTAGTTGGGAAAAAGGCTAGGCAGATGATGAGTGTTAGTAGTCCGCACATAGGATCATACAAGCATCACGTAAGTTACAAAAATTGCAAATGCACATGTAAATGCATATAGCCAAGCTCTAAATATAGCGTAGCAACTAGTAAGTAAGTAAATTATTGGATTCCCTTGTTCACAAACTAAACTAAATTTAAGTTCAGTGCATCTTTTTCTTTCTATTTCATTAAGGAAAGGACAGAAGATAAATATTAGTTTAGTCCTGTCAAATTAAGTCACTCCATAGACAAGAGTAGACGTGATTGAAAAATTGGCTACTAAAAATACGTCAATTTACGTCAGGCGCTGACTAATTTGACAGGACTAAATATTTATCTTCTGTCCTTTAATTAATGAAATAGAAAGAAAAAGATGCACTGAACTTAAATTTAGTTTAGTTTATGAACAAGAGAATCGACGCCCTTATTTGTTTAGGTAAACGTGGTGTACATGATACATTGCATGCAGGATAATAATGGTATACAGAAAAGATCTAACATGTTCAGCCGCATATCGTGACGTACAAACTGGTAGGAAGAGATGGTGCATAAACCGTGATAATATTCATCAAAATTCAGCAACTGTTTTCCTTCTACATATTCATGTTTAATGGATTCATTATTCCGCTACTGGGAGGCTGTTATCAAAACGCCGTCTGTTATTAATACAATATTTACCAAACTGTATGTAGTGAATACCTATTGTTTACATTAGCACATGGTTTGACTACCTACCTACCTATGTCGAATTTACTGTCGGCAGCTGAACAAATGAAACAACAGATTTTTGAGTTTCTAGCTACAATTTCAAGGTAGAAATTGTGGAATAAACGTGATTGTTTAAACTAGATTAAAAAGTTTCTATATCCCGGCTGCGAATTCTTTAATTTGTCTAGCCAGCAGCCAGATTGCTATGGTTTTTATTTTTTTATTGCTGAATGGGCCTCTTGACCCTGATCAAGCCTGACAACTGAGCCAATTTGGATCATTTTGAAGCATATTGCTAATCCATTGCTCCAAATGTTCGAAAAATGTGTCTGGTCAATAACGTAAATAACGCAATGAATGTTGTTCAACTGTCAAAATGAAACCCATTGCTACTGATAGTGTATTACGCAATTACCCTGAAGGTCTATTAACGAGCGTGGCCATAAGATGCCTGTTCTTGCTTTGATGGCTGGCGGGTTACATGTGGGAGGGAACGCAGACGCTGGCAGAGAATTCCACACTGGTAGTGCACATAATAAATGTGGAGGAGAAGTGCTGAGTACGACTGGTCGGGATATCAACTAAGTGTAGATGCAGGTGCCATCTACACTTGGTTGATATCCTGACCAGACGTTCTCAACGCTTTTCCTAGATTTGTCGTACTTGAGTAGCTACGTTGGGTACGTCCAAAAAAGTAATGTGAGGCTACGACTCTAAATCAATTACTTCGTCCAGACAGAAAGTTGAACGAACCATTCCTCAAATAGGAATATAAGTAGCTGTAATAATACCCTAATCAAACCTAATAGAGGTCGATAATATTGCACGAAAAGGTAAACTATTCTCGGAAAAGCGTCCGCCATTTTCCCTCTTTATTTCAAAGCTGAAATTACACTTGGATGAATAGCAAAATTCGCAAAAAAACCTTTGACTTAAATGATTACGAATGAAAAGCAAGCTAACATTTATTAATTTTTGTCAAAGAATGAATAAGGAGTCAACAATTTTGTTCAATTAATGTCCTATCGCAGGTATGCTGGACGAGATTTCTTAAGAAATAAGCATCACCTTTGTACCTATTTTTCTGTTCTGTTTTTTCTTGTCTGTTTATATATGTGTGTACATAAATGGTAAAATAAAATAAATAAATCTCGTTGTCCTTAGGTATATTGCCCACAGGACAAAAATATGTTCTTTGAATTTGCGAACCAACGTCTGTTGGAACCAAAAACCAATTATAAATGTTTCTCAATTAAAATCATTATATAAACTACGACAATAGAAGACCATTCGATAATAGCCGACGTTAAAATCAAAACACAGCTTTCATTCACCCTAGCTAGACGTTTATGAAGACGGAAGTTCTTAATGGCGTGGTGTTTCGGCAAGGTTCTGTGGTGGCCATGACAGCGGCTGTCCTTCAGGAAGCAATCTCAAGGGTATTGGTGTCTTTATCGGGTCTAAAGATATACACTATTTTCAAGGATTGTTTACTAACTGAGCCTTTGTATGGTTTTAAACTTCCCAGGATGGGAAACGCTTGATGAGTTTGATGACCGTATACAACGTGTAACTGAATGAATGCACATTATGAAAGTACATAGTTTGTTCAGAATCGTTCACAGAACCGATTTCTGTCATTATTTATCTATGTATATTTTATCCCACAAAAATCCTCGACGACGCTGTAAAAGTGGCAAAGTTTTGGGCTAACAAGATCTAAAACATAGTCGTGCCACACGAAGAAGATCCCAAAAGAATTAAAACTACCTAAATGTTTGTTTTGACTATATAGCGGAAATACGCGCGATATACTCGTAGTCACAAACTCACAACAAACCAAAGTGGGCGAAGTATCTTCTACGCTAGACCGTTATATTACGAGTGCGGGCGTAGATTTGTAATTTGAGCATAATTTTCTCCTACGATCAGTAAAACTAATTTTATATACAAACAATATTTAACACGTAATAGTAAAAATTCAGTGTCTGTATTATGATTGTAACATAATATTCTAATTGGGTTGTTTGGTGGTGTGCGGTAATCCCGGGACATGTTGTATAAGGTTCGACTCTCACCAGTAACTAATCATCTAAAGCGATTCGGTGGATTAGTAGAGAAAACTTGGCAAACAGACAAATACACTTTCTCCTAGTATCTAATACTAGTAATAGGCGAGGCGTGAAACTATTGTTTACTTCTTCACCAGTTTCGACTTTCATATTTATGCGTCTCTGAGAATAAGCTTAAACGAAAAGATTCGATCATTGACAAGAGCAATTAATCAAAATGAAAATATTAGGCTCATAAATTGCTTACTAATATTATAAATGCGTAAGTAAGTACAGAATTACTTTTATAATATTAGTAAGCATTTATAGACAAAGGTCTATAACCTTTTCACGCGTAATCCACTGACAGATAGGCAGTCTGGGCCCTGGAGAAGGACAGGCTACTTTTCATCTTATATAAGGTCCCATTAAAATATATGGACAAACTTTTAGAAATCATTCAGACCACCAAAATAAGGACAACGGTAAAAAAAATATATAAGAAAAACGCATTAGATACTTACAAGAAAAATAATCAGCTAACTAAAATACACTAATGTGCCGGCAATTTATTATTTTATGTCAAAATAAAATCACTTAAATCAGTGTTTTTTTTTTGCTTGAATATCTTTGGTTAGACGTACTGAGCGCTGTGTTAAAATTTGTCCATCTATTTTAATGGGACACTGTATATGCACAAAAAATTATGAAATACAAGATTCACGCTGACGGAATCGCGGTCACCAAACAGCTGGTCATTCATAAACAGCACTATCAAAATGGCAAAACTACCCTAACGTAATCGTTGTCCGAAAAAGGGGTGAAAAAGGGGTGAACGCGGAAGCTCATAATGCCATGATATAACAAGGTTGTATGGTGGCCGTGACTTTGGCTCTGTCCTTGTTAGACGACCAGGGGTAGTGGTGCTATGATCGGGAGATATCTTTTGTTTTTTTTTTTACTACCTACTACTTTTTATTGACTTTTGGATGCGGATCCACCCTTGAAAATGATCAAGTTTCAAGTTTTACAAGTTTCAATATCGCAAGATCTATTCGCGTGAAGAAAGCAATATACAAACAGCCAATTCAATCATCAATCAACCTTTCAGATTCGATTTGCATTTCTGCTTAACTCATTAAAGAGTCCAAGACTTATAATGTGCACTAACTTATTGGCACTCACATCATTCGTTAAAATTCGATCAATACGTCAGTTGGCCTTGTCTGTGCCCAAAATAAACACAGTCATACCTATTACCGGATTTGCAAAATCAGTTTTTTGTTCGATAGAGGTTCATTCCGAAATGGACCCATTTAAATTTCGTAAAGAACTGGTGATGAGTTTCGGAGACAGACAACGGAACTCTTCAATAAATACCAGAACACTACCGCGATTGCTGCTATCGCATATGTATGCATAGTTTACGCAATCGTAAACTATGCATACATATCACAACATAACATCACGTCTATACCCTATAAACGCAGATGCAGTACGCAGATGTGGTCAGTATACCACCGTACACCCTCATTTCTGTCAAAGTTGTTATTGATGGGGTACCTCTATCTTGCAAGCAAATTCTGGCATGACTTACGTATAATAAAAAGTGAAAAAAAAAAATATAAAAAAAACAACCGACTTCCAAAAAACACTACAAAGTGAAAAATAACTTTTATTTCGGAAGTCGGTGTCAAAAAACGAATAATACGAAAATAATACGAAAAATACGGAACCAACTACACCGAATTCCAAAATTAAAGTTATTTTTCACTTTGTAGTGTTTTTTTGCAAGTAGGTTGTTTTTTTTTATAAAAAAAAAGTTGGAATTGAGTGTGCGCAGCATGACTTCTTCCATACATCTCTATGAGCCACCATTGACTACCTTTATATCATCTTCCACACAAATCATCCCTCATTTCTTCGTTCTTCCTTCTCATAACCATACACATTCATACTCAAATCTTTCCTCACGACACGTCCTTCAATCCTACGAATCACATTCCATGCAGCCATCAAAAATTGTGTAATTATAAACAAACCGGTCGATAGATTCGATCCCCTCTCTAGCAAGGGTCGTGGCATCGCGTGACTTATTCGAACATGAACTTCATACCAAGGTTCCCCTGAACTTGTGTGGCTAATAATGGGCTGGTTGACATTGGGCCACCCTACGGCCATGGTCTATGGGAGTTTTATGCCTCCAGCTATTAAGGGGGTGTTTAGGTGTCGCGGTTTTTACTACTGCACGTTTTATGAGTTCGGTGCATGCGACTGTTTTAGATTTTGCAGGTGGAACTTGAAAGGAGGGACCCGTGGCTAAAAAATAACAGGCGCACAGGTCGATCGATCAGGTTAAGCTAAGCTTGCCACGGTTGGTCTGTGGATGGGTGACCATCTTTAGGTACCGAGACCCCTTCGTGCCTCGGAAAGCACGTTAAGCCGTTGGTCCCGGCTGTCATTCGTGGATCTTTGACAGTCGTTACGGGTAGTCAGAAGCCCGAAAGTCTGACAAACCAGTCTTACCTATTGGTATCGTATTACCCAGTAACTGGGTTGTGGAGGTCACTCCATGTAAAATACTGGTATCCAGCTGCATCCGGTTAGACTGGAAGCCGACCCCAACATAGTTGGGAAAAGGCTAAGCAGATGATGAGGTGGAACTTGAAAGCTAGATTTACTGCCTGTTATAATTTTATGGCAGCCAATAACTAAAGGTGTCACAATCATGGTTGATGGTGACACCCCCACACCCAGGAGGTATCCACATTCAATTAATTACAAACTCAGTCGTCACTCATGTCGTCTTTTATACAGGGTTAATTTTCAAAGAACAGACAAATCAAAGGATGTGGTACAGACCATCAAACTGAACAACTTTCTCCATGGGACTAATATCATATTCGCGAAAAATTTATCAACTGTCCCTTAGAAAACTTCAATACCTACTCGACCTAAACGTATGGGACGGCTGAATTTTTATTCGCGAATACGATGTTGGTCCCATGGACAAAATTGTTCAGTTTGATGGTCCGTACCACACCCTTAAAGGCTGGTCTTTGAAAATTAACCCTGTATAATACAACATGTGCCGGAATTACCGCACACCCCAATTAGAATATTATGATACAATTTACGTAGTTTTCATTATTTTTGGTATAATAAACGACCTACATAAAAATTACAGAAAACGATTCTGAATAAACTACTTTCATAATGTGCTGATAACTTCTTTATTTTTATTATATTAAAAAAAAAAAAACCTACGGATAATCATGCGTACGATTCATGATTGGTAAAATTAAAAGTAAGGTAAAATTAAGGCAAGAACATTTTAAATCTTGAGTAATTACAAACAATGAAGTAGGTATTTTAATATTGCAGGTCCCGAGATTATTTAAAATTATAGTAATAATTATGTGTCATAAAAATTCAGCATTCAAAGAAAGCCGAAGAATTTTCGTGTGTAATGTTCTCATTAAAAAGATGGTGGCTTCGCTACCGCCAAATTGATACTAAAACTTTATTTACCGGTAAATAGCGCCGGCAATATGGAAAGTGATGAACGTGAACATTCTTTTATCTTTGGGTAGACCAAAGATAAAAGAATGTTCACGTTACAATTTACAAGAGATCGTTAAAAAATACTTAGGAATCTATTTATCTGTTTGTTCATCGTTTTGTCTAATTTATTTGTGATCTTCTTTTAGTTGTCTAAATAAATGGTTTTCAAAACATATAAACGTATGTATGAGAAATTCTCACGAGTAAGAGGTCAAAAATCAAGAAAGCCCCAGAGATAAAGCTGGATTTCAAATAACAAGTTTTATAATTTCGTACTTCCCAATTTTAGATAGAAATACATAATTATGTTTATTTTTCCTGGTATCTACAATGTTCATTGATATAAATGTAAGAAAATGTCATAGGTTATTACTGTTATTCGGTGTCTACTGTATTTTTAATGCTATGATAATTTATATCTATTGGACAGTTGGTCCCACACCAGTTGCAAGATTTCTCTTAATTAAAAACCATCTAAAAGTTTCTTTGAAGGTTGCTACCGGTCATCGAATTTCCCATCAATTTGTGCCATCAGTCGACAACCGTAGTTCACTTCCTCATAGCATCTTTTTGCCCCAGCGGCAGCGCCAGCCAATCACATCGAGAATTGGAGCGAAAACTCATAATTGACCACTTTTTCTGCATCGGCCAGTAGCAACGCATCAATGAGTTCCGTATTTGAAAAAAAGAAAAATATTGTGACTCCGTTGCAATAGTGATGGGAATAGACTAAATTAATTATTTTAATGTTCGATCATGGAATTAGTATGTACTATGTTCGATACGTTAAATTAATACTTGCCAAGGACGCAACTTCTATTTCAGTACGTGGTAGTTTGTTTTCGTTTTATTTATGAGTCAACTGCTACATAGTAACATATTAAGTACATGTAAATTAGGTGTAAGTAATTGAATTGAAGATACCTTTGGATTGTGAGTGTAAATAACATATAATATATTAATTTTTAGGAAATTATTCATGGGCACTCCGAAATCCTGGCTGTGTTACTAAGTATTCACTTTAAACTAGCTAACTTATTTTTCAGGAGAATTACGCTGTTGTTACCCTACGTATTTAAATCAAATGAGATTTCATGGGTTATATTTTTTCGCACGGAACTCGAATTCTTTTTAACCGACTTCAAAAAAGGAGGTTCTGTATTCGAACCGTATGTATGTATGTTTGTATGTCCGCGATTTTCTGAAAAATAATGAACCATTTTTGATGTTTGTTTCATTCATTAACGTGATCTACATACTGTCAGAATGGTTTTAGTATATAAAAAATCAGCTGTTCCCTATATTTTGACGACTCGTACGAATATAAATGTAGGGAGCAGCTGATTTTTTTTCGCGATTTCAGGTTTGTTCCCATAGTAAAAGTTGTTCATAATGATGAGTACAATGACCTCTTAAGAGGTTTTTGGTGTTTTACAAATAACCCTGTATATTTGGTTTACTCTGCTTGGGTGGTTTTTGAGTTAGCTTCAATAATAAGTTTTTTTTGCACTTAGTTTATATTGATGATGTTTTAATAACTTTCTGACACTGATACATATAGCATGTACTGTTAATTGAATTTGTGTGGGGTAGGTACCACTAAAAAGTGAAAAAGAAAACTATTAAAAAAAAAAACAATCGACTTCCCAAAAACACTCATCATCATCTGCTTAGCCTTTTCCCAACTATGTTGGGGTCGGCTTCCAGTCTAACCGGATGCAGCTGAATAGCAGTATTTTACATGGAGCGACTGCCTATCTGACCTCCACAACCCAGTTACTGGGTACTACGATACCCCTAGGTAAGACTGGTTGTCAGAATTTCGGGCTTCTGACTACCTGTAACGACTGTCAAAGATCTACGAATGACAGCCGGGACCAACGGCTTAACGTGCTTTCCGAGGCACGGAGGGGTCTCTGTATGTAAAGATGGTCACCCATCCACAGATCAACCGCGGCAAGCGTAGCTTAACCTGATCGATCGACCTGTGCGGCTGTTATTATTTAGCCAAAAACACTGCAAAGTAAAAAAATAACTTTCTCAGAAGTCGGTGTCAAAAAACGAAAATGCGGAACCAACTAGGTACACCGACTTCCGAAATTAAAGTTATTTTTCACTTTGTAGTGTTTTTTTTTTAATTCGGTTGTTTTTTATGTAAAAAAGTTGTTTATAAAATAAAAAAAAGTATCGGCCAGTCATAGTCACGTCGAAATCGGTCCACCTGTTTCGGTGATTAGCCGGGAAAAAACAGACAGGCAGGCAAAAGATACATAAAATGTTTTTTTTTTTTTTTTATATAAAATATAAGTACCGTATATGCATTTAGTAAAAAGCTGTTATTTTGACATTACAAACAGACATTTCAAGTTTATTTATTTGTATAAATGTATAGATAAGCATGTCCACATGAGTTTTAGTGCTAGTTATTTTACGAGTATATCCAGGATAGTCACTGTCCATTCCAAGGTTGCCTGGAAGAGATCGCAGAAAGCGATAAGGCCGCCCATTGTATATTTTGTAGTGTTTGATGCATTTTTTTATGTTGTGTATTTTAGTTGTAGTGTACAATAAAGTATATAATTATAAATAAAAATCCTGCCCGACCTACGAGTGCCGAGCGCGAGAATACAATTATTACAACACACCTTTACGCAACAGTGCATCTACTCTCCTTATCAACGAATGCGCAACCGCAAGCGCCTCTTGCGTTATCAAAGTGCTAAATGCCAGTAATTTTATGAGAATTATAAGGAGTTAGAAACGAACTCGTGTGCCAACCAGTTGCTGTCTCCGATAGGTCAGGGTTCCCTGGGTCACGGGTACGACCACCGGTCTCCACAATTCTATTGTTTGAAAATGTAGGTACCGTCTTTTAAATAGGTAGAGGTACTGTTGTTTCGTTATAGAAGAGCGTTCTGACGCATTTATTTGGATAAGAAGTTCTGATGGTTGAATGGCCTTATTGTATTTAATTGGAGGTGTTTTTGAATAAAAATATAGTGGTGATGAGTCAGTCAGTTGAATTATAACGACAAATAATTTGAATTAATGTTGCTGTCGTGTTCTTTCTCAATTTCTCACGCAATGAGGGCAATTCAAAATACTGGGGGTTTCTAAAACATGAAAATTCTGCTTAAAATCTCATGTTATTCGCAGTTGTTAGTTTATTTGGAAACGGCCGCGACTTACGAGTATACAACGTGTAACGTTAAATGCGCAAAACCTCAGACACCCCGACTGTATTTTAATTCAATTGACCTATTTCAGAGACAAAATAAGTTATTAAAAAAAATGTGAATGTTTTATGTGCTGTTTTAGTTTTACTGGCCATTCTGATCGTTTCTTGCGTCTGCGACGACGCTTTATCGAGGTAGGAGTCGTCACCAGGCCGCTGCGCCGCGCTGACATTGGCTTGCTTGACCTATTAATAAATAGACACGGCAACGTTTTTAATGAAGATTTTTTGAAAAATGTGACCTATATTAAAAAGTGGTTCAATTAATTCTGCTCGTTATTCTGATCAAACTATTTACAGGTTTTGCGCATTTAACGTTACACGTTGTATATAGGTCCTAGTTTCGAACCCTGACAGGCGTTTTACTTTGTGTAAATTATTTCATCACCATTGCTTTCAAAACGGTGAAGGAAAACATCGTGAGGAAACCGGTATGTATGTACTAGAAACAAAAATTCAAAGACATGTGGCATTTACCAACCCGCACTGAGCTCACGTGTTGGATTACGGCCCAGTCCCTCTCCTAGAGAAGAGGCCTGTGTCCGAGCAGTAGGGACATTATATCCTGATTATATGCTGTTATGCTACGTAATCCGTTTAACCAATAAAAACATAACGACATAAATGTATGAAGTGAGATTCGACACCATATTAATTGAAAATAGAAAATTTCAGAAATTGGGCTTTTGGGTTTTTACAGCAGTTTACAAAATATTCCATATTTACAGATGTTTACATCTTAAAATAGGTCATCAAAGTAGTCATTTATTATAAAGGGATATAACGATATTCTCTGTGTTGGCTTGTTACCGCAAAGCGATCCGAGTAACAATAACTTTGTTTACATAAATTTACTGAAGAGTAGATATGTCTGCCTGTATAACATGGAGGAATACTTAGACAACTTAGATTACATAACCATTATTATGATTACTAATGTTTATTGAATATGATCAAATCCATTCCAAGCTTGTCGGGAAAATATCACAGAAAGCGATAAGGCCGCCGATTGTATATTTTGTAGTTGTGATAAGATTATTTTACACAAAGTAAAGCGCCTGCCTGGGTGCGAACCCACGACCCACAACTTGTAAGTCGAGGCCGTTACCGCTGGGCCACCACTGCTCCCACTGCTTTTAGTGCTTACATTGGATTATTTCGGGACGCAAAATTTCATGCTACGAAAAACGCAAACTTATCTGTTATTTTGATCAACCTGTCAAAATAACAAACATTGCGTTCAGTGATTTACTCGTCAGGTTTCCCGAGTTTGGGGGTTATTCTCAAAAATATGGACTGTCCTGTTTAACCGGTTGAATGAAGTAATAATAGAAACGATTAAAAAGCCATCGTGTCTCGCGAGGATCCCCGTTCCTGCATACAAAGGGTTACGTGCCAATACTTCTTCTTCGTCGTATCGATAAATCCATTTATCTGTTTTAAATAAGCTTCGATCGAAATTCGGCCCGTTTGACAGCGTTATCATTGGCCTCGCAAATGTCTTCCATGATGCAGGTGTTATTGCACAGAGAGCTCGACAAGGGGTGAGGCATAGTTTCCGATGTGGCGCCACAGTCGCACTGTGGCCCGTCATTACCAATACTTATCTATGTATAATTCATATGTCAAGAAGAACGTGTTTCTGTCACGTAACCGTACCTACCCATGTCGTAATAACCAAACACTATAAACAAACGATTAATAAATTAACGTGCGTTTTTCCTTTTACAGGCTCTTGTCGGTAACAATTGTCTTTGTTAGAAAAATCGAGATAAATAATATAATTGTTGGTAGTACGTGGTAGAGTGGGAATCTATCGGTGGATCAGACCAATTAATACTTAGAACAATGGCAGTTACGCCTTTGGCGCACGAGTTGCGTGGTCTGCGGTAACGCAACGTTGCGATGACCAAAGAAAATGTTCTGATTCTATCCTATCGGTTCGAGTAATAATAATTAACTAGCGTCCTGCCATTTCTTCGCCGGTTTTTAAGATTTGAAAAAAAAAAATTAAAAACAACCATTTTTTACAAACAAAAACCTCTAAAAAGTATAAATGTATATAACTTTAATATAAGTTGTTGGTAATACTTTGATCAAAGCGTCGTCACGTCAGGGAACAACGAAAAATAGGAAGTTAACAGCAGGCCTCGTCTGTTTGGCTTTTTAAACTTATAACACCCCGCTGACCCCGCCATTTCTGTCTGGGGTTAAAAACAACGGAATTTCTTTACATGTAGAAGTTTAATATTTATGTATGATACAGATACACATAAGCCTCGCGGGATAAATTCTCTAAATAATGACGAAAACCGCATCTAAAACCGTTGCGTATATTAGAAGAACAACGTGGTCACACCGACATGAATGAAAACTCAATAATACTGCCCGAGCCGGGAATCAAACCAAGAACCTCATGCTCAGCGGTATCGCTTAAGAACAAACGAGGCAACGAGGCGTGTATAATTAGAACATTTCCCATCCGAAAAAGGTTTTACTTTCTGCACCGTAGTAAAAAGACTCATAGGTACTCATATTTATTTTTTATTAAACCAGTAACCAAAATGTCAAACTAATTCAGAACATGTTTATCAACTTTTCTGTCTTTTATCATTAATCTGGCTATGAACAAAAATCGATTGTAAACCAATAATTGCTTGAATACATAATTAAGTAAATAATCGATTAAGCGACTGCTTGCCGTCTGTCGACGTTCTGACGAATGCATATTTAATAACAAAATGCCTTGAAAGTAAACGTTTTGGGAAAAAACTATAAGTCTCAGGTCGCATTCCATCAAACTTTTAAATATAGAAGAAGTCTTCTATTGAAAATTAATTTTGAATTTTTGACAGTTATTTCATACAAGAACTGTCAGATGTCAATTTTATTATTTATTTATTTAACACTTCAAGCACATACATGTACAGAGGCGGACTTAATGCCATAGGCACTTTCTACCAGTCAACCTTTGGCTGAGGCAGAGGCGCCAAACAGTAGTAGGTGCAATCATGAATTTTATTCCACGGATAAAAGTTATCTGACTTTGGTAAAATCAGCCCCCAGGGAAATTAATAGTTAAACAAATCCAACCATGACTACCACCTTAATTTGTCCCTATACAGAATAAATTTTTAACCAGTGCGCAAACTGTAACCATGAATTTGAAGCTGGAAACTTTTCGTATCTTTTTTAATGGTTTTAGATTATAGATATTTACTGGTTTGCTTTTTTGTGTTCACATTATTTACTTTAACTACAGTTTTCTGTATTTACTCGTAAGATTTATATTTTAACCTTCAAGCGGGCGCGCGGACATTTGTAACGCCAGCGGTCGCGCGTAACCTAAAAGACCTATAGGATATTTTAGGGATTTAAAACACTAATTATTTAATATTTTTTGTATTTATCACATTATCATTATGTTAGGACATAAACAAAATTATAAAATCAAAATAATATTCTAATTTTCTTTGGATTTGTAAGCAATTTGGCATCATAAATGATCGAGAATCGATCGCATCGCGGTCGATTCGACGCCGCGCGACTGCTTGAAGGTTAATTAGATGTTTTAGCAGTCGAAATATTAATGAACAAGATTTCTATTAGACGCTATCCTATGTACGTAAATCTCGAATATAATTTAATATTTGGGTTGCAGAGGTTATTGTGTTTTGATCGCTCCACGTAGGTATGATGGTCTAGTGGAAAACTAGGAGAATACTACGCTGATTATGACTTGTTAGTCTTTTGGACCAGTCTTGCCAAGGGATATCGTGTTACCCAGTCACTGGGTTGTGGAGGTCAGATAGTCACTGCATGTAAAATACTCTGATGCACTTAGACTGGAAGCCAACCCTTATGGTGGGTTCACACGATACAGACTTCTATAGAATTTTGTGTGCAACAAAGCAGTACAGACAAATGTCGGTGCGTTAGAAAAGAAAATTCTATAGAAGTCTGTATCGTGTGGACCCACCATAACATATGAGAGAAGCCTGTGTCCCAGCGGTGGGACATTACAGGTTGATTATGTATGTAAACACTAATTGAATATTCTACCTCGTAAGATACAATTGTAGTTGTACAACCTCATTAGGTGTCGGTTGAGTAATCTCTCAGGTGTCATATAAATGAAGGCTTACTTATACTTAGCTCATAAAGTAGACCAGCCAAGGTTCAAGCTATCAACTCATGAGTTAATTGCCCCATTGTGCACGTATTGCGTTGATTCCTACTATTATTGCGCCGGTACAAGGCTTATATCGACACTTGGAAGTGTAGTAGCTCCCACGCTATCAAGGGGACTGGATCTATTAAAAATAAGATATTAGGTTTTATATTGGAGAAGGTAAAACTATAAACTGAAGTGTTATCGTAGCAGGTACTGTAAGGGCTCCGTGGCCTTATATTAGCATAATCAGCCTATAGAAAATGGGGGAGGTGGGGGTACTTAACTGGGTGGTGAAGGTCAGATAGGCAGTCGCCCCATCCTGCATCCGGTTAGCTTGTAGCCGAAAAGGCTAAGCAGATGAAGGAGAATTATCAAATATTAGACTAGGAAGTAGAAAAAAATATTATGAAGCTTACTTTAAAGACTTTACAAATATATCCTTTCATACATCTGTTGGCCGGTTTATATTGACAATAATTACTTATTTAGAAAATGAACTAGTCCTTGTCTGTTCCGACCTGTATGATCCCGGAAGCTAAATACAGCTAATGTAGTTTAAAATGTCAATAAACTGCATCGGTCATGGCAAAATATTTAATAAGACATCTCACGGATTTAGTCACATGTCTGTTAAGAGTATTAGGTCATTAGACGATCCAGCGGGATAATTGCGTAACACACTAACGCGTGTGGCTTTCAGTCTGACAGTTCAACAACATTCATTGCGTTATTTATGTGGTTGAGCAGACACATTTTTCAAACATAAGACCGTGGATTAGCAATATCCTTCAAAATGATTCAGATTGGGATAAATAGTGTGTTACGCAATTAGGGAGCTGCCGGACGATTCTGTAAAAATCTCACCGTGAAATCATAAGAGAAGTGAGCTTGAAGTGAGCAGTGTCAATAGTGTTAATCCCTAATGACAGCTCACTTCACCTAAGTTCTCACGGTGAGATTTTTACAGAATAGCACTGCTGTTATGATTTATGTCCGATTAACGCTGAATTTTCATTACTGTGATTGGTCTTAACCAGACTGAACGGGTGCCAATGTTGCCGTTTTTAATTGGATTTACAAACGTGACACATGTCTTGTCGACTATTTCAATCACAAATTCACACCCCAGTTTCCTCAAAACGCCACTAAGCCAAGACATTGACAAGTACCCGTCAAGGTACCCGTCCTTCCGCCCCAGTTAAACACTATGGTTGGCGCGATAGAAATGTTTATATCTATGGTTGCGCCCCACTAAGATACGGATGCAGATAATATAACCAATCTTATCACTGATGATACATCGTGTGTCATAATCATAACTGTTTCTGTATTTATTTAGCTGTTATAACATAACACTACAACTTTAACTTGTTGAGCCGAACTAAGCATCGTTTGTACCTACATTTGTATAGGACGTACAAAAACTGTCAGTCCCTAGATTTTTTTTCTACGGCAGATAAAATTGATCATTTGTCTACTGATAGATCAAAAGTACCTATGTTTAAAATTCTCGTACAATAAATTGTAAAACATTTTAACCAAGACGCCCCTTATTGACATTGATTGTAATTAAAAACTAATAAGTATAATGCAATAAGTGACTATCGCAATGTTTGATAGTACTCCGCATCAGTCGTGACAAACAAATACGCGACAAATGTTAGGGCGATAGTACGTTATGTCGACCATCACTGGTGTGACAGCACATCATCCGTGCGATTCTGTAACCATCTCACCGTGAAAGCTTGTGTGAAGTGAGCGTGTAGTGAGCTGTCATTCGCTAGGGATTGCGCTCACTTCACTTGTGATTTCACGGTGAGATTTTTACAGAATCGAACGACAGTATGACGTAAGTTAACGCGACTTATTGTTTTCTCGACAAACGACAGGACGACGGAACTTTCGCTCGACAAACATTTCTATATTTGATTGCTAATAGCAGATGTTTTTTAAGTCCCCTGTACTGTAGAAGCTATCTGAATTTTGTACGCACAACGACTGTTTCTAAGCCGACATAATGTTAAACAAATATTAAACGATATTGTATCTTTTATTTGTTTTGATATTAGCACAGTGCTGTGAAAACGCCGAAAAACAAGAATGGCACTGGTGGATGTGACCTTATTGCCTACGTTTTGAAGACATTAAATAAAAAATATGTAATCGGCGTCCTTGCTCCTGTGCTCGAGAAACTCTAGGCTGTAAACTATTTCACTATAATAAGTGTACCCTGGATTTCATGTATACTGGTTCATTGTCACGTCTGGACTTACGATTAATCAGTAAGAAACGGATTTCATGTTCATTGTCACATCTGGGCTTACGATTTTTAATAACGAAATGTTGGTACTTATTTTTTACAGGAATTTCAAATAGTAAGGAGAGTCCAGCTTATATTAACACGAAATATTTATTTATTTAGTACTTCAAGCACATAAATGTAAAGAGGCGGACTTAGTGCCATAGGCATTTTCTACCAGTCAACCTTTGGGTGATGCAGAGATAAACAGTAGTAGGTGCAATCATGAAAATTGAGGAATAAATATGAGATGTTAGATCTCATAAAACAATCCTTTTAATATTTCACTCCAGACACCAGTCTATAGCTTACATAGCACAGTGAAATGAGAATTATGAACAGTAAGGAAAGCTCAGTAATCCGACACCTCCATTGTCTGCCGTCACAATTTCCCTTCGTCCTTAACAATGTGCATAATGGAAACTGAATCCTGTGCTTTCTAAGCAAAACATTACTGTAACTTAATACGATATTATATGGGTACAGTCACGAGCATAAACGTGTTACGCTTTTGCAAAAACGAAAAAATAACCCTGTATATTTTCACAGAAAAAAGGTTTTTTTTTTAAACTGATGTCAATGCGGTTTTCTCGTGAAGTAACTTTGGTTATGATAAATTATTTATTTTCTGTAAGTAGGTTTTTACAAACACTTTTACATGTCAATCATATACATTTTTTTTAAACTAGATGAGGTCGGCGTTTCCTATCTGACTACTCTGAGAAGAAAGGCCGAAACAAACTCTAGAGGTCACAGTCTCTTTTAAAGTCCAGACATAGTCTTGGTCAGATCATATGAAGACCATGTAGATTGGTGTCTGAAATGGTCTTTTGAGTAAAGAACCACACAGATTGAGCGGACCTGTCCAGTCAGTGCACGCATTTGACAAAAATCGCATGCAGCTCAACTCAGAACTTGAGGAGCCTCACGATTCGACGAACAATACCAATGAAAGGACATTTGGGTAGGCCGGATAAATTACTCAAACTGCCAGATCATGATTAAAACTAACTAAGAAGGAAAACACGTGTGGGACGCCCCCCAGCTAGATGGACGGACGACCTAAAGAAGGTGGCTGGGGTGGACTGGATGCGGAAGGCGGAGGACAGGGTGTTGTGGCGCAGTCTGGGAGAGCCTATGTCCAGCAGTGGACTGCGATAGGCTGAGTTGATTGAAGAAGGAAAACAGAAAAAAAAAGTTAACAGTGTGAAAAAATCTCTTTCCTCTCTTTTATAGTCCGATGGAACGGGGGTACCACACCGCCAACATCCAAACTCCTAGCTATTACTAAGAAATTCTTGATGGAAAAATCCAATAACACTGCCCGACCTGGGTTAGGAAAAAGGTGTGTAATAAGGGTTTGCACACTTCATTATTTTAATCGCTTATAAGCATAGAGAATATAACCACTAGAGAGCGTATGGGCCGATTTCTTCGAAGCACACGACTCACTACTGCGGGCCGGGGGATGAGGAAGAACGCACGGCTGCAATTGGTCAGTTCAAGGTCAAGTTGCATCGTTAGGGCTGCTTTACTTCATTAAGAGAAAATAGTCGATATCGATAAAATGGATTTTAACATTATAATAAATACTAAATCAAAATCAATATAGAAATAATATTTAATCAAAATCAATCAATTACAAAAAAAAATCCCGGAAATGGACTGATCGGCCCCGGTCGGGGACAGAAAGAACTAAAAAATCCCGGAAAATACAAAAAAAAAAAAAAAAAAACCGACGAACTGAAAACCGAGGAGGTTCTCAGTTCTTCGGTATTTCTTTTTTGAAGTCGGTTAATAGTAGATAGTTATTTTATTAAAGTATGTGAATTGAATAAAAAGTGTATTCATTTTATTTTTCTCGATATCAACTTTCAGCTATTAAAGATAACAGCACTATTTTTTACGATAAACATACAAAAGGAAAGAAAGGGATAGAAGCATTAGAATCGTCTAATACAAGAACGAGACTTTTCCAAAAGACATCAACGCGCGACTCAAAAAGTGTGCTCGTTTACCCAGCCACCATTTTAAATAGACCCCTGCAGTGGCTTATAATCTGATTAAATCAAAAATAATTTTTCGTAATGTTTATGTACCGATGAAAAGTTATGTCATCCTTTTTGTAACTAGATGTCTAAGAATGTTTCCCACACCACTTCACCGCGCATGAAGGCATTTTGATGCGTTATAATTGCATAAACGTTATAAAAAAATTATATTAATTTAGCGTGCACGCAGGTCTAACACTTGGACACAACTAAAATTGCTACTAGTACCGTAGCCTATACATAGGCGACAAAATACTAATAGTTTTCGTGCGTCGGGGCACTGTATACGCAGTCAAGTGGTTATATATGTCTTTGCTTATAAGGATATCGCTTTGTAAAGGACATCACCCATTCTGGGATATTTGCATTCCTGGCCGGCGACTTTTTATTTTGTATCCAAGTCACCGAAAAAAATGGGTGATCGCCTTTGCTAAGTGCACACATATTTGTGTCCGTAGCTGTACCTGCATAGTATACGTATTCTCACGAGGGCAAAGGCCTTTCAATGTTGAGTAGACACTTTAATCTCGCCTTGCATATTTTATCTGTATCGATAAAGCATTCTTGAGTAAAAGCCAGTAAATGTACTTTATGTATCGGTTACAAAGAATTTCTCTTTGTAATAACCCTATACCTGTCCTTAGGGTTCGCACTCGTGTAGATTTTATTTTTTAGTGTTGTTAATTATGAAATCTGAAACTTAAGGGCACACCGAGTTTCTAGCGCTAATCGATTTTAGGTATTCTATGCGCTCCGTGTATGTGTGCGTGAGGCACACCGGCAAGAGAGCGAACGGCTAGACAGATAGGAGCACTGCGCCGATCGCGCGCCGCGTGCGCCGAGCCCTGCGCCGATCAACGCGCGAGGTGCTACCAATATTTACAAAATTAAACAAAAAAAAGATTTAAAATACTTTTATTGGAAATATACAATTTTTTTAATTTATAATCTACCGTCGTTAGGTGGGTATATAATCTATGATCAGATCAATGAAAAATTAATATTAGATATTTAGTCGAATAATACTCAGTTAGTTACCTTTTATGATAATATTCTAATTTTTAAGTACAAGAGAAACTTAAAACTAATTTCAATAACGTAAAATAACTTATCAGCTAAATAAGTAGGGTAAAAATCCCAGTAGTCGACCTTCTATTTTCAATTTCAAATTGTTTATTCTTCAAAGTAGTTTCAGTAAACTACTTTTGTTAGTACGTAAGGTTCGACTTTTAATTCCATTCTTGACACTTGACAGTTCAAAGAAAAATAATGTTACATGTTTTCGTGTTTTGAAGACAAGCTATTAAATTTAAGTAAGTTTTATTAAATTTAAGGCAGATTCTATTGAATTTCTGATAATGAAGTTACACGGTAAGTACTTTGTTCGTTATGGCAAGACGTCACATAGAAAACTAATGTGATAGCGCCGACTTCTGGATAACATGTTTCAGGAATAAAGAAGCTAGCAAAATTGTTATTTACGATACCAACGGTTAGTATATAGTTATTTAAAACTTTTTAGTGAATCTCTGCTGTTACATTTGAAGTCGGTTACAATTTTTTTTAAGTTCATCAACTATTTTATAATTTTTTCCACTTCGCTTCTGGTATAACAGTCGCGGAAGGCATAGATTTTTTTCGTTTTACTGTTTTTTTGTTGTCTATTGCGTCTAAAATATATTGTGGCTCACGAATTTCCATTTTTCTGTCCAGCCTTGAATCAATTATTTCTGGTAGAAGGCAATCAAAGTAAAATGTCAGACTTTTACTGACTAAAACCCACCCGTGTTCCTTCAGTTGCCTGTGCCAAGGGAAATGGTAACTCTTTCGAACAATCCGCGACCCTGGCAGGCATCGGCCCTAGCGGACCCCGTCAGTTACTGCTGACATCTCTTTGAGGCGCGCGTGGAACACAACGCGGCGTCGACCCGGGCCTGGTCCTTACCGGACGGCGAACTGCCCATTGCTCACCGCTCGCAAGCCCGCGCCTACGGTGGCCGGGAGTCGGCTATTGACTCCCGACGCCCAAGGCGTCTCCTGTGGCGACTAGGGGCGTGAGGGCGCAAAGATTGCCTCTCCCTCACGCGTTCCGCCTCCTCCTTCGCAAGCATTACTGCTTCGCAGAAGGAGGTGACGGCTTCACATGCACTCTCGCTCCGTACCATGGCCTGGACCAGGGCCGGACGCGAGAGATCGCCGCCGTGAGGACGCGGCGGTGCTCCGCCCAAGCCGGGCAGACCTCCATCGTGTGCTCCACCGTGTCCTCCGGGCGATCCACACAATGGTGACACCCGGGCGTTTCCTCCCGCCTTATACGGAACAAGAACCTCCCGAAGCAGCCGTGTCCGGTGAGGACCTGCGTCAGGCGGAAGGTGAGGACGCCGTGGCGCCTCTCTAACCACTCCTCAAAGAGGGGACTTACCGCCGCAATTGTGGCTTGCCCAGCACTGGGTTGGGACAAACGCGCTCTCCATGTCGCCATGAGATCCCGCCTTTTGTGCTATGCCTTCCCTGACTGTTATGTCTTTAGCCGAATACGGACACTTAACTTCAATAATTTTATCACCTAATAATCCGTCTGGAATTGCCGCCAAAAACGGCAGTTCAGGGTACACAAATCCTTTTCTTTTTTCTCCGACTAATTTAAAATAATTGAAGTTACAACCTAATGGAGAGTTATGGTGTGAAATTTCTTGCAACTGTTCTAATAAATACATAAAATCTACAACTCTATTTCCACTTATTCTGATCTCTTCCAGTTTTTCTTCTGGTTCTATTGTGTAATAATCTTCTTCTGAATCTGAATCAGCTGGCGAATGATGTGTAGAATGCTAAAAGGTAAAAAAATTGTGATATTAAATCAAATAAAAAAATATCCTATTTCTCCAGCGTAACTATTTGTTAAAATATCGTAAATAGATAGATAAGTGACAACTATGTACCTACTTTTAATAACTGGGTATAATAAGTAGGTAGGAAGATTACACTTACGAAGCTACATTCTCTTTATCCTCAAAATGTTCTATCTGTAGTTGTCTTTCTCTCTCGGCATCAGATGATTCAAATTGATTTTGCTGTGAAATGTCAACAACTGGTACATTTACCCTATAAATAGAAAACAATAATACATAATGATTCAGATTTCAGTAGATTTAATCCGTGATCCGTGATTTGGAAAATATGTTGTCGATCTGTGATGATTATGCACGGATCGACAACATATTTTTCAAATTTCGAAATGAATAGAAAAAAATTACGAAATTCACAGACGGTCATCGAACCTTGACACTGAGCACTTACCGAGTCTTCAGTATAAAAAACATTGTCCACTTAGTATGGGACTTTGGCTCGGTGTGAACAGACACTGTAAGTATAAATATAATACAGGTCTAATAGCTAATTCCAGTAGGGAAGAGAATATTGTAATAAGATTGTATCATGATGCTTGTAAGACTTGTTTTGCTTACTTGCTTTTTTTTTTTAAATAAACACATTGTATTCATACATTTTGTTATTATTCTGACTCATATGTTAGTAATATGTTGTCTAGAAACTGGGCAGGTGGATATATATTATTATCTTGGTACCTTACCCAGCTTGAAAACCAAATCATAGTCATCTCATGAGCGCAGCAACCCACTGTTCTTCGGTCCACTATACAATTGCAGCAATAGGTACTGCTTGATTGAATTTCGTCCCTGACTGTTATTTTCGTGTAATATATACACGCATGCGGTATCAGTGTCCATTTTCAAAAACAATACTTGCAAACAATAATAAGAGTAAAACGAGCAAAACAATATTCGATAGAAACAAAGTCATGACATGACAAGTGACTTGAAGTGACAACTCACATTATGTCAATGTCAGTTGTCACTTCAAGTCTTTTTTTTAATAATCGATTTGTATTAGATTAAAAATCGAATTTAATGACCAACTACGATACTTTTATTTTCCAATTATATGGATAAAACATGTTTGAGTGAATGTACGTGATTACAAATAACAGCTTTAATTGACTGTAGACTCTAAACTCTTATAAGAATGAGGAGGACTTAGTAAAACGTAAAAAATAACAATTAGAATCGATTTATAAATTATTATTTTACAAATGGCAACACCGTGAAGGTCGAGTACTGTCAATATGTCGAAGAGTAAAACAATTTCAGTACTTACTTTTAAAATACACTATTCGTGGGCGCAACTTGATACAAAAAGTTAGAATAAATAAGCGTCTAAAAACAAAACATGATTTTTGATTAAGTTGTTTCTTTTCGAGCATCGTGTCCACGCCAAGCCGAGAATGGACAATTTCCTTTGGCTGATTGAGTTAGTGTCAGCAGATACTAGAAAGTAGGTAGGTACTGTACTGAGTATAGGTACTTACGAAGCAACAGGAGTATTCTCTTTGTTTTCAACATTCTCAGCCTGTACTTTTCTTGCTCTAAAAGATAAATTCAATTGTTTTTAAAATACCCATAAAAAATAACACCACTTAGTAAATAAGTAGGTAAGTATACGAGTTTTACTTACTTCATTTCTTCATGCAAGCGTTTAGCATTGGTTTTTCGCCAACCCCTTCTCTGTGTTGATTTCTTTACTTTGTTCCCCATTTCAAATACGCTACAATTAATTTTCAAACAATTTTCTTCGTTACGTTATTAAATCCGTGCGTAAGCGCAAGCGACACAAGCTCTCCGTCCGAATCCGATGGCCGACGCAGGACTAAAGCGGACAGGAGGGCGGCGCGACGGCTCTGCATACGCTGGGCGAAACTCGCGCGAGTTTAGGTATTTCCTTCTTATTGTTAAACAAATACACATTTTGAAAATGTAAAGTGTATACGTTATATAAAAACATGTAGTTTTGTTATTATTCAAAAACTGATAACCTTCCGCGAAGTATTCACGCCGTACTAAGCGTTTGTTGTGTTTTTTAGAGATAACTTTGTGAATTTATTCTATCGAGCCAACTTTATCAAATCGTGTTTCCATCGTGTATACTGCCTAGTATATATGGCCAATAATACCAATTTATTTCCTTAGATTTTAATTTAATTGTTTACTACTTCAAACAACCGTTATAAAAACGCGTTTTTGTGTATAAACAGCTCGGTGCCCCGTTAATAGTTAAGTGAGTTTTCTTGTTGCTATAATCCTTGATATAAAATGTGGAAGACTGCAGGCATATAATGTGTAATGTACAATGTGGAGTAATGTAGCCCTGATAGTTTTTTAACACACTTTTATATCTTTTATTGTTTGTTTGTTTGTATGTAACTGACTCGTTTGGGCTCGATTTTGCCCCACTTTAAGAGATTAGATTTACTTTAAACGTTGTAGACTTATCAACGACCGACGACAATACAATATTTGGTAAAAAAAAGTTGAAAAAAACTAAAAAACACGCTTTAATAGCAAATCGAACTAAAAATCAGATAATAACTTTTAATTTAAAATTCTAAAATAAAAATAAAGTTATGAAAAGAAAATTAATTTCATTGTAAAAAAGCGTGGGGTGCTCGATATTGATTGTAGTAAATATTATATAATTAGTAGTTATTTGTAAACGTAGAGTTAATATAGAAATATGATAAAAAGCACCCCACGCTTTTTTACAATGAGATTAATTTTATTTTCATAACTTTATTTTTATTTAAGAATTTTATTAAAAAAGTTATTTTCTGATTTTAGTACGATTTGCTATTTAAGTGTTTTTTTTATTTTTTTGAAACTATATTTTGTTATGTATTTTTTTTGAGCACTATGCGAAGTGATTGAAAAAAAAACAAAAATTGATAAACAATTTTGAACCGTAAAAAAATTCACTGATATTCTCAGGGTTAAAACGTTAGGAAATGACATTGCCCACGCCCCTATTCGATTTGATCCATACTTAAATATCCATACATAAATTGCACCAAAGACTCTCTTTAGGATGTGATGACTATGACGTATTAATCAGGGTTATTTTTATTTTTTATTCTAATTAATTTGAATGAGTGTTAGGGTTTCTGAATTAGCTATTTTCAGATTCCAGACGTATTGAGGTCATTATTATTTTCAATAATTTACTAAACAATATTGAGTTGACATTTTAATCTCGCCTTGCATACCTAGCTTACTTATAGGAGTATCAATAAATCATTCTCGAGTAAGAGGTACTTTATGTATCAGTTACAAAGTATTTATCTCTGTGATAACCCTTAGCCTGTCCTAGGGTTCGCGCTCACGTAGGTTATATTCAGTATTGTTAATTGTGAAATCTGATAATTAGAGACGTTTCTTGCTACTAATTCCACCTATCGCCAACCCGTCTTGAGCAATGTGGTGATCAATGCTCATCTCTTCTGTGTATGAGAAGAGGCCTATGCCCTGCAGTGGGACTATAACGGGCTGATATTATTAATCAGAGACCTTTGAAATTAACCTCGAAGCGATTGTTATCCCTTAAATGCATAATGTTGCCATATGGCAACAAAGCACGTCATTTAATTTTTTTAAGAATGTGATAGCTGTGAGTTTCTGAACGCACCTCTTTTTGTCAAAACAATATATATACTCTATGAATATTAATATTATTGTATAATTATTATATATTTATTATCTAAATTCTATAGATAAATACCTATACAATAGCATTTTTTGCAATACGATAAAATAAATCATGCATTTAAGGGTTAAACATGTAAAAAATGTGTTTACCAAAAACCTCTTTCTTCTCGTTGTGATAGCCCTGCATCGTTCAGATTTATTTAAAAGCGAATCGTGGTTTCTTACCTAGTTTTTATCAGATTCCAGACGCATTGGCGTCGTTATTTTTTTTTTTTTTTAATAAATTATTAATGCAATAAAATATAGGTACTTAACGATCAACTGACATATATTACCTTCAACAATAACAATAGCGATAAAGATAAAAATGATAGCAATAATAAAACATTTATCGTAGGCTCGCCATTTTACTTAATAAAGAAATATCAATGTATTTAAAATGCTAATTATAACGCAGTAATTACTCAACAAAGCAATTACACCGTTTCTCGACCAATCAACATTTGAACTAGTATTAATGCATGCACATAGTCATGTATACGAGCTAACGGACTACCCAAGGTCCAATATATCTTGAATTACGGCGAAAATCGGAACTAAATGTGAAAATGAAGTGAATTTGACCAAGCAGCGCCAAGGCGTAATATCAAGATATCTGGTCACCCTGCACTTGCGCATTCATAATTTTAATATATCACTATTCTAGTTCACACTGGTCCTTAATAAATAAAACATTCATTTAAGCGTTAGTTATTTGCAAACTACTTACGCAGTAGAGCAGTAAAAAGCAACATTTCAATTATTTTAGTCTTTTGGCAATATCTTTATATTTCTTCGAAATAAATTTCGCATAAAGAATCTTCGCATTTGCTAATTCTATCACCGGCCTGACCTTTAACGTCAAACACCACAAAGATACACATTCTCAAACGCAGTACATTTCGCCCATCCAAACAAGAATTCACACAAACAAATCACATGAATCTCATACATACATTTGTAAGCCACACACACGATGTTTCACAATGTAAGTCTGGAATCTAAATTGTGCTTATTTTATAGGAAATGTAAAACGATTTGCCGTGAGGTCTGCGAGGATAGACCACCCTGGATTTTCTTGTAGATATTAACAGTTTCGGATAGCTTGATGTGCTGGCGTCTGTACCTACCTACTTATGTCAAAAAATCTTTAGGTCACGCGTTGCGCAGTATTAGTTTAAATTATTATTTCGGATTACATTTTAAGCATTTAAAGAAATGAGGACCGTTTAAAAAAAAAGAAGTTTTTATTGTGACGTACTGCATTTGTTCTGTTGCGCCGTCACTGATGACGTTACTTTCAATACTGGTTTCATCTGAACTACCTATTTAAATATAATTAAAATCCTTATTAACGAAAACGTTCAGGTGCTTTCCATAACGTAGTCTTTGTGTGACAATCCTTAGCGATGTCTCCATCATTCATCGTCATCGTTCATTACTCATCTTTCGAACGTAACCTCAAAATATTAAGTAGATATGGTAAATAAATAGGAATTGCGGGAATCCATTTAAATAATAGTTAGCAATTTAGGAAGGACATTAAGTTCTCCTCCAAATACACTAGGTTTGGTTGTGACAGCGGACTTTTCAGTTGGTGCAGGGCATCCTATATTTGATGGCATTCATTTCGCGGATCGAAGCTGTATAAAATAAACTAATTCATGTTCATATACTAATTTTACATTACTAGGAAAGCGAAGTAAAAAAAAAAAACAGAAGATCTAGGATTCAAGTACAAATGACACAAATTCTAACAAACAACACAAAAACATAATTATATAACAACAGCCGCTGTAATTACAAAACGATGAGCTAGCAACAGTTGTTCTAATGATTACCATCGATGAACATATGAACAATGTATTAGCATATGTTTAACCTTTGTTCAACAAAACTGACGTGACTCATATACTCATATGCCGTAAAATTATGTGGGTACGCTTTATTTCCCCTTTTGTTCACACTGTTGCATATATCGTGGTTTGTGAATCGGAGACTATAAGTATGGATACTTGCATATTTACAGCAGTCGACAATGAAGCTCGATTTGAACACAATATTGTATGTATGAAAGAAAAAAAGAACAACGCTAGACTAGACACAGTTCGTGAAACATTAAATTCAAATAACAAAATAATGTACTGTCAAATAGGGAATGAAAAAAAAAAAAAAAAAAACAAGAAATGGCTACGAACGATATCGGAGACCTACTTTCAATCCGTAGAAAATGCTGACAATAATAACAGTAATGAACTGAAAACAACTCAAAATGAAATACGTACTGATAGCTATTAGCAGACACTAGAAGAATAAACTGTATGTTTAGCACCATCAACCAAAAGTGGGAAAAAAAACTTATAATCATCTTACGAAACAAGATTTGATTTTTACTCATAAAGAAACAGTCAACCATCCATCATACCAACGTCATAATAACCTGATACGCTTTTGTTTTCCAAATCCCATAACTTCACGGAAACAAAGCAATGTCGGACGTGAAAACAAAATAAATCAAACAATATAACATGGCAACAACAAACAAACAGATTTAATATTTATAACAAACAGATTTCATTGTACTTTTTACACGAACCAGTCGAATAACTGATCTGAATTATTCCAAGGTCGCTATGGAATGCTCATGATAGAGACGTTTAACGTATTGTTATCTTTTTGTTCGATTTGTGAAGGAAAACCTTCAAAGTCCTTCGCGCTGGGGAAAAAAATAAACGACGCAGTTTTACTCTGTGGAGTTAAATCTACGATCATAATATCCAGAATTTTCAAAGATACGACGTACGAAGCAGCTTAATCATGGAGTATCTTGTTCATTCCTCTCCATATGAAACTATAGTTTGTAACGAGGAATCAGCTTCAACTTTCTGACTTGTTGACAATTCCAAAGAACCTGTAGATGGATTATTTGAAATAAATGCTATGACTGCTTTAAGAACAATCTTCCGTCACCCACATCATTTTTAGGGGTCCGTACCCAAAGGGTGCCAAAGGAACCCTAATATTAGTAATGGGGTTAGGGGTAGTAAAAGACAGGTCAGCAAACATAGCCTTTTCCAAACTATATTCAGGTTGGTTTCCAGTCTAACCGCATGCAGCTGAATACCAGTATTTTACACGGAGCGACTCCCAATCTGACCTCCACAACCCAGTTACTGGGTAATACGATACCCCTTGGTAAGACTGGTTCTCAAACTTTCGGGTTTCTGACTACCCGTAACTAACGATTGTCAAAAATCCACGAATGACAGCCGGTACCGACGGCTTAACGTATTTTCTGAGGCACGGAGAGATCTCGGTATTTAAAGATGGTCACCCATCCAAAGACCAACCGCGCCAAGCGTAGCTTAACCTGATGGATCGACCTGTGCGGCTGTTATTATTTAGCCACGGGCCCCCCGTTAAAATTTTTACAGTGTGTATTTCTATTGACGTTCTAACAACTAATAATAAAAATAAAATAAAGTTAACAAAAAATTACAGGTCTCCATACAAGAAACGTGTTTATTCGGCGTTTTTGCCTTGTGGTACGGAACCCTTCGTGTGCGAGTCCAACTCGCACTTAGCTGCAGAACTCTAGAACGCTAACATATTTTATAATTTCAGTTTCATTATGACAAAGACATGGCGTTTAATCAGCAAAAGCATAACCAGTCCTTCAGTGTTAATATGTGAAGTGGTGTTACACAAAGCGAAACTTCTCCCCTTGAACATTTCAACTTTAGAGATGGCGAGTATTCGATGTGTTTCGATAACTTGTGTCGATGTTTTTCCATCGAACTGTCGTAAAAAATAAAAACTAAAACAGAACTGATCACAATGCATTAGCATTAGATATTCATCGTGTATATTTATTTATAGACTGAAAATATGCAGTCTTAAAATACATTTTTATATGTACAGGTGATGACTTCACTTCGGTAGTTTCCTTCGGTTTACGGAACAAACAACGTTTACTCGGAAAATAGACGCAATTAAGCATACTTAAGAAGTTATGAACCCATGAATATCTGTTGTGTAGTACTTCATTGCAGGTGACTAGGAAGATCCTTGAGGTCAGTAGGAAGTAAGTATAAGTGGTTTCGACATAAAGACACATTCTGCATCTACTTCATGCACACAACTTCATATATTTGTCCTCCAAGCTAATACAGGTCGGCACACTTGGATTTAAAGGCGATTTTCCTATGTTTTGTCGTAAGTTTTATTTATGTACAGTGCGTAAGAACATAAAACTCCGATGTGGGTGCTTGATACAAATGTGAGAACTCATAGTTTATATGCAAATTATGTATACGGAAAAGTGTATATAAATATTCTGATTTCACATATTCATACATATGTTTTTTAATTTTCTCGATACGTAACATGGAATTTTATCTAAGATGGCGCAACACTGGTCGTTCAAACGTGCATTAAGCCCTCTACAGACATTCAGTTGCAAGTACCAGAACATTTTGTATATCCATAAAACGCGCCCGTATTAGGTCAAGCGTGTGTAAAGAGCTTTTCGTAAGCTTGTGGCTAGTCCAAACCTCTTTGAGTCGGCCTTTTTCTTGGTAAACTCATAGAACGTTTTATTCGCTGTTTATTGTACGTGGTTAGCCTGAGAAAGTTGTTGGCAGACATTTTTGGACGATTAGAACTTCAGTCCAGACGGGTCCAGAGGCAAAAAATTGGTACAAAAAGTTTATAAAAATAAAATTAATAAAATGGAAAAAATCCCATTTTTCTACTACGAGTACTTATGTAAAAGTGACTGACGTCTCTTTAGCGTGAGCCACACTATAATATAATATCATATAAATAGGAAAAGAAAAGGTAAAGATATATTTAATTTTACTTAGAAACATAAAGTTTATACATTATACATAGAGTTAAACATATTTCTAGGACTTGTATTTTTAGAAAATAATAATCCTGTAAGATCTTACCGCAGTGGAGGTAAATATTAAAACAAAAAAAAAAAGACATAAACCATGGGAATCAGCAGCCTAATTGTGTAACACACTATTACTCTAAATTTGAATCATTTTGAAGCATAATGCTAATCCATTGCTCCATATGTTTGAAAAATGTGTCTGCTCAACAACGTAAATAACGCAATGAATGTTGTTGAACTGTCAAAATGAAACCCATTGCTACTGATAGTGTGTTACGCAATTAGCCTGCAGTTTATTACAATAAATGAAAACCAGTTATTTTAAGCTTCAAATCAAATCGCAACCGACATCTTGTCAATTAAAGTTATTTAAATACGTGATCACCTATTCATAAAAACACGTAGGTACCTAAATGTTTTTATAACCATCGCAGGTTCAAAGCCACTTGATCGAAAGCAACAGTGAGGCTGAAGCAAGACCGGTTTGATACTCTATTGCACGCCGGACCGAAGCGAATGGGAGAATCAAAAGATTCAAAACTTTATAATGGATGTTAGGAGAAACGTTATTTTTAATCTTGTAAGAAAACCCCAGGTTAGTATTGAGTAACATTTACTTTGATCTAGCAGAAGGAAAAACATCGTGAGGAATCCTGGACTCTTCAATTTTTCATTACCATGTTTCTCAGCAATACTTAGAAAACATTTACGCTTCAGTCTCATTCAGAAACTATATACAACGTGTAACGTTAAATGCGCAAAACCTGAAAATAGTTTGATCAGAATAACGAGCAGAATTAATTGAAACACTTTTTAATGTAGGTCACATTTTTCAAAAAATCTTCATTAAAAACGTTGCCGTGTCTATTTATTAATAGGCCAAGCAAGCCAAGGTCAGCGCGGCGCAGCGGCCCGGTGACGACTCCTCCCTCGATAAAGCGTCGTCGCAGACGCAAGAAACGATCAGAATGGCCAGTAAAACTAAAACAGCACATAAAACCTTTACAATTTTTTAACGACCTATCTTGTCTGTGAAATAGGTCAATTGAATTAAAAATCAGTTGGGGTGTCTGAGGTTTTGCGCATTTAACTTTACACGTTGTATAATTTGTTCTAGACGTATTTATGCCCACATCAAATCTGAGCAAAGCTTTCAGGCTGCCCTATTCAGATTAATAATTACAAATATATGAGGCTGACTTTTGTAGTTAAGTACTTACCTACAGTCCGTGGTCCGGCCGTCGAGAGAATGCGTGCCTAACTCCTGTCAGTGCGACCATTCCAGTAACCAGGGCTCGGAAACCGGTTGAAATTCTTAACCGGTTACGGTCATTGACCCCAAACCGAAATCGATTTAGGTTAAGGTTTGCACTTTACCGGTTTTTACCGGTTTTTGCGGGAAACCGGTTTTTCATGAATTTTGGTTTTGAAAGTGAAAATTAACCGGTTAAACACCCCCCGCCCCCTAACTAAGCAAGTCGCAACATGAATCTACCCGCACCATTTAAGTTCTCCGGTTGTATTTGACGTCCTCAGATCAAACATTTTTTTTCCTAATGTTTTCTGGGGTACTAAATGTACTAATGTCACTATAACTTGTTGGAAGTGTTAAAAAAGTAGACGAAAAATATTTACGACTTACGGAATTAACCGGTTAATTTGGGTGTCAAAACCGTTTGTGCTTATGTAACCCGTAACCTTTGTCATTTGGGTTACATATGAACAGTTCACTTGTTTAACCGGTTAATGAGGGAACGATATATTTACCGGTATTTCATCGAAATTAACCGCTCTTTTTAAACCGGTTCAGAGCCCTGCCAGTAACTCATAAAGATCAACTTCGTAAAACACGTATTCGTTTGTATGAAACTGACAGATGTCAAGAACGTATTCTCTCGTCGACGGTCGAACTATAAGTTGGTAAGTCTCTTTGAGAATCGTAATTTGAAACACTGATACTAAAGTAAATAATACTAGAAAAGAAAGAAAGAAAGAAAAATCCGTTTATTAATTATTAACACATTAAAACAGAAAACAAAGACTATAATGCCAAATGGCCTCAGCTCAGCATAATGTCAGATGACAACACAGTGTGTATCACCTGACGCTGATTTCACGAGTGTCATACGCTGGAATAACAAACACATAGGGAAGTGTGTGTCCGTTATAATCAATTAAGAGAATAAATTAAATATGATAATATAGAAAAGCTCATACAATATCAAATAAAATGTTGTGGCATACATGTGTGTGTGTGTGTGTGTGTGTGTGTGTGTGTGTGTGTGTGTGTGTGTGTGTGTGTGTGTGTGTGTGTGTGTGTGTGTGTGTGTGTGTGTGTGTGTGTGTGTGTGTGTGTGTGTGTGTGTGTGTGTGTGTGTGTGTGTGTGTGTGTGTGTGTGTGTGTGTGTGTGTGTGTGTGTGTGTGTTGTATTGTGATACTAATAATACTATGTGTTTACATCCAAGAGGAGCTCGTGGCTCACGTATAACAACAGCCGCACGGGTCGATCGAATGTTAAGCTATGCTTCCAGCGGTCGGTCCGTGGATTGGTGACTATCCATTCCATATCGCGACCCCTCCGTGCCTCAGAGATCACGATAAGCCGTTAGTCCCGGCTGTCGATCGTAGATCTTTGACAGTCCTTACGGGTACTCAGAAGCCCCCAACATAGTTGGGAAAAGGCTAGGTAGACTGACATTTGTTTGCATCCTTTCGTGTCGGCAAAATCGAACGCCATATGTCGCGGTAAAAATATACCATGTGTAGTTTAAACTCTAGCCGTATTTTGCCTAAACTAAAAACTAGCAAAGAGAAAATTTAAATAAACTTAATTACAACATTTGTAAGCAATCGGAACGAATTAACTTGACATTTTCAGTTATGTTGAAACAACGGTCGAAACCAAATTTAAATTGTTTATTTTGATTCTTATGTAATCTACAACTCTACAATGTTTAATTTCAATACTAGCTTCTACCCGTGACTTCGTTTGCGTGGACTTCAGAATTGGGTCCAGAGAGTCCTGTGTGTATAAACTATCTGTGTGTCATCCAAATCCGTTCAGCCGTTTTTGCGTGATTAAGTAATTTTCACATTTATAATATTAGTAGGATAGAATTTGTGCAATAAGTCTTGATAAAAATTGCAGCGTCTGCGTAGCGTCGTTTTAGCCCAAATATCGGACCTGGATTTTATCGCGCAATGGATTTTCAACTATCGGTGTAGAGCCGAGCATTGGGAATCCAACAGAGTGCACCCCAGCGCCTCAAAAAACACACCGTCGGATTTTCAACTCTCGTAGCAAAGCAGTACGTTGTAAATCCAGTGCGCGAAAGAATCGCCGCGGGAAAAACGCACCCGTGCGAACCTGGGCTTAGTCCCGAAGAAATCAAAATCAAGTCATTTATTCAAACTAGGCTGAGAATCAGCAGTTTTCGGACGTCAAAATTAAAAAAGACAGTCTCCCAAAACGCCCGCCCTTCACCACTTCCTAGTGCTTTCGTTGGGGAGAAGAAGTGGCGCAACAAACTTCCCAGCAGCACAGCTGTCTGTTCAGTTAGAAAATACTTGAAATAAAACCCATTTTAATAACCACAAAAACTGTTAATCTGGTCAACGAAAAACATTATTAATTATGAAAAGTTATGACCGTCATCGCTCTACGTCAAAGACCTTTTCATTAAAAAGATTAAATAAACCATACTGAGTTCACAGACAGTCGAAATAAAGACTGTTATTAAAATATTTCCATTTTGTTTAGCTCAGCTTCATATTTTGCAACAGACGTAAATAATCTAGAAGACAAAATTAAAGGTTTTGTCTGCAAAGTGCGTCAACGGATGTCCATATCGCTAAAATCATTTGTTTAATTTGTTTAGGTGATCATTTTATTTTATTCAGTGTTCGGAAATATTGTCGGAAACTATCATCTGCCTAGCCTTTTCCCAACTATGTTGGAGGTCGGCTTCCAGTCTAACCGGATGCAGCTGATCATCAGTTTATTACATGGAGCGACTGCCTTTCTGACCTCCAAAACATAGTTATTGGGTGATATATTACGATACCCTTTGGTAAGACTGGGATTCTTAGTAACCGTAACGACTGTCAAAGATCTACGAATGATAACCGACCAACCGAGAAACGAAGGGGTTTTGACATGTAATGGATGGTCACCCATCCATGAACTGATGGCGGCAAGCGTAGCTTAACTTTCGATCAACCCGTGCGGTCGCTGTTACGTAGTCAGGAGACCCCCGAATAAGGATGTAAGAAACCAATAGCCATAAAATTTGCAGGTGCTAAGGTTTAAGGCTCCCGCAGACAAGCGCGACGCGACAGCGCGACGCGACACTAGTAGAACAAATTCTATGAAAACTTCGTGGAATTTTTTCTACCAGAATCGTGTCGCACCGTCGCGTCGCGCTTATCTGCGGGAGCCCTTAACGTTTAATTATACGAGTACACTCACGTAACGAACATTCATTCGAAATGTTACACATATTAAAGTGTTGGCTCATGAAAATGTAATAAAAATGCTTTTTAATGTGCGTGCTAACAGCTCACAAATATGTACGTGGGCAAGGTATGATACATCATCTGCATTATGCCCTTTGGCTAGAATACCATTAACATTGACCAATGAAGAAGAATGCATAACCAGAAAGCGACCCCAAAAAAACCCATAAAGCCACCTTGACCGAATTAAAGGAACTTTCAACTCTGGAAGCGACATTAATTAAAATTTTTAAGGTCGAAGCGTGCGTGCTTCGGAAGCAGTAAAGTTTTAAGGGAGTTGCGAATTTCTCGTTAAATTTAATGCGAGTCAGTACGTCTTAAAAGCCGACTTTACACGTACAAAGGGCACGAAAGTTGGTGATAATTAAGAAAATATACACTGGAGAAATGAAGTCTTGCCTGTGAACTTAATAATATTCGAACTTATTTAGAATTTAAATTATGTAACCGTTCCAAGAAATAATTAGTGAAGATATTGGAAGTTTTGTAATTGGAAATATCAAGTGGAGTAACTAACCGATATATCCCTAGAGCATTTTCTTATAAAACGTGTAACGTTAAATGCGCAAAACCTGAAAATAGTTTGATCAGAATAATGAGCACAATTAATTGAACCAATTTTTAATATAGGTCACATTTTTCAAAAAAAATCTTTTTTAAAAACGTTGCATTCGTGTCTATGTATTAATAGGTCAAGCAACCCAATGTCAGCGCGGCTCAGCGGCCCGGTGACGACTCCTCCCTCGATAAAGCGTCGTCGCAAACGCAAGAAACGATCAGAATGGCCAATAAAACTAAAACAGCACATAAAACCTTTACAATTTTTTTAATGACTTATTTTCTCTGTGAAATAGGTCAATTAAATTAAAAATTAGTTGGGGTGTCTGAGGTTTTGCGCATTTAACGTTACACGTTGTAGAGACAACTTCGAATAGTGGTTCGAAATCTCTCAATTAACTAGAAAGCCATTGCTCGTGATGGCTAAATTATAACAGCTGCTCGGGCCGATCGAAGGTTAAGCTACGCTTGCCGAGGTCGGTCCGAGGATGGGTGACCATTCTTAACACGTTCACTGTCCAGCCATGATTTCGAATGCAATTCACTTCAGATCCATAATGGCCATAAAAGTAGGAGGAACCCTTTAACCCCCATTTTCAGTGACCCAAATGTATGGCGTGGACGCTTGTTCCAACCCAAAATGACCCACATGTGGGTCAGACAGTGAACGTGTTAACATATCGAGACCCCTCCGAACTCCGAAAAGCACGTTAAGTCGTTGGTCCCAGCTGTCAATCGTACATCTTTAACAGTCGTTACTAGTAGACAGAAGCCCGAAAGTCTTACCAAGGGGCATTGTGTAATCCAGAGTGGAGGTCAGGCAGGTAGTCGCTTCATGTAAAATACTAGTACCTATTCTGCTGGATTCAGTTAGACTGGAAGCCGACCCCAACATAGTAGAAAAAGCTAGGTAAATTGAACTAGAAAGCTATTGTTAAAATTACATCAGAACTGTGGCACCAATTAAAATAGCTCGAAATCAAACCGTAGCAAAAGGAAGGAGATTATTTAAAAGTCGAAGGAAATGTTAGTCGTATACGTACATACGCATCCCTTTCGAAACTTAGTTTACATTAAAGGCTGATGTACACTGGCCAGCTGGGTCAGCCACCGGCAAATTAGCGGCTGAAGTTTTTTCTGTGCTTGTATTTTGCGACTGCAATGGCAGTCGACAGGCGCGTGGAAAAGGGAAAGGGAAGCTTTTTCCCAGCAGTGGGATCATCATCATTTCAGCTGAAAGACGTCTACTGCTGGACATAGGCCTCCCCCAAGTACCTCCACGTCAACCGGTTTTGTGCTTCTTGCATCCAAAGGGTTCCTGCGGGCTTCAGAAGGTTGTAGGACCACCTTGTGGGAGGTTTTCCAACGCTACGTCTTCCGGTACGCAGGATACGAGTATAGCAGTATACAAGTTCAACAAAATACCTGTCCACGAATGACTATTATTTTGGAACAGTTATCCTGGTTTCTGAGGTCTTATTAACTATTGATTCAACAAAGTCATAATTTTTTGCGAAATTCCACTCATGATTGGATTGTTCAGAAAGGAATGTTTTCTAGATATTGTACCAGTACCAGCACTATTGACTAAGTTAACCATCAAGCCATATAAGTAAAGAAAAAATCTATTTACATCTAACTACGTCACTTTTCCAGCCCGGATATGTAAATAAAGGTTACAAACTCTTTGTTAGCTCAACCTTCATGGAGGTTCAAACCTTTAATATGCCTTCATAACTTCATAGCAATCGAAGTCACTCCCTGTCAAGTTCAGAAACTAATAGAGTATGCGAGGTCGTTGGAGGTCGATATTACAAAGGTGGACGGAATCACGTACCTACTAGGTACCTACTCTGATAACCGCAAAGTAATGCTTAGGGCTGTTCAAAGTCCAATCCTAATTTTTATACTTTAATTAATATTTATTTTAATAATATTATTATTTAAATTAGTTCCCACCTGCGGCTTCGAACGCGTGGTAGGTCGATAAAAAGTAAGTAGTCCTTTCCCAGAGTTCAAAGTATCCCCCATACCAAATTTATCAAAATCGATCCAGCCGTTTCCGGAGATTAGCCGGAATAAACAGACAGATAAATAGACATATTTTTTTTTTAACAAATCGCACCTTCGGTAAGACAAGGGCCGAAGTGCTAAAATTTCTGAAAATGAGTTAAATATGCCAAAGTGCCTTAAAAACTAATTTCTACCTGTAGGAACAAAGACCTGAAAAATTTGAAAATTAGCACTTCGGCCCTTGTCTTACCGAAGGTGCGAAATGTTACATATGTAATTTCATGTGGATTTAGTAAAATGCGGTTATTTTGACATTACTAAAATACACTTCAATTTTATTTACTTGTATAGATATAGATGTCTATACAGATAAAATTATTTAAATTACACAATGAGAAGATAACGCGTCGTTTCAAGGTGTTCTTAAAATTTAATGAGGTTTGAAGTTACCTACATAAGGTACTTACACCCATAACGATGTTATTCAAGTGTCTCGGACAAACAATTACCCACTAAAACCCAATTCAATTACAGAAAATCGATAAAACAAATAGTCTAGCGTGCAATTTCAACGTCTGTTCTGAATAAACGGTCAATTAAAGCTGACGAGGTAACTGTCCGTACAACCCTACTGTGTAAACTATGTTCATTGTTACGTAATGTAACGTTTCAGTGAAACACTAGGAAGTAATGTAACACGATCGCATAATCACGTAGCGATTGATAATTGATACATAATACAGCAATGTCACGAATGGGGGGCTCGAGGCTAAGGGTGCGTTTCCACAGAAGCGGAGCTGGGCGAAGCGGAGCGGAGATGTGCAGGAATCGACCAATCACAATGGAAATCCTCATCGCGTCACTCGTCTGGTCTGTGATTGGACGATTCCTGAACGTCTCCGCTCCGCTCCGCCCAGCTCCACTTCAGTGGACACGCAGCCAAAGTATAATATCTGCCGCGCCGAAGGCTGGTCTCTGCTGACATTGATCGCCATGGCCGAAATTCGATCTGGAGGATTTTATTTTTATTTAATAACCTCCGCACGGATCGAAAGATCAGGTTAAGCTACGCTTGTCGCGGCCGGTGCGTGGATGGGTGACCATGCACGAAACACCTCTGAACCTCGGAAAGCACGTTATTAAGCCATTGGCCCCGGACTCCCGGCTGTCATTCGTGGATCTTTTACAGTCGTTACGGGTCATCAGAAGCCTGAGTCTGACAAACAGTCTAACCAAGAGGTATCGTATTATCCAGTAACTTAGTTGTGGTGGTCAGAGTCGCTCCATATAAAATACTGGTATCCAGCTGCATCCGGTCAGACTGGAAGCCGACCCCAAAATAGTTGGGAAAAGGCTAGGCAGATGATGACATCAATATCAATATGACATGAATATACTTGCCACACTGTATAAACGGATGCCTATAAATACACCCCACGGTATAACCACTCGGGTCAAAACCCTCGTGAAAAAAGGCGTATTATGAATTCATCGCCCCTTCATGTGGTTATTTCTGGCAAATAAACGAGATTAAATTATTAGATCTTTTGCAGAAATGGTGTCCAATTATGCAAAAATTATATACTTCAGAAAGGATTTAGTATATGACTCAACAAGACTCATACCATCACGCCTGTAATGTCATAAGGGTTAGGCAGAGGTGTACCTAAGGGGGCGAGCCAATTGCTATCAGTCGGACACATATCCGGACTCCGGACTTTGCTCAACCTGGGAATCCAACCCCGGACTTCGCTCAACCTGGGAATCCAACCCAGGACCACATGCTCATACGTAGCTCTTGCGACGACTAGACCAAAGATACAATAACTACGTAATACTCGTACTAACTATAAAGATGAAGAGTTTGTTTGGTTCAACGCGCTAATCTCTGGAATATTGTCAGTCGGATTTCAAAAATTATTGTTTCATTTGATAACCCAATTCTTGAGGAAGGCTATTTAAGGGGTTTTAGCGTGATCGCTTAGGAGCCAAGCAAAGAGAAAAGAAGTCAGAAAGAAGAAGGCTAATAGAAAACCAAGTACTGGCTCGGGCAGGCGATGCGATGCGACAGAGTGGGTCGGGGAACAAGAAATTTCACGCGGAAGAAGCCTGTTTTACATACCTAAGAGGTACGAAAAATGTGAAACAGACTGATGTCTAGCCGCAATTCGTCAATGTCTACATAAAAATAAATCTATTAATATTATTGGCTTCGTTTTATTGAATGCTAATATATCTATTTGAGTTCCTTAAGGTCAAACGAACATGCACTGCATCCTTAATTAAAGATGGATGACGATTTGAATGACGTTTGTCGTAGAAGATTTAGCGCCTTCCTGTAGTTTTTCAATACATAATAATTATTATGCTGGGAAGTTTATTGCGCCACTTCTTCGTCCCAACTAAAGCGCTAGGAAGTGGTGAAGAGCGGGCGTTTTGGGGGACTGTCTTACGTAATTTAGATTTTCAATAAGTGCCGATTCACAGCCTAATTTGAATAAGTGACTTTTGATTAGATGTGGAAAACTTTCAGCCAAAGCGGACTTCCAATTGTCTACGTAAAAACCATTTCAAACACAAACAGAAAACCAAAACACAATTAATTTAAACGCTTACACCAAAGAATAAACACTCGAGATAGCCAATAAATTAAATTATTTGTGACACACGTCTATTCTGGAACTCACCAACTACATGTTTCACTTTACAGATATTTTTACGACCAAACAATAATAAAGAATGGCTGTGATGTGTATAGACAGTTTCAAATGCGTTTGCGCAAGCGTTCGATCAACGATCCATAGTTTATTGGCCTGTGATCTGCGTGGTCGAGGCTGGCCCACGGTGCATTGTGCTTTGACAAACAAAGAAAACTTAAATCCACTTATTTATATTGCTATATAAAAGTATTTAAAGATGTGAAGACAACAAAAATTGATCTTTAACGCCAATGCGGAAGAAGTTTGGCGTTAAGATGAATTGCATCGCAAGGAGGTACATCGAAAGCAGTGCCAAGACAATGTTTCTTTAGGATACATATTAAGGAAAAGATTTCCTCAATAGTTAAATGGGAGAACACGGACGACGGTTTCCTATGTTCAGAATCATTTACAAGACTTCCGTATAACGTAGGTATATAAGAATTTAAATGGTTACCAAAAGGTTAACAGCTATTACAATTAGTAACAGCTGATGCCAGTAGTATGAATGGGACATTTTTCTTACCTCAGTTATAAACTGAAGATTTTGATCAAAGAATCATCATTGCCGTACAACTTAGCAGTGCTGCCAGTCTTTTGGGCACTTTTCCTATTGACGGCGATGCGGAAAAAATTTTTGATGCCCTATGATTCTTTGCCTCCCTTTTTATATGTACTTGTACATATTATTTTAAGACTGTTAGCTTTTAAATTATGTAAATATTATCGTGGAAATTAAATAATACTGAGCAAAAATAAAACTTAAAGCAAGAATGTAAGTAAATAAATAGTAAGTGCAATACTGCATGCCATGTGTTCATAAAAACATGTCGATGAATTACGTTAAAGATGGTTGGTATTGGCATTAAGTACCCAAAATATAATTAACTTTGCCAATATTCAGTCGTGTATGTTGAAAATAATACCTTCGTTTGGAAACCATTTCGCGTACTCGATCATATACAGAGTTGATACGACAGAGGGGCTTTCCTTTCAACTGCCTATACTAGGTACTATTTTGAAGCTCTGTACCAAAAATCAATTAAATAGGAGCAGTAGTTTAGTCGCAAATGAATTTTTAAGTTTTTGCCCCGTTTGAACACGATGTATCTTTCCTAACAGCTGATTATGTCTATACGCATGGGTCATGCACCTTAAAACGATAAATCTGAGTATAACCTACGATGCGTTGTTGCCGCTCTGACGCAAGTCACAAGTACAACCAAATATTTCTCGCTAAAAAGATGGCAAAGCAAACAAGGAAGCAATAAAAAATACACACACACTTGCACTTTCATTACGAGAGTGACAATCATAGCAAAACATCCCGCGCGTAAAAGAAATAGAAATAGGTCAGTGTGTCCTTGCGAACGGTAAGTCCTCAGTGCGCCGACGCTATCCTATCGGAACGTATGTTACGTCACGGAAGCTCCTGCGCCGCTTTTGTTTTGCCGAACTCGCGCGCAGACAATAATTGTGATTTTGTTTTGTTATTGTGATAGGACACTAAATAAGTTTAAGACAGTATTTCTTTTTTTTTATTGTGATAGGACACGTAATTAAACTTTGGTTGTGTGTGTGTAATTAAAGTGTTCAACAATGCCTCGTGTAACAGCCTTTAGACGAACTGCCTTTAGCCGTTCATCGCACGTTGTGGTACCAGCTGGACGGAGCGCCTCCACATTCTGTGACGGCTTCCAGGGTGCGGCTCACAGAAATGTTTGGGCAGCAATGGAACGGTCGATTGGGAGCTGTTCGGTGGCCACCACGATCTCCAGACCTCACTCCCATGGATTTCTTTTTGTGGGGGTACATTAAGGGTGAAGTGTATGCCTCAGAGGTAATACAATTTTTGAACTAAAAAATAGGATTATTTTAGCATTTCACAAATTAAAGTCCTTAGCGACGAACAGTGATATAATTACAAAAATAAATAACAATATTCTCCGTCGGTATAATTTGTGCATTAATGTGAATGGAGAACTCTCGATGTGTTCTCCTGTTTAAAAATTTAGTGTATTTGTGTGCGTACCTATTTCAAAACCTTACCTATCATAAAAGAAAACGCGAGCGGAGGGCTAAGTCGTCGCCCGCGCCACCACTGGCCGCCCGCCTTGACACGAGATAACACATGCCGCGCTCCGGCGCGCGTGCGACGTTGCCGCTTTGTTGCCTAAGTATCTGAGGTCAGTTACAAAGGGTGGTTGCGTTTTACTCTGATTTGTAAGCTATTTAGTTAGTTTGAAAACAAAAAAATCTCATTTTTGTTGCTTTTTATTTTTACACCGTGTCGAATTAATACTAAACACGTATGGTATACGTAGTTTAATTTAATGCCCCTCTGTCATATCAACTCTGTATACGCAATGCACCAATACTGTTATCAGTTTTGTGATGATAACGTTTAGCTTATCAAATATATTTGTGACAAACTTGTGTCATATTCATTCCAAGTCCAACATTGGTAATAGATTTATTTTCGACATCAAGCGAATGTTGAAAAAATACAAATGTTTTTTTTTTAAACTTTATCTCTCGACCTACATTCTGTAGAATTCGCAGCAAATACTGTATCTAGAACAGTTTAATGATTTCCAAACAGTTACAAAAAGCTAATATCTTATCCCACCTAGTTCGGTATGTAATCCGCAATGCACTCACAAGATTTAATGTAGCACATTCGTGTACACTCGATTATAAACCCAGCCCAAACAGCTTTGGGTCTAAAATAGGGCATCATGCAGGAGATAAGATCGACCTAAAATAAACGAACGCATTTGTATTGCATCACACATCATGTTACTATGTAACTGGTGTATGTACACAGTACTTAACAGCGTTGTTAATTCAAGGATTTCGGTTCGAGTGGTACCCATTAGGTTATGAACTAGCTCTTGTACAGACGCAAACTTTCCCAATCAACTTTGAACCTTATGCTTTAGCGATAAAATTGAAAATCTATTAGAGAAATTTGACAGAATGTAATAGCTTGATGTGCTGGTCTGTACATGTACTTTATTGAAGCATAGATAATATTGGAGTTGAGTAGGGCTTTTATTTTTAAACGCAGTAGGTGGTCATAATTCTGCCAGCATTTGGAAAATAAATAAAAAAATAGTGTGTTCCAAAATAACTGTTCACTGTCATAAATTATTTATTTCTTTCGTCACTTTTATTTGAAACTCATTTTTCAAGGAATCATGCCAGCATCAGTTTTCAAGGTATCCGTTTCAAAGAGTTCTTACGGCATCAACATAAGATCTTGTTGCTATTATATCAAACTCGTACGAATTTTTCTTTTCTATTTGCAACTAGATCAATAATAAAATATTGTTATAGCTAAATACTTAACATACAAGATTTAGAATTGATAAAATTACTAGATCCATTTAGCTGAGTTTGGAAATAAAACAGGTAGGTATATAAATACAGAAACTTAAATATCGTAAGTAAAAATACGTATGTTTAAAATGCAGAAAGTTCAAATATCGAACGGTTATGGCTGCAGTTTAAAATGTCGAAAGTTTATATTGCCGAACGGTCATTATTTGATCTACGTTTAAAGGGGATTATTTATAAACGATGATTAAACTTAAGTGACGTTTAAACGTCAAAAATGTATGGTTAAATAGTCGTTAATCATCAACTTTAAGCAACTTTTATGAATAAATGGGTTAATATCTAAATTCAGAATACCTACAAAGAAACATCGAAAGAGTAGGTACAGGAGATAAGTAACCAGGGTCGTCAGAATTAGTTGAAGTTTAGTAAGAAACCCATGGATGTTTTCGAATAAAATGTTATTTAATAAATAGAAAACAAACAGTTCATTTATCAAATTAAATTTCATTCCAAAACATCAATCGGTTTCTTACTAAACTTCAACTGTAACCAACGACCCTGGTTACTTATCTCTTTTGCTGACCGTACATCAAGTAGCTAACATGCAAATGCAAAAAACTTGTCGGAGATGTTAATTAGACGAATTAAACAGAAAACGCAATAGGTAGTCAGGCAGCGTCCATATGATTGGCTGACATCGCCGGCAGCGCAGCCTAGCTGTCTATTGCATAGACATATATATATGGACTGGAAATACCTACGAAAAAAGGGTGCCTACCTACAACTCATATTGTCTCAAAAAATGGCTGCCATTGCTAGGGTTGTATCAATCAAGGAACATTGGTGTTACTATAACGAGTATCGATACTAAATACGAGTCGTACCAGTTATCACGTTTGGATCATAATATAGTATACTAACTTATAGTCCGTTCTAACTAAGGCTGCCTACTTTATAGTAACGTATCCTAGTTTATTTTCGATAAACATACTTTATAATTATTAGTACTCATAGCACAAGCTCTGCTTAGTTTGGGACTAGATGGCGTTGTGTGAAAGTTGTGGAATATGATTAATTATTTATTATTATTTTTATATATGTAATTAACATATATCTATTTATTTATTTCAGGCCAAACGGCCAGGCTATTATTAATCAATCATTTTAATACACATTTACCAAAAATGCTGTGGGAACAGAGTTATCATGTAATCTCATTATATCAAGTGTTCTATTGAAACAGCTTTCTTCAAAGTGAAGTGAACAGAGGTACCATTCTTTATGTCGGGGATTAATATTTTCTTCACCAATAGCCTCTAACCACTTTTTCTTTAGTCCTTCCTTTTTAGGAAACCTATAAAAAGTGCAAGTATTTTTATCAATAAATAATTTTGGTTACAGCTATATTATATTAGCATATGAAACTAAAATCAATAGGAAACGTCGAAAGCTATGTGCACGGTTCCAATTGGTGGTTTCTATGGAGAAGAGTCGGCAAGAAACTCCACGGTTACTCAAAATAATTGGCTTTTACAATGTTAATAGGTAGGGGAGGACAGTGTAGGCCTGTCAACAAGTACCAGGTACTTAAAAAAATAGAAGACATTGTAAAAGCCAATTGTTTTTAAAAGAGTAACCGCGGAGTTTCTCGCTGGTTCTTCTGCATAGGAAACCACCATTTGGAAACGTGCATCTAGCTTCTGACGTTTCATAAGTGCCCATGTAGGTTTATGTGAAAGAAAATATTTTGATTTTGGTGCTGTCAACCACGGGCCGGACCTAGCAAGGTCAATCGGAGCTAATAAGACGCAGGACTATTTATGTTAACATAGCAGAATATACCGATATCGTTCCAGCGGAGGAACTAGTTCCGGAAACTATTAGGCAACGGTACAACACTATTCTATTATGACATATTATTGTAAACAAACGAATGAATTAACAAAATAATAAAAAGGTCTGTTATACGGAAATTCACCCAAATATCAATACTTTAGCCATGAATTCATGATCGCGTTACAATTATATCATCGAATGTCTATTATTGTATGTGTTATTGCATGAAAACCGGCTACTAACCTGTGCAAAGAAAGTTGAGGTTGATTTTCATTCTTCCTTGCACCACACTTCACAATACAACACACAGGCATGTTGAATTGCTGTTTTTCAACATTTACATGCAGTTTTAAAGGTAAAGTCCTCGTAATTTTCTCGCAAATCTCAATAATACAAAAAATAAACAACCATTTGACAGCTGAACTACCACGAAACTTGGCGACAAAGATGGCTGCTCTGGCACCTACCTACAACCGTGTATAGAACAACAGGGCATCTCCTGTTATATCCCATCTCAATGGTCTATTGTAACATTGACGAGCGGATGACGTTTAGCAAACGTCATTACAAGACGAAGTTGCATGGGAAGGACTAAGGAGGTACCGTCACTTAGAGAGACCGAAAATCTTCTAGATGACGATACGAGGAAAAAACGTTGACTTTTCTATGCAATTTTGCAGATTTACCTGTCTAATGGAATGTACAATGGTGTTTTATAATATTGACATTTCATATGTGAACATTACTCAAGAAGTAATAAGTTTTCATGGCCAGCGAGCCATGGTCAGGCGACTAAGTATTGATGCAATCAATAAACGACATACTACGAGAGAGAATCTGTTTCCCAACCAAAGCGATAAAAGAAAAGATCACTAGACAGACAAATGCATCACGCTGTATTAATGACGTGACTAATCAGATACGATCTCCTGAACATACCAATCGGAGAATATCATGTGACATGCCTACTTTAAACGCTGCTGGAATCTTATTAGATACAAGGCTAGGCTACTGTGGCAAACATTAAGAATGCTATGTCATTCACGTCTATTTATAAATAGCATAACATTACACGGTTGCTTTACCGAATTATGCAGGTTCTATCCCATCTTAAAATAGATGTCGTAAATAACGATGGGTTATGTCAGAGAAAGACGAATTTGATTTGAACGTCATTATTATCTAAAATAATTTATTTCAATTTAACCATTTACAGGCAATTTGCACTGTCAAACTTCCCGATGTTGTACCTTTATTAACTAATAAGATGTTTTGTTTTGTTTCTCTTGTAAGTGAATATTGTAAAATTCTTTTAGAGAAATAAAAATTCTTGAAACCGAAATACACACCGTGTTAGGTACGTCCAGATGATTTACCTTTGTGTTAATGCACCATGCACCATGCATGGTAACTAGGTGTGAAAATATGAAAATCCGACACCTTATGGATGCACCTAATGAGCTCACGGCGACTAGGCCAGTTCTTTTATTCTTTTAAGCGAAACAGACCTAGGCTTAGAAACGCTACGCATAACAACAAGACCTCCCTACGTGTCCTCCTTACCCCCTTGAAATACAAAGCGAATAGATACAACAAGCCAGTTAATAGTCTCTCCAACGTAGGATTGTGTAAGCCGCGCATTCTACCTGTCATGTCGATCCTTTAACCCTTAAATGCATAATGTTGCCATATGGCAACAAAGCACGTCATTTAATTTTTTTAAGAATGTGATAGCTGTGAGTTTGTGAACGCACCTCTTTTTGTCAAAACAATATATATACTTTATGAATATTAATATTATTGTATAATTAACATATATTTACTATCTAAATTCTATAGATAAATACCTATACAATAGCATTTTTTGCAATACGATAAAATAAATCATGCATTTAAGGGTTAATCTGTGCTAATACTACCCGGCACGCTTGCGAGATACATTTGAAGTTGTCCTAGTTAACTAGAGGATTGTTGGAAGCTATTTGATCTATGATATACGGAGGATATGTGTCGGATTGTGCTTTGGAAAGGGTAACATTTGATTTTATCTATGGTACACAGTAGTTAAGGCCGAAACATCGGAGACTGGAATGTTAATTTGGAGTATAAAGGATAGCGATGCGAAGTCTTAAAAGCCGCATTGAAAACTAGAAAAATGAGTGGATGTCGTAAGTTGTAACACACTTAAAGAGTTTATGAGAAGAATGTGGAAAGACATTTATCCTCTTATCTGCTTCTTATTCTTTGTCGTATTGATGATTCCCGTTTATTAATTGATAAGCTTCGACCAGGATTCGGCCGCTTCGACAGTACTAGCATTGGCCTCGCAAAGGTCTTCCATAGTACAGGTGTTTTTGTCTGATAATGGTGATAAACTTTCATATGTTCAGTTACCAAGCCGACAGCAAATTAATTATGAAATTTAGAAGTTGATATGATGAAGGACAGAAATGAACCTTCCAAATAAATTCCGTCATCCAAAAAGTTCGAATGCAGTACCAACATGGACCCAGTCCCAAGTTAAAAGAAAGCTAAGAAGATGTGGACAATTGACAGGTCATAGCCATTCATCATCTGCCTAGCCTTTCTTGTTGAGGTCGACTTCCAGTGTAACCGGATACAACTGAATACCAGTAATTTTACATGAAACGACTGCCTATCTGACTAGAAAACGTTGACGATTCAGAGGTAGTCTTATATTGTTCTAGTCATTACAGTGTTAATATTCCTAGTACAGTAATCTGAGAATATCAAGTGACAGCATTGTTTGGCACTTGAACTCTAGTCAGTGTTGCCAACATGCGCTGGCGCCTCTAGCGTCGCGGTCTCGCGGTCAAATAACTAGACAACACAATGTATTGTATTAGCTTCAACTGCAGACGAGAGGTAATACAATATCGTTTATTGCGGATCAAACCTAAAATACACACTATACATAATTATGGTTATTAGTAACAACGATTTAAAAACTCTTTAAAAACTATTTTAGGAACACTTACAAACTAACTTAACCCTTAAATGCATAATGTTGCCATTTGGCAACAAAGTACGTCATTTATTTTTTTTAAGATTGTGATAGCTGTGAGTTTCTGAACGCACCTCTTTTTGTCAAAACAATATACATATATACTCTATGAATATTAATATTATTGTATAATTATTATATATTTATTATCTAAATTCTATAGACAAATACCTATACAATAGCATTTTTTGCAATACGATAAAATAAATCATGTATTTAAGGGTTAACGACAACTAATAACTACGAGGCTGAACACATGTTAGAACGTGCCTGTGCACCCAGTGCCTAATAAAGAGGCTGTCCACCTTGGCAAACAATGGCGCCGATTCCGTGCATCTTTTTCTTTCTATTTCATTAAGAAAAGGACAGAAGATAAATATTAGTACGAGTATACAGTCCTGACAAATTAAGATACTCCATAGTCAAGTTTAGACGTGATTAAAACATGGGCTACTAAAAATATGTCAATTTACGTCAGACGCTGACTAATTTGACAGGACTAAACTAATATTTATCTTCTGTCCTTTTCTTAATGAAATAGAAAGAAAAAGATGCCATGAACTTAAATTTAGTTTAGTTTGTGAACAAAGGAATCAGCGCCAATGTCTTTAGGATGCTGTTGGAGCTTCTGCGCCACCCACACATTATTGACACCGTCCACTTTCTCATTATGGCATGAAAATCGTCAACACGGGCTTCCGCGAACATCTGCGAAGCGCTACCGAAGCGCGGAAGCCCCATCAACATCCTAAATCACCTACTCAATGTAATTGCTTGGGACTAAGTGTATTAATTACATATGCTTTTATTTATTTGCTTGTGTGCAAGAGTATAATGGACCGGCGACCAGCATAGTTATTCACAACCATCCGACAGGTGATCGTATCGAAAATGACACACAATTCGATAACCTGATTTGCCTTGCCCCCGACGGCAAACAGCTGTCGGAAGATTAGCGGTCGTTTGATTTAAAATGACAACATTTTTGGACTTGTGAACAGCGTTTAGAGGACTCTTACGATAAGATCGATTGATGTTCAATACGGTACGAAAGCGTATCGAGTGGTGTTGAATAGCTATGCTGTTCAAGGTAGCAGGGACGAATACTGAAAATCACACTTTGTTAACGTTCGTTTTTTTAAAGAGCTCATATAGCTAAGTCAGACCTAGGTGTTCAAAGATTAACCACTAATAAAGAAATATTTTCTGAACTAAACAAAACATACAGTAGCCGTTAATTGAAAGAAATTAAATCAAGAAGATGAGATCGTTCCAGACTTCACTCGTTTAATTGAATGGCATACAGTTAAAAAGTAAATTGATTGCAACTAGCCAGCGGTCGCAATCGCTTTGTGCAATTACGGACAAAATGAGAAGAGACAACGGCGCTGGAAAATTATATTGTTACACAGTTTCATTGTATTGGATGCGACGATCATTGTGGAAACAGTAGAAGCTGTTGGTATTGTATGTGTTCAGAATTATATTACTTATATTTAGATACCAACTCTATAACAAAGAAGAAGAACGTGAATGAATTTAAATAAATGAAGCCACAAAGCCTACCGATACTCGTCGCGACAAAAAAATGCATTTAATCAATTGATTCATTTTACCCATTTTATATTCTGCATAGTCTTACTGCTCCTCAAAATTACTCAAAAATTTCTTTCCAGTCGTTTCACAACTATGTTGGTGTCGGCTTCCAGTCTAACATGGAGCGACTGCCTATCTGACCTCCTCAACCCGACTACTGGGTAACACTGACGATACCCCTTGGTAAGACAAGTTGTCAGACTTTCGGGCTTCTGACGACCCGTAACGACTGTCAAATAACCACGAATGACAGCCGGGACCAACGGCTTAACGTGCCAAGACCCATGGTATGTAGAGATGTTCACCTATCCACGAACCAACCGCGGCAAGCGTAGCTTAACCTGATCGATCGACCCGTGCGGCTGTTACTACTTAGCCAAAATCCCCTCTCAAAATTACTCAATACTTATCATCAATATATTAGCGCAGTGAAACATGAACTCGCGCATTACGCATCTAATTACAGAATTAGGGCTGTTCTTGAACCAATTTAGCCAGACACATTTTGTGCCAACTAGTACCATCAAGGGACTGTCAAACATAATATGTATGGTATAAGTGGATTAGTACCACCACACCCTGTTTATTGCGTCTCCCGCAGACACGCTGAAAAATGCCACATGCTGGGCTTGCAATGATGTGTCATGTGTTTGTCGTAAAATTATGACACTTATTTTTCTTTTTTATGCGTAGGTGACAGGTTCTTTGCGCTCAGCGTCTATCAGCTGAAGGGTAAAACCGTTAAAAATCTAGTGGCAATTTCATCTTATCGAAAATCAGTCAAAAACTTGTCAAAAATGTAGGGAAATTAGAGGTGTTTAAGACAGATTGAGACTGAGATTAGAATGCTTCCTTAAAATTATAATGGTATTGCCCTTCTGGTCTATTCTGTAAAAATCTCACAGTGAAAACATAGGTGAAGTGAGCTTGAAGTGAGATGTCACAAATGCTAGAGATTGAAACTGTTGACAGGTCACTTCATCTAAGTTTACACAGTGAGAATTTTACAGAATAGATCCGCAGGATTTGAAATGATTAAAGGCAATCAAGATGTTCCCTACGTTTGACCATGCATGGACCAAATATTGAATCATTTTAGTAAACATTCCTTTCTAAGTAACTGGTCTTAAGCTTGTTAAAGATCGAATAACGGACGAAGATGATTCAAGGAGAAGCCGAAGAAAAAAGTTTCTATAGCAACAAGTGATCTTTATCATAAAAAGTTTTAAGCAGCTGCTCGTCTCTCATTGATCAATGTAATGAAAATAAAACAAGATGGCATCCTTTTATAAGAACGATGTTTACGAAAAGATAATGACGAAGAGAGGAAGAGTATTAAACAACCCTCGTTTTGATTCTCAATACAATACCCCTTATAAAGGGGACAACACAAGGCCAGTCCTACAAGGTTCAACATTGATACATTTGCAAATATACATTTCCGTACATGAAAACATTGAACCAAGCAATTGCGTCTCGTGTGGCCAAATATCCTTTTAAGTTAATGAAACAGTAATTTTAATCGTGTAAAACAGTTGCAATGTGGAAGTTTAGAAGTAGACGAAGTAATTAGCATTCCTAAAATTACATTAGCGCAGACCGTTATGATGGTATGCTAATATTTCGCTTTAAATAAGACCCAACTTTGTGTGTGAGCGTGAAATAAGTGCTATGCTCATTAAGGGCTCACGTATGGTAGAATTTTGAATGCAAATTCGATTTTTGGCTTAGATGTTGCAAATTCTGTCCTTTCTATTTATATTCGGTACGAGAACTGGAAACGGTTAAATTGATATCCAACTTAAGTACATTTTAAACAAAAACGGATAACTCCATCATCACGAAACATTTGCAGAAATAAAAAAAATCAACATGTCAAAAATGTTTTGTAAATGCAATCAGCAACAACGAAGATTGACGAAGCATCACGAATGCAACGATAGAACTAAATCAAAATGTAGATTGAAAGCTCTGTACCGTATCTGTTGGCAGAAGACTGGCGTGTGTCATGCCAAATGGTTCATTTGGACTTTTGATTTGAGCCTTGCAGAAGGCAGCCATGCGGTGTCTACGTGGTGTTGTGCTGACCTATATCTGAAATGTCCTAATTTCGACATATTTGTACAGACGCCAGCACATCAAGCTACCCGAAACTGTCAGATTTTCCCAATCAATTTTGAACCTTATGCTTTAGTGATAAAGTTGAAAATCTATTAAAGAAATCTGACAGATTGTAGTAGCTTGATGTGCTGGCGTCTGTACTTGCTTGTGTATATCTTTTGCCAGTTTTATTACACCTAAATAAAAGCACGCTGCTGGATTTTCAACTTTCGGTGCTGAGTCAAGCGTTGAAAGTCCAACACCGCGCTTTAGATAAAGGACATAATGTCATTTTCTGCCTCGTTGGTATTGTTATTGCAAGCACGACTGCAGTGCCTGAGGATTCGGACTTCGATCGGCGATACCTTGGTCGGACAAAGTGTTGTTGGGCTTATTCCCTTAATTCCCAGTAGCAGCACAGACTGTATTTGTGTCCGATTGACGGTATTTGGTTCGCCCTTTATTACCATTTCAGACATCAATATACATGGTCTTCACATGATCTGACCAAGATTATGTCTGGACTTTAAAAGAGACTGTGACCTCCGAGTTTGTTGCGGCCTTTCTTCTCAGAGTAGTCAGATAGGAAACGCCGACCTCATCTAGTTTAAAAAAAAAACGGGATTGACATTTAAAAGTGTTTGTATAAACCTACTTACCAATTGGTCAATTTATATATGTACTTAATTTCGTAACATTTTGAAGATTTCTTCGATCATTCTGCAATGCTGTCTTAACTTTGGATTGGAAATGTGCCACGAATACGTAAGTCTGTCTCATTTGGAACTACTTTCAAGGTTGTGTCATTTCGGAACAATTCGCTCACCTTCTACTATCATTAGGGGAATTTGGGAGCGGTGTCTTGAATGAAAATCATGACAGTGCATTTATGCATATATTTTCACCAGGGGTTTTATTGGGGTCTTTCATCGGGATTTTCTAGTTGCAGCCCGGAATCTGGATTTATGCCAGATTGATGGCATTAGGTTCGCCCCTTATTACACCTGGCGAAATGTGTGTATAAGTAGGTATTATAGCTTCACCACTGCCTAACCCCTTGGGGTTCACAGGCGTGATGACATGTGTATGTTCACCAGAAAGATGAAATTTTAATAATCCTTTTATAGCATAGTATTTCATGAGCTGTTGTTACAAAATTTACCTTTTGAATAAACACAAGAAAAACATTATTTTTCTGGTGCATCTGTACTGTTTTGAAGTAAGTATCTACAATAATAATGTGCCAGTTTAAATTTATTTAATCACAAGCCAATTAAGAAGGTTGGAACTTAACCCCTGTTCTTCTAGTATCTACCGCCACTTTGTGGGAATATAGTTCATAACAATTACCTATGTTATCTTCATTTTGTTGTACAAATAAGTCATCTGTGTTTTCTAATTTTGTTCTAAGTTTTGAAAGCTATATTGTGTTAGCAGCATCAGCATTCAAAATAAAAATATTTTATTTCACGTAAAACTACATAGGCAACTATGAAACGTCAGAAACTAGGTGCACGGTTCCGATTGGTCGTTTTCTATGGAGAAGAGATGGCATGAAACTCCACGGTTACTCTTTTAAAAATAATAATTGGCGTTTACAATGTTTTCAAATTACAGTATAATTATGTAATTAAGTATGGGAGGAGAGCGAAGGCCTGTCAACAAGTACTATTACTCCAATGGGACAGTTTGCTTTCCCTTCATGCCGGAATATCCGACTAGGCGACTGTACTCTTAAGGAGTTCAAGGTGTAAATGACGTAAGACTGACGATGAGTCTCCAAGCATGATTTTAATGCCACTTGAGTATGATAAACACTTAAGTCCAATATTTATTTCAGATAGCGGGTAACTACTCAATATTCCATTTATGTATCGTCACCAAGGTCATGGTGCTTCCGTGCCGCCATATAAGTTTATAAATAGTCCTCCATCGCAGGAAGTCAACTCAAAAACGATTTCTTAATCTTATGCCATGCGCGACCAAACGGAACTTGCCAACGCTTCCTATTGTTAAACTCGGACTTTAAATGGCCCATTCGATTTTCAAACAATCGTTTGTTTTTTTCGGTTACGTAGCATCAATAGTGGAATGATAGTAGATTATTGAATTCGAGGGATTCGAGGCGATTGTTTTTTGTTTTGGTAGGTGTCGAACAAAAGGTTGAATGACAAAAATGACTGACTGACTGAGCCGAGTGACAAATATCACTGGCTAGTATAATAATATTGGTCAATGGAGTTTTCAATGCTGAATGTCTTAACAGATTGAATAAAAAATAGCTGTAGACTGTTGCATTAGCAATTTTATTGAAAACAAAAGAGGAATACATAAAATATTCAAATTCAATGATATTGGCTACAGGGAGTGGAGTGCGCTTGGTGATTTTTACCCGCAATGTTTTTATTCTGTTTGAACAGTCTCGAAACGCCGCTCTCACAACAGTTTGTTACTGAAATTAAACGTTGAAATTTTAATGAGACATTCACTTAAAATTCACTGAAGAGAGCACAGTTGAATCACAGCATGAATCATTTTCATTAATGTGTAAGGCCGGATGTGTATATAAATTATAGATTTCTAGAATTGCAAATAAGTAGGTCAAACAGTTACAAATTGTATATGTTTACATACATTCCGTGAATAAAATGTAGCTCCCGCGCATTTTGTTGATGTTTGCGATGGTATCAAATACCGAACATATTTCGGTCAACCGATTTAGATCATTGCGATGTCGTTCAACCCGATCGGATACACTGAAACCGTTGACCTGTATAAGATAAAGCTTAAAACTGGGCTCGAGCCAGTTTTATTGCGACTTTATCGGATATCGACCAACTGCCGCAGCTTCCATGCGGTTATAGACAACAAAACACCAGGAAATTGAACGGCTAGGTAGCGTCCGAACTGTTTACGGTAAACACAATTAAAAAAGTTGTTTAAAAGTTTAATTATGGAAGAGACTGAATACAAGGTATTGAACATTTAAAACATGGGAGTTTTGGCGTACTGATGTCAGTAATAAAATTATAGGAAGACAATAAACTTCACATCTCAAGTAAAAGAAGATAAATTAAATTAATTCAGAAGTAGAGTACGTACCTACCACAATTATAAGTACCTCAAGTTAAATTACTAAAAGTAATCACACTTAATATTATAAAGGCGAAAGTTTGTGTGTGTGTTTGCATGTTTGTTACTTCTTCACGCTCAAACGGCTGAACGGATTTGGATGAAATTTGGTACACAGATAGTTTATAACGGGGATTAACACATATGGTACTTTTTATCCCGATATACCCACAGGATCGACACTAATGCGGGTGAAACCGCGGCGCGCAGCTAGTAAACTAATAATTAGGAAATAACAGATTCTCGCCAGTTAAAACACAAAGACTGGATTGGAAGGCGAAATTGTTCCCGGGTACTCAAAAATCGTTATTGGAAAACTCGGTGAACAGGTCCTTTCTGATAACCTCTCATTCGGTCCTTGTAGATGAATTGGAACAAGGAAGTTCTTTAACAGAATATAAATTTATTGCTTATCGAAACGACCTCAAGTAACTTTAAGGATATTTTTATTTCGGTCCTGTATAATCAGACGAAAACGCCAAATAAATATTGAATTTTAATAAAAATACAAGCGACGCAGTCGTTACAGGTCGACAGAAGCCCGAAAGTCTGACAACCAGTCTTACCAAGGGGTATCGTTCGTATTACCCAGTAACTGGGTTGTGGAGGTCAGTTAGGCAGTCACTCCATGTAAAATACTGGTATCCAGCTGCAACCGGTTAGACTGGAAGCCGACCCCAACATGGTTGGGAAAAAGGCTAGTTAGATTGATTGACTTATTGGACTGCCTTGCACGCATACGTTCAAATATCATGAATGAATAGACTATTGTACGCAGGTATTCCTTATCAATATAAAGACTTTAATAACAGTTAACTATCGCCGCCATTTGCAATAATCCAAGTCATTTTCTTCCATTTTTAAAGAAAGCACTGCAATTCGTTTTCCCAAAATAACGTTCAGTAAGTAAGTATATCGCAAAATAAATATCTCAGATAATCAGATAATGGCGCAGATTCCCTTGTTCACAAACTAAACTAAATCATCTTGTACTTGCTATTTCATTAAGAAAAGGACAGAAGATAAATATTAGTTTAGTCTTTTCACAGGACTAAACTAATATTTATCTTCTGTCCTTTTCTTAATGAAATAGAAAGAAAAAGATGCACTGAACTTAAATATAGTTTAGTTTGTGAACAAGGCAATCGGCGCCACTGTGGCTTCAAAACTTGATAAGGCAATAGAAATATGAATAAACAAACAAATCAGCCAGATGACCCAGCTATAGTAGCCGTTATACTAAAAATGAACGTCGACTGTACGAGGAAGAAAATATCTGAAGTACCGAATGTCGTATTTCAATTCAAGTAAGTAATTGTAATGGATTGACTTGTCAAAGCTAATGAACTCTTTCTATTCTTAGATCTAGACGTAAGCGAAGTCGTTTCATGTAATAAGCACGATGCGGTTGGCACTACAGATAATTGTAACTTAGTGACGACAAAGTACGACAATTTGCTGGATTCTGTCTTTCCCGATAGATATCAGGGAATCTTCCAAGTCTTGAGGGGATAAGTTCCCTCGTAAAAAATACGGGCCGAAAACAGGCCGAGGTAGTGAATAAAACACCGAAAACACGCCGACACACGCCGACACGTCGAAAACAGGCCGAAAACACGCCGACACACTCCAAAAACACGCCGAAATGCGGCCGAAATCACACCGAAAATCATTTTTACCGGGTTGTTTCTAGGAAAGCATCCATCATTGTCTACCGCATCATCGCTTACCCACGGCTACCTTACGGGTTTTGTCGACGGAAGAATAGACAAAATGACAGATTGTAGACAAAACACACACACAAAACAAAAAAAACAAAAACACACTAAACTAAAGAAATATATAATTTTGTCTATTCTATCAGCAAAACCCGTTTCTATGGTGGTCATGCAAGAAGGTAGTCAAACGACAATCTTTCAAATCAAAATTAGGGCAGAGAATATTTGAGCAGTATGCGTGTGCTCTTCTTCACAAATGCCAAAAGAAATCCTAACTTAGTTATTCCATCAACGGGCCAATGATTTGCAAAGCATGCATCACGTATATGGCATTAATGAAATCAGAGCACGAGGAATCCCGAGCAATGCTCACATGTCACACGATACATAAATCTCATTACAATATAAAAGCTTTTCTCACGACTGTTGTAGAACATGTTTTGATTTTCTTTGGCATTAAAAGAGTCCACATTGATTCTTTTGCTAGACAATTCTAAATTTAAAGCTGTAGACAATAATTCAGTCAATGAAATCTTACTAATAGTTTGAATTATCTTGCAAATTATTGTAAGTAATAGGATTCTAACCGGACACATACATATCTACATAATACATACGCACATAACAATGTAGTTACGACAACGGACGCGTTAATTAGTCTATTAATATTTAACGACGAACCGCACTGTCTTCAAGACTGCATCCTTAGATAATAAGAGTCCAGCGATCCGCGCGTGCGCATGATTCACAAATATGGCGGCTGCAACATGGCCGTCGGTAGCGAGGATTGCGTTATCCATATTCGATAGGTGTGCCGTATACGTGACCGGTAACATGTTTTTAATCACGATACCTTGATTGCTAATGTCTCTAGATCTTAGGAAAGTCTAACACACGCAAGCATAATTAATATCAACGATTATATAGAACTGTTTCTTGGAAGGTCGGAGACTGAGCAGTAGAGAATACAATCCCAGGATCCTAATCCCGGGATCCGGAGGTCCCGGCGGTTTTCTGACTCCGAGAATCCCGAGAGTCGCCAAGTACAGTCCGAAATCCCGGGATTGTATTCTCTACTGAGCAGTGACGTAAACTTTAAGATACAATGAAATATAACAATATTTGTGTGCATATGCTCGTCTATGCTGCCACTAAGCTGGGCTTAAATCAGCTAGACAGCCACCGTAATCCAATTTAACAGAACATGTGCCACCTACAATGTGATAATCTACCTGACAACTGCGACTGGTCACGCTTGAGCTCAACGCAAAGTAAATATGGCTTGACTTGATAATGGAACGAGAAAAAGATGAACTGTTTATATGCTGGCTATGCAACCAAACGTGGATTGATCATGTGAAAATGTTGAGATAATACAAACAACATTTTAGACTTTAGAGACAATTTTATTTGTGGATATAAATAGTCTACAGGTGAAAGTTCAACATAAGAAAGCCATGCATCAAAAGAGCGGCTTTACGAGCTCAGTGAACTTTAAACGATCGATTAATATTGGCACACTTAGCTATAAGACACAACTTTTCTAATAAATTATCCTTGAATAAACATCTGCGTGTGGTCGGCTATATTTAATCCAATAAAATATACTTTCGATATGCTTTTAGGTCGGGCAACGCACTCATTGGATATAATATTTCTATTTATTGTAAGCGAATCTTCTATGATCTTGTTATTTCGTCTCCTCATATATTCATTCATTCTGAATTTTTACATCGTTTATATTGATGTTTATTTTGTAGACTTCAGCATCAGACTCAGAGAGGTCAGTTAGTTATCAATATCATTGAAATTAAAATAAAGACGATGTATTTTCCCAATATTACTACTATCATACGCTTCGTGCCAAAGAGGTTTAAAAGAATACAGTAAGAATGAGTCACTCTACGCCTTGAAAGATATAGTTTTAACCGACATTGGCAGCAGTAAAGGCCACCTTTTGTAGTTTAACTTGAAAAGACGGTAATGGAGTCGTAATTGCTTTCTAGTGGCTACTGCACCGTAGTTATGTACGTCATTTCTATCGATTTTCTACCTTCCGCGACATGGTAAAACACTGTATTTATTTATCGAACCAGTTAAATTATAAAAATATGGTTAACCAATATGAACCCTTCGCCAGAACGTGGATCCAGGCGAGGCCCAGTGGCTTTTTAATTGTTTCTGTAATTACGGCATTCAACCGGTTAATGGTCGAAAGTCTTCCGATCATAATGACTGTTTTCTTAATTTAGATTTGGCCAAGATCAATACAAATGACTTCCAAAACAAAGAATATCGGTACAATTCTCCACACAATGGAGTAAAATGCCCATCTTAGGGCTCTTACCCACGGCTTGATCCCGTTTTTTGCAGGTACGGTTTTTCGCAGGATCCCGTTTAGTAGTGTACACTGCGCAAACTGGATCACGCATCGCCTTGCGCTGCATTGATTGCCATAACTCTCTTAAAGCAATCAGGCATCGGAACTAACTCGATGCACCTCACCACCCGGGCGTTCCCATCCATACCACTAATTAATGACCTTACAGTAGCTTCAATTATCTAGCTGGCTAAACGCAAAGTAAATATGCCTTGACTTGAAAATGAAATTATGTAACGAGAAATAGATGATACAAAGAAAGTTTGAGATGTTGGTGATGCTATTGAACCAACCGTGGATTTCTGATGAAGAACGGATAAATAACATATAAGACATTTTAAAGTTCAGAGTTAGTCCATTTGTGGATATAAAAAATCTTCAGGCAACGCAAGAGTTGCTTTACGAGCTCACGATCTCTAGAGCTCTAAATGACAATCGGGCAACGGAACTAATACAATTTGATGAACCTCACCATCCGGGAGTTCCCATCGATACCACTAATTAACGACCTTACACCAACCGAACTTCAATTATCATAGTTACTGACAAAAACTTGATTGAATAGACTGAGAAAAAGTTTGCGGAAGAACCGTGGAAACTACCGTTTGATGATAGAACAGGTGTAACTAACTGCTAACTAGATTCAAAGAAAACAAAACAATGAATCGATTATGATAAATCGACTAATAGAATCGATTATGAGCCCGTATCGAGTAATAAAGTTAACAGATATTTAATTAAGTTTGATGATCACGCAGGATATTGTACAGACGCCAGCACATCAAGCTACTACAATCTGTCAAATTTCTTTAATAGATTTTCAACTTTATCGCGAAAGCATAAGGCTCAAAGTTGATTGGGAAAGTGTGACAGTTTCGGGTAGCTTGATGTGCTGGCGTCTGTACCAAATGCACTGACGACTTGGTCTTCATTAATTTTACCGTCTACAATTGAATGTCTCATGGATCATTTAGTTATCGTATCAGGAGTTCATGACATGCATTGATCTATTATTTTTTTTACTACCATATCCTAAGAACAGTGTCAATTACGCTGCTGTGCCGATAACCTATTTCTGTTCTTCTCGTATGTAATAAGCATAGGTCGTAATGACTACATGGGTCGTAGAATTACTTTGAGGTTTAGATAGCGAGTAAATATTAAATACTTAATTAATAAACTGTTTGGTATTCATTTCGTTATTGAAGCACATGATAAAGTTACGGTGAATGTAGACTCGAACTATTTATTTAGGAGGATAAAAATATGTATGTATACCGACTGGATAAACTTCTAACATTAATTAAACTAACAAATCATTAAAATAAATATATAATTTCCTAACCTAACTAAAACTACTAACAAACTTAAATATGGCGACGAAAAATTTCTCCGCATCGCTGTCGACTGGTAATGTACCCAAGATACTTGCGGCATTACCACGTTGTATGGCAATACTTATCCGGGAAGTACGTCACGAGAAGTATAACCAGCCGTTTGGAGATTTGAATATTAAGCCCCGGATACACTAGGGAACATTTTGTCCCGCAACATGACGCGCAACACAAAATATACGTGACGCTGCAACGTTGCATAGTGTCCCGCAACATTTTACGTGACGCGGGACATGTTTCTTGCTCCCGCTCCGAGAGCGAGCGCACGGCGTGACATTCTCTCGGGACATTCACGTAGTTGCCGAGCGCCATGTTCCGCAACATGTTGCTCCATTTGTCCCCTAGTGTATCCGTGGCTTTAAGTGAAATCAGCCTGGAACTCAGGTCTCCTCTCTGTGAGAGGAAGCGGCCCGTAATCTACCATGCGGGTTGGTGAATGTCACGCCTTCGAGGTTTTGTTTCTGATCAATTAGATAATTATTTTAATAAATGATAAATGATTTATTTTCTATAAGTAGGTTTGTACAAACACTTTTACATGTCAATCATATTTTTTTTTTTAACTATATGAGGTCGGCGTTTCCTATCTGACTACACTGAGAAGAAAGGCCGAAACAAACTCAGAGGTCACAGTCTCTTTTAAAGTCCAGACATAATCTTGGTCAAAACATGTGAAGACCATGTAGATAGATGTCTGAAATGGTCTTTTGAGTAAAGAACCACACAGATTGAGCGGACCTGTCCAATCAGTGCACGCATTTGTCGAAAATCGTGCAGCTCAACTCAGCTCGTTCTCTGTTATATGGATCAAATAGAGTGTTTGAGGAGCCTCAAATATAGTTCACTAAATCTCTGCCTAGCCGAGCAGTGGTGGTCCAGTGGTAACGGCTGCGACTTACGAATTGTAGGCCGTGGGTTCGAACCCGAGCAAGCACTATACTTCGTGTAAATTATTTCATCACCACTGCTCTCAAAACGGTGAAGGAAAACTTCGTGAGGAAACCGGCATGTCCTGGAACCAAAAATTTGAAGACATGACATTTACCAACCCGTACTGGTCCCGCGTGGTGGATTATGGTCACAGAGAGACCTGTGTCCCAGCAGTGGAAACAATATAGACTAATAATGTAAATGTCTGCCTATTTGGTAAATGATAAATGATTTATTTTCTGTAAGTAGGTTTGTACAAAAACTCTTGTTAGTTTATCCTTTGATTTTGACTACGTGTGCTATCCTAATTCCTACTAATATTATAAATGTGAAAGTTTGGGAAGATGTTTGGAGATTTGTTACTCAATCACGTGTAAGCCGTTGAACTGATTTGTATGAAAATTGGCACATAGATAGACCATTTCCTGGATTAACACATAGGATACTTTTTATCCCGGTAATGTGTTCCCTTGGGATAATAGTTGAAAGTTACTTTTTACGCGGGCGAAGCCGCGGCTAGAAGCTACTTAGTACTAATTGAACACATTCCAAAATAGACTAATTGGGTTACCTCGCCAGTTATTAGCCTAGATATTAGTATTTGTTTATAGTCATCCAATTACGAGCGGATTAAATCATATTTGACAGCAAAACAGTACAAGGATTTGAAGGTCTTATTTTGTCGCCTCGCGTCCCATCAGCAATCAATGTTTGCGTAAAAAAATTGGGCTCCATAAAAACATCTGGATAATCAACCTTAATCTCTAACATGTGGTGACTACGGAATTGTAAATAGACGCACCATGTTGCCGATTTGTTTGTGAACCACACGATTTGTGTGGGAAGTCAGCACCCTAATTGCTTAACACACTATTTACTCTCAATTTGAATCGTTTTGAAGCATATTGCTAATCCATTGCTCCATATCTTCGAAAAATGTGTCTGCTCAACAACGTAAATAGCTCAATGTATGTTGTTGAACTGTCACAATGAAACCCATTGCTACTAATTGTGTGTTACGCAATTATTATTAGCCTGCAGATTACCGTGTAAAAATATGGCCCATTTTTTAATTTTATCGCCAACGTTTTCTAGATGACTAGATATTTGGTGCAAAACTTGTTTTTTTACACGCAGTAGCTAGGTATAATTGTTATGTGACGCTATTCAATAAAAAGTTTAAAAACAGACTGACCTTCTGTGAAACTGAGTTTTACCTGTGTAATTCAGGTAATTCTTAGCAGTTTTAGTAACTTTATTTACATTTATCATTTTAATCGATGAATAGGTAGGTAGGCCGGTATTCAATATTAATTGTTATTATTTAGCCATTTGAATCAACTACTTGAAAATGGAATTCGTTTGCCTTGTCGAGTCGTATTTTTTTTTTGTTGTTAATAAATAGGGAGAGGCGTAAACTCATAGGCGGCGGCGTAGAAACTGCCAAATAACTTCGTAATTTTCAATTTTCAGAGATGATTGATGATCTTTTTCAGTTTCCATTGGTGATTGGAATGACACTGATGATTGCAAAGTGACATATAAACCTATAATTATGTTTTTTTTTGTGTTATCAATGCTTTTATTAATTTTATTTTAGATGCAGAAATAGCACGACCAGTGTTTCTGATGGTTTCGAATGCCCTTAGATACCTACCTGGCTGCTTATGTATCTGTCGCAGCCAACCGGTTCAGTTAACCGCCTAGCCTTTTAACTAAACGGCGGTCAACTAACGGCCTGAATGATATTCAATTATAGTTTAGGTTGGAACTGTAACCAATCTAACTGACAATTTGGTCACAGTAAGGGTGCGTTTCCACAGAAGCGGAGCTGGGCGAAGCGGAGCAGAGACGTGCAGGAATCGACTAATCACAATGGTTGAAATCCCCATCGCGTCACTCGTCTCGTCTGTGATTGGACGATTCCTACACGTCTCCGCTCCACTCCGCGCAGCTCCGCTTCTGTGGAAGCGCACCCTGACTAAGCCAGGGCACCCCGACCAAATGGGTTAGGTGAGGTTAGAACTGTGATCAGCCGCGTGCGAGCCGTGGGAGCGAAGCGAGGCGAGCACTACTTCCAAAGGCCAGGCGGTTTACTAAAAGGCTGCGACATATCTATACTTAGCTTACCATACCTGTATCTATACTTATTATAAAGTCGATTTTCGTGTCCGTTTGTGTGACCGCGTTGTTCTTCTAAACTTCGCAACAGATTTTGATGCAGTTGTCACCATAATTCAGAGATTTCCGGAAGGTTTGTGTATAAAACATTAATATTATACTTACATGTAATAAATAAATCTCAATGTTTTGTCAAGTCGTAAAAAACGTGGGAAGGAAGGGCGGGTCGCTAGTTTTCTTAAAATGAATCATGACTTGGTATCTCAATCGTATTAAAGTGGACACCAATTCTTACACAATGACGAAATCCGATCTTTCGTCCTCAACTGAATTACAAAACGGTTTATAGGTACATCTTGATTGTCTTGTTATTAGATCTTATTACGATAGTATAAGTAGGCGCTTATCAATGGCTACTATCAATATGATTATGACGATAAGGAATAGTGTATCTTGTTGCACTAAATAATGGAATAAGAGTAGGACTAGTAGGTACCTAAGAATAGTAGCGGTGACTATAATAATGTTATTAAAAATTATTATTTTATAGTTCTTTACAAGACGATTTTGAAATTATAAGGTAAAGGACAGGTACTTACCTTATTTTTTATGGATAATGTAGGTAGGAAGGTGTGCGTGGCATTTTTGGTATTGCAGAATGTAGGCATCAACTAAAATGATATTCATTTTCATTTTATTTGTCTTATTTTATGAAATGGGGTGAATGTATCTTTATCAGTTATGAGAAAGCAAGTAGGTAGGTACTTTATCCAGTAGACTGAGAAACGCTATCTAAACAGGATAACATTATAATATGCGTTATGTAGGTAAGTACCTACATTATAATTGCATTACGCAGCAAGTTTTTTTAAGAGATCGAATTATTTAATGATTCTGAATAAGTACTTACTTGATAATGATCTCAAAAGCTATAATACTTGTAAATTATAATGTTCTTAAGTTCTTTCGTTCTTGTAACTTGTTCTAGTTGTTTTGTTTGTTGTAAACCTAGCTAGATTGCCCAGGCAACTAGGTATACCTACGTAGCTTGAAGCAAGTTAAAAAATGAAAAACAGTTACAACACATACAGTTAGAATTCAATTATAATACAAGGCACTGCTAACATTCCAATGTTTACTAATTTTGACTTCGTTTCAAAAACAAAGAACGCCATCGTAACTTATGATACTGCTAGGATAGCGTTTAAAGCGATCGTACCGCTTCAATTAACGAGTAAATGATTTACATATAAATGTTCAGAAAAGCATAACATACTCACAATATGAAGCATACTATGCACAGACAGCTGTTGAATTCCCTTCTCTTTCCGATATCGCCCCAACGCCGAACGAAAACACAACACTCTTGTTTATTTAGTCTATTTTAAACAAGCTCTAACGCTCCATTTAATTACTTCATTATCATAATAAACATTTAAACGCACAAATAGCTGTAATTAAATCAAAAAAATTGCATTCAGAGGTACTGTTTATTTTTGTCGACTGTAAGAACTGCGAACGCACAGTTGTCACGATAACGACGCGACGCACGTCTCGCTCGCTGATGTTCTCAGAACGAACTATTTTATTTTGTTGAAAATTCTCCGTGTTGAAGAGTGAAGAATATCAACAAAGGAACGAATGATTATGGCAAAATAGAATGGTTGAATGAACGGCATGAACTATTTCGTAACATGTTGCCAAGCTAAAATTATTAAATAGTTTTATTTTTTACAAATAACGTGTCTATGGTCGCTGAATAAAGTCACATTTTTATGCTAAATTATTTTACTTGTATAAGAACTGTATTTTTATACAGTTAAATTCATTGCTTTTTTTATAGATTTTGTTATGATAATTTTATTGTAAATTCATCGTTGTAAAGCTCATGAATGGCCTCGGTTTTTCTTTTATCTATTTCATAATATACACTGGTGATAATAGCATATACGTTTATTATGCATTTTAAATAAATTAATTTATATCACGAATAACAACTTTTTCTAACCAAACCTTTGTTTTAATTTTGACAGTTATGGCTTTACGTAAAATTAATTTCTGGCAACATTAATCTTCCGTCCATTTTCATTTCGCAAACTTAAAAAAACGACGACGAAAAAGAAAAGGGCATTTCTTTTTGTCGGTTAAAATATTCGTTGTTGCTGGATAATGTGAGCTAACTATCGTTTATGTTGTTTAGTTTTAATAAATTTAGTTTTATCAAGAGGACACACCAGAAACAGCTTGATAACGGTAAGTTTCATGACATTTGATTGGATTTGTTTGTAAAGTGAGAAAGTGACCGTTTGTCGGGCGTTCTCAGTCGGCTGAGATGCGATCTAATTTCACATCTCGGTGTAAAACGGGCACGGCTATAAATGAACTGGCTCGTAATTAACTATTTGTTCCGCAATATTGGCCAGGTAGCCATTATTATATTCGAAAGCAGGTGTCGTTTGATCGGTTGAATCACCGTTTCTTACGTATTAACGTAGTTGTGATTCGTTAAGTTGATCGTAGTTGTTGCAAGTTGTACGCCTACGCGTTAAGAAAGTTGATACACAATAGTTCAACGTTATTTACTAATTAGTTGCACATTGCATGTTGTGTGAGGTAGTTAATATTCATTGATATTGTAATTCAACAGTAGGTGTTGCATTGGCATTGTTTACCATAGTATTGTCCTACGAACATCGATAAGTCAGCGTTTTATCTGAGGTTTTACATATAATCTTCCTTCTACCCATATTTAGTAAGAAACATGCACTCATGACCTTGTTAGGGAAACTGCAATCTTACACCAAAAGGTCAAACGCAAATTGTAAGTTATGTACATGTAATTGTATTCAGGGCTAACTTGAATAACACATTTAAAATGGTCACTTACCCACATATGGCATTTGTTATTTGTACCCTCACGATGACACAAATAGGTATATATTGAAGCTGTTGTCTTTCCATCATTCAGTCAGATTTGAGTAAATGATTGAGAAATAAAATGCTCAAAAATAAAATATGATACTTAATCCAAAAAAAGTAAAATATGTCTTAAAAGGTATAAACAGTTCAGAATCTGCTTATACGAAGTGTTAGTATCGCTCAGATTAAAAAAAAAATATATCACAACTGTAGCTAAAACCCCCATTTTGTCTGATCTTGGAACCCTACTACCATTCACAATACCTAATACTGAAAGAAAATCAAATTCAAGTAATGTTATTAAATGAAAATACTTTACTATTCTCTGAAGATGTAGGTAATACGGGCTGGTGTCCACAACTCCACGTCAATGCGCGTATTTTGCGTACTCTGAAGATGTAAATGAGTGTTCCAATAGATCTAGATAGTCAAATTAAGTGATGCATTTCCTTTAGGCCACATTATGTTATTGGTTGACAGGACTTTGTGTAAAGAAAACACAGATCCAAGTTACAAAAAACAATAATCATTTGTCCTTTCTTTCTAAGTTGATAAACCTGGCCATAAACAAAACAATTAATAATTTACCCTTTGTAAAATTTCTACATTTATATCTGTAATTTGTATATGGTGTAAATTTCTATTCTATGTCTAGTAACTAAATTCTTATTTTTTCTCCAGTTTAGATACAAAACTTGACTAGGCACACAAACCCAAAATGGAGGATGAGAATGAATATAAGAAATTGCCAACAGAAGAGAAATGTGTTCACAAGCTATGGAAGGCTAGGGTAGCTGGCTATGAAGAGGCCATCAAACTATTCAACCAGATTGATGATGAGAAGTCTCCGGAGTGGAGTAAATACTTGGGACTCATCAAGAAGTTTGTTACTGACAGCAATGCTGTGGCTCAGGAGAAAGGTATGTGGTTCAAAATTTGTTGGTTTACTTGTTTTGTTTCATGTGTAGGTATGTAGCTTTTTACACAACTATGGCAAAACCAATGGAGGGTTATGATTGACTACAGGATATGTCTGAATGCTCATCTGTTCTCTCGTAACTGCTAAACTACTCGTATTTTATCCTGGTAATGTCTACTGCTGAACATGCCTAATACTATGTTGGATAGCAACTGCTTTATCATGTAAACTTTGGACTTCACTGGTTTCATGACAATCATCATCGGCTAAGCCTTTCCCCGATTATTCAATTCAATTCAATTTGTTTATTGCTCAACACAGTACATAATAATACACTACTAGATGTCAAGTGAATGCGCAGTCCAGTGTTATGTTAACTATATTGAGGTTGGCTTAATAGGTAATACGGGCTGGTGTCCGCACCTCCACGTCAATGCGCGTATTTTGCGTACAGGTGGGAAAATCGATCATTCAATCCACCCCAGCTCCTCAAGGAAGGCCAGCAACACCTTGATGTTACTGACCGTCTCACATAGGGTATCTGGATTACCGAAGTGCTTTGCCCTGTACGTGGCAGCTTAGAAGCACATGTGCCGCTGTCTCGTCATCCTCCATGCAGGCCCTGCACAGCGGACTGTCTGTTACTCCTATGACAAAGAGGTGTTTATTAAATGACCCGGGGCCAGTTAAAGCTGCAGTAACCATACGCAGCTTTTGTTTAGTTTGAGGGAGAACCTGTTTCGTGAGGCAGCCATCCATTGCGAGAAGTGCTTCCTTTGCCTGCCTGCACTTGCCTTGGTCCGTCCAAAGTTTGACATGTTTATCTCTGGTGCGTTTCCTTACCAGAGTGCGTAGATACCCGAAGGGGAGTGGCACGATGGCATCAGGTCCCACTGGTGCGATGCTCGACCCCCTTCTGGCAAGCTTGTCGGCTGTATCGTTGCCTTGAGGTTGGCTTATAGTCCAAACGGATGCAGTTGAAGCTGATAACCAATGCTTTACAAACACTTTTCTATTCAAGGTTTTATTGTAACTACTAACTTCTACACTGCGTATTGTTACTGATATTGCCTCCAATCCTCAATGATAGTTAATTTTGTTAATTATGCCCCAAAACTTCTCCTTAGGCCGGACGCACTGTCTATATGACCTCCACAACCCAGTTACCGGTTTACACAATACTTCTTGGTAAGACATACTTACATGATACTGTGGTCATTAAATGAGAGCTGAACTCTTGACTGAACGTTACTGCGAAAGGATGTTGGTTCAATGGATAGGTATTGCTGTTTATGTTTCAATCAATCAACTCAGCCTATCGCAGTCCACTGCTGGACATAGGCCTCTCCCAGACTGCGCCACAACACCCTGTCCTACGCCTTCCGCATCCAGTCTACCCCAGCCACCTTCTTTAGGTCGTCCGTCCATCTAGCTGGGGGGCGTCCCACACTACGCTTGCCGATACGCGGTCTCCACTCCAGGACTCGTCTGCTCCACCGGCCATCGGCCCTTCGACAGACATGGCCAGCCCACTGCCACTTCAGTTTGCAGTTTGTTTCTGCAGTGTTGTTTGTTTGTTTGTTGTTTATGTTTACAGCCTCTTAGTGGTAGTTATTACTTTAATAAGTAACATACAAACTGCATTGGTCATGATACCTTAATTCTTGCTGTTGAATGCACACATATTTACTTATGTATTATGGCTACTGTTTGTTTTGAGCTCTTTTTCCTGAAAATTGTGTGTATCAACATAAATATGTAATGATGTTATCATTATTCTGTTGCATATTATTTTATCTTTTGGAGAAAAATAGTTGTAAATGAATCTTTACTAGCTGGCATCTGTGCTAAACAATATCAATTTTATGTGGGTACTTGACATTTGTAAACAAAGTGTTTGGTTGTTAATATTTCATATTTTCCTCACCAGAATTAGGTGTTGTATAATGGGCTGGTGTCTGGAACTCTACGTCCAAGTACTAACCAGAATTTGGTATATGATTATATTGAGAAATGAATGAAAGAATATTAAATGCACAACAATAATGATCTTTGGCTCTGCTTATAAATAAAGAAGATGGGAAGCAGAATGAATTGCATTCTATGCAAACAAAAGGCATTTAATTTTGGCAACAACCGTAAAACGGGGTGAATAGGAACGCAGGGGTGAATCGGAACGAAACTTTAAAATGGATTTTAACGTTGATGTAATATAGTTTGTAGCCAACAATTACACTTAATCGTCAACTATAATATAGTATACACATTAAGAGACCTTTTGGCAAAAAACGATATTATTTCAATGTTAAAATCCATTTTAAAGTTTCGTTCCGATTCACCCCTGCGTTCCTATTCACCCCGTTTTACTGAACTGCCAAAACATTATCACTGTTTTAAATGCCAGTGTTACCATACTTTTGATTTAAAAAAAAATGCACATGCAGCACACATGATAGAAGTGAAACTTAAAAAAAAATGAAGAATAACAGAGATTTAGTGTGTGACAGAGATCTTTGTTCTCTTTCATGTAACGAAATGTGCCTAAACGTGACGCGTCCTTGAGATTTCACTCTCAAATCTCGTCCAATTATCGAGCCGCCGCCTAAGTTGTCTATTTTATTACAATAGGTAGCAATTTATTCTTAAAAACCTTTTTTTGAAACCAATGTGTCATTGTTATTTGTTTGCTAACAAACAGATATTTTATCTTTATTTAGTTGTTCTAGAATTTGCCAGGCAGCATAAAGATAACAATTGATTCATATGATAGAATTGAATCACATAACATAATAATGTACACTGAAATCCTTTACGCCTGACTAAGAATTGATTAAGTAGGTTGAGTTCTCTGCACAAGGAACTATTTAAAGTTCTACAGACAGTTATTAATTGTTCCTAGTTATGTATGTGCAAGTAAACTGTCGGTATATAACTGCACCAACAATACAAAATGGTTTAAAATGTAGGTTAATATGAGCATTAATTCTGGATCATAAAGTGTGAGAATCCTTGGGAAGTTTTACGACTAACAATCCTTTCACAGACGAGTTTGCGTGTTATTCTTGGCCATGCACCAGGTTATTCAAGAATTGGGTAGTAGCATAGACTAGGGAGAAATACAAGTGTGACTTTTATTTATTTATTTATTAAGGATCTCTATAAATAATAAGACTGGAAGCCGACCCCAACATAGTTGGGAAAAGGCTAGGCAGATTGATTGACTGCATAGTCGAAGAACTACTTTTAAACTATGTTGTGAGTATGCTGGGCAATAATTTTTTACATCATTCTGTTACGTATGCCACAAGCTTAAAAAGTTATTACATACACTGTTTTTATCTCACGAAGTGACGCGGCTTTTACTTGTGCTAAACAAATTCAGGTACGAACATGCTGTAAATGTGTGTGTCATGTGCTGACGCTACTCGCACATATTCACAGTGTGTTTGTACACTTGGTTACCACAAGTAAAGCGCGCGTCGCTTCGTGGGGTAAAAATACTGTACACTATTTAAAATAATATTGGCAGTGAAGTGGAAATATGAATATTTTTGCCTGTCTACATAATAGCTTGTCCAACTGTACCTACTAGAGTTCTCTGTAGCCAATATAATGTAATAGTACCAGTCTGTATAATTTATAAGTAATTACTCAGTTACACTCAATTGACGATGTCTGGGTTTAGAATGATTGCTTCCTGAAGCTGTTAGTGGTAACTGAAGTACATACTATATCTTGGACATTCTTGGACTCAGAAGTCTACCTTGAACACTACCTGGTGTGAGGTAATTCATAGATACATATATCGGTCCCTGGGGGTACAAAGGTAGTAAAAGCCATAACCCTTTATGGCTTACCTTTGTACCCCAAGGTAGCGATATTCCACGCATTTTATTTGCATAAAACAAAAACGCCGAAAAAAGACGTTTATTATATGGACCCCTTTAATTTCTAACTTTATTTTTTGCTGTAGCGGCAATAGAAATACACACCCTTTGAACCGACATCCAAAAAAACACTACGGAGTGAAAAATAGCTTTAATTTCGAAAGTCTGTGTCGAAAAACGAAAATGCGGAACCAACGACAATGACTTCCGAAATTAAAGTTATTTTTCACTTTGTAGTGTTATTTTTTATAAATCCGAAATTAATGGAAATCTATGATTCGATGAAAATAATTATCAGCAGTTCATATAGTACATACATTTTCATTAGGGAAATGTGTACTACGTTAAGTTCAAGGCTGCGTGGAAATAAAACCATAGCTCTACTTGGAACGTATTGATTTCATTCACATCGTACATTATGTCCAATGTAGCATTTCGTATGGATACCGCTTAAAATCGTGCTCGCATTCTGTAGCCTGTGGATACACGTAACCATAACAAAATGCTTTCGTTTCACAACTGTTTTTTTTTTTTTTGGGTACAAAGACCTTTTTGAAGAGATGTAAGTTACATACATAACATAATTCTTGAATTCTCCGAAATATTGCCAGCACTTTTCAAACTTCAAAATTACATAAGACTGTCCCCCAAAACGCCCGCCCTTCACCACTTCCTAGTGCTTTCGCTGGGAAGAAGTGGCGCAACAAACTCCCCAGCAACACTGCTGTCTGTTCAGTAAAAAAAACTTGCTTCCATACAATAGTAGGTATGCAAAGTAGTTAATATTCAGACACATAAATTAAAGTATTTGCCATATGTCAGCTAGCCATGCCAATATACCAATAAATATAATGTAAGCCGTACTCAAGCTTAAAAAAACTAAATATTTTAATGAAAAAAAAAATAATAACGCCTAAATAAAGGCGTCCAGGCATGAAGGGCGTGACAGCTTACATATTATTTATTCCATGCTGGATTATGATAACTCACACAAATGATAAACTAGGACCATCGAAGTAAAATAAATAAACAGATAATTACTAATAACAATAACAAAACCATGGTCAGCAAGCCGACCAGTCACCCCAAGCAGCACCCGTTCACGAGCATAGCGCAAAGATCAGCCATTACCCCCACATCGCCATATTTGAGGGAGGGAGGTAACCCGACCCCCGACGCTACCGCAAGCAGTGACATCTAAGGGAGTATGATGAACTTGCTGCCGGTTGCTCAGGCAAGAATAATATGTTCAATTATCGTGGTCGCTAGCTAACTAATTAGGTTGCATTACAACTCATTAATTAAACATTAAAGTGAGTAGATTATGTCAAAAATAAATTAAAATAAAATTTAACTGAATTGACTCATACAATCAAATAAAGTATACAATTTTATGAACTCATATAACCTGTCTGTAGGTAATATAATTCAAAAAAAAAATACTAATGTATATACCACTAGCGACCCGCCCCGGCTTCGCACGGGTGCAATGGAGAAACACTGATATTTTTTTTCGTAAAAAGTATAGGATAAAAATGGTTATTGTGGGTTATCCCTAAGAGATAGACATATACCATCGCGGACTTTTTTGTAGACCTTTTTAAGGTGTACAATACTGTAGTACATTATTTTGATCTATCTCGACGGGTTCAGCCAGCGTTTACAATGTAAGCGCAAAAAAATGTGTTTATTTACGACATCACATTAGAAACCTCTAAAATTATCAGTGTTTCTGTACTATATTATGCATGTATTATACATATAAACCTTCCTCTTAATCACTCTATCTATTAAAAAAAACCGCATCAAAATCCGTTGCGGAGTTTTAAAGATCTAAGCATATATAGGGACAGACAGACAGGGAAGTGACTTTGTTTTATACTATGTAATGATATAACACTACCCGGTTTGGAAATCGAACCCATGACCTTAGCAGTCGTACCTAAGACCGCTAGATTAACAAAGCAGTCGTAAGTCCTTACACGGTAACTGGATCTAGAGATCGAAATATTCATCATTTCCAATCAGTCATCTAGTCGAATTAATGCCGTTTGCTACTTTCTAATCAAACCTCTTCTAATATTTCACTTTACGCAAGTCACTGCTAAAATATCAGACCCTAGCTGTGCCCGCGATTTCGTTCGCGTAAATCTAGGAAAATAGTAGTCTCTCTTTACCAATTCTTCTAAAAAATAGTTACTCCTTATAATATCAGCTATCTGACAATGAAAGTCCTGTATAAATCGGTCCAGCCGTTTAGGAGAGCCGGAACAGACAGACAAACAAAAATTTTATAAGTTGTTTTTTTGTATGAATGCATATGAAAGTACATACGGTAGGTACTTATAGTACCTACCGTATGTGCTTTCATATGCATTTAGTAAAAAGCTATTATTTGGACATTACAAACAGACACTTCGATTTTATTTATTTGTATAGGTTATTGTCTTCTAAAATGTACGACTCCACTTTCTACTTGTCTGACCGAAAAAGGTCATTATCCTACCGTCATCAACATCAACTTTAATTCTTCATGTCTAGAACGAACGAATGAAATGAATGACTCATTTTAAACGCAGTTATAATCCAATTGAACTGTCTCAGTGTTCGGAACGTTTTTAGTATTAATTATGGTTGCGAGGTTTCTTCAGTCACATGTTAGATTAGATCTAGATCACATGGCTTTGACCAGTTCTCATTGTATGGCATCGCACGTGACATGTCCAAACAAGTGAATAATTTGAATGGAGTTTAATACGTGTTCCAGCCGTGCGATTCTGTAACCATCTCACCGTGATAACGTGGGTGAAGTGAGCGTGGAGTGAGTCGACAATAGTATCAATCCCTAGCATCAGCATGACTCACAGCTCACTCTAAGCTCACTTCACCTTAGTTATCACGGTGAGATTTTTTCAGAATCGACCGGCTGTTATGTGTATGTCTTTGATAAACTTGACCTCGACCGTCAAAACTGTTGTTGAGATTTTTGAACGCTATACTAGGTTCTGGGTTCGTTCGCGTGGAGGTCGGAAATTATCCCATGGGCACGTGCTGTCGGTATAAAACTGTCCTATGTCTTTACTCAAGCTATAGTCTACCTGTGGGCCAAATTTCACAAAAAAGGTAACAGATAGACAGAAACATACACAGAGCTACTTTCACAATAACAAGGATATAATAATAAGGATTTTGGTTTACTACAGTGTTGGGCAAAATGTAATTAACTAACAAATTAACAATTACAATTACAAATTGTAATTGGCGACTTCAATTACAAATTACTTGAAATTATTGAAAACTAATTCAATTAACAATTACAATTAGTAATTGTAATTGTTATTTGCAATTACTCAATTACTTATGTACGAGTATTTAATTTCTTTTAAAGTTAAGGTAGTAAGTTAAATAAAAAGATTAATGATTCATCAAAATGTGTTTATTTATATAAAAAAAAAAAGTGATTTACTTTAAATTAGACTTTAAGACTACTCTTTGTTCAAACATTTGATCAGAAAGTTTATGAGATTTCGGTAAATTGATCATTGTAGCATATGAGAATAATCTCTCAACAGGGCCTGATGACGGCATTAATGTATTATATTTAAGAAACACCTGCTTAATCTCAGGATGTCTGTTTAGCATTGAAGTGTCTTTATCCGGATCAGCTAGGTACTTAGACATAAGAATTTCAGGTCTTGTCGAACGGAGTGATTCAGTCAATTCACCTTCAGAAGAATCTGTTTCGAAAACAAAATAAGAATCATCAACATTATTTGAACTTGTGCTCGCAGATTCTCTTGCAGTTTGCTCTTGAATTTCAGTTTCTAGCGCTATTTGTTGTTTAAACATATTTTTTATTCTGCGATGGTACTGCTGCTCAATAATAGTAAGCCACTTATCCTTGAATCGAGGATAAGAAATAGTTGCAATCACTGCCTTATGGCCCATAGATGTAAACAAATCAAAAAACTCTTGAAATCTCTCATTGACGCTTTTTAGGTATTGGGCTGCCAAAGCATTGCAGTATTTAAACTTTTCCTCGGATAATTTTGCCAGTTTTTTTCGTAGTGAGAGTAATGTAGGCAGTACAATTCCGTAAAATAAATTTTTATCACCCTGTAGAATGTCAAGTGCTTCAGCTATAGGTTTTAAGCACTTTAAATATTCATCAATATATAGAAAGTCAACTTCCAATAATGGATTTTTTATGTTTAGAGCTAGGTGTAATTGCGCACTCTTAGTACGGATTGAGGCTATTTGTTTTAAACTGTCATAAACACTGTTCCACCTTGTAGTTCCAGGTCTTGAAAGTGTATGTCCTATGATGCCCTGAATAATTTCAGCAGATTTTGGTCGGTTAGCAGCATTCCATAATGTGGTACATTTTTGCACAATTTGGTTATGTACTATGGTAAGTCGTGTATTAGGTGCGTTCAAAACTTTGTTGCTGTCCGAAGTGCAACACAAACTGAGTTTGTGAGCACAACATCTTAAGTGAGATGGTAACTGTCGAATCGATGGTGGCAGCGCTGCTGATTCTTCGGTAGTCACATCTTCCATGGATAAGGACAATGGATATGTATCGTTCCTACGCACTTGGTTTGTGCTGCTACTAATGCTGCTTTCTTGTCTAACTACAGAAATCGATTCGTCTACTTCAGATTCAGATTCTTCGTCAGAAAAATTGCAAGATTCTTCTTTAAAACCAAATTCTTTGAAGGCTTTGACAAAGTTACTTCCGCTATCCGTGACAGTTGCCAAAACTTTTTGATAGTCTAAATCAAACTCAGTATGAATACTTTCCAACAACAAAGCAATCCTGTCATAGCTATGAGTACCAGCAAAACGACGACATGCTAAAGTAGCGGAAACTCTTTGTAAATCCGAGTTTATCCAGTGGCACGTCACACCCAAGAAGCTTCGTTTTTTGCCAGACCAAATATCTGCTGTAGTACAAACAGTTTTGATGTCCTGTAGCTGTTTTTTCAAATCAGTTAGTGTTTTCTCATAATTATCATTAATACAGCGCCCAAGTGTTCTGCGACTCATAACAGTCAGTCCTGATTTAGATATTTCCAAATAATCAAAAATTTTTTTGAAATAGGTATTATCGACGTTTTGCAGCGGACTCATGGAATGAATGTAGTAATTAGCAATATGGCGGTTAAAGTCATCTTGACTTAACAACTGGGTATTACCGGAACTAAAGGAATGCCTTTTCGGTCTCTTATGCGTTTTTGAGTAGTTTATGTATTCATTTAGGGTCATTTCACCATGTTTTCTCTTTAAATGTGTAACAAAATTAGAAGTCGCATAGCGAGATCCACAAATTTTAACTTCTTTTGGTGCGCATAATGTACACCGTGCTACTCTTTTCTTGTCTGTAGATTCACCGGGCAAAAAGGTAAAAAACTTGCCATCAAAGATACAGGGCAATACTTCCTCACTTCGTGTGTCATCTTCATTTGGTTCAGCGTCGGATGCCATTTAATTAGGTGCAGGCGCACAAGTTACTAATCACAGACCAATATAGTACGAAGTAACAGCAAATAAGTACGTACAGAGATGCGCGAGCGATATGCGTGTGAGCGAAACCACGGCTAAGGACGCACTGACTTGCCGTTTCGTTTACCGTCTCGTTCTATCCAATGTGGTTTGTTCGCTTGCTGCGCGCATGCAGCGCAACAAGTGAACAACCACATAGTTTAGGTGCTTTTGTACCTATATTACCCGTAAACAGTAATTGAGTAATTTGAATTACAAACTAATGTAATTAGAATTACTTATGAATTATGTAATTGAATAACAGTAATTTCAATTACATGTAATTTTAATTAAAGTAATTCAATTACTTTTCATTAATTTAGTAATTAAATTACAAAAGTAAATTAATTATGCCCAACACTGGTTTACTATAGTAAGGATTTTTGTTGCTTGAATGCAATGTATCTTAGAGAGTGTATAGTTATACTGGATGATTTTTTTTACAGGCTCCTAATTTTTACAGGGTGTTCTACTCATGAATATGCACAACTTTCACTATGGGACCAACTCTGAAATCATGAAAACAAAGCCAGCTGTTTATAATACAAAAGTTCAATACCTACTTGACCAAAATGTATGAAACAGCTCTGAGTTGGTTCCATTGTGAAAGTTGTTCATATTCATGGATAGAATACCCTGTAAAAATTTGGAGACGGTAAAAAAAAATCATACTGCATATTCCCGGGAAACGCTTGCCACTCTAGAAGGAAGGCGAGGCGTGGGTAGACCCCTTGCAAGGTGAAACGACGATCTGATGAAGGCCGCGGGAATCCGATGGATGCGGGATGTAGTTCCGGTCGTTGTTGTGATGCTTGGGGGAGACTTATGTAAAGCATTGGACCGTTATCAGACTGAACGATGATGATGGACATTCAAATATTTTCGCAAAATGCAGTGAGATTTCAAAAGTAACTGTATAACGAGCTTATAATGAACGGTGATTAACTGTGTGAAGTGCAGTTACGATGATAGCAGCCGAAACGCAAGCTTAGGGTGCGTTTCCACAGAAGCGGAGTTGGGCGGAGCGTAGCGGAGACGTGTAGGAATCGTCCAATCACAGACGAGACGAGTGACGCGATGAGGATTTCAACCATTGTGATTAGTCGATTCCTGCACGTCTCTGCTCCGCTTCGCCCAGCTCCGCTTCTGTGGAAACGCACCCTTATTTCGTTCTCCGCAGAGTTAGTCGGCTTTCAATTACAATGACTTAACAGAATTTGTTGAAATAGCATAAAACCAAGTTTTTTTATAAACATCTTATCGAAAAGTTAACATAACCGAACATTAGGCGTTATGAGGAATAAAACACTGATCAAATTTGTTCTCATTTGATAACATTAACAACAACAAAAAAATAACCGGTCAAATGCGAGTCGGACTCACCCACCGAGGGTTCCGTACAACTTTGTAGGTATGTAAATAATGTAACTAAAAATTTACTGTTTTGGAGTTTTTCCTTTACTTGTGCCACGTGACATTGTTTCTTGCCAAATTTCATGATTCTAGGTCAACGGGAAGTACCCTATAGGTTTTGATTCCGGAACAAAAACGCCCGCATCTTTTGATTGCGTTGACTTCAGCTTGATAACTTCACGCGTTCCTGAGCAAAACGGGTCTTGACCGGCGGACAGACAGACAACGAAGTGATTTTATAAGGGTTCCGTTTTTCCTTTTGAGGTACTGAACCCTAAAAATGCCGATCGATGTTAATTTTTTTCATTGTTTGTGCGTCGCCAGTCGACACATTACAACTAAAGGGCATCGACCGATAAATATTTTCACGGAAACCCTTCGCAGTCACGCTATCGAACTTGCGATGTTTTTCCAAAGGGCTGAAGTTTTACTAATACTTATTACTGAGATGCCGATCGATAATACAGTGGAAACTCGATTAACCGGACTAATCGTTGTCTTTAGGGATTCGGATAATCGAAAATCCGGATAATTGAATGTATGAAGAAAAACGGGTTTTGTGCATATGTAGTACATACATAATGTTATGTGTTTATTAAAAACAATAAATACAACAAATACATATCAACGAAAATGAATGTTTATTAAGATATTATTAGGGCCAGCGCAGACGACGGACAATTGTCCGCGGACTTGATGCAGTTGTAAGCGCTCTATTTTGGCGGACGAAAAAGTCCGCGGATAAATGTCCGTCGTCTGCGCTGGCTCTTAAGAGATGCATTTTTCAACATACGATGTATGCACTTATTGGTCGTGGTTGATAGTCTGAGGGCCGGATAATCGTGTTTCTACTATACAGCGTGTAACGGAAGGGGGGTATCAACCCTGAAGGAGGTGAATGTGCTCATGAAACTCAACAACTTTCCCCAAAGAACATATTGGTAGATCTCAATGTGGCCCATCAGCAGGTAAAAGGTAATCCATGACTTTTCGGACACCCAGTATATTTTGAAACTTCGACGATTACACGCATGTATTCCTCGAAGGGCTAGGTAGAGGTGTACCCATAGTCAAAGTCAAAGTCAAAACGTTTATTGTGAACTAAGTGCACGCCCACATTCTTCCAGTTATCTTTAACACGTTCACTGTCCGTGAACCACATGTGGGTCATTTTGGGTTGGCACGAGACATCCGTGCTATACATGTCATCACTGCACATGTCAGGTCACTGCACTTTTCATACATTATGGGTTCTTACTTCGTGGACGTAAAATAAACATACTAGTATTAACACAATAATAGTACCTAGTGGTTGTATAAATGCAAGTACCTCAGCCGGTGTATTTCTGTAAAAATCTCACCGTGAAGACTTGCGTAGAGTGAGGTGTCAGTGTCATCCCACTGATGCTAGGGATTGACCAAGCAAACATTTACAATCATAATCGAGATTTTAACTATATTTTTTATGCTAATTCTTTTGATCATTTTATATAATTTTAGTTGTCAAAACCTACGTTTAATCCCACGTAGTTTGTCTGGCGTGATCACTTCACTCGATTCACGAAATGTCGTGAATCTGGTGAAGTGATCACGCCGACTCGTCAGTACGAGTTTAAAATAAAAATAAAAAACAACATTGAGATTCTGACTGAGTTTCTGTTTTACTATTTTATTTTAAAACCCCACAAAATAGTAATGTTTTGACAACTAAAATACTAGCTTTGAAATGAAATAAAATTATTAATAGAATTAGCAAAAAAAAAAAATATATACATATGTATTATTAAAATCTCGATTATTATTGTAACTGTATGCTTGGTCAATCCCTAGTATCAGGTGGGATGACACTGACAGCTCACTCCACGCTCACTTCGCCTAAGTTTTCACGGTACTGAGGTACAGGCACTGCTGTACTTAAGCAGTGCGATTGGACGTGAGAGCTAATTTCGACAGTTTGGCTGGACAGTGAACGTGTTAATTCCCCTGTAATACTTGACGATAATCTAAGATTCAATGACATGTATGGCTTAATCTTTTGCGTAGGCTTTGCTAAGTCCTTTAACCCGGCGGTACTCGCTAGGTGTTTACATGCACGAATACTCGCTACCGGGTAAAAAATACCACATGATTTAAATGACATTATCTTGGAAAATAAGTTAGCTTTACAGACTTTAATGGCGTATTTAGTTTATCAATACTAATGTCTAATAAATAAAAGAAAATTGAAAGTTTGAATTATTATTTATTTCAAATTATAGCTTATCTTAAAAAAGAACGCAAAATTAAAAACAAAAATTCTTCATAGTCTTAGAAAAATCAACAAAAAAATTTTTTTCTTAGGTATCACGTAAAATTGAGATCAAAAATTATAAATCGACAGTGCTAGTGTAGTTGTACTCTGTGGTATTTTTTACCCAGTAGCGAGTGCCGCCGGGTTAAAGGAAAGCTACTTTAATTAATCGATTAGTGGCGGGCTTAGTACACAAATCCTGACTACGGATTCAGAGAATACCTTGTGGTTCATGCAATTTTATCACTTTTTTTTTTACTGGGTTCAATGCACAATGCAATATATAGTTATTCAACAACACATACATTTGTTTTAACAGGTAAGATCCAAGCTAACAAAATTAGTCATAAATCGCTAATTGACCAGCCCCAAGTAACGGGTCTGGGTAAAACCATTTTACCCAGACACCGGTTTTTTTTTTGTATGATTTTATTTGGGTAAACAAACAATCGTACATTGTATATTACATTTTGATACACCGTGTGCTATAGGTAAATATACAATCCACTACGTTTCAACAATTATTGTTCTCACACAAATTCTAATATAATATTGTTTAATTGTTCTGACACAAACGCCATCTAGTTGAGCCAATAGTAATTATTAGTATTGATTATAATTATTATTCGCTACGTGAGGACGCTGACGACTTTATTATAGTGCCTGTGAAATATAATTGTTAGTATGATGGTCATAACGCCGCCTTACAACGAAAACCAATTAAATCGAAATTTGGACGAAAATGACTTAAGAATGCCAAAGTACTTAAAATTGTGTGTTCTTTCGTCTGCGAAAACCCATTAATCGCTAAGTCTTATAGTTTCGCTGCTAGCTAATAAGATAACCAATTATTTCAAGCATTTCCAAGGTTTGTTTTCAAATACAAAACATTAAGCAGATTTAACTTGACTGCCGACATATTTGTCTCCAATGAGTGTCAGTTAATCTGATAAAATTTGTTTTTCTTCAGAGAGAGCTCATGAAATACTCTACTTTTCCCTCAATAACAACCATTTACTAAGATTTAAATCTCCAAACTAGATAAAAATGGTCAAATAAAAGCTATTAAAACAGTTTAATTGATTTTATCTGACGAATTCCATTTTAACAATGCAATCTAATCGTCTAAGAAAATATTGTATATCCAGATAATTGTTTTTCTCTGACGATACTTATTCACGGATGCAACCTTATCGCAACAGCGAAAAACGATTAAGCCGGATTAATTTGTTTTACCTGACGAATTCCATATTAAACAATACAATCTAACCGTCTAAGAAAATATTGTATATCCAGATAATAATAAAAATAAAAACAGTACACCCGTATCAGAGATAACATATCGAAGATTTTTTTTGCAATGGTTTCAATTTGGGATTAATTAAGCCGAAAAAGGACCAATGTCTGATTTGCACTAAATATGCACGAAGCGATGCTAAAGATAAACCGGAACTAGTAAAACAATTTGCAGAGCACAATGCCAGGAAAGAGTCTTGTAATAAAGAAAAGGAAAATGATAAGATAAGAGCCGGTGATAATAAGGACTTTTTATCTGCTTCTTTTGATTTACAAGCCATACTTCAGATACCTAGTGGAGACATCGGTCTTCTATATTACACGCGCAAATTAACTGTATATCATTTGACAGTATACGAGAGTGCTCTTCCAAACCATGCATGTTGTTTCACTTGGTCAGAAGTAAATGGCAAAAAAGGTAGCGCGGAAATAGGTACTATTTGGTACCACTACTTGTCGAATTGCATTCCAAATTCAGTAACTGAAGTAAGGCCTTTTTTCTGATAACTGTGGCGGGCAGAATCGGAATAAGAACGTAGCGGCAATTCTACTCTGGGCTGTTCAAAAAATAGAAAACTTGCAAATCATTGAACAAAAACTCCTTGAAAGTGGACATTCACACATGGAGGCAGACTCTATACATAGGGCTATCGAGAAGGAACAAAAATATACAGATATCTATTCTATGCCAGATTGGATAAATGTATTTAAGAAAGTAAGATCAAAAAAAGTATAATAAGAAACAAAATAAGAAAGTTGTTAAGAACCCATACGTAGTAAATCCCCTTTTTCAATCAAAATATTCGAAATTACCACTAAAAATACTGAATTGCACACTAAATTTGCTCATCAAATAAATCAATTATACTATACTGTTAGATCCTTAAAGCTTAACTGTTTTATTGAATGACAATCTGTTAACTAAAAGTAAATCTAATAATTCTTCGAGTGCAAGAAAATATTTAAACATTTTTTTTTGGAATTCATCACCTATTAAACTTTTAAGAACAGCTTACGCATAATTTTTTACGCATAATTTCTCTAATCATAATAATGATTAAAGCATAACATTCTAAAGCATAACTTTATTAAACATAACAATAATAATAAGGCGTAGTCGACGGCCCCTATTTCTATCTGCAGGGTTTAAGTTTAAAGGAACCTAACACGAAGGGGATGATGGGGGCTCGTTCGCTCGCTCCGCTCGCTCACTTGAGCCCCCGTCATCCCCTTCGAACCTAACCTGTCCGAGTTGCCCCCCAATTCCCGAGCTCGCTTCGCTCGCTCTTGCATCCTCAGTTCTCATTGCCTTTTTACTAAATAGAGATGTTAAATACAATATATTATGAACTGAATGTCTGAGTTAAATACGGGTGGTATTTAATTAGAAAATAATTTTGGAAATTCCGTTGCAATATTGAATAATTTGTGTGCAAATCAGTATTTTTGTTTTGCGGTGAGTAATATTGTTTCAAACTGCGTATACTCGTATAATTATGTGGTTTCAGCTAGATTTTTGCTGAATCAGATTTTGATGAATTTTAAACATTTTTTAGTACAACATGTTTAGGTAATCAAGTAGTTAATTTGTAGTACAGTCATTTATTTGATATGCAGTGGAGAAATTTTGTTTGCTTAAATTTCTAAATAGAGGTGTAGTTAAAAATTCCCCTATATTAATTAGAATTTGAAGGTGCCTGCGACTTTGCATATTTTAATTTTTCCCAAAAAATATTTTCCCGTCGAAATTTCGTGATTTTTTTTCAAAACAGGATTATCAAAGGTTTCAAAGGTACATTTATGTAAAATTTTAGACGCCTAGCTCAATAATATAGGCTTTGCTTTGGTATGTTAGTCAGTGAGTCAGTCACTCAATAATGAGTCAGTTTTTCCTTTATTTACATTTTTTTTTGGCACCTATTACTGGCATTTGAAGCTCGCTTTTATTGTTATTTGAACTAATCAAGCTAATTTGTACTTAATTAATTATTTCGAGTTATAAATTTGTTAACGAATGAACGTACTGAAACTCTAATAAATTATATGCTTAACTTATTAGGTTCTTAAATTTTCTGCAGGGAAAACCAATTATCTTGATACATTTTCACTTGTAACTTCACAAGGGACAGCTGTATAGGTATTTTTTTATCATGGTTAGTCTTAATTAACTAATACTAAAAAGTAATTTCTCGGGATTTGCTGTATTCCTATTACCTTAAAATATATAGACATTTATCAGTTCTCTGGGAAAACCAATTAAATGGGTGACCTGGTGACAATAAATTGAAAATTTCATTACAAAGCAATAACTTTTTTAAACCTCAATAGACATGTTTAAATAAAACATTTTATCAATGTACTGATGCTATGAAGTAATATAACAATATAATACTACAAAGGGTATTTTCAACCACATAAACTTTGTAATCGCGTTATCTCCGTTTGCACTTTTTATGATTTAATTGGTTTTCGTTGTAAGGCGGCGATAATATTATCTTATGCAAATTACGACTTCAGGAAGGTAGTAACTTGGCATTTATTGTTATCCTGTTTAACCGGTCAGCTATTACAAGCGCCATGTTTGCTGTATGTAAGTTGCATTTAGCCAATTTTAGGTTGTTTGCACACTCTGGGTATCGTAAAAGGCGACTAGATTTATTTAAAAGAATGGATGCAATCTCTAGAGTCTTAAAACTAATGTTAAAGCTCGACACAAAATCATCATTTTGGTCCACGTTCAGCAGTAGTTTCTAAATGATATAATCAATCACAAGCGCACTGAGTGTGCCTTAGGAACATTGACATAATTATGTGTTGAAATACAACCAATGATTGACACACTCTCATAAAATACAATATTGAACCTTTTAAATCATGTTACAGGTCTGGAAGCAGCGCTGGTGTTCGTGGAGAACTGCGGGCACGCCGGCAAGACGACCGGCGAGGTGATGTCAGGCATCGTCGCCAAGTGCATCGCCGCGCCCAGGACCAAGACTAAGGACATAGCGCTACAGGTCAGTTACCTAACATGTAGACCAGCGAGGAAATAGATGTAATATCACACTAATATTATAAAGGCGAAAGTTTGTGAGTGTGAGTGTGTGTGTATGTTTGTTACTTCTTCACGCTCAAACGGCTGGACCAATTTTGATGAAATTTGGCACACAGATAGTTTATAACCAGCATTAACACATAGAATTTTTATAACTTTTTATCCCGATATTCCTACGGGATCGAGACTTATGCGGGAGAAACCGCGGGGCGCTGCTAGTTGTTTATATTCTCTCGTATTTGCGCGAACTATATGAGAATAGCTCAGCCCGCGGTAAACATTTGTTTTTGCTGACTGCTCACGCTGGACGCTAATTGAAGTACCTATCATTATATTTAAAACTAGCGACCCGCCCCGGCTTCGCACGGGTGCAATGGAGAAACTGATAATTTTAGAGCCACTATTTCTCGTAAGAAGTATAGGATAAAAAATGGTTATTGTGGGTTGTCCCTAAGAGATAGACATATACCATCGCGGACTTTTTTGTAGACCTTTTTAAGGTGTACAATACTGTAGTACATTATTTTGATCTATCTCGACGGGGTCAGCCAGCGTTTACAATGTAAGCGCAAAAAAATGTGTTTATTTACGACATCACAATAGAAACCTCTAAAATTATCAGTGTTTCTCTACTATATTATGCATGTATTATAGATATAAACCTTCCTCTTGAATCACTCTATCTATTAAAAAAAACCGCATCAAAATCCGTTGCGCAGTTTTATAGATCTAAGCATATATAGGGACAGACAGACAGGGAAGCGACTTTGTTTTATACTATGTAGTGATGAGTTTTCTTTTCCTTTAGCATTTTTTTTGCCAGGGTCGCGGGTTGTTCGAAAGAGTTACCGTGGCCCTTGGCACAGGCAACTGAAGGAACACGGGTCGGTTTTAGTCAGTAAAAGTCTGACACGCCCTCCCGCTCCGCCCAGAGCGATAGAAGTTATTTGAACATTTCCCACCCAAAAAAAAAGGGCGATGCTATTTTGCATTATAATGTTAAATTAAATCACTGTGCTGTTGTTTTCAGTGAAAGTCTATCACCATTATTTATTCGAACGTCGCTGGTACGAACTAATGAAAATCAGAGTACCTACAATAACTCACCACATGTCAAAATTAATCATTTCAAATTCTCTCGTCGTTTAACTTATTATTATTATATTAATGCTGTGGTTTACTTGGCCTGCTTTATTCAGAACAATATAACTGGGTCATTCTTCAGTGAATGATTACAAGTCATTGCCCTGTCAGTAAATTATGAATCGCTTTCGAAAGAAAAAAGTTTTTGGTGCACAACATAATGAACTACATCGTTACTTACTAAGGTCATCAACATAATAAAAACTTACTTCTCTTCTCCATTTCAAATTATCAACGGTCTTTCTCCATCTGTTATGATGAAGTGCGGCGCTAATAGGTAGCACTAGCTGTTCGGATATTTGATGACCATCTTTTTGGGCTTCGGCCTCTAGGTCTAAAAGTTAACTTATAGAAATAACAATGTCCATGTGTGTAAGCAGGTGTTCTATTAAAGGAAATGTTATAAACTTGTAAAACCGATACCATTAAACCTTTGCATTACAAAATTAGCATGAGTTGTATTCTGAATGTCCTATTAATAAGATTCTAACTTGAATTTGCACAACCAGGGGGTTTAAAGATCTAGAAAACAATCCATGACATCAGGGAGTAAAATTATTATTTCTACAAGCTTAACAACCCTTCAATGAGGGTTTTCTGAAATGACGTGCACTAGGTGGCAGCACTGAGACGTCAGGTCCGAGCACATTTCAAAAATGTCAAAGCGCCTATATTTTCTTTAGTCATGACTGAATGAAAAACGAATGAATGAAACGAATAATGAACGTCATCATATATTTTAAATTCATTATCGAAATAGAAGACCTCTTGGCAAAGTGGCGCCAACTGGTGGCGTAAATTTTTATGAAAACCCTCATTCTCTTTACAGATAACCTTAATGTACATAGAAATAGAGAAACACGAGATAGTAGAAGAGGAACTAATCAAAGGCATGGAGCAGAAGAATCCCAAAGTGGTAGCGGCCTGTGTATCCGCCTTGCACACGTCACTGAAGCAGTTTGGTAACAAAGTGATAGCTATAAAGCCTATGGTGAAGAAGATTCCTATACTGCTGTCCGACAGAGACAAAGGGGTGAGGGATGAGATGAAGGCGCTGGTTGTTGAGATGCACAGGTAATTTGAATTTACATTATTGTTACAATACTCAATCATATAAGAAAAATAACGGTCAGTAAATCATAAGAAGCGTTTATTGATCAGAAGATACCGAAATGTTATGTAAACTATAATAATAATAATTTATTTGTTCAATAATATACAGACATTTAAATAATATGGTGATACACTATAATACACTTTAATTCTATGTTCAGATATTATTTAATCAATTGGGTCAATCAGTGTTACTTCTTTAAATAGCTAAATAATATAATTTTTCAAATAATCAACTGTTACATTGTTTGTTTTTTTTTTAAATACAACAAAACTCATTTTAAGAAGTACAATCAAATACACTGGAATATTTAACCAATAATACAATAAAATATCTAGAAATAATGTTTTACCAACATTCTTTCGGATTAATACCGTTTACCCTTAAGTGTACCAAAATGGAGTACCACGGAGAGGTGTTGCTTCGACGGCCGTGCCTCGTAAAAGAGCAAGTCCGCACGCCTGCCCAGTAGTCTTCAAAAATGGCTGTCATCGTGCGTCCCTCCTACCCTCTGGTGACGTTACGATTCATGTCTGACACAGTTGCCAGCGGCAAAAATAAGTGCGACAACAATCATTTATTGCATTCCACTATGTATATGCTTAGGTGGCTAGTAAATATTTGTTGTAACAATCGCGGAACCTGTCGGGCTTAGCAAATGTTGCCTCGTCGGCCTAGTGGTCGCAAGCGCTATTGCTCAGCATGTGGTTCCTGGGCTATGGCGCAATTTTACACTTGGTAGTTCTCCCGAATTCGATTGACTACGGAATTCGGGCAAACGACAAGTGTAAATGAACGGGGTCGAGTACGCCCGTCTTCGGACAATCTAGTCCAGCATCATGTTCCAGTGCAATGACCAGTTAAGTTAATGTAGCGGGTGCCCGAATTCGAGTAGTTTTTCGAGAACCGGAATACGGGCTAACGACTAAGTATAATTGCGCCTTTAGATTCCCAGGTCGGGCAGTGTTATTGGGTTTTTCCATTAGGAATTTCTTAGTAGAGCAGGCTCGCCCTCTAATTACATGGGAGCTAAATATACCTGGCGAAATGTGGGTGTTATAGGCACACCTCTGCCTATCCCTTCCGGTATTACAGGCTTGATAATGAGTGTGTATCTACACCCATGATATGAATGCTCTATAAAAGGTTCTGAAACCATAGGGTGTTGTACAGTGTTGTAAGAACTCTATGTAAATTCATGGAAAGTTACATTGCTGAGTATCTAATACAAACAATGTATAAAATTTTTGCAATACTAATATAGAACAAAAATGGCGGGATACAACGTTAATTCGAATAACCTATAAGTTTTTTTTTAATTTTTTTAATTATTGTATTGTGGTAATGAAACGCGCATTCATGACAATGTTCTTTTTTTGAAATTCATAAAGATACCACGAATTGAGTAGTGAGAATGTGGCTGTTTGATGAGTAAGGAAGGGTTCGAAAAAGCAAAGGAGTTGCATAATGAAATTTAGTACAACATTATAACATACGTTTAGATGATATTATGGTTACTATGATCCTGTTTGTTTTAATGTTGGCAATAAGCTAACTGTTTCAGAAACTTTACAACATGGGTGTAGATAAAAGCTTATAAAAAATATGAAAAACAATGGACAGTCAGAAATATACACTTCTGAACATTTTCAATAGTCAGAAAGAACATAAGATGTTGCCAGAAACATCAAAGATTGATGAACTCAGTTTACAGTTACTTGGGATCAGAAGTGTAATAAACTTCTTCATTCAATCATTTCCTTGACATACAAAACCGTGTTTTACGATGCCGCGTTACCAAAACGTGCATCAATATTAATAATATGAGCTTTGTGCCACATTTCCATTTATGATTGACCCAGTTCATCTTATAAAGACGTAAGAGCAAATATTTATAACAGTACCTTATTCGGTATTGCTATGACGCAGCTACTCGAACAAGAACAAAATTAATATGATTTATTTAGTACACTAAATGCACTATCACGTTTAGTTTTTGTCCAATTTGGCTAAATAATAACATCCGCACGGGGCGTTCGATTACAGGTTAAGCTACGCTTGCCGCGCTTGGTCCGCAGATGGGTGACCATCTTTACAAACGGATACCCCCCCCCCCCCCCCACCCTCGTGCCTCGGAAAGCACGTTATTGGTCCCGACTGTCATTCGTGGATCTTTGACTTTCAGAAGCTTGAAAGTCTGACAACCTGTCGTACCAAAGGGGTATTGTATTACCCAGTAACTGGGTTGTGGAGGTGAGATAGGTAATATCCCTATGTAGGTTAACTCCATGTAAAATACTGGTATTCAGCTACATCCAGTTAGACTGGAATCTGACCCCAAAGATAGTTAGGAAAAGGCTAGGCAGATGATGAGATTCTTTAATTCACAAATTGGTTTTCTCACCCTCTTATATGTGAGACAAGTTGCAATAATCACAATACCTTACAGTTTTATTGTGTCGTCAACTTACAAAAAGATAATCCGAACATGTCGGCCTTTATAAATAATCCATTAACTATCATTCCACAGATGGATAGGCGCCGCCATAGAGCCTCACATAGCGTCCCTCCAAGCAGTAATTCAACAGGAACTAAGAGAGGCGTTCAGTACTGGTGGAGGTGTCGCCCAACCGACACGCTACCTCAGGTCACAGCAGAACAGAGTCAGAGATACACCGGCTGCTGACTGCGCTGATGGTAAGTACTACATTTGCAGAACTTTGTTAGATACCAGGTTGAATAAAAAAAAATACCTTCCCTCTTTTTATCCAGGAAATTTAAGATACCAGATCTTTGCCTGATACCATTTTGAGATGGTGAATAACAGTTAATTATAGTCAGAAAAAGAAAAGTCTAAAACAAAAATTATCACCTTTTTTCGTCAGAGGCCATCATTTCCGAAATACAGCCTTACAAAGCCTTGGGCAGTAATGTATTGGCAACAGATTAAATAAATAGAGAATCCAGGAGTGCGAAACCTCATTTTTCAGTCATCCTTCTTCTTTAAAAAACCTTAATTCTCATAAATTGATTCAGGCGCAACAGAAGACGACGACGCCGAAACGGGCGGTGGAGATTCAGGCGAAATGGACCCTTACGACCTACTGGAGCCAGTGGAGATCTTATCCAAAATACCCAAAGACTTCTATGATAAACTGGAAGCTAAGAAGTGGCAGGAAAGGAAGGACGCTCTCGACACCTTAGATAACTTGCTCAAGACTGCACCTAGGCTTGAGCCGGGAGACTATGCGGATTTGGTTAGGGCTTTGAAAAAGGTATTGTTTCATTTTGGCATGCATTTCGTTTGGATCTAGGTTAATCCTCTAAAAATGGTTTTTCAGATACATGCTCAATAGCTTTTGTCTTAGGAGGTAATTAAGGATTCAGTATGCATTACATATTCATACTGTTTTAGCCGAAGATGATGTAAATTTTATGCAGTATAATTTTCTTCAAAAGAGTTTCCTGGTGGGTTTATTGAGCCACTTCTAAGTGCTTGAACACCAAGAACAGTCGTCAGTGAGGAGAATACTTTGGGGCTATCTTTTTGTTGTCATTTAGCCTTTATAATGACCTGATTGGCCTTTAAGAATAAATAATTAACCATATGAATTGACTACATACATAACACCAACTTTCCTCGTTCCAGGTGATATCAAAAGACACAAATGTAATGCTGGTCGCGTTAGGCGGTCGCCTCCTCGGGCAGATCGCTACCGGCCTACGTAACAAGTTCTCTCCGTACGCATGCGCATGTGTGCAAGCTATTCTAGAAAAGTTTAAAGAGAAGAAGACTAATGTGGTGACGGCATTGAGGGAAGCTATCGATGCTATTTATCCTTGTGTGAGTATGTTTACGTTGATGGTGGCTACTAGACTCATTTCTCACATTTTTTTTTTCTCTGACAGCAGCGACGCAATAGCAACCTAATACTAACGAAAATAGGGATCACTTTGATTTTGACAGTCTTGTCAGTGGCCGCAATCCAACTGCAACCTTATTGTACTGAAAATAAATATAATTCTAAACGACAGTGATTCTAAATCAGAGCTAAAATAAATAGGCAAAGAGTAGTGGTTTAGTTAAAATTCTGCGTTATTACCTTTAGTTTGTTTCTAAAGTCTGTATAACTTTCTATCAAGTTAAATTTTTTTAAGGTTGTTTACTATTTTGCTGTGTAATATGAATAAGTATATAAATAAGTAATGAGAGATTCACGCAGCAAAACTTCACTAATGAGTGAGGGCTCCTAGTGAGTTCGAAATTAATAAGACATGAGCTCCCAAAATATGCTCATGGGTAAACAATTCAGAATCGTGACTATTTAGCACCTAAGTTGATTAAAAAAGAAGTAATCAATTTCGAATGTTTCTTTTATCACACAAGATATAGCTACATACTAAAAACCTCATTCTGTCTCTGTCGTTTTCAAACTGTTTATAGAAACAGAACGATTTTATAAATGCATTTAAAATGCAGTTAGTGATTTCAGGTGCAAGCAAGCGAGCTTATGTTCTTTCAAAGCACATTGACAAAAATCTTTGTATTCCATCAGACAAACCTCGAAGCGATAATGGAAGACATGCTAGCTGCCTTCGACAATAAGAACCCTTCGATAAAAGCGGAGAGCTCCCTGTTCTTGGCCAGAGCTCTGTGCCACACGCAACCTGCTGCCTTTGGCAAGAAACTTGTCAAGGCTTATGTCGCTGGGTTGTTGAAACTACTGGAGAGTGCTGGTAAGTTTGTATTTTGTTCATGGCGGCCACCTCCGCTCACCTCCGCGGACATGTGAATTTATTACTGCGCAGCGACTCGCCTGATGCTCCGAGCCGCCATAAAGTTTAAATCGGTATGTAAAATCCATCAGCAGTAATAAATATTTTCAGAAGAACTTATTATACTTCATATTCTGCGCCCTAGGCGAGTATAAATTGTCCGAACTTAATTATTTACAAGATGACTGGTTAATTAACTGGGTACACTGGAGTCGAAAATCTTTAAGGTGATATCATAAAACTATGATCAGATTATCTAACAAAACGACAATAAAGAAAAATATTTAGGGTGTATCCCTTAAATATTTCTCCTGCATTGCTTTTTTGTACTCTAAATATTTCGTTTTATTTATTGATTTTGGTATTTGAGAATGTTTGTAGACGTGATACTCATAACATAAATTATAATAGGATTTTATTCTTATATATGGGGTGTTTGGAAGCTGGATGCAAAGCCTTAAGGGGGGTGATAGTTGACACCATTTCGAGCATTTTGAGCCATTCAAATCTTAGACGAAGTATGTTTTTTTAATTTTTTTCCCAGTTAAAGTTATGTTATTTTTGAATAAAACTGCAGTTAAAAATTTAAAAAAAAACATACTTCGTCTAAGACATGTATGGCTCAAAAAGCTGTAAATGGTGTCAACTATCACTCCCTTAAAGCTTTGCACTCATCTTCCAAACAACATGTATATAAAAAAAAACAAATATTAGAATGCAAAAATACGTTACGGTCTCAGGGACCGCGGTGGTAGGTGGTTAAGGGTTAATATAAGTTTAAGGTATAAATTACTTCTACTTACAGATCCTTCCGTACGAGACGCCGCAGCCGAAGCCCTTGGTACCGCTACCAAACTAGTAGGCGAGAAAAACATAGCCCCACACATTGGCAAACTAGACAACTTGAAAGAACAGAAGATCAAAGAGTTTGCGGACAAGGTATGGATCCCGCGGGTTAGGGAATGTGCAATGATGAGGTTGTAGTACTAGACGAGTAGTATAGTACCCCTCACATTGCGGTGAAGGAAAAGATCATTACCCCCGGTTAGTCAATAAATTGGCTGTGGAATCTCATGATCGCTGTTGTGAACTATAATGAGAATAGCTCATGCTGTGGTAAAAATATGAGCCGGTCAGCGAGGTGGTAGCTGGTCTGACAGTCCTGGGTGCAGGTGCGATCATTCTGCGCCTGTGAGATCATCAACTCAGCCTATGGCATTCCACTGCTGCACATTAACCTTTCCCAAGCTGCAGGAGTGGCTGATGTATAAATCTATTTGTAACTATAAGATTTGAACAGATAAAAAAACTGGGAGTGTGTCGATAAGCCTAATTCAGTCTTATGTTAAAACAGTTTTCATGTTTAGATTCAGTTTAAAACCATAGCACCATTTTTGAATTACGAACCTTATTCGGACAAATTTAAAGTTTCAAATACAAACACTGAATGCAAATCGGAATAAGGTTCAACATACAAAAACTGGCTGAAAGGTTTTAAGCTTGGAATGAAACTCTTTTTGTCATAAGACAGATTGGATCTTTCGAGTAATAAGACCAGTGTATAGGTGTATAAAAGAAAATTCTTTACATAAGTAGAATATAAAAGACGGGTGTTTATAACAAGTTCTATACACATTTGAAACCCTTCTATTTCAGGCTGTAATACAAGTGAAGGTCGCAGCTCCTAAGAAAGAAACTAAAGCTAAAGCGGCGGCGTCACCTTCTGGTAAAGGTGATGCGAAACCTACAGCCGGGTCATCCAACCCGAAACCTGTCAGACGAGCTAATACTGGTAAGAAAAATTATCTCGGCATAACATTTTTGATTTTCTTCGTCGTAGTTGTCTCATTATCATTAGGTTAGGTCGCCCGTTAACCCCTTGGGTACGGATTTATTACCTACTTTCGCTATCACTATCATAAAATATAATCCTTTTTTTTTTATACATAATGGGGCAGCGTATCGCAAATAATGTTCACCGAAATACTGTAATTGCCTCTTCTATTATGACTGATACAAGCTACAATGAAATGAACACAATTTTGCCTGACCTCAAATAACGTTTTAGACACGTCATCCGCTCCTAGGGAAAACAAGTGAATGACGTCTCTCAGACGTCAAATGTACCCAAGGGGTTAAAAGATTATACTGAAAGTAACTCAGTGAAGATCTAGACGTGTTTGGTATTTCGTCCTCCATTACATAAAAGAATGTTAAAGTCAAACAAACATATAAATATCTGCCCAGACCAAAGAGAATGCACAGAGAGTTTTCTGCTGATATTAAACCAAATATCTCCTTGAATCTCCTCCTAACTAAGAAGGTTTATAATGGAATGCCATCTGTGCTGCAGCTCTTTGTTCTGCACCGAGCATAACAGCAGTCAAATGTTTCTGACCAAAAACTATTACAGATCACATGTACAGACGCCAGCACATCAAGCTGCTACAATCTGTCAGATTTCTTTAATAGATTTTCAACTTTATCGCTAAAGCATAAGGTTCAAAGTTCATTGGGAAAATCTGACAGTTTCGGGTAGCTTGATGTGCTGGCGTCTATACATCCATAAACTTGCAATAAAAATGTCAACTTTATGAATTAATTTATAGCAAAGGCCCCGGCTAAGAAAGCACCGGCGTCTCGCGCACAGCCCAGTCCGCCGCGAGAACTGGAGCTGTCGCAAGAGGAAGTCGACGCTAAGGCTGAGATGCTGTTCCCTGGTGATACTATTACAGGTAATGATATTACTAGAAAAAAAAAAAAAGACATATTAATATAAATAAGTACTTAACTGTTTTCTACTAACATTAGGATAAGGAATTACTAACACATTTGTATGGATCTCTGATCTGAAATAAAGAAATTATCATTATTATTACTAGCCTTTACCTGCAGCTTTTTGGTCTATCCCACAGGAACTGTGATTCTTTCTGAGATAAAAAGTAGCCTTTGTCACTGTCCGGCCCACAAACAATTTTTTTTTTTTTTTTACAAATATTATAATCAGGGCCATCCGTTGGTCCGTTCTTGCGTGAAAGAAGTACAAACCAACAAAAACATGCATTTATAATATTAGCAGGTGAAGGTGTTTTGTCCTCGCATTGCCTTGCAGGTGAAGCGAGGAATGGCTGCGTAAACATATTCTGCCTCTTTTTGGCATAAGGTGATGTGGCGCGGTTTTGTAGCGCAGCGCATGTTAGCCTGGTAATGCATTGCACATATGCGTGGGGACAGGATCCGGAGATATCCGTCAATGGAAAGATTTTGTCTCTATCTTATGTTTCTGTTTTCTTGTTTATCTTGTGTTTCTTTTCACAATCGTTTATTTCTCATTCCTCAGCCCTCGGCGACAGCAACTGGAAGAACCGCCTAACCTCAGTGCAGAGCCTCCACTCGACGATACAAGGTCTATCAACAAGCGACGCGACCTCACAAGTGTTATACCGCACTTTGAACAGGAAGCCAGGCCTGAAAGATACCAATGTGCAAGTTCTGAAGGCCAGGCTTGAAGCCTGCAAGTATATTACTGAGAACTTCCCGGTGTCAACGTAAGTTTTTTTTTTATGTTACCAGTTTATTATGACATTTATGATTGATGAAATGATGATGCGTAAAGCCATGTATTGTACAAATAAATAAAACACAAGTCAAGTAAACTTCATCACTCTTTTTTTGAAAATCATTTCTTCTACAGAACAGCCGCAGACTTCGTTCTCCAAGACGTAGTAACGAAACTTGGAGAGGCATCCTGCACGGCTATATGTGCCGACTGCCTGACGTCCTTAGCCGAGGCCTGTGGGCTCGAACATGTCCTCAATGAAGGACTTACCTTCGCCATGGACTCGCAGAAGAACCCTAAAGTACAGTCTGAGATGTTCAACTGGATGGCTATCGCGATTAAGGAGTTTGGTTTCAAGTAAGTTTGTAGTTTTGATAATATTTCTGGTTGAAAATCTGGATTCTTATCCCTCAGAATGTTTTGTCTATTTTAGTGTAAGGTCTGTCTTCAAATAGGCACTTTACGCGAGTAATACTGGATGCAACAAGCCTTAGTATCTCGTATAACGCGCATAAAACGGCCCGTATGTGGATATCGCGTCTCCTTCGTAAATTGCCTTATCTAAACTTGCATAAACACTTTGTTTAAGACTGAAACAAATCTATATAACCTACCAGTGCTCTGACAAAATGTACCAATAACCAGTGTCTATTTTTCAGGCTCAATAAAAGCAAGCATGTGATACAATTCCTAAACTCATATTTTGTTTCAGCATGAACATAAAATCAATAATCGCTCACTGCAAGAAGGCCCTCACAGCGACAAACCCGAACGTCCGTACCTCTGCAGTAAACTTCCTAGGCATTCTGTCTCTCTACGTCGGACCTTCGCTTATCAACCACTTTGATACGGAGAAGCCGGCGACACGGCAGCTTATCAGCTTGGAACTTGATAAGCACGCTAATAGTTCACCTCCTACGCCTACGAGGCAGCTTGGTACAGTTAGTAAGGTAAGATAAAAATACATAATATTGTGACCCACAATTATGTCTGAAATGGTCCAAGTCTTTATGAGAGTTGAAAAAAAAATATGAACGACAATTCGCATTTGGCACCAATCGGTCAAGTTAAAAGGCGATTCATGATAATTTCTTGGAATATGTTACGGCGTTGGTCGTGTTAATATACACACTTGTTTCAAAGAAAAATAGTTTTGATATACTATATTTAAAACTCTTTCTATAGTTCTTTTTCGCCACGTTAGTTAACATAACTTACAATTCAACATTTATTTTAGTCTAAGCTTATCATTAACTCACTATTTTGTTTTGTCCAGTCTGCAAGTAAAGCTTCAGTAGGTGACGAGATAGAGGAAGCATTCGAGGACGCCGCAGATGACGAACCGGTGGTCGTAGAAGACAACAGACCACGCACCGACCTCGCGCCGCTCATCACCGACGCTCTTATTGCCGAGATCAACGACAAGAACTGGAAGGTAAGGCTGTTTACAATTAATACAAGCAAGCTGTTTTGTCCTTGGGGGAGTGCTTGTGGTTAAGTAATAACAGCTGCACGGGTCGATCTATCAGGTTAAGCTTCGCTTGCCGCGGTTGGTCTGTGGATGGGTAACCATCTTTACATACCAAGACCCCTCCGTGCCTCAGAAAGCACGTTAAGCTGTTGGTCCCGGCTCTTATTCGTAGATCTTTGACAGTCGTTACGGGTCGTCAGAAGCCCGAAAGTCTGACAACCAGTCTTACCAAGGGGTATCGTATTATCAAGTAACTGGGTTGTGGAGGTCAGATAGGCAGTCGCTCCATGTAAAACACTGGTATTCAGCTGCATCCGGTTAGACTGGAAGCCGACCCCAACATAGTTGGGAAAAGACTAGGCAGATGATGATGAAGCTATTTTGCCCTCGTGTTGACATACTATCGTGTGACAACCTTATCTGCATGAAGAAAGGTGCTATACGGACTGAATCATACCTATATTCCCATATTTGCATTTTCTCGTAACTGGAAGGCAAGAAAATTTGTTTGCAAGCGCCTACGCTATGCGGTGTCGACGCGACGGTCGGATTGCGTGGCTGCTTTTTTCCTCGCTCTAACTAGAGGATTTTTCAGAGCGACTTAAAAGGATATTTACTGGAAAATGCGAAACTGGCTGGATAGATCGGTTCGGCCCTAATAGCCCAACTTTGAAACCTTTCAGCTACAGTGTTGTTGCCATCATTTCAGTAGACACTAATAATACTATAAATGTAGACATAGAACACGAGGCGTGTTACGCACTTGTTCGAATCAACATGATTCAGCACATGGACTGCAAAATATACAGCGTGTAACGGAAGGGGGGTATCAACCCTGAAGGAGGTGAATGTGCTCATGAAACTCAACAACTTTCCCCAAAGAACATAGGTCGAAATATGAAAAAAAAAATTTGGCCCTCCCATAGTAAATCAATCAGCTGGTAGTCAGTTTTGTAAGGGAGGGCCAAATTTTTTTTTCATATTTCGACCAATGTTCTTTGGGGAAAGTTGTTGAGTTTCATGAGCACATTCACCTCCTTCAGGGTTGATACCCCCCTTCCGTTACACGCTGTATATAATCCTTTTGCCGCCCGGCCGTGCCGAATCATGCCGCACCCCTGATACGACAGTTAATTTCAGTCATTGCTACCGAGAAAAGCAGAACTTACGTAAATATTTGTATAATTTCGTTTTTTCTGTACGCAGGTCCGCAACGAAGCCCTAGACAAGGTGAAAGCTATAATAATCAGCTCAGCACCAATCAAGTCGTCCTTAGGAGAGTTACCGGCTGCGTTATCAGCGCGCCTACTTGACTCCAACTCGAAACTGGCGCAGAGTGCGCTACAAATATGTGAGGCATTGGCCACAGCAATGAATACGAAAAGTAAATCGCACGTCAGGACGTTCTTCCCGGCTTTCTTTCAAGGTAATCCTTTAAAACTTATTTGAAAGTATACATGTGACTAAAGGACAACTATTATATTTGATTTGTTGTATTACTTTGAAAAATTTTATCCTTATCGAATAAAATATAGCTTAATGTAATAAATAATACAGGTTTTTTTTTTTTTGTCGAAGCTGTTAGGTTCGAAGAACTACCTACGTGAAAACGTGCTTTCACATATGGATTAACTTTGGCCAATCGAAGTCGATATTGATCGCCATGATATTTGTCACCTTATACAGGGTGAAATTGAAAACATGCGACAAATCGAAATGGGAGATTGTAACTCGTCAAAATGTAGGGAACAGCTGATTTTTTTTTTCGCGATTTCAGGTTTTATCTCATAGTAAAAGTTGTTCACAATGATGAGTACAATCTCTCATTTCGATTTATCGCATGTTTTCAATTTCAACCTGTATACTTATCATGGTCCAATATATGTATGAGGAACAGTGTAAAGTTCACTCATCCTCCATAGAAAAGGGAGGATCCTCCGACGAAACGGGTGTCGTTGCTGGTAGGCAACTGCCCGACGATTGATTTCGGGACGTTGAAGATATGCTAGTTGCGCGGTAAACTCTGCAACTCTGCTTACGCGATGCAGAATTTTGCGTGACGGCAGTGTGATGCGTAGTTCGCGTGTAGCGATGTAGATGCCGCCACATAGGTAACGATATCGTCGATCCACTGCAAGCAACCTAACCTAACTCATGCCTCCGTTGACTACCATTCTGTGAGTTAAGATTCGGCCCTAAAGTTCCTTCCCACAAATCCCTGCATAATAATAATAATTTGTTTATCACCAGCTTTCGGCGACAGCAAGCAATGGATCCGTGCAGCAGCCGTTTCCTGCGTAGAGACATGGTGTCGCGAGGCGGGTGCGCATGGACCGCTAGAAGGAGAAATGTTATTCGACGCACTCAAGTCCGGCAGCCCGCTGCTAAGAGCCACCTTACTGCAGTGGCTGGCTGAACATCTACCTAATGGTAAGTTATCACTTGATAATAGATGTTTGACTAGACTTATAATGAATCAAGACATGTATGGGCAAAAATTACGACGATTTTCCATCGGCGAAAATTACGAACTTCGATACAATTTTTTATCCCCCATTTAACCCTTTTAGGGGATACATTTTGAAAAGTAACACTTGAACTACGAAAGCCGCCCTTAATGGTACGGCATAAAGGCGTCGTCTGTATTAAATTGCGAAATGCGGTTGCTTGCTTTACAAGAACTCTCTTGAGAAATCTCCTAAGGCTTCTCTTCCCTTTCTTCACATGATCAGTCAATAACATCCTGACAATATTATCCCCAAAACAGTCTCGAATATATTAGTGGCCAAATGTAGTGACATGTTGCTGAACATGGCACTCGACAATTACGTGAATGTCCCGAAAGAATGTCGTGGAGTGTTTTTCAGTCCACACTAATTAGTGTTTATAGAAATGTCGCCCGAGGATTGGAGGATTGGAGGTCGTGACGATTATTGCTGCTTATACACTTATTGCGAACGGCTAAGCGAAATGTGATCGAAAAAGGAGGTGGTGGATGCGGAATTACTTACTACAATGAGAATAAAGACTTAATATTACTTTATTACACTCGTCGAGAAATAGCACGACACTGCCGCGCAACACGTGCGGGAGGTAGCAACATTTTCTGCGTCTCAAGATGTTGCGGGAAACGGCAATCTTGCAGCATCACGTAGATTGCGGGTTGCGCGTCATGTTGGGGGATATTGTGTTCCCTTGAGTATACGAGGCTTTAATCTTGCTTTTGCTTACAGTGCCTCCAAAAACCTTCCCCCGTGAAGAGCTGATAGTTTGCCTGCCAATCCTATACGCGTGCCTAGAGGACCGCGCAGTCGACGTGCGTAAAGTGACGGGCGATTGCGTGTTACCTTTCATGTTGCACCTCGGATACGAGACTATGCACAAACAGCTTGATAAGTTGAAGGTAAGTCGTGTTGAGTACTAGAAGGAACATAAATGTATCAGAACATGAAAATCATGTCTCAATGGGAAAGATATGTCGCAATAGTCTACTATAGAAGGTTTCTTGTATATAGGTATACACTTGCCCTACACAAAAGATACGGACCCAACACTGCAGCAAAATTCGTTCCCATCCACTCTTATATTTATTTGTGACCATGGATTGTAATTTCTGATTAAACATGCCTCAAACATGCTGTCATGCTAGGGATAAAAATGCCAAAGCCATTTACCATCTCTGTACAGTTTTTCAAGTAAAACTCTTCAGGCGGTGATTCGATAATTGGACGAGAAATGAGAGAATTTTCCAGGACTTGTCACATTTAGGCACATTTCGTTACCTGAAGAGAATAAAGATATAACTGTCTTTCAGTCTCTAACACTAAATCTCTCTTATTTTTTTTATTTTTTTTTAGAAGTTTCACTTCTATCACACGTACGGTGAACGCGCAATTTGTTTTAAATTGTGCATAAAAATTAAATAAATACACATAATCACATGCCAAACTTGTAAATTCTGTCTCTGAATACCTTTGTTTTACTGATTCAACCTTTCAACAGCCCGGCTCCAAAACCGTCGTTCAAGCAGCCTTAGATAAGGCTCGTCCCAGCTTACCAGTGCAACCACTACCGCCAGCTAAGAACAAGAAGGAAGAACCGCGCGGCGTCAAGTCAGCCGGCGCTCTGAAGAAGGAGGCTGAGAAGAAAGGCGCTGTCGTTAAGGGCAAGGTATGTTGGCGAAATGAACGAGAATAAAACTGAATGTAATGAAAATAACCAAGCGGTTGTCAGTCGCGATTGGCTAAGCCCAAATTTGCTCGGTCACGTTTTCCCCGCAGCGGTTTTTTTTTTCGTGCACGAGGTTTTCAACGCACTACTCAGCGCCGGTCTTGAAAATCCCGCAGTGTGTTTTTATGTCGGGCTGGGATGCGCTCTGTTGATGTCTCGTCAATACGTTACTTTTTGTTCTGTCCTGATCGCGTGGTCGCCCCGACTGAGGGCGCTTTCTGGTTTTCCGAACACATAATGACAACGATCGTGTATTCGCGCGACGACCGCTTTTGAGTGTTTGCGGCCTTAGTTTTAGCGCAGATCATCAGAATTGAAATTGCTTCGCCCTCTTCAAAGGACAAGTGAACAATATTGAATATGTACTATAGCGTTATACATATTCGGCTGATTTTTTTAATGAAAAAATAGCAGTAACTCCGATTTGAGTCTGCTAGTGTATCTTCTGGTCTGCACTGAATTTAGACAGAAGCATTTTCATTTTTCCCTGTCCTCCGCCTTCCGCATCCAGTCTACCCCAGCCACCTTCAGGTCGTCCGTCCGTCTAGCTGGGGGGCGTCCCACACTACGCTTGCCGATACGCAGCAAGCGGCGGAGGGTGCGGGGTGTTGTGGCGCAGTCTGGGAGAGGCCTATGTCCAGCAGTGGACTGTGATTGGCTGAGTTGATTGATTGATTGATTTTCATTTTCAGCCTTACTGTTTTGGTAAGCAGATTGTTATATGATTCTTATCTCTCATACAGGGACCAGCAAAACCCGCGTCAGCGTCAATGCGTGGCAAGAAAGACGACGAGGATAGCTCCCCACTACTACCAAACAACAACGCTAAGAACCAGCGAATCATTGATGATCAGAAACTTAAAGGTTAGCTCTTTCTAGAACAAAATAACCCTTTTTATTTCCCCTTTCAAAAACGTATATTTCAATTTGAAGAAAATTAAACCATACATAAATGGTTTAATTTTCTTCAAATTGAAATATACGTTTTTGCTGCGTGTGTCACGAGGATTGGTGATTGGTGATCTACTTACATACTACTTGTAAGATTAATATAAAGGTATTCTGTTGCGTAATAATTTTAACTGTTTGTCGTGTATTTATAGGGTGTGTTCGATGTGTAGGTGGTAGATTAGAACGGATTTTGTTATAATAAAAACAGATAAATATTTACCTTATTACAAAACAAGGTTAATCTTTAGACCATGGTCCAACCATAGACCCATTTTAAAATTTCGAACTATAATTCGATTCTTATTACAAGAACTGACGTTTAACCCTAGTCTAAGTTATTATTTTGCATTAAGAACTTTAAGTTTCTCGGAATAAAGTTCAAAATACAGTAACTGGCTCGAAGGTAGGCTAGGTCTAAAGTTTTTTTTTAATTCTTTATTACTAAGGGGTTTTTATCCACACGGATACGTCAACCCCATTGTACCTTATACTCTATTTAAACACAACTATCCTTATACTAACACTAATTATACTATACTGCACTATACTTTACTATGATTATACTATATTTTTCTACAGATCTAAAGTTAGAACTCGTTTTGTAATAAGATGGTATGAGTCTTCAAACAATATGAAATCTAATTATTACATAAAACCTGGTTTTGGGTGTTCATGCATGTGAGATTTTCGCCAGTAAACGCAGTCTAGAAGAGATAATGAAGTAAAAGTTTTTGACACTTGGAACTGCAGTCGAAATCTGTAACAGCATTATGAAAAGAAGGAAAATTGTTTATGTTTAAAAATTAAATATATTTATCTCAGTATTGAAATGGAACTTCACAACTCCTCGCGAGGAATTCTTCGAGCTTCTAAAGGAGCAGATGACGACCGCCGGAATGAACAAGCAACTCATCGCGAACATGTTCCACAGTGACTTCAGGTATGTGCTCAGGATTTGATTGTATAAATTTGTAGAATGTCTTCTGTCTTGGGTTTTTTTCAAACTACCTCTGCCTATTTTTTTTTTCCTAAATCTACGTCGTAGCTATGGAATCACGCAGGGAGTCTAATTTTACTAAACATAGTGCTTACGGGCTGTAAAAATAGAAATAATGACTGATTATTGACAGTGTACAATCCTGGCAGAAATGAATAATAAAAATAGAACTAAGGTACAAACAAGAGACAAGCAATTGTTGATAGCACTGGTAGATTTTTTTTTTTTTTTTGTATAGTCTTTATGTTTTAGCCTATAAATTCCATATTAGACCAAGCTTTTTGTGGCTAAGTAATAACAGCCGCACGGGTCGATCGATCGGGTTAAGCTACGCTTACCGCGGTTGGTCCGTGGTTGGGTGACCATCTTCACATACCAAGACCCCTCCATGCCTCGTAAAGCACGTTAATCCGTTGCTCTCGGCTGTCATTCGTAGATCTTTGACAGTCGTTACTGGTCGTCAGAACTCCAGAAGCCCGAAAATCTGACAACTAGTCTTACGAAGGGGTATCGTATTACCCAGTTACTGGGTTGTGGAGGATAGATAGGCAGTCGTTCCATGTAAAATACTGTTATTCAGCTGCATCCGTTTAGACTGGAAGTCGACCCCAACGTAGTTGGGAAAAGGCTAGGCAGATGATGATGACCAAGCTTAACTTATTTGACTTTCTCCCCACAGATACCACCTAAAAGCAATAGAAGCACTATCAGAAGACTTACATGAAAACGGCCAAGCATTAATGGCGAACTTAGACCTGGTCCTCAAATGGCTGACCCTCAGGTTCTTCGACACCAACCCTTCAGTCATCCTCAAGGGTCTGGAGTATTTGTCCGTAGTGTTCACTCATCTTATGGACAGTGATTATACTATGCCGGAATATGAAGCTAACTGTTTTATACCTTACTTGGTGCTCAAGGTAAGTTGAATTGTTGTATGATTATCATGTGTGTGTACTGCGTAAAGGTAGAATAACAAACTATTTAGTGCTACTTACAGTCAGTTGTGGACATGTCCTGTAGGACTATGGGACTGGATTTAGAGTTATGCTGACGTCGGTCGCGTACCGTCGGTCACGCGTACCAAGGTCCAAGACGCTGACGATAAAGGGACGTCTACAACGTGTAACGTTAAATGCGCAAAACCTGAAAATAGTTTGATCAGAATAACGAGCAGAATCCGAACTACTACGCCCGACCGACTCACTCGTGCCTCTCCCGCCTCCCGCGCTACAGTGCTTGCGGCAGTCACTTGTCACGACTTGTCGATTTGTTATGTAAATGTCAGAATCAGAATCAGAATAATTTATTTGTAAACATAGGTCAGATTACAACGGAGTGTGAGGTGTTAAAAATAGATAGATTCTCTATGTTTTGCCCAGAGGCGTACAAATATATATAGTTAACAGTGTCAATTATCATTTACCTTCTGAGATTATGTAAAATGTAAATATGGTTTTCATTAACCTGTACGTAAATATGTATGGCTGAATCAATATACATATAGGTAGTTCGATTATCCGAAAATACCGATTTTCCGAACACCCCAGTCCCCCAATTAGTTCGGATAATCGACGCTCTACTGTACCCTGATTTGCCTTGCCCCCGGCAGCAAACAACTGTCGGAAGATTAGCGGTCGTCTATTTGATTTAAACTGACAGCGTTTTCGGGTTTTGGACTTGTGAACAGCGTTTAGAGGACTCTTACGATAACATTGATTGATGTTCGATACGGTATGGAAGCGTGTCCCGTGGTCGTGAATTCCTGTGCTGGCTGGCCTGACATTTCTATCAGTTCTTTCTTTTACAGCATGTCAGTTACGGCTCAGGTTTTGTTAGATAGGAGTTAGGACTTACTACATAACTGTAACATGATTAATACATGTATTTCACGATGACTCGAAAGATAAGTGTATCTGATAATAGCGTTAGATACTGTTTCATAATCATTGATATGAATTGGCATTGATATATTTATATTTTGCATAAATAGTAATGATTATCAACCGATCATGGCAATTGAGTATTTTCTGAGCTCAAGTTCGGAATATGTTTGTGCAGTCACACCCAATCAAACGAATTGTTTAGTATTTTTATTGGTAAAATCTCCATACATTGTATAGTTAAGCAATTTTTTGTGTTGGTCACAGGTCGGTGATCCTAAGGATACAGTTCGCAACGGTGTGAAAGCTTTGTTCAAACAAATATGTGTTGTTTACTCTGTAACCAAGCTGTTTGGCTACTTGATGGAAGGACTGAAATCTAAGAATGCAAGACAAAGAGCTGGTAAGTTATAATAATTATTTTTTTGCTAAAATAATTTTAGTTATGACGAGATAACATCTATAAATATCTCTCTCTATGAAAATTATCTTTAGAGAAGTCTCTACGAGTATTAGTAATTATCTAAGTATTACTTGAATACTTGATACAAAGTACAGATAATATTGTAGGCCTACACAGATTTAAAACATATTTTTATTTCTGTCAATCGTTTGGAGAAGACAGACAAAAATGATCTTTTAAATGTTTAGTGTTAAATTCATTTTATTATGTGTGTTTGCAAGTTGGCAAAAAAGTGGTGTAAAACATTTAAATTGCTTTACATTAGTGACGATAGTTAAAAGATTTTATCTGTACTTTGTATGAAGTATTCAAGTAGGTCTTAGACAACTAAAAATGAATGGTCGGAAATCACGTTACGCAAACACTATCCACACATGTAGACCTACATCCACATTGCAGGTTAATTCAAATATAATCTTGCCCACAGAATGTCTAGAGTGCATAGGGCACTTACTAGAAACCTACGGCTCGACGGTAATGGGTAGTGGCTGCGGCGGCGCCCTCAAAGAGTTAGCGCGACACATCGGAGATCGAGACAACGCCGTGCGCTCTGCTGCGCTCAACTGCGTCGCTTCGGCCTACTTCTTAGAGGGGGAGAAGGTGTACAAGATGATTGGACAGGTACTTAGAATAATCACTATCACTACATATTATAAAATATAGTCCCCCAGCCGCGTCTATCTGTCTGTCTGAACGCGGTAAACTCAAAAACTACCGAACGGTTTGATAGAGTTTTCACCAACTGAAGTTAAAGGCTATTTAATATCACGCTGAGACCCTTACGAGTCGAGCAAATAGAAAAAAGTCAGAAAGAACGCCAACCGAAAACGAAGTAATAGCGCGGGCGGACGATGCGATGCGACGCGGTGTGTCGGGGGCCGAAATTTCAAGCGGACGTAGTCGCGAGCAAAAGGTAGTACAGACGCCAGCACATCAAGTTACCCGAAACTGTCAGATTTTCCCAATCAACTTTGAACCTTATGCTTTAGCGATAAAGTTGAAAATCTATTAAAGAAATCTGACAGATTGTAGTAGCTTGATGTGCTAGCGTCTGTACAAGGATAATTTCATAAGTTTGAACTAAGATTACCCCATTGCATTCCCGACAGATATATGTCTGGTAGAAAATGCCTCAGTCATTAAGTCCGCCTTTGTACGGTACTTTTTTTTACTTGTGCATAAAGTTTGAATAAACAAATAAATATATGATGAGAATCGCTATCGTGTGGTTTAATTTGAAATCTGACATAATTATCATAACCTTCTGCTTATCTGGGTTATCCATGTGGATTTTCACATGAAAACTAGAGAAAAAGTTAAACCTAACGTCACTTGATCTCAATTGCTTAACCATAGTGCATACAGATGACATTATATTGCATCATTTTTAACCAACGAAAAAATAAGAAGGTACTCTCTGTTTTTTTTAGTGCTGCCTCAAAATGAGTAAAATAAATGCTTCAATTTCAGATTTCGGACAAGGATCTGTCCTTGCTGGAGGAACGTATCAAGCGTGCTAGCAAGTCACGCAGTGCTGAGTCGAGACGGTCTATGCTCGTGCCACTTTCAGCGTCCGGCCGTCCTGTGCAGATACAACACGAGGTTTGTGTAATTATTACAACTATATCAAATAATGTTAAATAACACAGAAACTAGTTTACAAATTTCAATTATTTTATTATTTTTTTTATATACCCCGAGAGAAATATGTTTACCTAGCTTCCATATATCTAAAAGAGTTAACAGAAATATTCTATCACGTCACATGTTTTTTTTACAGACAAATCATATTTTTCAACATACATGGTGAATTCAGTTCAATATTCATTTATTCGATTTAAACAACAAATATCTTGTTCCAAATTGAATTAAAAGGCCGAGTGGAAAGTGTAAACAAAGTTCTGATCGTTTTTCCTATGTTTGTGGGCAGTTCATGTTTTAAAAAAAGGGAAGACCCATATTTTATTACAGTTTGTAGATTCGTTATAAAGTGCACATCAAGGATTTTGAGACGCAAACATGTTGATCCATTATAAGAGAAACCTATAAAAATAGCGATTAACCGGTTGAATGCCGTAATTACAGAAACACTTAAAAAGCCATTGTGTTTCGCGTGGATCCACGTACGAAGGGTTAGAAGGCGAAATTTTGCTTATTTTATAATTTTTTAGTATTCATACTAAGAATTTTCCATTTGTAGGAAGCTATTCTACCACTAATCTAATAAGTTTACTCGTCATTGTATGAAATTATTTATATTGATGTTAATTTCTAAAAACCGTATAATTATGTCGTGCCAATAGGAGCCCGAACCAACACCCAGACGTGTGATATCAGTGGACACGACCCCGGCCGACTACGAGGAGGAAGAGGAGGAGGAATTACCTCCACCGGTCGCGCCGGTGCCCATGTGAGTACTCAAATGTTGTACAAACGCTAGCACATCAAGCTAGCCGAAACTGTCAGATTTTCCCAATCAACTTTGAACCTTATGCTTTAGTGCTAAAGTTGAAAATCTATTAAAGAAATCTGACAGATTGTAGTAGCTTCATGTGCTGGCGTCTGTACATAAACCCATTTTTTGGCGGGACGAGCTGGACTCC